>CM047812.1:78647069-79302880 GCA_026214975.1 Gentiana macrophylla
AGTAATCAAAGTAAGAAACAAAAGAATTGTAGAGAGTTGTTAACCATGTGAGAAGATAAAAGTGATATACTATATAAAGTTAATATTTGTGTATTTTGTGGTGCTAAAAGATTTCCACTATGAAACAACAACTTTTGTTGTTCGGTGGAGATATAATTTTAGCTAATACCGTTTACCTTTAGTGTGCTTACTCATCTCCTAACATCTCGATGAAACCAAGTTTGTGAACTTTAGAACTTCAATTAGAACATATAATAATCATCGACATTTACATCGTTTGGTGCAACTTATGATAAAGAATTAGCTAAGAGAAACAAAGGTGTACATACTTTTTTAAGAGCCCAAGGTCAAGTGTACCATTTTACGAATGATCTTATAGAAACTCCTGAAAGAAGTCAAAAT
This sequence comes from Gentiana macrophylla, assembly GCA_026214975.1. Lineage (NCBI taxonomy): Eukaryota > Viridiplantae > Streptophyta > Magnoliopsida > Gentianales > Gentianaceae > Gentiana > Gentiana macrophylla. The sequence continues at coordinate 78,647,472 of CM047812.1, forward strand.
TCTGAGCTTTACTTTCATGATTGAGATCATCAATTATCAAACCGTCTTGAAAAATTCCTAGGTTATTTGAAGCAACATTAGAAAAGATTTTAACTTGATCTTTGTCTCATAATCCATATGCAAGATTTTTAGAGATTTAAGAAATATTCCAAACATCCATGAACTTGAAATGGTATTGTTTGTAATCCAAAAATACATCGAGAGAATCTATAATAAACCTACCATTTGATTCTTTGGGATATTAGTTGAGGTGATGACAATGCATAAAGAAGCATAAAAGTACACACACATTGTGGAGTTTCACATTTTATTGCATATTACTATGGTTGTTATGATCCTTTACAGTTATCCACTTATGTTTCCATATGGTGATCTTGGTTGGCATCAAGGTATAAGTAAAAAAATGTTAATGTTAATCCACGAAGAGGAAAAAATATTGAAAATAGTAAATGCTTAATCCACGAAATGCAAATCTTTGCTCTTGAACTTCTTGAATCTGAAAACACAATACTTAAAATGATACATCACAAGATCCAACTTATGTGTCGATTAGAATATTCTTGCTATAAATTACAGTTAGAGATAACGATAGGTCTTGCATATTACGTTTTGATCGCTTTCTCCATGTAATATGTGGTTGATATGTTTGTTAAATTAGAGACACAAAGACTAGACTACTTTAGATCTCAACAAAACAATATTAGACAAGAGTTTCTTCAAGTATAGTGGATGTTGTAGCAAATGGAGAAAATGATGCTAGCAAGATTGGTCAACGTGTTATCTTACTGCATCATTTACCAGTGAACTGAACATATAAAGAAAAAATACTTAGATGCAATGTCTTTAGTGAGAAAGTTTGGCAAACGGATATCCTTCTAACTATAACATGTAACCCTAATTGGCTAGAAATAAAAGAGATGTTATTGAATGGAGAATTAGCTCACAACAGACCAGATTTAATGAATAAAGTATTCAAGGCAAAATTAGAAGAACTTAAAAATGAACTTTTAAAAAATATATATTTTGAAAAGTGGTTGCCTATACATATGTAATAGAATTTCAAAAAAGAGGATTACCACATGCTCATTTCCTTCTGATTTTAAAACCTCATTATAAAATTTATAAACTTGAGGAATTTGATAGATTTGTATCAATTGTGCTTCCAGGATAAAGAAAAATATCCTCACTTGTACAATTTGATAGTTAAACACATGTTACATGGCCATTGTGGAAATCTAAATCTAAGAATGTATATATGTATAAAAACAATTGTTGTAAGAAATCATATCCTAAAACATTTATTGATGAAACAGTTATAACAACATATGCATATCCAGTATATAGAAGGTGGAATGATAATTCAAGATTTAAGACTAGGAGTGCATGGTTAGACAATAGATGGGTTGTACCATTATAACCCATACCTCCTGCAAAATTTGACCATCATATAAATGTAGAGATTTGTTCAATTGTAAAAGCGTAAAATACATCTACAAATATATATGTAAAGGTAGTGATAAAATTATGTTTAATGTAATGATCAAACAAGCAATGAAGAAATTAATGAAATCGAACAATATCAATCGAAAGATGGATTCTCTCTGAAGCATTATAGGCGTATTTATAGATTTGCATTAAGAGATATGAAACCTCTGTTATTCGATTACAAGTCCATCTTGAAAATTTTCAGCCAATTAACTTCAATAAAAAACATAAACTTAAGAATGTTGCAAATAATCCGTTCAATCGTAAAACTATGCTAATGAAATACTTTGAAATGAATAGACTAGATTCGAATCTCAAAAGGAATCTGTATATATGGTGATTTTCAGACTTTTTGTATGGGAAAATGATAATAAAAAAGCGTTGGAAAGTAAGAATGAAAGGTGATTCGATTGGATGAATAATATCGATGAATCCAATAGAAGGTGAAAGATATTTTTAAAGATTTTATTGTGTAATGTTAGGTGTCCTAAATCCTTTGCTCATTTAAAATATTTTAACAATTAAATTTATAACACATATCATGATGCACGACATTAGCTCGTGGTTTGTTAGAAGAAAATAATAGTCAAGAACATTCACTTATTAGAAGCATCGCCATATCGTATGCCTTATGAATTAAGAAGGTTATTTGCTACTTTGTTGATTTATTCATGCAATGCAGATCCTTTAAAATTGTGGTATCGAGTTTGAACCTTTTATCGGAAGATATATCTAGACAAACACACCTTTCAAAATCTGAAATTAGAAAAATTGTGCTTCATGAGATAAATGTATTCTTACGATCATGGGAAAATATATAATTTATTTGGTTTAATACCTCGAGATATGAAAAGCAGTGATTTTGAAGATCTAACTAAAAAATTAAGAGCCGAACAAAATATTGTAATAAGTGAAGCGAGACATTAACTCCAAACACTACTTAATAAAGAACAAAAAAGCAGACATTTGATACTATTCTTGCATCGAGTTTATAAGAATAAAGCGACGTGTTTCTTTATCGATGGGTAGGAGGACCGGAAAACACCTTCTTATACAGGGCTTTATTAGCGGATGTAAGATCTAAGGGCTTTATTGCTTTAGCTACAACTTCATCTGGTATAAGCGGCTTCTTTGTTGCCTGGAGGTAGAAACGGCTCATTCAAGATTTAAAATACCAATTGATATTACGAGATAGCTTCACGTGTAGAATAAGTAGGCAGTCTTTTTAACAACCATGATTAAAAGCAAGATTAATTACTTGGGATGAAGCACCTATGTCAAAAAAAAAAGCAACAATAGAATCTTTGGATAATTTATTAAGAGATTTAATGGATAGCTCGGAATTGTTTGGTGGCAAAGTTGTCGTGTTAGGTGGTGACTTCCGTCAGACTTTACCAGTTATTCATGGAGGTACAAAGAATGAAACTATCAATGCATCATTAATTAGATCTTACATTTGGCCAAACTTAATAAAATTTAAACTTATTCAAAATATGCGAGCACGATTGGATCCACCTTTACTGTATTCTGTTAGATATAGGTGATGGGTACTCAAATTGAAGACCACTGAAAACATTGAATTGCCTATGAATATAATCGATTTACACCAAAAAATATTGAAGATGGATTAGACAGTCTTATAAAATCTGTTTTTATAGAAGATGAATCAATTTCCAGCAATCCTCAATTTTCAATTAATAGAGCCATATTGACTACAAAAATCAATTTGTAGATGAAATTAATGAGATGATGATTGATAGATTTTCATGAATAGAAGCAGTATGTAAGTTATGATAAAGCAATCAATCCACAAGATCAAGGACTATATGAAGACATGTTGAATAGTTTAAGCCCCAATAATTACCACCTCGTAAGTTAAAGTTAAAACCTAATGCATCAATAATTCTACTGAGAATTTAGATCCAAATTTGAAGGATTATATATGTAATGGAGCAGCGACTAATATGTAAACAACTAGATAAAAATGTGATACATGCAAAAATTGCAATTGGAGATCATGTTGGAAAGAAAGTATTCTTACATAAATTACCTTTACGATCATCTGATGATGAATTCTCCCGATCTATTATAAAAGAATTGAGATTTACGATAAGACTTTGTTTTGCAATGACAATAAATAAAGCACAAGAGTCAAACATTAGATTTTGTTGGTATCTATTTAAAAGAACATGTTTTCTCTCATGGTCAATTATTTTTTTTTTTTTTAACATAACAAAGCCATGACATATTCCATATGAAGTAGATACAAAAATTATTTACCGAAGAGTTAGAAGTACATATGATAACAAAAGACACAACTCAAATTGGCCAACGTATTCATACACCACAATTCAAAAATCCAATACATGGCACGAATTAGGCAAAAGTCATGGCTTTGTAGCATCGGTAACTTGAAGTTTAGAAAGTATCGGCTTTGTGTTGGTGATGGCAAGATTGTGATTTGTTCTTCTTCTTTGAGGTAGGTTGATGTTGCATCCACTATTGACCCTCTACGCAATCTTCTTTTTAATCTTCCTTTCATGTTATTAATCGGCAATATGTAGTCATTTGTGTTGCTCTTTTGACATAAGCTAATTCGATTCCCGAGGCAAATGAGCGAAATCGCGGGGGTAAGAACACCATCACAAATAACCAAACAAGCACGATTAAAAGCCAATACAAGCAAATAACTCTGCAAAACTTTACGATTCTCAAGGGTTGATTTTACCTTAGCTCCAAATGAGCTTGGTGCATGATGATTAATTATATCTTTCTTATAACTTGATAAATGTTCATCGGCTAATTGGCGATTAGGCAATGCATTCACCTAGCATGTCTACATAAAAGCAAATATAATGGAAATGTGCCTCCTTCACCATTATCATGACTTTGAGTACAATAAAGACATATTTCAATAAAAGAAATGAACCCCAAAAATCTCTTCATTTGTCTTTGAATGACTAATATCTTGACAAAAAGTACTCTTGTATACATACAATGGTGATGTACTTAAATCCCCATAAATAACACCTAAACTTTAGTACGCTAATGTCAATGTTGTTCTCCGTGATTCTTTTTAGCTAGTTTATGGTACATTCTAGTTTGAGATTCATTTGAAATTGACGAGAAAACCACAAGGATGCAAAACATTTACATTGAGAAGAAAGAGGAAGAATGGAGATTTCTCTTCGTCGTCTCTCCATTATGGAACACATAGATTTCTCTCATCATCTCTCCATATGGAACACATAGATTCCATGTAAGCGGTTTCCATTGACACCAAAGCGAAGATTCAAGTTTGCACACTCATAAAGCACCTCGTTCCCCAGCGGCCGCCAACCAATTGCTCTACATGATGGAGTACTCTTATTAGTTTGATATTAAGAATTGTCTTCTTCTCCTTTATCTTACGAAGATGGCCTACTTTGTTTGTTTTTAAGATTGTTCCAAGCTCACAACACCCTTTGCCACGATTGATGATCAATCAATACATTTATGTTAACAATCTAAAAACCTTCAAACAATTCCCAGTTTTATCTTCACGCCTCAATATTGTTTCAGTGAATTTGCTTGAAGTTAAAATTTAACTTTGGATTTGTAAACCAAGTGTTCTTCATTGGAGAAACCTCCACCTCCATCGTCTTCGTTAAACCAATGATCCGATTAAATGATGAAGAACACTCAACCTCAGAAGATCCACCTCAACCCGACTCACCACCGTCGACATCTCTGGTTAATACCAGCGTCTTCCACTTTTTTCTTCGGCACCCATAAGAATTTGATGTAGAATGAGTACGGTTGGAGGAAAGATTATGAGAGGAAGATGGAAATATGATTGAAGCGATGGGAGAAGGCGCGTTCTCTCATGGTCAATTATATGTGGCTCTTTCACGTGCAAAAACATCAAGCTAACTTTGTAAAAGTATTTATTGTTCCTACATTCTTTGATTACGAAAAAGTAATGTTGCACGTAATGTGGTATACAAAGAAGTGTTAGCTAATGCATGAATATTTGCTTCTTTTACTAGATTCTGATAATTACATGAACTTATTATTCTTTTCATACCATACATGATATTTTATGTTTTGCATATTCTCTGTGTGATATATAATAATATATGCAAATTATGTGATTTTCTTCATGCAGAGGGGACAGAAGATAGAAAAATCTACAATGCAATGCAAGTTACATTTGCAAGCGATGATTGGTTTGTCATAGTTCAATTTGTAGAAAAACATAAAACCTCTTAATCACAAAACAAAGGCAGGGTTCAAAAATGCGTACTCAGAGACATGGAGGTAAATACTAAAAACACATTGAATGTTTTCTATTCTATAATAATAAAATATATGTTGAATGATAATTTTAATGTGCTTTTACTTATCCCATTATTTAGGGCACAAAAATTGCAGCTGTCACTTTTAATATACACATTGCACCTTTGGAGAAGCTGCTGATTCCATTCAAGAGATATAAGATTGCGAATGCTGGGCGAAAATGGGAGAATCAAGTATAGACTTGGGAGTATGGATACAGTGGATCTTATCCATATACAACTTGATTGATCCGATTCATGATGAAGTTCCTTACACTTTGCCGTGGTCATACACTTTTAACAAATTCTTAGAATTGCACCGATTTGCTAAACATAATTAATATGTTGGTAAGTTTTCATGCCTACTGACTTTACCATTAATATTAATAATAAGCGCTTTTTATCTTTGGAAAGTAAAATAGATCCAATAACCTTAATGTAGTAAATCGGTGGTCATAACCTTAATAAGCTTGCTTTTATGCTTTTATATCTCTTGATTCCATTCAAGAGATATAAGATGCGAATCTTAGGCGAAAATGGGAGAATCGAAGTATAGACTTGGGGAGTATGGATCTGAGTGGATCTTATCCATATACAACTTGATTGATCCGATTCATGATGAAGTTCCTTACACTTTGCGTGGTCATACACTTTTAACAAATTCTCGAGAATTGCACCGATTTGCTAAACATAATTAATATGTTGGTAAGTTTTCATGCCTCTGACTTTACCATTAATATTAATAATAATCCTTTTATCTTTGGAAAGTAAAATAGATCCAATAACCTTAATGTAGTAACTTCAATGTAGTTTACTGTTTACATCATTGATAAATGTATACTTTATAGGTTGGTTCTTGCTTAGCTTTATTAATATTGGTCTTGTGTTGTTTCTTTTAAATATCGGTTAAATTTAGGATTATTGGAAATGGTGCTCTATTTATTTTTAGTATTCATTGTTACGATCAATAAGCATATTGTTGATACCATAAATGTATTGATTCTATAAAAAAATGCTTCTCCCTACAGTGATTGAAATTTTACCTTTTCTTTATTTTTAACTTCCACATGTTCATTGATGTTTTCATAGTGTATCTGCATGATCTAGCAGGCATGATGATTGTGGTATTCATTCTTTATATTTAGTTTATGAAATAATGCTTTCTTGGCTTCAACTTTATATATGTCTAGAATGAATTTTAACACCTTCAGGTATATATATATGTATGTGCAAAAAAGTTAATACTTAAAGACCATTTTATTGATTCTATTCGATACATGCACTTGGCCTATCTACATAACAATAATCACGCTAAATTTCTTGTCTGTTTTTTCCTATGCATTCTGATTGTTCTTTACCTTTCATCCTTAACCATACTACTAATGATTCTGACTCTACATTCATTCTGTTTCATTCATGTCTAATATCACACCAGCTATCAAGGCATTAGTCATCCAGTCGAATGCCATTTATGGTTCAAGTAACTCAAAAGCGAGAGATTATATCTTAATTGATGAAGAGTGAGTATAATAATTTTATTACATATTGTATTGGTTACACACTAAAGTAAAAAAAAACATACTAAACATATATTGTTTACTGAAATTTCTTCAATAGGAAAATCCCAATGGTTTTATGACTTTGGGAAGATTTCTTGGATAATGAAGAATTTCAAGTCTCCGTAAAACTTCCAACCAACATTGATAGTGGGTTTAACTCTAAGGGTGACCACTTACCATGGTAAGAAAGTTCCATATTTACATATATGTAATGAAAATATTACTTAAAATGCATTACTTTTCCTTTCTAATAATTATTATTATTATCCTAGGTATATCACTTACCACACCAATATACAATGCATATTTCATGATGAATCCTCCGTTTCAGATCTGAGCATATGGTAGGATGGTATGAATAAAAATTTCATACACATAGATAATTTATGAAGCTTAGTTATGAATTTTTAGATTCTTTTACCCTTTTAAAATAGATTTAAATATATTTGCATTATAATTTTATAAATAGGTATAAAGAAAACAGTACTCAGATTTCTGGATTATTGAGGAACAAAGCATATGATGATGCTGACATTCTGCTGCGACCACCAAAAAGTTCATATTTGTCTAAGATCAAAGATGTGACCACCAAAGTTGAATAGGTATATATATAGGAATCTATAATAAAACTGATTTTCTGGTTTCCTTATGAATAGCTGATAAGCATATTTTTATATTGATAATAATATATATATTTGGTTATTCATTGTATTTTGTTTTTCTTGTGGATAGTTCAAAACAGCCTGGATTGCGGAAAATTACAACTTATGCCTGCACAAAAAAACTTTGGCAAAGTGTATCTTGAGCTGCAAGAAATACCGTATATGAAAAGTAAATCTGGAGCTTTATATGTAATTCTAGCGGTAAAAGAACAAAGGTCATTCCACGGTAAATATTTGAACTCTATAAATCTCAAGGTATAACCATGATTATTAGTCAATAATGTGACCCGACCAAATTTTTCCAAAATTATCGGATCTGAGTCAACTTGGCCATGACCTGAACTAGAAAGTTCGAAATCACGAAGCCTTCTATTCTTGGAAATCGAAAACTAAATCCTTATAAAGTTTATTCCACAATAGTTATAGAGAATAGAAAAGAAAAAAAAGTAAAATAAAGGGGAACATTTGTATTGTGTCTTTTGATATTTTTAAGATGATGTAATAATTACGGTTTGCATCACAACGATTATTACTTTTATATTCACAAGAGCGTTGTTGTATTATTACTATTGTGGAATAAACTTTTATAAGGATTTAGTTTACGATTTCCAACAATAGAAGGCTTCGTGATTCAAACTTTTCTAGTTCGGGTCATGGCGGCGACTGGATCCGGATAATTTTGGAAAAATCAATCGGTCGTTATTAAATAATCCATTATGAACTTCATTTTTACGGTGGTCGTGCGTATGGAAGTTTATTTAGCGATGATTACGGCACACTTGCTGCTGATGATTGTTCTCCGATTTTCAAAAAGCACTAAATTCTGATTTACTCGAACTTTGCTGAAGCAGATGTTAAGGTATAACATTTATTCTTTCCCTTAGAAATCTATATGTAGTGTGCCTATAAGTAATGTGGATCAAATATTATTGACATTCAAGCGATCTTTGGTTTCTTTTTATGGAAAAAGTTCCCACATCCTCCATGCTTGAGCTAATATATGTATGTTTACTGTGGATCTTATCTTGATACATATATATGCATCAATGTCAATAATAAGTATAGATTGATGGATTACATGATGTTGACTTTGGTTAATAGTTGATCATACTATTTATTCTTGTGTATATAGATTATGATAATTATTCCCCTGCTTCCTCCCACCAAAAATGATAAAGCGAAAATGCATCATGTCCATATGAAAGCAGTGTTCATTTTGCGGGCTTTAACACTTATTAATAAAATCCTTTCAACAAACAACATGGTAATCCCTTCTTAGGCTATCTTTGTCAACTTTATTTTCATCCACGACATTCTATATTAATATATAAGTAACTTTCATGTTTTCATAGTTAGTAGGCTTATGTGGTTTATGTGAAGGCTTTAACTTGTGAGCATGATCAATACTTCAATCTATGATATACTGTACGTGTGTATGATGAACATGTAATAGGTATCATTATGAACCTGTAATATACAAAATATACAGGATTCTTTTACATCCATAAGAAATGGCAGGCTAATTTGTTTAATCAATGTAGTACCATAAATTCATTTTTTTTAATTCACAGTTGAAATAATCATTATACTATAGCTAATAAAATTTACTCATAATCTTTTTCTAGGGCGATCATTATTGAAGGAGGTGGAAACTGACTTTATATGGAAGAAAAAAAAAAAGTTTGCTTTGCTTTGTGAATTTTTGTGCATATGACAAAATTACACAATTCTACAAATTTCTACAAAGAAAACTCAATTCCTACCACTGAAGCTATTCAGATGCAAATACAAGATAAAGATCACGGTAGAAGGATCATCAAAAAAGAACCAGGCCAGTTTTCAAATTTCCACAACCAAAGCATTCTTCAGAAATTTACGATTCTGCTTGAGTTACAAAATGAGGCATGTACCACTTTCTCCACGATCTGAGAACAACACTGATGTTTGGTTCAATACCTACAACAATCTGGCAATTGCTTACACATGAAAGAATTCAATCAGTTTATGTTCCACAAAAGGCGGGTGCGGTGAAAGTCCAGTGAAAAGATGAAGAATAAGGATCAGGATGAATCGAAGGCCAAATAAGGGTTCTTTGTATGTTTATGTATTTGTATTTGCAACCACGATTGTTTTGTATGTGTTCTTTTAAAGCCAAACTTGGACATAGTGGGGAAGCATAGTTAGTATATTATCACCATTAAATTTTTTAACATAGCTAAAGTTTAATGGTGTAGTAATATATAACTATTAGAAACTGAATCATCATATTTCACTATCTTTTGTAAGTTATAGTAGCTAAACATATGTATCTTTTTGAACTATATGACTTTAGTATAAATAAAAATACGTACATTTATAGCTTATTTGGTTTATGTGAATCTTGTCTTTTAAACTATATAGGCTTTCGTATTTTTTTCAAAACCTACGTTTATATCACTGCAAGACACTTGTCATTCGCTAGCGTGAAAGGCACAGCGTGAGATTCACCACTAGTATATATATATATAAGTGGAAAGGTGGTCCCTCAAAAGGGGTCGTTTGCTTCTTATTTTTCTCAGGAACGTGGAGCAGTTTTTTTTTTTTTTTTTTTTTTTTTTTCACTTGACTTAATGAGCATTTGTAAATAGAAGGGCAAAATTGACTTAATAAAGGTGTTTTGTCATTTTTACTAAAAACACAATATCATGTCCTTAATCTTAATTTACTAATGTTTTGTCATTTTTCATAATTTTCCCATATTTTTGGGGGTTCTTTTGGGCCTTCATTTACTACTTGTGCGTTTCTTACTACTGCACTACAAAAAATTACTTGGAGCGCGCATGATTTTTATATAGGAAGTCGATCGCGCTGGTGTTCGCTGTGAACACCAACGCGTCGATCAGCGATGGCGTTGGTGTTCAATGGCTGTGGAAGTGTGTGCACCGACGCTCCTATATAAAAAGTGTTAAATCTTAGAAACGTCGATCATGACTTTTTCATTTGGTATTCACGAGTGGCATACCAACGTCGGTGTCGCTTTGGCGTTGGTATGCTACTGTGAACACCGATGAATAATATGACGTTTTTTTCACCCAAAAAATATTCGTTAATGTGGTGCAGTAGTAGTAAAGAAGTCGAAATAAAGCCACCTATTTTTATTGTTACTAAGTACTAGTTTAATTTTAATAATGATTTATAAATTTAATATTAAATGGTACATAAATACTAGTAAAAAAAATACAAAAAGAAAAACCGCCGGTTCACGGCCTTGAACAGTGCGGGCCGGGCAGGGCTGAACCCAAACCCGAGTTGAACCATGGAACCACCGGTCATACAACCTGTTGACCCGTCATACTTTCCGGGTCGGTGAACCGCAGGGCCAAGCCGGGCAAAGGGAAGGGTCTAAACCGCCCACGTCTAAGCACAAATGACTTTGCCGCATAAACAAAGATTTTTTTTTAACATAAACAAAGATTGAGCGTCAGTATAATAATTAATTATAATAATAATTGACATAAATCAATCAATATCAATAGACAATCAATTAAATATATTATTTTTCACCGCACCATCAATCAAATATATTATTCTATGTACATGTGTCATATCTCTCGCCTAGAAAATGACCTCACGCCTTCCCGCCCCTATGAGAAAATAATAATAAAAAACAATAAAAACCAGTGTCAAATAAAAATTGCGAAAATTATTATAAGGGACTTTCCCTTTTATTTTAGAAACCGAAAACATTGTGGACAAGACATTTTATTCCTCTCTTTTACCGGCCACCACTTCTCAGCGCAAATTTAATTTAACAATTCTTTTGGATTTGCAAAATATTTAAATTTTATTTTCTCCCATTCTCGACAAGGATCTTCGCAGTATATATATACACATATATATGTGTATGGGTATTGCTTGCACTACATGCATATAACCTTGTCGCTTCTTCTTTGAGGTGAGTATTTAATCTTATCGACAACCTATTTGTCTGTTAACTTACATATTTTCTTCATTTATATTTAACTATCCTCTGCAAAATGGTTTAGAAAATCTGTTGGCATATGCTTGTGGGTGATCGGTTTCTCTGACGTGTTTGTTGGATTGAAATTTCACATTGTTGAGAAATTTGATAAGTTCATGCCAGCCTAATTAATGCAAGCTTAATTAATGCCTTGCTATCAATCATCCTGGTTTTCTGGGTTTATATTGTAATGGGCATTTATTGAAGAGATTTTGTTGATGTACTCAGTTCATTTGTATAAATTCATTGCAGAACTATAGCGAGATAGATTTGCAAAATACCAGATCTTTTTTTTCGAGTTGGGTTGATTTCTCACTCACAGGTATACTTTGCGTTGTATTGTTCCTTAATTCATAAGGATGGGTAATTATTCTTGCTAATTTGCTAGTATTTACCAATCCCAGTGTAATTTTTTAGGTAATTTGCCTGATCAATTTATTATATTACCTGTTGAATTTTATTTTACCATTTTTTTGGGGAAGGGAAGGGGTGTGGATTGAAAAAACCAATCCCTGTTGCTGAATTTGATCTCTTTATCGTGCGGATTTTATTAGTATTAATTTGAAAATCATATATTTGGTCCTCATACAATTCAGTTTTGCAGAAACAGAATGAACTTAAGCTCTTTGTGCACTAATTTTGATGAAAGTTTTGCTTCCTATTTGTGTTTGGAGCCTTTGACTCAAAATTGAACTGAAAAGGATTCTCTCCTTTATGATTTGCAGGTTTTTTTTTTTTGACTTCTCTGTGGATATTTCCTCTCAATTTACAGTTTATATGGCTATGCTAGATGGTGACAACCCCTGTTTTTCCTCATCCATTGAATGCTTTGATGGCTGCCTCGATGTAAAAATCGAGGAAGTCGGTTGTGTTGATAATCAACATTTTGTAGACAAGCAGAACCCTAAAGATACTATTTATTGTAGCCACGATATCCCCAAACCTCCACCTCTCCCGGCTAAAGCATTTCAACGGAATGACCACAGATCTGTTGCAGATTACTGTAATGTTCCGAAAGGAACGAAAGATACATGGGTCCGACTTTTCGAAGAAGGATATGGCACTGATGTGAATATCATTACAGCAGATGGGTCTATTATTCCTGCCCATTTCAGTGTTTTGGTAGGTAAATTTGGGGAGATTCTTGGGTGGAGAGTGTCTATTGGACCGGGCCGGTAGATATGGTGTGGTGCAATAAAGACTTTTCAAACAAGAATTTCCCACAAGACCCTCTCACTGTATATATTTTTAGAATGAAACTAGATCTTTTTATCCTGCTAAAAACATCTTAAATATAGTTTCAAGAAACTTTTTAAATCCATTGAAATGTGAGATTAAACTCCTTCAATTAAAGGTGTTATTTTTTTGTTCTTAGAAGGATCACAAACATAGACTGCTATAAAATTGTCTTGCTGTTCCTGTAGAGTGCTGCATCACCTGTTCTTCGGAGTATCCTGCAGCTTTCTAAACCTAAGGACGGTATACGATACCTACACATTCCTGGTGTATCCTATGATGCTGTGTACATTTTCGTTCGCTTCCTTTATTCCGCCTGGTAAGCTGTGGATGTCTGATTCGTTGTGAACCATTTATAACCACTTGATTTTGCTTTGGATGCTATGTGCTTATATACCTTGTATGAACAAGTTCTCGAAAATCAAATGATTTTTTGTCAAATGCAGCTATGATGAAGTAGGAGTAAAGAAATATGTGCTTCATTTACTGGTTCTATCACATTCCTACTCGGTACCATCGCTTAAGAAAGTTTGCTTACGTGTTTTGGAGCATGATTGGTTGACTACAGAGAACGTGATTGATGTGCTTCAACTGGCAAGGAACTGTGATGCTCCTCGGCTATTCTTAGTCTGTGTCCGAATGATTATTCAGGACTTCAAAACAATTTGTTCTACTGAGGGATGGAAAGTAATGAAAATTGCAAATCCAGCACTTGAACAAGAGCTTTTGGAGTCTGTTGTTGAAGCCGATTCTGTAAGATATAGCTGCATTCTTGTCTCCGACATTATCACGAGCACTCAACTTACTGCCTCTTAAATGATTCTCTGTTTTTTTAAGACGTAAACGTTCTTTTTCTCTATCTTACATAATCCCTATTCAGAGTGAAATGATTTGGCATTCATATATCACATAATTTGAATAGAGATTTTGTATTTTATAGATCTGAGTAGATATTTTACTGCACACGGTTTTTGACGGAATAAGATGATTTGAATCTCTATTTTTTACAGATTTAACTTGTTTTAGAGACATTAAGGGCACAGTAGATATTGTCAAACAAGTTAAATTTGTAAAATAGATATCCAAACCATCCACCATTTGCAGTGAAACCTTACACAAATCTGTGAAATATAGAATGTTTAAATTATGCATTAATAGTGTACCAAATACATAATTAATCGCAGTAGATAATTTGATGTATTTCACCCTTAATTGAGATTCTGAAAAACAAAACAAACAAAAATTAATTGTTTTTCTGCAAAAACAGAGAAATGCGGTGTTTAAGTCTTTAAAATAGAGAATCCGTTGGAAAAAATGCTGATGCAATTGATCTAAAGGCCAAGTGGTCTTACTTTTTTACGGTTTTACTGTTCTGACAGAGAAAGCAAGAGAGGATGAGGAAAGTAGAGGAAAGAAAGATGTATTTGCAATTGTATGAAGCAATGGAAGCATTGATTCACATATGCAAGGAAGGGTGCAGGACGATTGGACCCGTGACAAAGTTCTAAAAGGAAACACGGGGTTTCCTGTTCTTATCCGCATGCAAAGGCGTTGAAACGCTAGTAAGGCATTTTTCTGGCTGCAAATCTCGAGTTCCTGGTGGATGTGGACACTGTAAGAGAATGTGGCAACTTCTTGAACTTCATTCACAAATGTGCAATAACCCTGACTTGTGCATGGTCCCTCTTTGTAGGTGAGTGTAAATATATATTGCCAAAACTAACTTTTGATTATTTCTCCACTTTCCAATTTGACACGCATAAATCGATACGTCTGCATTTTGCATTGGTGTTTAATTGTAGGCATTTCAAGGATAAGATGCAGCATCAAAGTAAGAAAGAAGAGACAAAATGGAGATTGCTGGTTAGCAAAGTGATAGCTGCAAGGAACTCTTTGGGACCATTTTTACCTCGCCAGACGAGTTTTCTCTGACAAAGTCTACATCACCAACATTAAAATTCTTGCTCCATTTGAAAAACTAATAAAATTTAATAATAAAAATATGAAGGTAAAATGGGGGGAAGAGGACACAAATAGCTGCTTTGTCTCTTGAGTAGAATTCCTCATGTGCACGGCCTATATATATTTTGCTGGCCATGCAATAGGATCTTCACATGTTATAGTCATTTAACACTTTTTTTTTAATTTAATTGATTTTGGTAGTGAGGTAACTGTTTTTCTTTGCTACCGCTACTTATTTTTGAGAATTTATTACTGTTTTTTTTTTTTTTTTTTTTTTTTTTTTTTTTTTTGGTGTTTACAAAGATTTTCACTGAAAATTTGATATGACGATGGTAAAAGTAGGAAAATGCTTAGGTAAGGAGTCTCTATCAGACTCAACCAACCGTCGATGTCTTACAAGTGTATACAAACAAAACTTTTTTTTTTTGTCGCATCGCGTAAGCAAATCGGCAAATCGGAGTGTAATAGATCTTTATGTCGAATTACCCATAAAAGTATGAGTGACTTTGAGTTGATTTGGTTTGAGAAAATGGTAACATAGATTAAATCATTACACTATTAATACCAATGGTTTGGATTGGTGCAAGATTGAGACTTATTTGAGTATTCAGGACATGGTTAAGAGATGCTTTACGAGGACAAAGTTATTGTGTAATGTTTAAAATACCTTTTCCTTTTCTTTTAAAAAGTATATTTTTTATTAGAGTAGTGATAATGCCACAACAAATATGTTGAAAATGGTGATATACATCACGAAACAGATGAACATCATCATAAAAGTACACAAAAAGCTTAATTGAATCAGAATCATTGAACAATTTTCATATGAACATTTTGGCGGGAAAAATATTTCAAAGAAGGAAGATGAAGATTGCAAACTGTATTCAGTGAATTGTTTCTTATGAATCGATTACAATGTGTTCTGCAAACTTATATAGAGCATCTAATCTCCTAATCACTCAATAACTGAATCCTAACTAACTTCTAACTACTTAACCGCTTCCTCTTGTACATGTGTTCGACCTAATGACCAAGTGAGAAATCCATCTTCACTTATATTCCTCTTTATATCTTCAACACCTCCCCCCCCCCCTCAAGTTGGAATGGAGTGTCAAAGACAGCTTGAAATCCATCTTCACTTATGTTCCTCTTGATCCAATGCTGCATAGATGTTCTTTACAGAAAATCTAGGTAGAAGTCTTGTAAGTGTCTGTTTATCCACAGGTTTGGTTAGAATGTCTGCAAGATTATCTTCTGTCCTTAAAGGCATTGGTTTCAGAACCTTGGCTTGATATTTCTCCCTCACATAGTGACAATCAATCTCTATATGTTTTGTGCGTTCATGGAAAACTGGATTCTCCACTATGTACATGGCACTTTTACTATCACAGAACAGAGGCACTGTCTGTGAGTGTGTTATTTGAAAGTCAGACAGAAGGTACAATAGCCATTGGATTTCACAAGCTATGACTGTCATGGCCCTATACTCAGCTTCTGCTGAACTTCTACTCACAACTTCTTGTTTCTTGCATTTCCATGAGAGCAAGGAATCACCCAGGAATATGGCAAAACCAGTCACTGATCTTCTAGTAATCTTGCATCTGCCCCAGTCAGAATCTGAGAAGGCTGTCAGGAATGGAGAACCTGTAGCAGGAAAAAGGATGCCCTGGCCAGGTGCTCTCTTGAGGTACTTAAGTAACTTATGTGTTGCTGCAAGATGATTTTGTGTGGGATGGTCCAGGAATTGACTTAGCTGTTGTATGGCATAAGAAATGTCAGGTCTGGTGTTTCCCAGATAGATCAGCTTCCCAATTAGACTCATATAGTAATTGTTGTTGTCAAGAGCCGGTGAATCTTCTTTCTCCAAAGTAATGGTATGATCCATGGGAAGTGATGAGGGCTTGGCTCCCAATTAACCAAATTCAGTAAGTAGATCTAGGTAATATTTTCTTTGATTCATAACTATTCCAGATTTAGACCTAGCCACTTCAAATCCCAAAAAATATTTGAGTTCACCTGTGTCTTTAATTGTGAATGCTTGATGTAACAGGGTCTTTAAATCTGTATGGCACGGAGGTTGAGACTCCTATTATAATTTCATCCACATATACTAGTAAGGCCATAAAATCCTGGCATGATCCTTTTGTAAAGAGGCTGTGATCATTCTTGGACTGAATGTAGCCTGCTTGATCAATGTTTGAGTCAATTTTACATTCCATTGTATGCTAGCTTGCCTTAAACCATATAGGGATTTGTTAAGTTTACACACTAGTTGAGAATTCTGTTTCAGTCCAGGAGGTGGTTTCATATACACCTCTTCATCTAAGTCTCCATGTAAAAAAGCTGTATTTACATCAAGTTGATGTAAGTGCCAATTCTTCATTGTTTCTACACTCATAAATAATCTGATAGTTGACATTTTTTCCACAGGTGAAAAAGTCTCAATAAAGTCAATCCCTTCAGTCTATGTGTATCATTTTGCAACTAGCCTTGCTTTATATCTTTCAACTGTTCCATCTGACTTCCTCTTGATTTTGAATACCCATTTACATCCTATAGGGACCTTGCCAGGAGGTAAATAAACCAGTGACCAAGTATTTGTTGTATGTAGGGCATCAAGTTCATTTTGTATTGCTTGTAGCCATTCTGGAAATTGAGCAGCTTCTTTGTATGTGCCTGGTTCTTTATCTTTATCCAATGATGTTGTAAAAGTCTTGTATCCTTCTGAAATGTGATCATATGAGACTGCATTTTGAATTAGATGGGGAGTTGAGTGATTGGCCAGCAGATTGTGTTGATAATCCTTGAGGTATGCAGGTGCAGTCCTAGTTCTTGAAGACCTTCTGACTGCATCTGCAGCATCAGTATTATTCTGTTGTTGGTTATTTATAATATCTATATTTTGGGGAGGTTCAATATCTGTATTAGGAGCTTGGATATGCCCCTCTTCAGTGTCGTCTATGTAAGGCTGTAGACAAGTAGCAGTTGGTACAACTAGGGTAGGATCAGATGTTGCATGTTTTGAGAATGGAAAATCAAATTCATGAAAGACCACATCCCTGGAAATGAAAATTTGCCTTGTGTCCACATCAAGTACTATGTAGCCTTTGGTATGAGCTGCATTACCTAGGTAGACACACTTCCTACTCCTTACTTCAAATTTACCCCTGCCTTGCACAAGTACTAACAAATACCAAACAGCCAAAAACTCTTAAAGCATCATAGGAAGGGGGCTGCTTATGAAACACAGAATAAGGGGATTTGTTCTTTAAAAGAGGTGTAGGAGTAATATTGATTAGATATGCATCATGTTTTAAACAATAACCCCAGTAAACCATAGGTATATTGGCATGGAATTTAAGAGCTCTAGCAGTGGCAAGTAAGTGTTGGTTTTTCCTTTCTACCACCCCATTTTGCTGTGGGGTGTGCACACAAGAAGTTTCATGTGTAATACCCCTATCTGCATAATAATGTGTCAACTGAAAATCAAGGCCATTATCAGACCTTATAGTTCTAAAATGCCTGTCAAAATGAGTGTGAACCCATTCACAAAAATTTTTACATAAAACCCTAGTGTCTGCTTTAGTTTTCATGAGAAAAACCCACAAGTACCTACTGAAGTCATCCACAATAGATAAGAAGTAAAATTCACCATTATGAGTACAATGTCTATTGGGACCCCTTATATCAACGTGAATTAGATCAAAGACAGATGCACTAGTAGAAAAACTGGTAGGAAAACTTAATCTTTTCTGTTTTGCCAAAGGGCATACATGACATTCATGATCTAAAGGTAAAACAACAAAAGGCATGTCTAACTGTTTTATAACTCTCAACCTTTGGGCTGATAAGTGGCCTAGCCTATAATGCCATAAGACTGAGTCAAAGGAGTACAAACCAAAGAATTAGCAGCACATGAAGATGGTTGGGCTCTCATAATGTATAATCCCTTTACAAGTTTAGCTGAACCAATCATCCTCTGAGTGATTGAATCATGTATCATACAACCAGCATTATTAAATAACAAATGACAAGCAGTGGTGTCAATAAGCCTTCTGACAGATAACAAGTTACAGGAAAAAGCAGGCACACACAAAACATGTGTGAGTGTTAAGTGTTCATTTATCATAACTTCATCAATGTGTGTGACCAAAACTTTGGCACCATTTGGTAAATTAACAGTTAAATGTTGTACTGGAATAGACTTACTCATCATTTTAACATTGGAAACCACATGATCTGTGGCATCGGAATCAATAATCCAGTCAAAGAAGATACATGACTTGTCATCATTCAGAAATTGTACGTTGGCAGTCATGACAATGAGATTCTGTGAGGATCCAGGATCTGCATCTTGAATCTGCACATTTCTTAACACGCACATAATATGTTCATCTTGGACTTAGTCATCACATTAGCATTGATGCATTTGAGGGATCAGATAATTGTGCAGTAATATTCTGATTGGACTCAACTTCACCTAGGAACGCTCAGCATCTTGATAGTATTCCGGAACAAAACTAGACTCAAAACCTACATTGTTAGCCATATCTGAGCTCTGCCTCTACCCCTACCTCTTCCAAAAGGGTAGCCATACTTTGATAACATCTTTCTCTTTGTGTGACCCTCTTTCCACAAGTAAGAACATTGCGATTTTAGGTGTTATTCATGAGATTCCCTCTTGCCATGCCTTTGCCAAGAACATTGTTACCAGACTGTCCACCAAACGGCCCAGTTCTTGAAAAATCTTGTCCATACCTCTGTACATTTGTATTAACATTCAAAATCACCAGTAGTTGCAGAATAATTGACTTGAGTTTCATGTTGAATAGCCATAGAAAAAACAGTAGCTACATCAGGGAAAGGCTTAGACATAAGAATTTGAGATTTGACATTACTATAACTCTCATTCAAACCCTTTACAAATATAATCACATAATTTGTCTCATTATAACCTCTATAAACTTCCATTGCGTGACAGGTACATGGTGGAATCGGCCTAATCACCAAGAACTGATCCCACAATGCCTTCAATTTGGTGAAATATTATGTCACCGATAGTGCACCTTGTTTGGTATTATAGATTTCCTCCTCAAGATTTGATAATCTATACACACTATCAGAACAAAATCTTTTATTCAAATCATCCTATACATCTTTTGCGGTTTGTAACCAAAAAACACTCTGATAAATTGCCGGATCCACAGAGTTTAATATCCAAGTGATAACAAGATCATTACACTGACACCAAGCTTCAAAGTTTTCATCATTTTCAGGGGGTTTAGGCAACGTACCATCATTGAATTTCACATTTCCTTGAGTGGACAACACCATTCCAATAACACGCTTCTATTGATGATAATTCTGAGCTCCCTTCAAAACCGGTTGCACCAACACCATAGAAGCATTCTCTGCTGGGTGAATATAATAAGGATCTCTAACTCCTTGTAGATGATTCAATCCAAGAAACAAAGTAAGAGAAAGCAGGGAAGAAAAAGAAAGAAAAAAATGCTGAACAGAGTGCGCGATTCTGGAAAGAAAATCAAGAAATCAGAAGCAATAGAAGCTCTGCTACCATGTTGAAAATGGTGGTATACATCACGAAACAGATGAACATCATCATAAAAGTACACAGAAATCTTAATTGAATCGGAATCATTGAACAATTTTCATATGAACATTTTGGCGGGAAAAATATTTCAAAGAAGGAAGATGAAGATTGCAAACTGTTTTCAGTGAATTGTTTCTTATGAATCGATTCCAATGTGTTCTGCAGCTTATATAGAGCATCTAATCTCCTAATCACTCAATAATTGAATCCTAACTAACTTCTAACTACTTAACCGCTTCCTCTTGTACATGTGTTCAACCTAATGACCAAGTGAGAAATCCATCTTCACTTCTATTCCTCTTTATATCTTCAACAAAATATGCACAACACACTTTTAGACCATTGATTATGATGTGGGACCTATTGATTCAAATGGGTCGCAAAAAAATCAATGGTGGAAAAAGTTGTTGTGGTTCTTTATTGAGCACATCTGTTGTGGAATAATCATTTCTCCTTTTAATATGTTTCCCGTCGATTATACCCGGGTGATGTGCATGCGTAGCAAAGGGAGATGAAAGGGGACAAATAGTGGGAAATTTGTGGTGAAAGAGTGAGGTAGGGAAAGTGGCGGGCTCCTTCTAGCGTCGAAATTTGGAAATCAAGCCCATGTTGGGTCCGATACTTTTTCGTGTTTGGCGGGACTGACATTTTTTTTTCGAGTAGCTCGTGCAAATTTCTACGGTTCGAGAGAAACCGTGGAATTTCCACGAGCTCAAAAAAACGCCGTAGAAATGCGAATACTAAATTCATGTTATCCTGTGAAAATTTCTTGGGGCTGGACTTATCCCGCGGAAATTTTATGGGGCTGGCATAAAGATAGTGTTTTGTATTTTCTACCGCCTTTGTTTTTGAGCCCGTGGAAATTTTCACGGGTTGTTTTCAGCCCGTTGTAATTTCCACGGGTTTTCAAATAAAATGTCAAGTTTGATTAGACCTGAAAAGAAATATGAGCTCATATAGGGCTTGATTTCCTACTTGCTGCTTCTGGTGCAGTCTGCCTAAGCTTTGTGACAAATGAAGGGCAGTGGAATGATGGGAGCTCTAGTGTTATTGTATATACGTATGTATTTTTTTTTTTATTTAGTGTATTTCCTTTTGAAAATGTTTTTTATTGTATATATTAAACAAAAATGATACTTTGCTATACCCAAAGTATACATAAACCAAATCTTGCGGTAGTTGTAATTTCTTTTCTTTTTTTTCCTTTTTTCAGCACAAACCTCATTCTAATGCTTGGATTAGTTTTATGTAGATTTTCGGTGGTTGTTTTATTTTCGATATTAAAAAAGAAATAAGCCTAATTTGTTCTCATAAATGCTACTGAAGATGCAATGACGCCTAATTTGGTCTTTACAAAGTGTGAATGAAGATGGAGTGACACCTAATTTTTGTCACTGCATCAAATATTCAAATGTTTAGCACTTTAAATGCATTTTCATATGTCATTGCATCTTCAACTTCACTGTAACTGCATCTTCAACTTCTTTACTGCATTTTCTAGTATGTTTTTCATTAAGTGTCAATAAAATGTAGTGACACTTGATTTGATATTTATAAAGTATGAATAGAGATGACATATGATTTGGTGTTCAAGTGCATCTTCACACGTCACTGCATCTTCAACATCACTGTTACTGCATCTTCAACTACATTGTTGATGCATCTTCTGATTTGGTCTTCATAAAGTGTCAATAAAGATGCAACGGCACTTGATTTGGTCTTTATAAAATGTGAATGTAGATGTAGTAACATATGATTTGGTGGTGTTCAAGTGCATTTTCACATTTCACTACATCTTCAACATCACTGTTATTGCATCTTCTGTTATTAGATTGTCTGTTACGGGTCTTCATAAAGTGTCAATGAAGATGTGCCGACTTTGATTTTGTCTTTATGAAGTGTAAATGAATATGTAGTGACATATGATTTGGTGTTCAAACTCATCTTCACATGTCACAGCATCTTTAATTTCATCGTTATTGCATCTTCAACTTCATTGTTATTGCATCTTCAAATTCATTGTAACTGCATATTCCAATTTGGTCTTCATATAGTATGAATGAAGATGTAGTGATACATGATTTGGTCTTCAAGTGGTATCTTCACATGTCACTGCGTCTTCCATCACGTTGTTACTGCATCTTCTGTTACTGGTCTTCATAAAGTGTCAATGAAGAGGCAGTGACTTTGATTTAAAATGTCACCGCGTCTTCCTCTACACTCGTTTCATCCTTGCAGATTTGAGTGTGCAATATCTTTGAGGATGAGGATGTTATTTTGATATGTGCTATTGTTGAGGAATTCTTGGGATGTTTTAATTCCTTCTTTTTAGTTGAAATAATGAACTGATGATAGGTGGGCCCATTGGGCCGGGTTGTCTATAATTGGGCCAGGCCCAAAGTGAGACAGTAAAGATAATGGATTGGCACGGCAGGACCACAAAGGCTGACCAGAATAGTCGGAGGAGCAGGGCTGACCAGAATAGTCGGAGGAGCAGGACTCCATCTCATGTTGCGCAGAAATATATCTCTAAACAGAACGATGGGCCGTGCAGGAGTGTTTCTAGACAGAATGCTCGGCTGAGTGTAGCGAAGACCGAGTCAACATCACTTCAACCTCTTATAAACGTGGGTAGACTCCACGATCGAAGAACGTCAGAAATAACGGTGATAACCTCCCATCATGTAAGGAGGGAATCACGATCTACAACTATATAAGGGGCACCCCTGAACTACGAGGGGACTTGATTCCGCTTTATTACTAAAATTGGATACGTGGCGGCTCTCTCGAGAGTCGACCCAAATTATACCCAAATATTTTTGTTCTTGTACGATTGTCCTAATTAGAATTACCCAATTACCCGATCGTAATATTCCTACCACATCATTTGGCGCTAGAAGGAGGGCTAATTCTAGTTAGTGAGTGATTAATACAAAAAAATGGCACGAAATCAAGGAAATTCGAAGAAGCAACAAAATCAACAAGAGAAAGAAAAAAATCAAACCGGAGATAATAGTCCAGGTCGAAATGACCAAGAGACCGGAAAAAAGGTTATGGAAGAAGGACAGACAAGTAATCCAGACGCTGTTAAACATAAGGCTGAAGAGATAAAAGCCATATTTGAAGCAGTCTTGAAAGAGAGAAATCAAGATAATGATGTTTCCGAAGCACCTACTCCACTTCAAGCTGCTAAGAAAGAAAAGCAGGAAGCAGAATCTAGCATACAGGTGGTGGTTACTCACCCAGGTGGTGATAACGCCAGAGCAGAGTTAGACGCGATACTTAAGCCTAAGCAAGATGAATTTAGGCTGGTATCTCCCTTTACTGAGGACATTGATGCATTTCCCTGTCCTCCCGGGTTTAAGATCCCAAAAATCTAGGCATATGATGGGACTAAAGATCCGTATGACCATATGCACCAGTACATTCAGCATATGAATTTGTATAACGCTCCAGAAGAGATGAAATGTAGGGCATTTGCAACTCTACTAACAGGAAAATCAAGAGATTGGTTCAACAAGTTGAACCCCAGATCTATACCGGATTTCCCCACTCTGACCAGAAATTTCATGCATGCATTCATCGCATCAAGACCTTTCCAGAGAAACCGGACTTATTTGCTGACAGTTAGGCAAAAAAGTGATGAAACAGTGTTACAATTTATCAAGAGATTCAACGGAGAATCATCCCGATATAGCGATCCGGATGATAAGTTCTTAGTAGCATCCTTCATAGCAGGACTTAGAAGAAGGCGGTTACATGCGGTCGGCGAAGAAAGATCCGAGCACAATGGAAGAATGTCTGGAAATAGCATACAGACATTGTCAAGGAGAAGAGGCTAACAGAGCCAAGAGGGAGGAATCCCATAGGGATGCTAAAAAATGAAAGACTGAGGATATGAATGACAAGAAAAGAAAATCTGTTTGGGATAGGGTAATCGCTCCTATCTCTCAAAGATTAGGGAAGAAAGGTGTTTTGCAGATGAGAGACCTTATTCCCCCGCGGACACTCCTGACCAAGCATCGCGATTATGGAGAAAAAGGAATTGCCAAGACTCCTCCTCCGTTGAGGGGTCCAAGGAGAAGAGAGACCACACCAGTGGTGCAAGTACCATAAAGATATTGGACATGACTCAACGAGCAGTCAGGATCTCGATCGGAGATATCGACGCAAAGAAGAATGGAAGGAAAGATCGATGAGTGCATCGATCGAGCGCAGGGAGATAATCCCAGAGGAAGGAGAGAATTCAAAAAACAGAATAACAGCCATGACAGGTATAACCAGAGAAGAAACAGGGATCTATCTCCACACGCAGATGGGCATAGAGAAAACGCCCCAATTAACACTGTGAACACAATTGTGGGTGGACCAGGAGAAGGTAGCAAGGCTGCTCAGGGAAGATAAAAGGGCGCGCAGAGAAAGGACGGGAAGCGAAAAAGCGTAAAGTTATGGGAACCGTTCAAGACGGTCCTAGAGATGCCCTACCGATGCGTCGTGAGCAACGAAGGATCGTAATAATAAAGCGATTATTCGAAAAAATCTGGTCGTAAGGATCTGTGTGGACACCGCGCAACAAGAAGTAAGCGTCTTTGTATTATAGTGCGTTCCAAGCAATGAAGCTAGCAGACTCGGAGTTGACTCCTGTATCAACTCCTTTTTTCGGATTTACAGGACCACCTATACATCATGTGGGTATGTTAAAATTACTGACAACTTTTGGCAAAGGACAACAGAGCAGGACTCTGATGGTAAATTATGTGGTGGTAAAAGCCCCATCTGCATATAATGTGATTCTTGGAAGACCAGCACTAATTGATCTAAGGGCAGTGGTATCACCAGCACATAACAGTATGAAATTCCCAACTTTTGAAGGAGAAGCCACAGTTAAAAGGGATGTAGATGCTGCCAAGAACTGCTATACAGCCACAATCAGTGGAAAAATGAAAGTGCAACAGGTGACAATGGAAGATCTTGTTCCAGAGGAAGAAAAGAGCTGGCAATCCAACGATCCTGTGGAATCAATAATGCTGGATGAATCGGATCCTGAATCCACAGTTAGCATAGGATCGTGGATACCTTCTGAACAGAACCTGATGCTGGTCAGCATCTTGAGAGATTACAAGGATGTGTTTGCATGGAAAGCAAGTGACATGCCTGGACTGTCAACAGAGTTGGCCGTCCATAAACTCAACATTGATCCAACCAGGAAACCAGTAAAACAAAAGAAGAGATCGTTTGCCCCAGAAAGGATACAGGCTGTCCAGCAGGAAGTGGAAAAATTGTTGCAGGCCAACATGATTAAAGAAGTTATCTACCCAGAATGGCTAGCAAACCCAGTGTTAGTCAAAAAAACAGATGGGAGTTGGAGAATGTGTGTGGACTTCACAGATTTAAACAAAGCTTGTCCTAAAGATAGCTATACTTCCCCTAGAATTGACAGGCTAGTAGATTCTACGGTTGGTTATGAGATTTTTGCTTTTTAGATGCTTATAAGGGGATATCATCGATTATGATGGACCACAGTAGATCTTTGTAAACCGCTTTTATTACTGAATTTGGTTCCTACTACTATGTGTCTATGCCTTTCGGATTAAAGAATGCAGGGGCTACCTACCAAAGGGCAGTCAACACCATTTTCAAACAATAGATTGGCAAATCAATGGAAGTATATGTGGATGAATTATTGATCAAGAGAAGGACTCTTGACCAATATTTGAAAGATGTAGCAGAGGTTTGTCAAGTTTTGAGACAAACAAGAATGAAGTTGAATCCAAAAAAGTGCACTTTTGGAGTAAGATCAGGCAAATTTCTGGGTTATATGATATCTAAAGAAGGTATCAGGGCCAATCCTGATAAATTGGAAGCTTTGAAGACCATGCCTGAACCGAAGATTATTAAAGAAGTTCAGCGTTTAACAGGAAGGTTAGCAGCGCTAAACCGATTCTTGTCGAAATCTGCGCAGAAATCACTGCCATTCTTCAAAATTCTTAGGAAGGCCAGTCCTTTTGAGTGGAATGAAGAATGTAAACAGGCTTTTCAGGAATTAAAAGATCATATCAGTCACTTGCCAACTCTAACTCCTCCACAGGAAGGTGAGATATTGTTCCTTTACTTGTCCTTTTGCAATGAAGCAGTAAGTGCTGTGTTGGTAAAGCAACATGGCATGATACAAAGGCCAGTATATTTTGTAAGCAAAGCCTTACAAGGGCCTGAGATTAGATATTCTGAGGTGGAGAAATTGGTCTTAGCTCTAGTGCATGCCACCAGGAAATTAAGACCATACTTCCAAAGTCATCCAGTGATTGTGTTAACAAACCAACCTTTGAAGCAAATTTTGGAAAAACCAGACAAGTCTAGAAGACTGGCAAAGTGGGAGTTGAATTGGCAGGATTTGATATCGAATACAAGCCAAGAACAGCAATTAAAGCCCAAGAATTAGCCGATTTCTTGGTAGAAGAAAAAGCCTTGGCTATAGAGCAAAAAGCTGAGCAGAACAAGGCTGAGAAGAACGAAGCTGAATAGTGGCAGCTTTATGTGGATGGAGCTTCCAACAAAGAAGGAGCAGGAGCAGGACTCCTACTCATTAGCCCAAAAGGTGAAGAATTCCCATATGCACTTCATTTTGACTTTCAAGCCACTAACAATGAGGCAAAATATGAAGCTTTGATAACTGGATTAAATCTAGCACAGAAGTTAGGAGTGCAAAACCTGAAAGTCTATACGGACTCACAGCTTGTGACAAATCATATCAAGGGAGAATATGAAGCAAAGGAAGGTCCCATGAAAAAATACCTTGCAGTGGCACAAAGGAAATTGCAGAACTTCTTAATGGTGGAAGTAGAGCAGATAACACGGGCTCAGAACACCAGAGCAGATGCTCTATCGAAACTAGGATCAAATTTCTTGTCCAACAAAAAGGTATTAGTTGAGCAGGTAAAGCAAGAAGAGTTGTGATGAGATTGAAGTACAACCAATCACACAGGCAGAAACTTGGATGTATCCGATTGTAATATATCTAAGAGATGGAAGGCTTCCTGAAAACAAAGTACAGGCCAGAAAATTGATAAGGCTCTCAGCCAGGTATGCTCTGTTCAACGATGTTCTGTACAGAAAATCTTATGCAGCACCTTGGTTGAAATGCGTTACTCTAGATGAGGGAGATTATGTGTTAAGGGAAATCCATCTCGGAATTTGTGGAAATCACTTGGGAGCAAGAGCTCTGGCTAGGAAATGTAGGCTTTACGGTTATTACTGGCCAGAAATGCAAGATGACGCAGAGAATCTGGTCAGAACTTGCCGGACATGCTAGGTGCATAGTAATTTATCACATAATCTCGCATGCGGAGATGGTACCAATCGTATCCCCATGGCCTTTCGATCAATGGGGGAGTGGACTTAGTGGCCCACTACCCCGAGCACCGGGAAATTTCAAGTTTTTAGTGGTGGCGTGGGATTATTTCACTAAGTGGGTGGAAGCTGAACCCTTAACCACCATCACAGCCAACCAAATACAGAAGTTCCTATGGAGAAATATTCTATGCAGGTATGGGATCCCTAAAGTTCTCATTTCTGATAATGGCACACAATTTGAAGATCAAGGAGTGCAAACTTGGTGCACCAACCTAGGAATCTCCCAACATTTTACATCAGTGGCTTATCCTCAAGCCAATGGGCAGGTAGAGTAGACTAACAGGCAGATAAAACAGAGACTGAAGAAAAGGTTGGAACAAGAGGGGTCTCATTGGGTAGACCATCTTCCAAATATCTTGTGGGCATATAGAACCACCCCAAACGCTGCTACACAGGAGACTCCATACTCCTTAGCATATGGATGTGAGGCGATAATACCAGAGTTTGGACACAAGTCTCCTGTAACCGAATTGTACTGTCCGGAAGCTCGTGAAGTAGACATGTTGCATATCAAAGGCAAGCCGAGCCTGTAAGGGCGTAGCCTTGATACAGATGGCCAAATACAAGCAGAGGATTGCTCAGTACTACAACTCCAAAGTCAAAGGTACGTATTTTAAAGAAGGTGATTTGGTTCTGAGGCGAAATGAGGCCAGCAAGCAAGGTCCCACTGGAAAGCTAGACCCAAATTGGGAAGGTCCTTATAAAATTATTAAAGTGCATGGAAAATGATCTTATCAACTAGCTAACGCCTCTGGCAAAACTGTTCCTAGAAGTTGGAATGTTGTTCATTTAAGGAAATTTTATCCTTAAAGTAATCTTATTTTTTCTGAGTAATGCTACCTTGAATATAGATCTCTGTTAATTCTGTGATTGTTATATGATATTTTAACTTATGTTGAAACACGAAATTAAAAACAGAACGTGGCGGCGCAAGGATTTTGGGCAGAAGTCCCACTTAAAAAGTGTAAGTGCCAAACTTGCAGTGCAAGGGCATTCTGGGCAGAAGACCCAAATAAAAAGCACACAAAGGCTAAACTTGCAGCGCAAGAAAATTCTGTGCAGAGCACACAATCCAAAATTATAAATGCCAAGCTTGCAGTGCAAGGGCATTCTGGGCAGAAGACCCAATTAAAAAGCACACAAAGGCTAAAAAGTCGGTGCAGAGCACAAATTTGAAAATTATAAAGGCCAAGCTTGCATTGCAAGGGCATTCTGGGTAGAAAAACCAAATAAAAAACACGAGAGAATTAAACTTGCAGCGCAAGAAAATTCTGTGCAGAGCACACAATCCAAAATGATAACATCAAACTTGCAGAGCAAGAGTATTCTGAGCATTAATGTTCTATGCAGCATATATAGCAAGAATAAAGAAACTCAGGATAAATAATCATAACTTCTTTGCAGCGCAACAAGAAGGTAATACTCTAAACAGAAAATATCAAAGTCAATGCTCTAAATAAAGAAGATCATATTCAAAAGTTATTACAAACAGAGTATTACATCAAAAGCTGCTCGAAAAGGCAGCAAAATCCCAAAGTTTTCAAGAAGGCATAAATTAAGAAGGCGGAGCATCGGAAAGGCTGGCGAAAGCGATAGTATAAAAGTGAGCGGTGTTTCTTCTTAGCATACTTGCGGACAATGTCCTCCCCACTCTTATACTCGTCATACCGTTTCGTGAAAATATCGCCTGCTTTCTTATCATATAACTTATGATTAGGCAAAGTACTAATCACTAAGTCGGCCGGTTTAGCCTTATCAACACCAAGGGTGTATCCTCTGCGCAGAGCAGGAGCCAAGATGATTTGGATTTCCTCAAGGGTCTCAGGAGCAGCTTTATACCCTACAATAACTTTCTGGACAACGTTCGGAACAGGAACTTCCTCCATCTGCCTCAAGGTTTCGTCAAAGTCGGCCTTCATCTTTTTTACAGTGGCAAGATGTTGTAGATGCTCCTCATTCAGTTTCACCAACCGCTGATCTCTTAAGTTCAACTGTTCCTCCTGAGTGAAGATCAAAAGCTTTGGCAAGATCAGATTTCAATTTCTCAATCTCCAGATGAGCAGCGAGATTGGCTTCTTCCAAACTGGCCACCTTAGCATTGGCCTCATGGTTGGATTCTTCCAAACTGGCCACCTTAGCATTGGCCTCGTCCAACTGGATCACTTTGTGCTGCAGAGCAGAAATGTCTTTGGCCATGCTAGCCGTTTTCCTATGCAAGGCCTTACCCAGGCGGTAACACTACAAAAGAAAATGTCTTAGAGCCGAATGAAATGAAAGGAAAGATGAAAACTTTATGAAAAATCACCTACAGAATCTGCAAAATCATCAGCAGACATGTCCTCAAAGTTGAAAGAGGAGCCGCTCACAGAACTACCAGAGGGGGTAGACCTATGCCTCTTCTTCTGCCTTTGGGAAACGGTCCTGAGGGGAACTGCATCCAGCCCAGTAGTTTGACCCCCGGGGAGATCTTCTTCGGCAGTCAGATCCACAGGATTAACGGTGCTCAGGGTATTCTGGTCAGAAGGATTAGCAGTAGGAATTTCTTCTCAGACAAAGCAGCATACGAGCCGCGCCTATCTCTCGCATCCTCTTGCGACTGAAACGTCTCCACCTTCTGGTATAACGGACAAAGTCCGCTCAGAATCTTCTACCATCTGTTCCGTTTCCTCCTCCTCGTCAACGTCGATATTAATCAAGTCATCTACATTGGCCACTACAAGAAGAAAGAGATAATTAAGTATAATCGAAAATCAAGACAAAATGCAAGTACAAACATACATTTTACATCTCGCTTCTTGAGAACTCCACGTAGCCAACAGCCCTCGCATGCAGGTCGAGCGAAGATCTATCGTAAGAACTTATGAAGTCTAGACTAAGGAAATCTTGTTACTAACAAGGTATCGGACGATGTAGCATCAATGAAATCTTCCAACTTGTCCTTCATGGATGCAGATTCCACCGCCTAAAGTGGCATCCGAATTATGTTTCACGAAGAAAAGTGTTCTTGCCACTTCTTCTTGGTCTTATCTTTGCCGAGTTATGGGGATAATCGAGCACCGCCCTACGAAAAAAATGATACCATCCTCCACTCCCTGTGTCAATTTACACCGTAAAAATTCCTAAATAGCTTCACAGAAAAGGGGGTGGTGTTCAGACGACACCAAATCATGAAGCCTATGAGGAATTTAACGTTATTTGGATGAATCTGGCCAACTCCTAACTTATAATACTTCATTATTTCTACACACCCAGGGGGAAGAGGGAATCGTAATCCACTGTGTGAGGTGATCGAAGATACACCGTACAAAAACTCTTTGGAGGATTGTAAAGCGTGCTCGGTCGGTTTGGGAAGAACAACTTCGAAAGGCTCGGTCATGGATCCGATAGGTTTTAACAGACCGCCATTTCGGTTTTGGTCATCTTGCTAGCAACTCCGTGGCAAGCCATGATAGCCTTGGTTTTATCAAATCGAGTAATCTCCCTTTTTAGGGTATTTAGAAAAGCAGAGTGGTCTTCCGGATATTGATGGACGATGGAAGTGGGAGTAAAAATCCCAGGAGGAAGAAGATGAGAAGGTAAAAAACACAAAGGGTTATCCCCAAAAGTGGAGGTATTTCTCAAATCGATCGAAGAAGATGGATGATTGGGGTTTATTACCGTTTCAGAACAAAACACAGGGTTAGAGGAATTCACTTCTTCACTTTCTATGGCCCTAAAGTTTTTTTGTGGAGACTCGAACAATTTTTCGATAGAATCGCTGGAGGCAGTGTCGGCTCTCAGACTCATGAAAGAAATAAAAAATCACAAGACACATGGGACAATGTAGAAGTGAAACTTACTTGTAACTGTCGAAGTGCGTTTCCAAAAATCTGATATAGAAGTGGCGTTTGACAAGAGAGGTGAGTATATGACAGAAAGTGGATACGACGCAATGGTTCAATGCACAGTTATAATGATGACCAAGTGTGACCTGGCCTCGTTTCACGTTATAATGATGACAGAAGCTAAAATGTTTTAGACTAAAGGGGTATAAGCGATCCACCCTAGTCTGGGGGGACTTATGATGATAGGTGGGCCCATTGGGCCGGGTTGTCCATAATTGGGCCAGGCCCAAAGTGAGACAGTAAAGATAATGGATTGGCACGGCAGGACCACAAAGGCTAACCAGAATAGTCGGAGGAGCAGGGCTGACCAGAATAGTCGGAGGAGCAGGACTCCATCTCATGTTGCGCAGAAGTATATCTCTAAACAGAACGATGGTCCGCGCAGGAGTGTTTCTAGACAGAATGCTCGGCTGAGTGTAGCGAAGACCGAGTCAACATCAGTTCAACCTCTTATAAACGTGGGTATACTCCACAATCAGCAACGTGCAGAAATAACCGGTGATAACCTCCCATCATGTAAGGGAGGGAATCACGATCTACAACTATATAAGGGGCACCCTGAACTACGAGGGGGACTTGATTCCAGTTTATTACTAAAATTGGATACGTAGGCAGCTCTCTCGAGAGTTCAGTCCAAATTATACCCAAATATTTTTGTTCTTGTACGATTGTCCTAATTAGAATTACCCAATTACCTGATCGTAATATTCCTACCACATCATGAACCAATGTACTTGATTGACTTGTTTGAACTTCAAGAGAATTTACTATTTTACCATGTTTAAAAAATATCGAAGGTCTACATGAGCATAGAGTTTCTGGCCAATTTGTTCCTGGATTGGGTTATGAATATGCAACCATTTTCTTCTTCTTTCTTTACAATAAGAGTTGATTTTTATGTTATAACGATAGTTTTGTTTTGAGCCGGAGGGTACGGATATGATTCCATATATGGACGACCTCTTATGGAAAGACAAAAAGAAAATGTGAGTATACTGAACTCTGGAAACACGTCATTTAATTTACATCTTTCATACCCCTAAAAAAAGTTACATCTTTCACACTCAATCCTTTAATTTATCATTGAGAATTATTTATTTCATATTTTTCAAACGATAATATTTTAATTCAACTAAAGGCATCCTTGAACGAAAAAAGAAGGCATCGGTTCAATAGTAATTTGTGTGAGGCTCCTTGTCTGGAGTATCTGGGTTGAGCCTCACTAAAGAAAAAAATGTTTATGTCACGGAAAAAAAGGCCCCATAAACACCCTATTAAAAAGTTTCCATTTTTAAAACGGAATTAACGGAGAGTAATATATGATACAAAGTTTTTGTGTAATAATTGTGTGCGGATTTTTTTTTAATTCCTATCCGCAACAGAAAAATAAAATAAAAAAAAACTAAAATAGGATTCTATCGATCTAATTCGAATCAAACATTTTACATATCAAGTTCAACAACCCTTTAAATTACTGATGCTCGTACTCAATTTCGAGCTCGTTTAAGCAAGGCAAAAATGCTTGAGATTGGCTCGATTAAGGTTTAATCATGTTCGAGTTAGCTCAGGTTATCTTTCCACAAAATTTTAAGACTTTCAAACTTAAACTCTATCTTACTAAACTCGAATAAAATGTTGAACTTCAATTTTTTAAAATATAATTTAAAGAATGGTTGATAAAGCTTATAAACATTCCGAGTCAAATATGTCAATGATCGAGTTCAGCTCAACAAAACTTGAATTGCTCAAGATTATTAAATCATATTTGAGTAAGCACAATTTATAAAAAAATAAAAATTGAGCGAATATTATACGAGCCGATCGTCAAGCTACTCAGCTCATTTTACACCCCTAGAACTGTCTCAATAAAAAAGTTGGGGGTTTACGTTAATAACCGAAAACCCGAGGGGGCAAAATAAGCTTCAGACGAACTTCTAAAAACCCTGCTCCCCTGTCTTTTTTCTCAAGAAGCCCCCTAATGCTAATGCTAAATCCCTTTGCATTTAACACCGAAGGAGGGAGAGACGACACTCAATTCTTTAGCTTTTCATTTTGATTTCAGTAAACAAAGATTTCATCGAATTTAACTGTTAATTTTCTGTTTTTTCGGCTCCGCAACTGGGTCTGGTGCATATAATATGTAGCTATGTATGGCTTTTTTCCAGCCATTCTATTCCAGCACTTCTGCTGGTTGCCGCTTCATCATGGTAAACCACTTTCTTTGCCCTCTCTTTATGATTGCTTCGATAAAGGTATCTTCTTTTTCATACTTAGTGTTTATAGCTGCATTTTAAGGATGTCTTGTTTGTTAATTTTATTGGTTCAGCTGATATCTGGC
Source organism: Gentiana macrophylla (assembly GCA_026214975.1). Taxonomy (NCBI): domain Eukaryota; kingdom Viridiplantae; phylum Streptophyta; class Magnoliopsida; order Gentianales; family Gentianaceae; genus Gentiana; species Gentiana macrophylla. Next base: position 78,681,935 of record CM047812.1, read on the forward strand.
TCAATGAAGAACAAATAAAACCTAATAGCTGCAAAAGTAATTAGCATATATGTGTATTTAGGCTTAAACGAGGGATTGATAGCTCGAGTGATTTTTGCTGTTTTACATGACACAATCAGGCTCCTCATATATGTCACAATGCTTTGCTCGAATGTTCACAGATGTGTGCAAGTTTTATTTTTTGGTCATAGAAAGTAATCCCTGCGCCTACCCCCCCCCCCCCCCCCCCATATAAGAGGCTGTTCAGAGTACATTTCTCCTTTTCTTCTTCTTTTGGAAAATGTGGTGGTCAGAACGTTGCAGCAGTTAATCATAGTACATTTCTCCTTTTCTTCTTCATATTCTCGATACTTTGTATTGGTCTATTTTGTTGCAAACTATGTTTTTATGTAATTTTTATCTGTCAGTTATCTGATCTAATATGTTAATGCTGAGAATTGTTGCATTTTGTTTCTTATCGTCTTCTTTTAGGCGTTTAAACTTTATTTGGTTGCTTCATTGAGTTGACTTCTTGTACTCTTTTCAGTTTCAGAGTAGGGCATTGTATAATTTATCCGGAACTTGCTTGCTTTGCTCTCCATCCACAAATTCTGTAAAAGTTGAGAAGTTTTCTCAGAAACTTAGGACATCTTCTGTATATACAAGAGTTCAACTGAAGGTACCTGGATTCAAATTTGATCAGGAGTCTAGAAGGTTTGTACGATTTTGTTCCTATGGTTTGCGGTCCAAGTCCATTCTAGACGACAATTATGCAAATAGAAAGAGGTTCTTTTTCACGGTCCCTGGATGAGTTTGAAAGATGGAGAAAATAAGAAACCGTTCTAGCACCAAACGCAACTGTTACTTATGAAATATCTTGGCGGTCATATTCCTTCGAAAACATTCCAACTCTCCGGAACCGCCGCATCAGTACTCACCAAAAAGACATGCATAAACCTACTCAAGTCGTGCAATTCGCTCCAACAACTCAACATAATCCTCGTCCAGGTCTTCACATTAGGCCTCCGGCAAGACCTGGATATTCTTCACAAAGTCATGGCATTTGCAGCAGGCCCTTTGCAGGGAAATATATTCCAAGCCGAGAAACTTTTTCGAGGAATAGAGAACCCGAGTTTATTCATTTACAATCTGATGGTGAAAGGGTACATGAAAAATGGATCTTTTCATAAAGCTCTGTCTTTGTTTGATAATATGAGGGCGAATGGCTTAAGGCCTGATAATTATACTTACCCTTTTGTGTTTAAGGCTGTTGGACGGCTGAGAAATGTGAGACTCGGAGAAAATCTTCGAGGGGTTGTGGTGAAAAGTGGTATGGAATTTGATTGCTTTGTGTGCAATTCGATTTTGGATATGTATGGTGAGGTGGGTTGCATTCGTAGTATGAAAAGGGTGTTTGACGAAATGCCTGTGAGAGATTTGGTTTCTTGGAATGTCATGATATCTGGTCTTGTGAAGTGTAATAGATATGAAGATGCTGTTGGAGTTTATTTGAGGCTGAGACAAGAGGATAACATCAGACCTGATGAAGCTACTATAGTAAGTACTTTGTCTGCATGCAGTGCAATGAAGAATCTGGAACTCGGGAAGAAAATTCATGAGTATGTCAGAATTGAGGCAACACTTACTGTTATCATTGGGAATGCGTTGTTGAATATGTATTCCAAGTGCGGCTGCTTGACTATGGCGAGACAAATTTTTGATAGTATGCCAGATAGGAATGTGGTTTGCTGGACTAGTATGGTGTCAGGTTATGTGAACAGTGGCCAGCTGGATGAGGCTAGAGAGCTATTTGAGATGAGCCCTGTTCGTGATCTAGTTCTTTGGACAGCCATGATCAATGGGTATGTGCAGTATAATCGTGCGGATGTGGCAATTGAATTGTTTAGGGATATGCAAATGGAAAAAGTTAAGCCAGATAAATTCACACTAGTTACCCTGCTTACTGGATGTGCCCAGTCAGGAACTTTAGAACAGGGGGAATGGATTCATGGTTACATTAAGGAAGCTAACATTCCGATAGATACTGTGGTTGGAACTGCTCTTATGGAGATGTATGCTAAGTGTGGTTTTGTTGAGAAGTCCTCGGAAATCTTTGACAATATGAAGGCGAAGGATACAGCATCTTGGACTAGTATCATTTGTGCTTTTGCCATGAATGGGAAGACCAACAAAGCTTTGGAACTATTTATGAAAATGAAACGCAATAGGGTTAAACCTGATGATATTACTTTCATCGGCGTTTTAAGTGCTTGCAGTCACGGGGGACTGGTAGAGGAAGGCCGTGAACATTTTAATTCAATGAGAGCACTTTATGGGATAGAACCGAAGTTAGAACATTACGGTTGTCTAATAGACCTCTTTGGTCGTGCTGGACTTTTACGAGAAGCTGAGGACATGATTTCCGATATCCCAAATACAAATGACAATATAATAATTCCGCTTTACGGTGCTTTGCTCAGCGCTTGTCGGACCTATGGTAATGTTGAAATTGGTGAACGCATTGCTAATCTTCTTATGCAAGTGGACTGTAAAGATTCCAGTACTCATGCTCTCCTTGCCGAAATTTATGCATCTGCCAGTAGGTGGGAAGACGTCAGAAAGATCAGAAGAAGAACGAGCACAATGAGAATCAAGAAGTCACCTGGATGCAGTGCAATTGATGTTGACTGTGATTATTCTTTAGGAGATGAAATGGAAAAAACGGGCAGCTTGTGCACTCAGATTCCTAATCAACCTTCGGGTATAAATTGTGGAAATGCAGAAAAATTCAGCTGAACTGTTGCGTGGCTTATTGAATGGTTCCGTTGATTTAAATACTAGGCTGTGGGAACCTAAAAAGTAATGGTGGAAAAAAGAAAAGTGAAACGCTATCAATGCTGCTTGTGGGGCTTGTTAGAGATCAAGATGGCAGGTGCTCTTTTGCCTTCGTTCAGGAACTGGGGAGCTTCTGTTCTAGCAGAACGGCAAGCAATCAGGAAAAGCTAGATGTTAGAATGGCACAGGCAGTAGAATATTGGGGGCATGGGACATATACAAAGGCGTCAAAAAGGGAGTGGGTCCAATTTGTTTGTTCAGATCGAGACGATGTTGTTTTAAACAAATTTCAATGGCTTGCAACGATATGTGATGCTTCCCGTGCGATGGTTTACGATGCTGCTGTGATGCCTCCATGCAACGATTTGCGATGCTTCTGCTAAATTTGCGATGCTCTGTTATGATTAAAGACGTTGTGTCATCCAAAAACGACGACGTTTTGAGCTGGATAGACAATTTGGACAGGGTGTTTGGAGAGATGATCCAGTCCCATCAAAGCTACTAATTATCAGGATTTTGAAGCAAGCCAAAGAAGCATAACTTCCCGGACTTATCTACACTCCCCATCTGTAGATGGGCAAAAAGGTGAGGAAAGACGGCTATCAAATTCCTGCACTCTTGAACTCTTGTTTCTAATCTTCTAAGATGGCTTTTTTTGTAAGTATATCTTAACAGGTTTGACTGTAAGTTTTTTTGAGAGTTTGTTTCATGTCTACTTCTATATTTTACATTAGTATATTCTTTAGGTTGATCACTCATTTTAGAAATAGTTGTTTTAAACTTTTTCTATATTGTTGTGGTTTTTAATTGCATTTCATGAGGTAAGTCCTGTTAATAGTCCTTTTTTGTTTTGTTTTTTGAACTCAACTTTGACTAAGCAGTCTTTTGTCAATGATTTCTTATTGAGATATAATTTTAGTTAAAAGTTCTGAATTGAGGTCAGTGTTTTGATATTGTAAAGTTTTCTTATCCTGTCAAATTCAAAAGATTGTTCGATATCGGTCTTTGTATATGTGTCTCTAAACAGAAAACAATCCTGTTAAATTGCAACTTCTCCCTTTTCTAGTCTTTTCTTTTTGAGATGGCAGAATCGCATTTAAGATTAAATTTCATTATACTAAGATAACCTTCTTTTCGCTTAATGGGAACTTTGATAAGTGCATTTGTGTTTATAAAGTCATGAAAACAAACGGTGTTTTGCTGGATAACTATGTGTTTCCAAAGGTTTTGAAAGCATGTGCTGCCAACTTATGTATGGAAGAAGGAACTCAGGTCTCCATAAGGATGTAATTGTGTGTGGTTCAGGGTCTTATGTCCAAGTTTGCAATGCTTTGCTTGATATGTATGTAAAATGCAGGTGGAAAACGGGTGTTCGATGATACGTTTGAGAGAGATTTGTTACCATGGAATTCCATGATTATCTTGCCCTTATGTGAGCTGAAAATAGGGAGAGAAATTCATGCATATATACTAAAGAAGAGTTCTTGGACCTTCATGAACTTAGTATGGGATGCGCTTATTCACATGTATGCGAAAAATGGAAGTATTTACACTCCCCATCTTGTGTTTACTTGGTTAGGGAACCGAGATTTAGTATCGTGGAACACGATGATTGGAGGGTTTGGTATGAATGGTTTTGGTGAAGCCTCGATACTTCACTTGCGCGTGCCGGTAGACTCGAGAATGCAGTTGACCTGCTTGTGAAAATGCCGTATAAAGCTGATGAGCATATACTTTCTGGGGCTCTAACAGAATAAAATTCATGCATCGGTGTGTGCAGGCATCTGAATGGTTTGTGATGCTTGAGCCTGAAAACGGTTGACATTATTTGACATTATCGAATTTGTATGCTAAATTGGGCCGAGTCGATGATGCTATTGAATTACGGAGATTGAATTTAGCTGTGTTGCAGATTCAAGCTGATAAAATTGTCATCCATCAGCTCTCGAGAATGCTTAGGGAGGTCACGTGTTCAGTTCTTATTTAAGGTGTCGTGTTAAAGAGCTATGAATCATGCGTTTACCCTTAAGTAGTGAGACTTTGGGGGCACCACAAGGGTTGAACTCCGAACTAATCGAGTCAGGTGGTCCTGTATATCGAGGGCTTTATGCTAAAAATACGATAAACAAAGGGGATTCTAATGGCACCACGCTTTCTACTTTTGCCACCTGTATCTGGATTCATACCCATCCAGGAGCTCAAACCCGTCTGAGAATGACCACGCGAAGTGCCTTTTGTGTTCGATCCATTTCTTCCACAACAAAAACAAATGACAAGTGTCGAAGTGATCGAGCAAGCACGATACATAGGATGCCAAAACAGCGACATGACAATTGATTGCTACAACAGTCGTACAGCCACATCTCTGCTCTCCATGTTCAGGCTGTTCGGGTTGTCGTAGACATAGATTAAGTAGTAATGATTCAGACAAACAAAGTCAATTGAACCCTTGATAGTCTTTTTTTTTCAGCTGTGAAGCCAGGAACCTTTTTGCCTGCATTTTTCTTCATTATGGAAGGATATTGTCAATGGATGCTTTATCCTGCAACACAATTCCCATGTTACCACCTTTACAGTTTACATCTATCTATAATATACATGTATATCAGAAATGCTAGTGTCAACACACTTTTACGGCATTATAATTAATCATGATCGGACTCGTATAAATTATTAGATCCTACGGCGCATGATTTATTGTGAAAAAAAAAGTGGTGTCACTTGGTGTGATCATTTTGTTACTATATATATATATATATATATATATATATATATATACTAAGAAAAATCGCATGCTTTCCGTGACGCGTGTTTTAATCAAATTATGAAGAAAAAGCAATTAAAAAGAGCGTTAGTATAGTTTAATATTATGTATGTTGCTAGGGTATTTGGTTACTTTATAAAATAAAACTATGTTGAATAATGATAATTGTTATAAAATAATGTCATTCTTTCATATGGTATATATCAGTTGTTATATCTTGATTGATTTATTTTGAAAATTGATAAAATATTGTTGATGCTGTTTGATTAGTTCGGTATTGATAGATGTATCTTTTCTCTCCATCCATTTGAACAACATAAGTTCATAATATAATAGAATTCTATAACGAATTTAAAGAATAACATTGATATAATGTTAAGACCAAAAAAAAAACATTGATATAATATTCACATCAATATATAATCAACCATAAGTTTAACATTTAATTTTGCTTTGTTTAATGAACTGTTTAACCACCGGTACACTGGCCGGTTAGAAGTTGAACTTTGGGCACCTTTATTTTAGAGTCTCTCGTATTATTCAAATACTTTGGCTAATAGTAGTATTGTTAGAGAAAAAATCGATAATGTTAGGGCAATTCAAACATATCACCTTATAATTATCAAGTATTTTACCTTGACAATACAAAAAATGGCCTTGACAATAATCGTAGTCAAATACTTTGCCTCCCATATCACAACGAGATGTCCATTTATTATGGTCATGCTTGTAGGTTATATTGATTGTTGTTACATGTTATCTATTATCTTTTGGGAGAATATAGATAAAACGCTTGAAAAGTTTTATTCAATGAAAAGAGTGCAAATATTCTAAATTTCGTAAAAAATATGTATGGAACTTTAAAAATTATTATAAAGGGCATAATATCCCTCACAAAACCCATTATTATATATAAAAATATCAGAACGAGTAGAACCTCTACCGAACCCAAGTCAAGTTAGTTTGGCTCTGCTCGAACATGTTCGAATCTTGGCTTGATTCGATTCGAAAATTTTCGAGCCTAAAATATCAGGATTCGGTTCGGCTCGAACTTAAAAAAAGGGAAAAATATTCGGTACTATTCGGCTCGAACATGTTCGGTCCGAAAATTCAAAAATACCTAATAAATAATTCTAGTTCAAAAATACATGTCCAAAACCAAAATAATACAATACATGTCCCAAAATATAACATAACATGTCCAAAATATTCAAGGCCCTATTCCAAAATATAACATAACATGTCCAAAAATACCCTGCAACTCTATGAGCCGAACATGTTCGAACATGTTCGGCTCGTTTGTCCGAATACCGATTTCCAAGGCCCTATTCTACGTTTGATGATACGAGCCCAGCCCCGAACCGAACTTTTTCGAGCCGAACACGCCGAATCGAATCGAACTTTAAGGCTCACTTACAGGCCTAATTATATATGGGTTTTCTTGGTTGTTAGGTATTTCCTTAAAGGTATATGGATTTAAGTAAGTAAAGGAGTATACTTCATTTAGTAGGTCGGATGCCCCATAATGCTAAAGGGTGCAACCACCCCTAACTGTTACATACAAACGATAATCATTACTAAATGATCTCATTTTTATGTAAATGAGATAATAAAAATGATCATGTTTACATATAAGTTATATTATATCATGTTTTATATGATGCATTTTTTATTCATTTACATACGAAGAGCATTATTAGATTACAAATTCATGTTTTTAATGAGTTTGCCTCAAATCTCTAACAAATCATTGAACATTCTTTTTTTTTTTTTTAAATCATTGAACATTCTTTAAGTTCTCTCTACCTAAATAATATCATTAATTTATCATGCATAAGTGTGGTTATTGATCGTAAGTACATATATATACTTTAGTCATATTCTAGCTACAAATAATCGTAGTACAAAAAAATATTCTCGGCTGTTTACCAAGGAAACCGAGGGGGGATGCGATTTTAATTTGCACTGCTTTTGTTAGTAATATATATTCATTACCATTCACCGGGAACCGAGTCAAACATGATCTTGTTCGCAATCGGCTTTGTTCGTTTAATCTATTGATGAGACTACTGGTTATCATATTCACCATTCAAATGTAGTACCACATCCAAGTGACTACCCTTCAACGATTCATGTGTCATTCCCTAATATCTCTCATTATGAATCGTGTCACCTCTGCTTTCTTTCAAGTCCTCCTAAATGGCCAACTCCCTACCTATTTTTACTCATCTAGAGGAATCAGGCAAGAGGATCCCCTTTCCCCTTCTTCCTTATCATTTGTTTTGAAGGCCTCTCAACTGTCTTGAATCATTCCATTCGTAATGGCAATCTTACCTCATTTAGATTGGGTAAAATGACCCTTTGTCTCTCTCACCTCATTTTTATAGATGAATGCATCTTGTTTTCAAGCCTTTAACTCCAATGTAACCGAACTCATGAGAATCCTTTTCTGCTATGAGTGTCTTTCAAGCCAAAAAGTTAATCCTTTGAAATCAAATGTTTTCTTTAGTGAGGGTGTCATTTCTGAAATCCAAAAGCCTATCCTTAAGATTATTTCCATTCTTATTGGAATCTTCACAAGCAAACACCTAGGACTCCCATTCATGGTTTGATGACCTAAATATGAAATATTTAAATACCTCAAAGATAAAACATGGAATACTTTGAATGGATGGAAAATTATGTATCTACCCCCTCCAGCAAAGAAGCCTAATCAAGTCTTTGATCCAATCTTTTCCAACCTATGTGATGCAGTGCTTTATTAACATCCCTAAGAAGATTCTTAATGAAATCTTGGGTATGGTTTGAAAATTCTGGAGTTGCAACAACCCTAATAAATCTTTTATGGCCTAGATTTCTTAGGACACAATTTTTACTCCTAAAAACAAATGTGGCCCTGGCTTTTGCAATGTGGAACTTTTCAAAAAGGCTTTATTTACTAAACAGATTTGGAGAATTTTTCAAAACCCATTCTCTGAAAAATTAGATTCTCAAAGCCAAGTATCTTAAAAGAAAATCCTTTCTTGATGCAAAACCTACACAACCAATTGTTCATTTGGAGAAGCATTCTATGTGGCAAAGATTTTCATACTAAGGGTCTCAGGTGGACAGTTAGAACTGGCAACATATGTATATGGAAAGACCCCTGGATCACTCTTGATCATTCCTTCCGGATTGATCCTCTTGACCCTTTCAATCTTTCACTCCCGACTAATAATACATGGGATCAACCCCTTCTTCCACACCTGTTCCTGCCTTATAGAGTTGAAGTTATCCGGTCTATACCTATTGATAAAAAGGACCTTAAGAATCGTCTTACTTGGAACTATTAAAAGAAAGGTATCTTTTTGTTAAATCTGGCTATTTACTTTCCATATTGCTTAAGCATAAGTCAATTGGGTAAAGTGATACATCTTCACCTAATCGGGGTAGGGATTCTCGGAATTACTTGTGGTCAGTTGTTGTTCCCCCCCGAAATTCATACCTTCCTTTAGAGAATTGCTTCATCTTCTTTGCCTATTGGTGAGAATCTCATGAAACGCAAGATTTATGATGGTATGTGTCATTGTTACAGATCCACAATTGAATCCTGGACTCGTTGGATTCGTCCTCTCTAGGAAAGCTCCGACTATTTCTTCTTTATGATATGATGTCTAATTTCAGTCATACATTTCTAGATTTGTGTGGGCTCCTCAATGAAAATATTCCAGATAAATCCGACCTGTTTTTCTCTACAATTTGGTTCATCTGGAAGGCCAAATTATAAGGATTTTTTTTATGATATCCACATTCCCATGTAGACAATTATTAACCAATCATCCTTCAGCTTTTACCTTTTCACCTTTGGCCATCATGTTTGTAATAGGATGGCGGATTTGCTTGCCAAATTAGGGCTGTCATTTTGGTAGATTCTGGTTAATTTATTAGTCTAATGATCCAGAACATGAAAGAATTGATTAGATTTATATTGTATCATTTTAGTAGATATTAGTTTTGAAATTTTGTTCTTTGTGAAGGCAATTATGTAGATTGGTGAATTTTAGTATATATTAGTAGACTTTGCTTCCATGGAGCTAAGGAAGAAGATATGTTTCAATTTGAACAAAAAGTTACGCAGTATATACTTGTGCTAATGTTTTCGTCAAAACAAAAAAAAGATAGATTCGATGTATGTTTCTTTTCGCTATTAGTTATTAGGAAAAATTAGGTATAAATCCACTTTTTCCCTCTTAATTAAGCATTAGTCCACACATATTTTTTTAGTTGCAATAAGGACAAATAATTTCAGTCGGACTAAATTACCCTTATCTTCAACACGTTGTTTCTTCTTCCTCGCCCACTCTTTCTTCTTCATCTCCTTCATCGATTTGAAGCCTTTGCAAACCCTGGGACGAGAGGCGGAGGTTTCGAACTCTAGGAACTCGAGATCTTAAGCTCATTCTTGAATCGTGAGGTCCTTAAAATTTCCTCTGAATCGCAACGAATGTCTCGGCCGCTCAATCTCGATTCCGTGTTCTTCTTTCTTCGATTTCAATTTGAAGTCGCAATTTAAGTAAATAGCTTGAGCATTTGATGATGATAAATCAAAACATTTCCACAAATTCTTCAAACTTTATTGAAATTGGAATTCTCCTTCAATCTTCCTAAGCATTGTGATAACAATGAAGTCTTGAAAGCTCTCTCGCTTTGAAAATTTGGTTGGGTCGTTGAGTCCGATGGCACCACTTATCGTAAGGTTTGTTCTTCTTAATTTTCTCCTTTTTTTTCTTTCTTTCGCTCAATTGTATCATTATTGGGATTTTGGGACTGCTTTTCTTGGTTTGATGTGTTGTCGATGTTATGTAATTTCATTGGTGCATTAAAGTGACCACTTTCCAATTTCCATATACAACAATTTCTTGGCTAAACCAATTCAATTCTTACATTACATTGTTACTATTTGATTCTCAAATTCCTATCTTTTGTTAGCATGCATTTTTGCTTTGATTGTATATGGTTTATGCCTTTTCTTAAGTTTGCTAATCTATCAAGAACATTAATCTTATTTTTTTGTTTGAATTTGTTTTTAGGGGAGCAAGCCGGTTCCAACGGAGATAGGTGGCACTTCAACCATTGTAGAACGTTAACAAACTGGTTGTGTTTTTTAATGCTTCTTTGTTGAATTAGAATGCTTACAGTAGCATTTCTGTAAGCTTGTTGCTGGTCAAATGTTGATGGTTGTATTTTTGAAGGTTTGTTTGCTTGATTAAAGTGCTTCTAGCTGCATTTTTGTAAGCTTTTTGTTTGTCAAATGTGGATCGTTGTGTTTTTTAACGATTGTTTGTTCGAATTAGAATGCTTCTAGTGTCAAATGTGGGTGATTGTCTTAGCTATATATATATATATATATATATATATATATATATATATATATATATATATATATATATATATATATATATATATATAGTCTCTCTCAATTTTGTGGGTTATGGACTTTGTTCCATGTTATATTTTTATGTCATCAGATTCTGTTTATCTAAAAAATCACCTACCTATTTGTTAAGAGTCTGCCTTGCCTAATGTTTAGAACAATTTGACTATAACCAAAACAGCCCTCAATCTTTGTGTTAAGAAATTTGCGGGTGTTTCACTTTTTGTTGATCATATACTGATTCACTTAAACATTGCACCAGAATCCAGAGAATGACTGGAATCTTCTTGTGTGCCTTGAAGTAGTCACTTGAATTAAGCCTTAAATGAGCCTTATCTTTTGTTCGATACTAATACCGATACTGATATCATATCGACATCGATACCGACATCGTTTTCTACCATTTTTTTGTTTTCTGCTATTATGGGTGCTGATTTGAGGGGGGAAATGTACAAAGTTTGGGGTATTACTTTTCAGCTATTTTTGCTGTTGAATTCTGTTGTTGTTGGTGTTAATTTGAGTGGAAATAGGTAAAGATTGGAGCTTTATTCTTCTGCCATTGTGGCTGTTTTTTGGACTGTTCTTTCTTCCATTATGGTTTGCCATTTTTGGTGTTTATTTGGGCCTTAATTTCTGTCAATTATTGCTGATAATTTAAGAGAGATATGCAAAGATTGGAGCTTTACTTCACTACAAATATGAGAAAAATATGCAAGAAGCATTTTGTTGAAGGGTTTTTGGGCCTTATATGAGCCTTATATGAGCCAGATATGATATTGTGTCCCTTAAATGAGCCTTATATGAGCCAGATATGTCTGCCTTGAAGTAGTCACTTGAATTAAGCCTTAAATGATACAGATTACCTCATATGCGCTTGTTTATCGATCTCGCATCGACATCGATCTCATATCGATATCGATCATCGATATTGTTACTGTGTTAGTGTAAATGCTGCGATTAAATTCGGCTTTCAAATACTACGTCGAAATGGTATCAAACGCGGTCTCAAAATGAAGATAAAAAAAAATATGAACTTTGGTGAAACAATTTTGATGATCGGTGTTCTAAATCAAAAGTTACGGTCGTTTATAAGAAAAAACGCTCCGGTTAATACAACTATTTTTTCATCTTTCAAAATATATGTCGGAAGGGTATCGTATTTGGACTCAAATTGAAGAGCAAAAAAAAAACATGAATTTTGGTGAAAAATTTTCGATGATCGGAGTTGTAAATCAAAAGTTACGGTTGTTTGAAAAAAGAAAAAGAAAAAAAGGCATATAAACAACTACAGTAAATATATCATATATGCAAACAATACACTGGTTAACGCGCTGCCTCCTAAGGGTATTTTTGCCTGTCTCAAATTTGTTTGTCCTTTTTGCAACTAAAAAATGTGTGTGTCTATTTATTTATTTTGTGTCAAAAAGAGGACTTTTGGCTCTTTATCTCTAGTTATTATTATTATTATTTTGATAAAAGTTATTATTATTATATGATGATATTTTTTTTACTTTTGGTAATTTTGTTATGAGTTGTTGTTGTTATTATTATTATTATTATTATTATTATTATTATTATTATTATTATTATTGGCAAAATTAGTTATTATTATTAGTAGCAGCATTTGATCAGATTTGATGATTCGACTAATTAGATACTGATCATTTTATTATTGTTGTTTTCTTTTTTTACATTCATTTTGATTTTAATATGAATAAATAAAATATTAAATTATTAAATATTATGCACATAACTCTGCCGTGACTTGGAATGTTTTAATCTGGCATTGTTGGCAAAGCAGTTTTGGAGGATTTTGACTAGTCCGGGTTCTTTGGCGGCACGGGTATTGCATGTGAAGTACTTCGATGATAGTACAATTCTTACTGCTGGGTTAGGGGCCAGACCGTCTTATTTGTGGCGCAGTATTTTGGAGGGGTGGAATCTTTTACTCAACGGGATGAGATGGAGTGTGGGGGTGGTGAGTCGGTTTATGTCTTCCATGACGCTTGGTGTTGGTCCCTTGGAAAGGCTGACACAAGTTTAGAGGGGGGGGTGAATAAACTTGTCACCAAAAACTAAATTTAAAACAGATTAAGGTTCAGATAAAACTTGTGTGGAGTTGAGCTGACAAAGCTGAGATTAAATCAAACTGACTTAAGTCAAAATCGAGTCAACCGGCAAATGGATATGATTTTAGCCTTTTATTGATCTTGTTATTCTCTTTGTGGCGAGTCGAGTGTTGTGAATTACTCGTGAATGCCGGGTGTAGATCGTGAAATGTATAACAATCAAGTATCACAATGCTGTAAGTAAATGCGTAAAGTAAATAAGGCGGATGTTATAGAGGTTCCGGTGTGGTGTAATCTGTATGTCCTCTCTTCCTCTCGTGGTGTGTGGAGGAAAATTCCACTAGAACTTCTTGAGGTGAATCACAAAAAGTCCTAAACAATAGTCCTTGGCTAATCCCTAGCTTCACTATCTAAACAATTATAGAACATGTAGAATTGCTGCTCTTCAAATGCTTGAACCATTGGTCCTTAGAGGGTAGGATTGCCTCTTCACCAGCTACCACCACAAACACAGTCTACCCAACTACTTGTCACAATCATCCTTGGCAAAACCTTCCCGGTTTGCTTCACGATCTAAAACCTTTGAATTAGAATCAAAGTTAATGAGAATCAATAAATTGATTCTTGTTTGTGGTTCTTCAGAGTGTTAAATTCTTGATAAATTCTTTGTAGTTTGAACACTTGAAGAAATACTAGATATGATCTTGTTATAGTTCGTAGATGATAGCAATTTAAATAGAGTGCACAAATAGCTTGTTGATTCTTGTATATACTCTTGTTCTCTGTATTTTTGTTGTTTGTGCAAAGTCTTCTATTTATAGTGTGAAGTCCAACGTTCATCCGACTTCGATTTGAATTGTATCAACGTATATCTTTCAATGATTATATTTTCTCGACCGCTCTGCTGTGGTCGCAGAACTCATCCAATGAAATTGCTTTCTTTACAACGCTCGATTGTACTTTCGGTTTGTTGGATGGTGACTTATAAAATCGAGTTTCCTTGTCGGTTTTATATCGAGTTTTTCATTTGTCGGGCTTCTAATCGACTTGGAGCATTAATCGAGATTTTATTCTTCTTCAAAAATCAATACTCCAGTTTTCATCTGATTATAATTGACTTAATCAGAGTACACCATGATACATTTATCATCTAAGAATTCATTGTCCTTATGATTCTTAGGTCTTCATAAAAGATCCATAAAGTCGCCTCAGTCACCACAATCTTGCCTCAAGTCCAACTTTACAGTCTCGACTTGTAATCTTCATAACTGAGTTTGAGCCCTCCGTTCTTCATTCTTCAATAACTGAGTTTGACCCCTCACCAAAAACAGATTAAGGTTCAGATAAAACTTGTGTGGAGTTGAGCTGACAAAGCTGAGATTAAATCAAACTGACTTAAGTGGCCATCGAGTCAACCGGCAAATGGATATGATTTTAGCCTTTTATTGATCTTGTTATTCTCGCTTGTGGCGAATCGAGTGTTGTGGAATCGACTTACGTGAAAGTCGGTTGTATTCGTGAAATGTATAACAATCAAGTATCACAATGTCAAGTAAATTCTAAATAAATAAGTAAATGCGTAAAGTAAATAAGGCGGATGTTATAGAGGTTCCGGGTGGTGTAATCATGTCGCCCTCTCTTCCCCGTGTGATGCGGAGGAAAATTCCACTAGAACTTCTTGAGGTGAATCACAAAAAGTCCTAAACAATAGTCCTTGGCTAATCCTTAGCTTCACTATCTAAACAATTGTAGAACAGTAGAATTGTTGCTCTTCAAATGCTTGAACCACTCGTCCTTAGAGGTAGGATTGCCTCTTCACCACTACCACCACAAAACACAGTCTACCTAATCGCTTGTCACAATCGTCCTTGGCAAAACCTTCCCGGTTTGCTTCACGATCTAAAACCTTTGAATTAGAATCAAAGTTGGGCTGAGAATCAATAAATTGATTCTTGTTTGTGGTTCTTCGTGAGTGTTGAATTCTTGATAAATTCTTTGTAGTTTGAACACTTGAAGAAATACTAGATATGATCTTGTTAAAGTTCGTAGATGATAGCAATTCAAATAGAGTGCACAAATATCTTGTTGATTCTTGTATATACTCTTGTTCTCTCAGTATTTTTGTTGTTTGTGCAAAGTCTTCTATTTATAGTGTGAAGTCCAACGCTCATCCGACTTGATTTGAATTGTATCAACGTATACTTTCAACGGCTATATTTTCGACCGCCTCTTGTGTCAAGAACTCATCCAATGAAATTGCTTTCTTTACAACGCTCGATTGTACTTTCGGTTTGTTGGATGGTCGACTTATAAAACCGAGTTTCCTTGTCGGGCTTTATGATGAGTTTTTCATTTGTCAGTTTCCTAACTGACTTGGAGCATTAACTGAGATTTTATTCTTCTTCAAAAATCAGTACTCCAGTTTTCATCTGATTATAATTGACTTAATCAGAGTACACCATGATACATTTATCATCTAAGAATTCATTGTCCTTATGATTCTTAGGTCTTCATACAAGATCCATAAAGTCGCCTCAGTCACCACAATCTTGCTCAAGTCCAACTTTACTGATCTCGACTTGTAATCTTCATAACTGAGTTTGAGCCCTCAGTTCTTCATTCTTCAATAACTGAGTTTGACCCCTCAGTTCTTCATTCTTCTATATAAGCCAACTGAGTCTGTAACTCTCAGCGAACTTACCTTCTTCAGTTCCAAGTAGGTGTATTCTGAGTCAGTTTGTTTGTCTTGATGATTTCCAATTTTCAATTTTATGACACACTATCAATTACAGTGCTTGTCTGATGTAACTTTTACAAATATCAGACTCTAATAAAGCTTATACATTCAGTTCTAGACATCTTTTAGCTTTCCACTATAACAGCTGGCTTCAACACTTCATCAATGGGGTCAAGATAATATTATAACAAATAAGATGAATTATCATCAAAACGTAAATTTTATTTCCAACACTTGGACTAATAGGCAGCCTTCATTTCGTATACCTTTTGTAGGGCATGAGATCCCTGCGGATTCGACAGTTTCAGATCTTTTTATTCCGGGTTCTAGAGTATGGGACATGCAGCGAGTGCATCAGTTATTTTGGCCATGGGAATCTGATGCTATATTGGGGACAACCATCCCCCCTGGAGGGCATCCGGATCGGTGAATTTGGCACTACGATCAGAGGGGAATTTACACTGTTCGGTCAGGATACTTCCTGGCTCTCTCCCTTTATAGGCCATTGTCGGTGGCGGGGCCGTCCACATCGGGAGGAGAAAGCAATATTTGGAGGAGTTGTTGGCAACTTCCTGTCCAACCGCGTATCCAGCACTTTCTATGGCGATGTTTGCACGACTGCCTGGCTATAGGTCAGGGTTTGCAGAGGCGGAATATGGGAGATGGTATTTGCTTGGCATGTGGGGAGACTTTAGAGATGGCGGATAGAGTGTGGCGGATGTCGCCTTTTCATGGGGCTCTACAGCACCTCCGCTCTACTTCCTTCGCGGAGTTCTTTATGCGGTTATTAGATGATCATGGCGCCCAGGAGGTGGCTAGGTTTGTATGGCTTATGTGGGGGATTTGGAAGGCGCGTTATTCAGCGGTGTTTGATGATCAGGCGGTTTACGTCTCTGCAGTTTGTATGCGATCTCTGGCAGCTTCGAATGAGTATATGGAGGCCATGGAGAGCTTTTGGATTCAGGCTGAGAACCGCCATTTACCGGAGAGTTGGACAAAGCCTTTGGCAAATGTGGTGAAAATCAACGTGGATGCATCAGTTACCGACACGGGCGCGGGTATTGGGGTTATCTTTCGGGACTCGAGTGGGTCAGTACTACACTCTTTTGCGTATCACTTTGACCCTGGTGACCCAGTGGAATATTTGGAGCTTAAGGCTATTTTCTTGGCTTTGAAGGAGGCAGAGCATTTGGGGATTCAGCGGCTAGATGTGGAAAGTGATTGTTTGACGTGTGTGTCGCCCTTTCGCCGGCCAAGAGAGGATCTCACAGCTCAGGGATGTCTAGTCCAGGATTTCTTGGCTCTCGTAATGAAGAAGACTGCTCACTAAGTAAAGCTCCTGATCCGATCCAATAAAGAAGACTGCTCACTAAGTTCAATGCACTTAAAATAGTGCCTCAAAAGACATCCATCTAGATTCAATGTACTTGGAATACACAAAAATTGACTTCTTGGACTTCCATGCTAGCAAAAGTGGCGCCATAATATCATGAGCATTCAGCCAATATTTTTAATATTTTAATTAATAATAAGATATAATAATATGTAATTTAATTCCGATAGTCCGCAAGCATAAATGACGGACTTAATGACTTCAAAATCTTCTTCATTCTTGGACTTGGATTCTTGCATTATTAAATGGACCAAATTACCCAAAGATGCGAGCCTCATTTTTCGTTGGAGTCGAGTTTCGGGACCAACTTGAAATGTCATAGGATCTTGAGTAGTAATCGATTCCAGATTCATATCAGACCCTCCCGATTGCGAAGGATTCGTCCTCGAATCAATAGGATGTCATAAAATCGAGAAATATTACCAACAGAACATGAACATAGACAAAAGATCACCAAACGAACACCGGGGTCAAATATGAGTCGAATAGATAAATTCACATCAACTGCACATTGTGTTGCGGAGTCATACCCCAAAAACATATCAGCATAGTAGTGAGAATTCGAGTTGATAAACTTGTGGATCACTGCCCGTAAAGGACGAAAATAGTAAATATAAGGACAAATTGTAGTAGGACAAATTATCGCCGAAAATGGATCAGAATAATTATGCTCCGGTTTTCCATTAACGTCAATTACGCTCAAGAACTACCGTTGTCAACAAGCTGTCCTCCGTTGGGTAATCCCCATGGACCTGGGAAGAAGAGTCAACAAAACTGACACAATAATTGAGTAATATAACATCTTTTTTTTCCTCAACCAATATCAACTCCTTGCTTTCTTCCTCCACAATAGACGCTACAGACAACTCCACTATTGCATCAACAACTTGAGGACCATTTGTATCGCTTTGCAAATTATCACAAGGAGCATGCAACTCCTCATGCTCAACATTACTCTCAACGTAACCTTCAACGTTTGTCTTATCCATGTACATGATCTCGTCCACAACAATTGCCTCATCATAGTTAAGTACTTCTGCCACACTCTCGTTTTCATCATTTTTAAACTCCTCATAACGAGGACTAACAACTTCTTCGATTTTCTCTTCAGCCAACTCTTGTGCTTTCTTCCGTTCAGCCCTTCATTTCGCTTCATCCGCCCAAAAATTGGTCCAAATTAATTCAATGTCCTTCTTCCAACTCGCATGCAACTCTTGCCTCCTGCGGTCAAATTTACGTTGAATCTTCTCATTGATCCTTTGCACATCTTCATTATTTCCCGCCATTTTTTGTTCAAAGGTTTTTTTTTGTGGAGAAAATATAAAGGGGTATGAGAAATAACTAATTAATCCTACGAGAAGGTTAGTAGATTTACCGGAGAGAGATGATGAATCGACAAAAGGGAGAAGCCACAATCTTCCGGATTGTATCTCCTAGCGACGACTGGTGGACGTTGATCCTCGCCGTAGAACCTCCTCGAATATGCACAAGAAAAACCCTAGGTTTTCTCCTCTTAATGACTAGAACGAGAAAATAATTTTCTCTTCTTTTATTTTGAAGATGGCACAGATTATTGTGTCATTTGTGCTTGGAATAACTCTCTTTATATATGAAAATAACTAGTAAGAGAGATATATCCTTTTCACATTATCCTTTTCCACAAAGAAAAAAGATATTCATCACAATTATCCTTTTCCCATAAGGAAAAGATATTTTTGCTACAAAATAAGAGATAATTCCCAAAAAATCAATCTCTTAATTTTTCCATTAATTATTTACACATGTGACATAATCTAGAAAAATTTATTTTCCTAATTTAATCACAAGTGTGGCGCCAACTTTGTCAAATTTTTAATAGAAAATGTCTTTTCTATTTTACATATTATTTACCAAATAAATAATATTTGCATATTCATTAAATAGACCAACTATTTAATTTATTCTCGAGGTTCCACAAAACGAGAAAACACTCGCGTGTTAGGAGCCAACCCGGGGACCATGGACCTATAACCAGTAGATACAATAAATTGAATAAAATATTCATCGAACAGAATATTTCTACTCAACTCATTAATTCCGGAATTACGCCACCATAAATCCGAAACTGAACTCTATCGGTTATAGATATAACTTATTTTCAAAACGTCGACTCGATAAGTGTCCATTAATATAATCACTACAGATAAACTAACCCTCCATAGACTATCTGTAATGAAGCGGGATTATTTCCGTAAACCTTCTTCAATACATCTTATCCTTATTTACCATTAACCCACTAGTGATCAATTAGTTCATAACCAATACGAAACTCCCGGGATCGATCAGTTTATATGATCAACAAATTAGGGGATTGTCTTTCTACTTCCCGCAGGAATGAATGGATTCCATATCTGTAAGACACACACTTCTCACTCATTCTAGAATAGTGCCAACGTGAAAGTGATTCGGACCGCGCCTCTTTGCGATCCTTAACGAACACATCAAACCCTATCCTGAAACAAGTAGGAGTCTGTAATCACTTCAGGATTAAGGTTAATCCATATATGATCATCTTGTTATTTAATAAGATTTCTCAATCACGGAATTATATGAGAAACTCAGATTAAATTGGTCCAGTCCTATATTCATCATATATAAATGCCCCACTTAGACAACCAATGTCGACGGTCCGGATAAGACGGTCACACCATAAAGTGTTATGGGCGCATTAATGGTGGTATCAATAGACCCCATAGATTTGGGCATCAAACCACCATTTCCAATTCCGTTGTTTTGTGACAATACCAGTGCTTGTCACATAGTCGAAAACCCCGTTTTTCACGAACGGACAAAGCCTATTGAACTTGATTGTCATTTCGTTCGCGACAAGTTTCAAGCCGGACTTCTCGTTCTCTGAACTATTTCCACGGCCCATCAATTGGCGGATATATTCACCAAATCTCTTGACGGACCAAGATTTCATTATTTATCTACTCAATTGGGCTGCTCTAACATTTTCTCAAGTCCACCATGGGGGGGTGATAAGGAAGATAACAAACAACAGCCCAAAGGCCCAACAAGCCCAGTCCAATGCGCACTGTTGTCAACCTGCAATAAACAAATGAAGCACAACCTGGAAATAAATGCAACAAGGAGCACAAGTTATACACAATGAAGATGAGATACTTGCACAACAAGATTAGCAGTTAGAATAAGAAAGAATATTCCCAGAATATTCTTATGCTCACCGGAATATGCCAAGTATATTCTTCAGGTCACCGGAATATTCTTGGGTATATCCTAGTGGCGGTTATTGTACAGATTAGTATAAATAGCAAGTAAGCAACAACACAGAATGTACTTTGCATTAGAATAAATAAATAAACTGAATTTACCTCTCATATTTTTCTTCAATCTACGTGCGTTTTTTAAGAGAGCGGTCATCTCAACATCATCACTATCAGATTGTTCAATAATATCAGCAGGAGTTTTACCATCTGTATCAGGTGCTTCAGGGTTGGCTCCCCTGTCACCAAAATTCTACTATAAGTAGAGGCCATTATCAAAGTTAAAAATTAGATACCAAATTTAGACATGGTAAAACATATAATATCAGATGTATTCCTAGGTGCAATATTTGATTAGAAATAAGTTCTAATTAGTAGGTACTCCCTTGCCTTTGAGATATATGATCAGAAGCAATGAAACTAAGGACATAGATTCTAAAGAAGAAAGACAAACCCATGCATGAATTCGCAACAAAGAAACCGAGATTACACTATGAAATCGATAAAAGCTTGAGGGATTTACGTGATTCTCTAGTGAAAGCGGGTTGGAAGCTTGAATATTTTCCGGAAAACCTTAAGCTCAAGCCGGAAACCTCAAGATTGGCTAGAAATTTCTTGCAATTAGTCGGAATCCTCTTGGATCCTTGCCGGAGAAATTTGCCTGATAGAAACTCGATTTCACGAAAGTATATAAGGGTTGGAGGTCCACATTTTTTATATAGAGAGAGGAAGCCCATGCGTCGTTTCAATATACTGGGTAATAATGATGGTACACACATCAAAACTCGTTGATCAATCAGAGGACGCGACTCATCATACCTCAACGGTCATATCCGATACGATATCAAGGTGACACTTCGTAAGCCCGACTTACCAGGCGGATACAAAATTATCTGCCATATTGACAATTCAGGTCGCCCATCCATTCAATGCAACTGCATCTAGGCTGACTCGGCTAGGTCACTTCATAACACTACGCCAGTCAGCCTATCACCATCCCGAAAATCTAAGCCTGGTCTCTTTGGCACAACATCATGTGGCTATAAGCTTCTGAGCATAACACTCAAGTCCGGCCATTTTTTAGCGTGGCACCTCACAACAAGTCATTTTCTTTTCATAAACATTGTTAAGCCTGATCGCTCTCTAGCACTTTGACTTCACTCACGAGCCTTACGCTAACTTAGCAAGTCGTTCTATAACAGTCACTTTGGCATACAGTACGTCAAGTCACCAACAACTTTACTCTATGCCTTTCATTTGTACAATGAATAGGTCAAGGAGTAGGGGCCATTGATTTGCCAAGCTCTCAAAAGAACCCGGGTTCACATTGGGCCTGTACGTAGGCCCAATAACGAATAGGGTCCTCGGCCTGACTAGTCCACACCTTCATAAGCCGGATTGGACCTGGTACAATCCCGCCTGCCTCAAGATTTGTTCTTTGCGGCTTTATTCATTATATGTGCTTTATGTGTTCTTATTTGTTTAAAGATGCTTTAATTAAATGCTATGATGAGTGCCTCCAACAAAGGTAACGGCCGGAACGTATGGATGACTAAGAGAAATGTGGAATTGAGGATTACTTTGGATATGAGTATGTTGGTAGCTAAAACAAAATGTCGTCGAGAGTTTGAATCAAGGTTTAAGAAATTGAGGGAGAAGTTCAATCAAACTGATGAATTATAATATTTGTCAATGAAGTGCACACATGATGGTAGTTGATGATGATCCATGGCAGGAAAGTTCTTTGTATCCAAAAAGCATGGGCTATGTCCTGACTTATTCAGTAATACGAGTTTCTTAGTTCATGTGTATGCCTTTAGGTCTCTGTAGCTTTTATTGATCTAATGTATACATCACTATTGTTGTGGTAAGAAAGTACAACTTTGTTGAGCATTACATATGCAATCACATTAAATATTGTTTTATTCACTTTGTTTGATTACTTTTCCCCAATGCTCATTCATCGTTCTAAAACTATCTCACCATTTTGCCTAGGTTCAATTTGAAATCTAGATTGCTATAATACTTCTTTACGGAAGTAGTAATGATCTTTTCATTTCGAGATTCTGTATTCTTGCTCGCTTTGATTTACAAGCTGGGGGTGAGCCGGTGGTGTGCGTGTGTGTTAAACAAGGTCAATTTAGTTTATTGATTACTTTTTTGTTTGGAATATAATAAACTTTTACGTTATCCTGTGCATTGCACAAGTTTTTCTACTAGTTTTCAATAATTTTTTGTCACCGTATTTACGGAATAGGTACCTCTCAAGTACTTGAGGGAGTATTTACACTAGTAGGATTGATCTAACCACACACCCAAAATGTGAAAATCATCTAACCATCTATTTATTTTTTTCAAAACTACATCGTTTGGCGATAATGTGTAAAAACAAATGCATTTTACCATTAAGTACTTGAGAGGATCCACTCCCCCTATTTACTAAGGTAGTTTATTTTTTTTTTTAGCACAATACCCTTATTTAATTTTTTTTCCCGAGTGGCTATTTTAATAGTTTTGGGTGCGTTAGTTATATAAGCTTGTTGACCAGAATAGTTGCAAGAATAAGATTCTCCAACAAATTTTCTCATAAATAAGCTTTGAATATTAAAAAGTTTTGAAAATACCCAAAATACCCTCACCTTGTTCTTCAACCCTAAACCCTAAATCCACCGGAAACCCGCCGGAAAACCCTAAACCACCTTGAACCCAACACCCCTAAACCCGCCGGAAACCCTACAGGAAAACCCACCACCATGAACTCAACGCCCCAACACCTCTAAACCCGCCGGAAAACCATCGGAAAACCCACCTAAACCCCCTAAACCCTATGAAACCTCCATGAACCCCAGCACCCCTAAACCATTAATTTCGCGATTTTCCGTCCGTTTTCCGGCGATGTCGAGATTTTTTTTTTAATCATGAACGCTGAAGCAAGAAGAAGAAAAAGGAAGAAGACGATAGAAGGAAGAAGAAGAATGAAGAAGGAAGAAAGAGGAAAAAAGAAGAAGAAAAGACGAAGAACGAGGCATTTTCCGGCGAGAGAGTGAAAGGAGGAAGAAAGGACATAAATGAGGAAGAAAAGGATGGGGCAATTATGACATTTCACCATCTTTTTAGTATATTTAAAAATAGATACAATTTGGTCAAAGCTTATTCTTGCAAACGTAAAATTTCGCCGGCTCAAACGTCTCATTCCCTATTTTTATTTTATTTTTACGAAAAAAATATATTAAAACAACATCAGTTACAACAACCGGAAAAGCTCCGGACCAACACCGGACGTACACCGGAACACCACCAGTATGCTGCTGGACGCCTGACCATCTAAAACTAACTAAAACCAACATTGGGAGAGCCCCAATTAACCCAAACACTGTCTCGTTGTAGAGAACTTGGTTTGGAAAGAAAGACAAATGAAAACGATCCGACATATTACGGACGTCCATAACTGATACGAAAAAACCACCACCTACACCTACATCAACCAGCAGCAACTGTAGTGACCGACAAGCCCGATGAACACGAAACCAACCGGAGACAAAAGACACAATACACAAAACAAACATAAAAACAAAACATAAAAACCACCGACATTGTGATCACCACCAACGCCGCCGCACAGCAGAAGAGCAAAAGACGTTCCGTTACCCCACCAAATACCCAAATCCGAGGCCAAGAGGTAAAGAAACCAAAATCCGGCGAGGTAAAGAAACCAAACTGCGGCGACAAGAGCTTGACTATTTAAATTTGAGAACATTTATTCGCACCACAACAAACCTACCGCTGCACCACATTAAAATAAAAAACATGTTATTTACTTTTTACACCACAACTATTACTTCAACCTATCTTTACACCACATTCTCATGTCAAATTAAAAAAAATCAATATTGCCAATCTTTTTTTACTGCAACCAAATTGCTATATCATCATATACACACCCAAATTCTTTCAATTTACAAAACACTCCCCTTTCAATTTACAAACCGTCCCCCTCTCTCCCTTCCTCCCTCATTATGTTCTTAGCCGTAAAAAAAAAATAAAAAATTCATCGCTGTTCGATCAAAACTAGGTTTCCGGTCAAATCATCTGCCGTCACCGTCGCCGTCGCCCTTACTCTTTTGTTTATTTCTCCGTCCATCAAAATCAACCCTCCTCCCATCCATCCTCCGCCCTTCCGCCTGCACCACGACTGACGAAGCAAGCTGTTCAGCCACCTTCTGTTCGAGCAATTGCTGGGCTCGATCTGGTCAGATTTGCTGGTGCTGTGATGCCTTCTTTCCCTTGCTGATCAACCTTTATTTTGGACGTGGTGTGATGAGGATGTCCAACAAACCTCCTCTGCTTTTGCTTTAATTAGGCTGTAATTGGAGATCCTTTTGATTTTATTTCTTTTCTCTTTGTAAGCAGTTTTGCTGGCTGAAGTTTAGTTTTTCAAAAGAAAAATAAAAAATGGCAACCATGTGCTGTTCGGAGATGGTGAAAATAAGTGGTGGTGTTGGAGGAGAATAGGAAATGGATGAAGAAGAAGTGGAGTTGATTGGATTGATTAAGTTATGTAAAATTAAAGGACTAATTTGTAATAAAAAATTTGAGTGGAAATAATATAAAAGTGTGGTGTAAAGATCGAAATGTGGTGTAAATAAATATTGAAAATGTTTGAAATTCGGTGTGGTGCAAAGTTAGATTTTGTTTTCTGGATGTGGTAAAAATGGTAGAGTGATACAGTGATAGATCAGTTGTGGTGCGAATAAAATCCCTCAAATTTTATTTAAATTTTAGTTTTTAAACGTCACATAAATAGCAATCGAGTAATTCCCTTTAAAAAGAAAAGAATAGTAAATAGTAATCGAGTAATTCTGTGTGCGACGTGTAGACGGTGGGGATGGCAACGGCATCGGCAACGGCAACGGCCACGGCATCGACATTGGCGCCGGGGCTATCGAGGAAACTGAAGAAGGTGCTGGAGACGCGTACCGACTCGCCGGACTTGCTGGCGTCACTGAACACGCTCTCAAGTTTTTATACAGATAATGCTCCTAACAATCGACGTAATCTCCGGTCCACCATTGAGAAGCGCGCCCTCTCCATCAACGAAGAGTACCTGCTCGCCTATGGCGCTGTTCAACATGTACTATTTCAGTTTTGAACTGTGTTTCGGAATATCATTTTTCTTTCTTTCTTTCAAACTATTGATTGAGCATGATCAGATTTTTCTAGTTATATAGTATTTTCCACACATCACTTTTTGATGTTTGAAATATATACAGATCTACGTCAGCTATTGACTTCGTTTGTTTGTGTCTCTCTTTCTCTTCTGGTGGTTGGTTACAGGCGTTAGATCGCGTAGAGGGCGAAGTCAGCGAATTGGATAAATGTTGCGATAGGTTTGAGCATTCCAACTTTCTTAATGTGGTTTCAAAACATGAGTAACTTAGGTGTGATTGTCAACTATGGATTACTTGCCTATTTCACCCGGAAGGGGGGGGGACAGTTACAATCTTGTAACTTTTGGTTTTTAAAACAGTTAACATTGGTTTTTAAACTTTTATCTTCCATTTCACCTGGAATGGGGCAAAAATTACCTTTTTTTTGGGTTACTGTGTAAGTTCCTTTTGGAGGGTGTAGCTTCTCTTCAAATGCTTTTCTCTGAGGGTGCTTCTTGTTTGAGCATTAAATTTAACGGGTATGTAGAAAGCAATTTTATTGTTAATAACCTGCTTGTCTGTCAAATCATTGAAAGTAGTTTTTAATGGTTTGCTTGCTATAGTAACATTGTATTTAACTTGGTTACTAGTGAGACTCGGAATAGTTATGCCATTGGTTTTAGAACAACCTTTGACAACTAACCTAGCTTTGCGCCTTCGTAAGAAGCCATCAGAGTCGTACTTTGCAGTGAACACCCATTTACATTCCAATCCCATTCTTCTTTAAAGCTCCAATCTCCTCTAGAATACTTCCCCTTTATGCATGTATTTTGAGTGCTTCTTGAACAAAATTGGGAATTATAGATGTTGAGGGCTGATATAAAGGCTCGGTGAGAAACTTGTAGGTTCTTATAGGATATGAAAGTTGGCCATGTATGCTTGGTGCAAACTGTTGGGCCTTACGTATAGCAGTGGATCATAAAAAAAGGTCTTGCTCATGCAGTTGTTCAGGAGTAGGTTCAGGAAAATTCGGAAGACACAGTAGGGCTATTCTTATTTACTATAGTGCATGAATATGAACCTTCTTGGTTCAGAGATAGCTGACCAGGAAAATTGTTGGTTTCTGTTCTCTACGTCCGGCATTTTCTCTTGTATGTCATCCTATAAAAATGCAGATTTGCTGTAGTAATAGGGTATACCTTAGGGGCCAACTTGTATCGTTTAAGCATTTTTTGGAGTAGGGTATGAAGTTTTCCCTTTTATTCCTTTCTCAGGTTCCTCCTACCATATAAGATTGTTTTATTTAATGGTATGTTGCATCAAGGTAAAGTATTTCTAAACCTTCCCCATTTCCATTTAAAATTTTTAAGTTAGTTATCTTCCCTTGAAATGGAGTATAGCGAAATAACATGGTTTACTAAAAAAAGGAGGCTTCCATGGTTGTAAAAATCTTTATAGACACGGGATCAAGGAATTTATTCCTTTTTTGGTAAAGGAGAAACTTATAAACACATTTTTATGATTTTGGCTTTAGTTGACTTTACAACCAAACACTTTTAAATAGATTACTTATGAGCTTTGTTGTGGTATACCAATTCATTAGGATGCCGGTGGGAGTTTTAAAACTTGTAGTCTTGGAGGGAATCCCGTTAATGAGATATCTGTTGGAAAGTATACTGTATGTTTTGTGTGTGTGTGTATATATATATATAGGGGGGGTTCTATTTGCACCCCCCTATTTACTACTTGCACCCACTTACTATTTGTACCACAAAAAATTACTTGACACTTACGATTTTTATATGTGGAACG
Source organism: Gentiana macrophylla (assembly GCA_026214975.1). Lineage (NCBI taxonomy): Eukaryota > Viridiplantae > Streptophyta > Magnoliopsida > Gentianales > Gentianaceae > Gentiana > Gentiana macrophylla. Next base: position 78,709,350 of record CM047812.1, read on the forward strand.
TCGGTCACATCAGTGTTCCTTGTGGAACCACTGCCGTCGATCCACAAAGGTTGGTGTTCCTTGTGATCGACGTTGGTGTTCCACAAGGAACACCATTGTGGACCGACGTTCCTATATAAAAAGTGTTAAATCTTAGACGCCACCCATGACTTTTCACCTGGTGTTCTAGTAGCATACCAACGTCGGTGACATCGTGTTGGTGTGCCAACGTAACACCGATGTGAGTGACGTTTTTCATCCAAAAATATTCATTAATGTGGTGCAAGTATAGGGGGTCCAAATAGAACCCCCCCTATATATATTGGCTATTTATTTTCTTTACTTATGTATTACTGCTATATATATTAAAATATAAAATATATGTTGGGGTATTATTCGGTATCCGAGGGGTCCGAGGGGTAATAGGTAAATGTCTAAAAACCCTAGTCGGCTAGGTTACTTGGAGAGGAGGGTTTCGGTGTGTTATAAATTGCCAACAGTGCTGAGGAATAAAACACATATTTCCTTGAAAATTCTTACATGGTATCAGAGCCATGCTTGAGAAAACCCTAAAAATCTAGCTTCTGCCTGCAAGCAGCCTACTGCTGCCGCTGCAAATATGTTGACCGAATACTCCTCCATCAGTGGCGCCACCTGCAGCGCCAAAACCCACGCTTTCTGATTCCGAGCTTCAACAGAGTAGCGGTACCATCATTCTGCCAGCAACCAGGCGGTTGACTGGACGAAATTATCTTGAATGGGCCCAAACGGTGAAACTCGTGATCAATGGAAGGGGAAAACTGCACTATATGACCGGCGGGGGGGTTGTTCCGGCGTCAACTGATCCTAAATATAGGACATGACAGTCCGAAAATTCTATGGTCATGGCATGGCTCATTAATTCAATGGAGCCAGTTGTGACTGGGATGCTGGGTAGAGACGGGTGTCGCGGTATTTATTTCACTCAAGATTGGGTCTCTCTGCCATGTGTTATAACCGTTGGGCCACATATGTTCCTTCCAACTGCTAAAGATATCTGCGAGGCAGTCAAGGGTCGCGGTATTTGATTTTCTGTATTTAAATTATTTGATATTATAAATGATTGATTGTGATTGATTCCTAAAATCAAGGAATCTTAATCAGTCAAGACTCCAGTTTTCTTATTTAAGCAAAGGTTGACTATCATTGTTAAACACAATTCTAATAATAATAAAAAAGCATTTTCTTATTTCTGTTAACATGGTATCAGAGCGAGGTTTCCCTAAAAACCCTAGATCTTGTTCAAATGTATCTCAGTGCCACCATGGCTAGTGATCTGAATAGTGGCTCATCTAATCAACCATCTGGAGTCACTGGACCTGGAGGATCTATCACTGGAGAAGAGGGAAACGCCACCAATCCCTCATCCGCTCTACTGGTTTCACGAAGGCTAAATGGGGCCAACTATCTGGAATGGTCCTAGACAATGAGATTGGGCATTGATGGCAGAGGAAAACTTGGAGTTTTCACAGGAGAAACCAAGATGCCAGGACCAAATGATCCTAAACTTGGATCCTGGATGTCTGAAAACTCAATGACAATGGCATGGCTTATCAACTCAATGCAGCCAAACATTGCTAGGCCCCATATGTTCCTTCCAATAGCAAAAGATATTTGGGAAGCTGTGAAGGAAATGTATTCAAATCTAGAGAATTCTTCACAGATCTATGAGTTGAAGACAAGACTATGGAACCTAAAACAAGAAACCAAAGATGGCACATCTTACTACAAGGAGATTGTAAGTTTGTGGCAAGAGTTGGACATTTGTTTTGAGGATAGTTGGAACTGTCCCGGAGACATTACCAAGTTCAAGAATATGGAAGAAAATGAGAGAGTTTACTCATTTCTAGCCGGTCTAAATCCAACCCTTGATGAAGTCAGAGGGAGGATTCTTGAAAGGAAGCCTCTACCATCCTTGAGGGAGGTTTTTTTCTAGAAGTTAGGAGGGAGGAATCCAGGAGGAAGTTTATGTATAGGGACTCTGCTCATGGACAAGCCCCTAAAAGTGCACATAATCCAATCTTGAAGCATCTGCCTTGGTTGCTGCCATGGGGAATGAAAACAAAGGCAGAAAGAAGAAGTTGTGGTGTGACTATTGTAAGAAACAAGGCCACACCAGGGAGAACTGTTGGGGGATACATGGGAAACCCCTAAATTGGAAGCCAAGGAATTAGAACAATGGTGGAGGATGAGACACCAGCAGAGCCAACCAGGTGTCATCTGAATCAAGTGAGAGGTCATCTGGACCCGTTTCCTTCACAAAAGAACAACTAGACCACCTGAGTCAACTCCTAGCCAACCATACCAAATCCCAATGCAACCTTGCTAAATCCGGTAATATTTTTGCTCTGTCCATGCACAAGTGTAGATCTGATACACTCTGGATCATTATTCGGGTGCAACAGATCATATGACACATGCTTCTGAAAATTTTGATTCTTACTTCCAATGTGGAGGAAATCAGTGGGTTAAAATAGCAGATGGATCCTATGCTGTCATTGCTAGCAAGGGATCCACACTATTTCTCCCCATCTGACTCTACACAATGTTCTCCGTATTCCAAAACTGTCTTGTAATCTGATTTCTGTTATAAGTTGGTCTTTGAGGCCGACTATAAAGTGATGTTTTCTGCTGTTGACTGTAAGTTGCAGGATGTGATTTTGGGGAAGAAGATTGGCAGTGCTGTCGTGCTGAATTTCAGAATGGTCTCTACATTTTCGAAGAAAAAAATACTGCCAGAAATGAGGAAAAACCAAGGAATTTTTGTTACCACTCATCCATTGTGTCCAATAATGAAGCAATGATATGTCATGGTAGATTGGGACACCCTGGTTTTGGGTATTTAAGAAAGCTGTTTCCTAAACTATTTATGAATAAAAAACTTTCTGATTTTCATTGTGAAATATGTGGACTGTCCAAGCATAAGCGTAGTGTCTATGTTCCACAACCCTATAAACCTACAAAACCCTTCACAATCATTCATAGTGATGTTTGGGGTCCCTCCAAGCATGTCACTATAAATGGTAAGAGGTGGTTTGTGTCTTTTATGGATGACCACACACGTGTAACTGAGACTTATTTGTTGAAAGAATAATCTCATATGGAACAGGCTTTCAAACAGTTTTACAACATGAATAACACTCAGTTCCACACTAAAATTGAGATTTTAAGGACAGACAATGGGACAGAGTACTACAATAAGGTTTTAAAAGATTTTTTTCTCAGAAAAAAGGATCATCCACCAAACCTCATGTGTCAACACACCACAACAAAATGGGGTGTCTGAAAGAAAGAATAGAAACTTACTTGAGGTGGTCAGATCCCTCTTTCTGGGATCTAGATGTCCTAAGTACTTGTGGGGAGAGGCACTGCTCACATCAGTCTATTTGATCAACGGACTCCCCTCAAGGAGTATTGGGTTCAAAAAACCCTTGGAGGAACTCAAAAAGTTCTTTCCGGGAGACCAGACTGATCCAAGATTTACCCCTTAAAAACTTTGGATGCATTGCATTTGCTCACACATATGGTCAAGGTAAACCTGACCCCAGATCCCCAAAATGCATGTAGGGTATTCTTCCAACAAGAAGGGTTATAGGTGTTTTGATTTTCAAAAACAAAAAATTATTGAAACAATGGATGTCAATTTTTTTCCCAGGACAATCAATATGGGGAAAAGTCAATGGCCAACTTTTTCCAGTACAATCAATATGTTGACTTATCTAGTATACAACACCATAAGGATGGATTTAATGGACAATGCTCAGAACAGTCGTGGCCAACTTGGGGAAAAGTCACTAAGTGGCACATCATCCCCAAGAAAACCCAAGACTAACAATATGTTGACTTATCTATTTTACCACACCATAAGGATGGATTTAATGGACACAATGCTGAGAACAGTCATGGCCAACTTGGGGAAAAGTCACTAAGCGACACATCATCCCCAAGGAATCACCTACTTCAGGAAGTATCCTAAATCCAAAATGGGCAGAGAGACAGGGACTCCGGCTGCTTAGGATCCTGGACCAGAATCTCCATCTAAGCAAATGGTGGTCTCTACCCAGAGGAACCACCCCTGTGCATGACTATTCTCCTGGACTCTTCCCTTATGACTTTAGAAAAAACTTCTCTGAGCGATGGGAAGGGATTCCTTCCTAGGATTCTTCCTCTGTTTTCATCCAAATCTTGGTTCAGGCCTGCCAGAAAGGTGTACACCCTCTCATTCTCTTCTTTTTTATGGAATTTGACTCCATCAGATGGTTAATCCCAGGAGTTGTTATATGATAAGTCCAACTCCTTCCAAAGACCAACAATTAATTTCTAACCTCTCACACACGATATAAGCGTATTATGTGAAAGAGAGTAAAAATAAAAGGCTCTAATGTAATCCACTTGGTACAACCTTCATACAACCGTTGCGCCATAAAAAATCTCTCTAAAAAGTGAGTATTTAGCCATGGACTCATTGTCTGTTTTCATAAACTTCTTCCCTCTGACAGTTTGAATTTGCTTTTCCCATGTTCTTCATATTGTTGGTGGATCTTTTACGTGTCTTGTCTTTGGGATTTTGTTTTTGTTAAAAGAGAAACCTTTTAGCACTGGCTTCTTATTTTATTCATCCTTAGGAACTTCTATTTATACAACCAGAAATAGGAAACTTAACCTCCTAGGACTCTAATCAACCAGCCTGTCAAGGCGTGTCAATCCCAACAGAATCCCCTAATAAATGCCTTATAATCCGGCTACAATAATAACAATAATAATCGAGAATATCTTAACAATAAATGTAAATAATTAAATTATTCTTTCAACACTTCTCAAGTTGGGGCGAAGATATCTATAAGGCCCAACTTGCTCACAAAGTAGTCAAATTGTTTTCTCGCCAAAGCTTTGGTTTGCCCATCTCGCAATTTGTTGTGTGGATGGCAAGAATGGTACACAGAACACCCCACTCTCTAATTTCTCTTTAATAAAGTGTCTGTCAAATCTCCACGTGTTTGGTCCTTTCATGTTTGCCGCAGGTCATTTGCAATGTCAATTGCGACCTTGTTGTCACAAAGACAACTTCATAGCCCGTATATGTCTGCTCCAATGTCTTCCATTACTTGTTTGATCCATGACCTTCACATATTCCCAATGCCATTGCTCTGAACTCTACTTCACCAAGCTTCGCTACAACAATCTGTGCTTTTTTACTCCTCCAAGTGACTAGATTTCCTCATACATAAGTACAATACCCTGTCATGGATCTCCTTTCCTTGGTACAAGTCCCCCAGTCTGCATCTGTATATATAGACACATTTCTGCTGTCATTCTTCCTAAAGTATAACCCTTTTCCAGTGTGGTTTTAGGTATCTCAATATCCCCCGGTCGCCTCCATATGAGCCTCGTTGGGTGAATGCATGAATCGCTCAATATACTCACAGCATAGGACACATCAAGTCTGGTGTGTGCTAGGTAGATCAGTTTCCCAACCAATCTTTGATACCTTACCATATCAACAGGATCACCTTTGGCACTTCCAAGTTTGAGGTTGCATTCCATTGGTGTGTTTGCTGGTCGAGCACCTTCCAATCCAGTCTCCTTTAGCAAATCCAAGGTATAATTTCTCGTGTTAGCACCAACCCCTTAGGACCTAGCTACCTCCATACCATACCAAAAGTGTCTCAGGGTTCCCAAGTCTTTGATTTCAAACTCGATGCTAACTTTCTTGACCATACCGCTTCTTCTTCATCATTCCCAATCGAAATGATGTCATCCACATACACAATTAGAAGCGGTCAGTTTGCCTCTTCCCAGATTTCTTTATAAGCAGAGTGTGGTCGACCTCCCTGTACAAAGCCTATGCTCTTCTTGAACCTCATGAATCACAAATCAAGCCCTTGGACTCTGTTTACGTCCATACAAGGACTTCTTGAGTTTACAAACCTTTTCTCCAAACTGTTCAGTAAATCCTGGAGGAGGATCCATGTATACTTCCTCCTTTAGTTCTCCATGAAGAAAAGCATTCTTCACATCCAGTTGCATAAGAGGCCAATCTAAATTTACTGCCACAGATAGTAGAATCCTGATTGTGTTGAGTTTGGCCACAGGTGAAAAAGTTTCTGAGTAGTCAATCCCATATGTTTGAGAGTACCCTTTAGCCACTAGCCTGGCCTTATGTCTCTCAATGTGTCCATCAGTGTTGTATTTAACTACAAATACCCACTTACAACCCAGTGTTTTCCTTCCTTCTGGCAGGGTGATAGCTTCCCAGGTTCCATTCTTCTTCAGTGCCCTCATTTCTTCCAGGACTGCTTCCTTCCATTCAGGTACCATAAGAGCTTCATGGACATCTTTAGGTATTGTGGTAGATGATAGACTGGTAGTGAATGCCTTAAATGAAGGTGACAGAGTGGCATAGGATAGATATCTGGCTATGGGATGTTGGGTGCATTTTCTGGTTGGTTTTCTGAGAGCTATGGGTAGATCATCTTCTGGCTTTAGTGAGTCAGGTTGAGCTTTTTCAGAGTCTGGTTCTGGTTCACTTTCTGATGCAACATCTGTGTCATTTGCTTCCTCGTGAGTGACTGCCTCAGGCCGATGATGTGCCTCGGGGTTTGATTGTTGTGTCTGCTCATTATTGGACTTATCTGCCTTCTTTGGATACTTCCTCACATAAATTTTACCTTGGAAAGGTCTCTCCTTGAGAGGTTCTGGAGGATTTGTGACCTCATCCTCTGTTTGGAGACCAGAATCAGAATCTAGGGCCTTACTGGTGTCTCTAAGTCTAAAATTCAAAAAATCATATTGTTCTTCAAACATATTTTCAGGCTCACACACACTTGTACTATCCCTAGACTCCCCCTGAAATTGAACCTTATCAAAAAACATGTGTTCTTCTAGAAAAGTTACATCCATAGTGACAATAAACTTCCCAGTGTTGGTGTCAAGGCATTTATAGCCTTTTTGTGTGGGTGAGTATCCTAGAAAACAGCATTTTTTGGATCTAGGTTCTAATTTCCCTTGATTATAAGTGTGAACATAGGCTGTGCACCCAAAAATCTTTAGAGGTAGCTTTCCAACAAGTTTGCTTTCATGAAAAACATTTTGAAACAGACTTATGGGTGTCTTGAACCCTAATACTCTAGATGGAAGCCTGTTGATTAGGTATGTGGCTGTAAGGACACTCTCCCCCCAGAATGTTTTTGGACATTTTGAAGTAAATAGGAGTGTCCTAGCAACCTCCAGCAGGTGCCTGTTTTTTCTCTCTGCAACCCCATTTTGTTGTGGGGTTTTTACACAGGAACTCTGATGGATAATACCTTTTTCAGCCATGAATCCATCTAGGTATTGATTGAAGTACTCTGTGCCATTGTCACTTCTTAAAATCTGAATTTGTGTGTGAAACTGATTGCTAATCATTTCATAAAATCTTTTAAAGATCATTTCTACCTCTGATTTTTCTTTCATTAAATATACCGATGTCAACCGTGTGTGGTCATCTATGAGAGTAACAAACCACCTTTTTCCATTCAGTGTACTCACCCTAGATGGACCCCATACATCACTATGAATCATAGTGAATGGCTTGGAGGAACATAGGGTTGAAGCGAGATATATGGTTGTCTGGTGAGTTTTGCAAGAATACAAAATTCACAATGAAAATTCACGCTTTTATTATTTGAAAACAATTCAGGAAACAACTTTTGCATATAAGGAAAACTGGGATGCCCTAATCTCCTATGTAAGACTAGAATCTGATTCTGATTTGACTGGGACCTTGTATGGTAGCTTCCTCTCTCAAGTTTCTCCTTTTGTGAGTCCATTCCAGATTCCAACACATAGAGTCCTCCAATGAGCTTACACCTGCCAATCATCTTCCCCAAATCCTTGTCCTGAAACAGATAGGTAATCTTTAGAAAACACAGTTTCACAAAGGTCGATCAAGTGTAAACTTACCTCTTGACAAAAGATTGCATGCTAGTTTAGGGACATGGAGGACTTCTTTAGGGTAATATTTGGTGCTACACAAATAGTTCCTTTCCCGAAGAATAGTGGAAAAGAGCCATCTCGCTAACTGATTTTTGATTTCTGAACATGGATGATAATTTGAAAAAGTTCGAGGATCCAGATCATGTGGTCGGTTGCTCAGAGTCAACTATCCACTCTGTTTTATGATCGCTTCTAGCAAGGCTAAAGATATATGGTTACTGACTCAACCAAAGAACAGTTTGGTTTGGTTTTGCTGGAGAGTTGTGAGTTCAGCAATTTGCTCAGCTGCTCTAGTTGGTCTTGAGTGAATGGAAGAAGTCTTGTAGGATTTGATGACCCGTAATCAATTGAGACTGGTTTGCCTTCCCACGATCAGTCCCACGAGGTTTTGTGCCTTTGTTCTTCCAAGATGGCTTCCTGCTGGATACCCCAACATGTGTCCTTAGTGTGTCCAGCTTTCTTGCAAAGTGGTCACACTTAAGCCTCTGCTGTCGGCCTTCCTTATTGACTCGATCCGCTTGCCACCATTGCGAGATCCTTCCACTTCAGTGTGTCCATGAGTGCCCCCTGATTTGTGCATAATCCTTCCCCTGGATTCCTCCCTCCTTACTTCAGAAAAAGTCTCTCTGAGTGATGGTAGTCGATTTCTACCCAGAATTCTCCCCCTGACTTCGTCTAAGGTTTGATCTAGTCCTGCCAAGAATGAGTATACTCTCTCATTTTCTTCTCTTTTGTGGAACTTTACACTATCTGCTGTGCATTCCCACTTGTCCTCGTGATATAGATCCAACTCCTGCCATAGGGTTACTATGTCATTATAGTAAGAGGTCACATCTCTTTCTCCTTGCCTCAAACTCCATAATTTTGTCTTGACTTCATAGATTTGAGATGTATTTTCAAGATCGTAATACATCTCCTTGATCGCATCCCATTTGTTTGGTGACTTCAGAACATGTGAGGTCGGGCAATGTTTGACTCCATAGAGTTTGGAGCCGTCCCTCACCATTGAGTGAGTTGATTTCCAGCCATGAATTTTGGATCATCTGTCTGTCCTCTCGCAGTAATCCCAACTTTCCTTTCCCATCGATGGTAAGAGTGATGGTTTGTGCCCATTCGAGATAATTTTTCCATCTAATCTCTCATATTAGTTGGTGGTCATCATCGGTTAGGAGGTCCACTGCCTATTCCGACGTTCGTCTTGTCTTTGTTGCCCCGATTTGAATGCTGCTCGATAGTTCATTTAATTTCTCGAAGTATTTTTGTTTAAAAGTGTCTCTCGATACCATGTTAAAAGAGAAACTTATAGCACCGCTTCTTATTTTATTCATCCTTAGGAACTTCTATTTATACAACCGAAATAGGAAACTTAACCTCCTAGGACTCTAATCAACCAGCCTGTCTCGTGTCAATCCCAAATGTAAATAAATGCCTTATAATCCTTAATAACAATAATAATCGTCTATCTTAACAATAAATGTAAATAATTAAATTATTCTTTCAACAGTTTTGAAGATTCTACCGTCTTATATGCCCTTAAGTTAATGGTTTTGTCTGGCTCTCGGAAAAACTCTTATTTTCCTTTTTTTGTCTTTCTGAATTGTATACTTGTGTATGTTGTGCGTCTAGATGTTAGTTAGTATAATAATCTTGTCTTATTCTGGCTGTCATCTATATGGATTCTTTGTCATAATTGCCTATATTGGATACTGCATCGTCTCAAATGCCTGTTGAGCAATTCCTCTCCGTTAATGTCTGAGCATCTTTTATGGTCTTCCTCTCCTCCTGCTAGTGTGTGTTTTTTTTGTGATGTTACAATGCATAACTGGTGCATGTAAAGGTCGTCTCTTTAAATGGATGATCCAACTAAATTCGTTTTCCTCAATTTTCCATCAAAAGACACTTGTACACTTTTTTTGGCTAATAATAGACTTGAATTTATAGTTCCGGAAGTGTGAATGAGAGGCAATGATTGACAAGAGAATGTCCATGAAGTGTTTGAGTGCTCAGTAATTTTTCATGCCTGATTCAGCGATTGATCTTGATTGCATAAGTCTAGTTTGGGCCCATGCTTTATTATGCCGATTATTGTGAGCTTTTGAGAGTCAGAAGCTTTAAGCTGATAAAATGCTTTTTAACTCGATTTTATAAGGTTTCTTAGTTGCAGGATAAATCACTTCTATGATCTTACAAATCACTTATACAAGTTCGACTTCATTAGCATGTTTGTTGCTTTTGGGTTTTGATTCACTAGGAATGCATTGATAACCTTTGTACCTACGCTTGTAACTTGCAGAATTTCAAATGCTTTAAGTAGTTTTACTGCAAGCACAGGTGATATCTTTAGTATCACAGAAAGGCTTAAACAGGACCTTGCAAACAACACACAGAAGCAGGAGATTGTATCATGCTTTCTACGTGATTATCAGTTAACTGAAGAAGAGGTATCAGCTTTTTCTTTGAACTTGTATCCTATTTTTTGTGGTGGCTTTAAAACATATGGCTGAAATGGTGTATGTGCTCCTTGATGCTTATTATTTTGCTAGATAAATGCACTTAGAGAAGAAGATCTGAATGAAATTTTTTTCAAGGCGCTTGGTCATGTTCAAGAGATCCACAGTAACTGCAAAGTTCTTCTGAGGACACATCACCAGGTGATATTCTCTCCAACTTTTTCCGCGTCCAAGTGGGGTAGGAGGGTAGAAATTCTATTGTCCACAAAGATCCAACCTCGTGGAAAGTTTTCTATCTGAACTTCTGTCAATAATTATAGCCATAGAATGCCTTCGTTTTATTTATTGTTGTTTGTTTGTGAAGCATGGGTGTGTAGCTGTATTTTCTTCTGCCAAGCTGAACTCTTTGTTCGTTTGTTTGGACGGAATGGAATGAATAATTGAATGATTTTTCATTTCATCTGTTGTTTGTGTATGATTGTAAGGTAATAGCGGAATACAATTTCATTCCAACGGAATGGAGAAAATTCATTACCTCCTGTTGCAACTTCCATCCGAGTTAACTATTTAGTCTTCATTATATTTTGTCTTATGTTATCCAATTGTCTTAGCTGTCTTAGCCTCTCTAGGGTAACGAAGGGTCTTACATTATGTTTATTTTTTGTCGGCTGGATTTATTTCTTTTCGTAGAGGTAGTCTTTTCTTTGCTATATGTTCATGTAACCATTCCTTTTCGAATAATAAGATTATTCTTTTCTCTCAAATAATTATATATCAGAGCTGTAAGGATCCTTCCTACGCTTCGTATTCTTCATTATCGCGATCATGACGAGTCAATCTGAGACAAGTTCTCTTTTCGAGTCTAGCTCAGGAGATTTGCAGCATATTCAGGCTGCATATCGATTGAATGGAAAGAATTATTTGAAATGGTCCCAGCTGGTCTGTACCTTTCTTAAAGGAAAAGGGAAGCTGAGCCACTTAATGGGCACTGGCCCTGCTGAAGATAATCCTAAGTTCTCTACGTGGGACAAACAAGATTCTATGGTCATGTCATGGCTATGGAATTCAATGATTCAACAAATTAGCGACTCCTGCATGTTTCTTGGATCAACTAAGAAAATTTGAGACAGTATGAAGCAAACCTACTTTAAGGTTAATGATGCTGCCCAAGATCACAAGATGAAGACGAAAATCTCCTCTTTCAAGAGGTAATCGATCCATCACTGAGTACTCCAGCCAACTGCCAAACATGCGGCAAGGGTTGGATCACTACCAATGTATCACTCCAAGAAACAAGTCTGATGCTGCTGGTATCAAAAGGGTCTTTGAAAAGCATAGGATTTTCTCTTTCTTTGCAGGCCTGAACTCAGATCTTGATGCAGTTCGTGTTCAAATTATAGGAAAAGAGGACTTACCCTTGTTACCATTGTTAGAGCTGAGGAAAGCTGTAGGGGGGTATGCTTGTACTACTCGTAAGGAAGGATCAACTCTACTGTCTAAAAATACCATGACTGCAAGTTTTATAAGGAATCAGGCTGGAGACTCTGAAAAAGTCACTCAAAAACAGAAAGCTCATTTGAAAACAAGTGATAAAGACTCCATGTTTTGCACCTACTGCAAGGGAAATCGCCACACTAACGAAAACTTTTGGAATTTGCATGGCAAACCAAGAAAAGAGACTCAGCCCAAATCGCTAATTCTAAGGCTGAAGGAATATCAAAAGAACAAGTTGCAGATCTTGGAGCATTTGAGATTTAAACGCTAAAGAAATTCTTAGCAACTCTTGAAAATTCTGCTGCTCTCTTGCTTTCTCAGGTATGGTTTCCTGTAATCAAGTTATCTGTGCCTCTGATGACTGGGTCGTTGATTTAGGGGCTATTTACAAGGCCACTCCTAGTAATAAGAAAATCACAGTAGCTTATGGTTCAGCAGTGACTGTTGCAGGAATCGGTGATATTAGATTAACCTTTGATATTGTGCTAAAGAATGTATTACATGTTCCAAAGATTACCACCAATCTTATATCAATTCAGATATTATCCTCTGATTCCAAATGTTTTGTTGTGTTCTCTACCAACTACTATTTGATTCAGGAACAAATAACTAAGAGGAAGATTGAAATTGCTAAAATTGGAGAGGGCCTTTACTTTCTTGATATACAAGGCCAAGAGGCTAGTCTGCCCACTAGGGTGTCCACTAAGGGTGTACATGGTCTGAATTTCCGTTTTTTTAGCATTTTTAAAACCAAACCATTTTGTTATGGTGTCAAATTTGCAAACTGAAACCGAACCATAACTGAGTAAAACCATTTTACTCGGTCTAGTTTGGTTTGGCTTGGTTCTACTTTTTTCTGGTTTTTTGGCTTCTCCATTTTTTTCCATAATCTAGTCATATACACACACATTATGATATTGTCATATGTTTCAATTAGGGTGATCATATAAAACTATGTTAACGTTTTACATGATCTTGTCATATGTTCCTATTAGGTTGGACCACAACCTACGTGTGTGAGGTTGTTGGTTAAATTATTAATAGATAGTGGACTGGGGCATTGGGGTATTACTTATTTACATTGAATGATAATTGTTAATGTTGTTATATACACACACACACACACACACACACACACACACACACACATATATATATATATATATATATATATATATATAGATAGATAGATAGATAGATAGATACATCTAGATACATACATACACATACATATAGATACATCTAGATACATACATATACATATAGATAGATAGATAGATAGATAGATAGATACATCTAGATACATACATACACATACATATAGATACATCTAGATACATACATATACATACATATAGATATATGTATATATACATGCATACACATTCATATACATATATTATCTTGTTTGGTCCGGTTTTTATTTTAAAAACCAAAACCAAATTGTTTTTCCTGAATTGGTATTTTATGATACAAAAACCAACCGAAAAACCATAGTTTAGGCTTTTCCATTTTAGACCGGTTTGGTTTGACCGATTGATTTGGTTACCGGTTTTTGTTACACCCCTACTGTCCACTACCTTTTTGTCTATCTCTGTAAACGATAAGATATGGCTGTATCATCGTACAATGGGCCATCCCTCTTTTATTGTACATCAAAAGATGTTTCCTGAATTATTTAATGGTTTGAAATCTCAATCTCTTAATTGTCAAGAATGTGAGTTAGCTAAGCATAAGAGACATTCTTTTTCTTCTATCAACACAAGAATTGTTAATCCATTTACCTTGATCCATAGTGATATTTGGGGTCCATTTAAGATTCCAAATATCACAGGAAGTAAATGGTTTATAACTTTTATTGATGACTTCACTAAGGCAACTTGGATATATATCTTGCAAAGAATAAATCTGATGTTGCTTTTATTTTCCCTCAATTTCATCATATGATTGAAACTCAATTTGATACAAGAACTAAATGCATCAGAAATGACATTGTACATGATTATTTGAATCAAATCCTGGATCCCTGCTTTCTTAAGGAAGGAATCATTCATGAGTCATCTTACACTCCACAACAAAACGAAGTGGCTGAACGCTAGAATAGACATTTATTAGAAATGACTAAGGCTATCTTATGTCAAACGCATTTCCCTAAGAATTATTGGAGGGAGGCTGTCCTTACCTCTGCACATCTTATTAATCGTCTCCCTTCCAAACATCCTGAAAACAAGAGTCCCATTGAATTTCTCTTTAACCTCTTCCCTTCATTTCATGTATCTAAGATTCTAAGTTAGAACCTAGAGCTTTTGGATATGTTGCTTTTGGCCACATTCACCTAATAAAGGGAAACTTTACCCTAGAGCTGTTAAGTGCATCTTTATAGGGTACTCTGACACTTAATAGGGGTACAGGTGTTTCCGCCCTCCCACAAAGAAGTTTCTTATTTCCATGGATGTTACCTTTTGTTAAAGTGAATCCTACTTCAATAACACACACTGAAGTTCAAGGGGAGTTTAGAACGGAGGATGCCAAAGACTTGTTTCTCCTTGGTTTGACTATAACTCCCACTGCTGAACCTGTGGTTTGTTCTAAAGAACCTAGAATTCCTACTGCTGAGTCTATAACAACTACAATCGAAAATCAAGACAAATTTCAAACTCTTATTGAGCCCAATGAATCTCTGGAAAATAATCAAACAGTTTGTATGCCTATTGATGAATCTGTTGAAACGCCCAAACACAATCAAATCCACCCGTGATCTCCCAGGAGAAAATCGGCACAATAAGGAAAGACTACCTGCTCCAGCTTCACTTATTATTTACTCAAGGAAGAAGAAGAAAGTTCAGAAAGTGAACGTTCCTGACCTTATAAGTATCTCTGAACCTGACAAATCCCCAATTGATCAAAAAGATAATTGCGTGCCTAAAGCTCCTAAGAGTTGAGAAAGAATCCAGAGCTTGCACCAAATACCCTCTTAACAAATGCCTAACTTATCAAAATCTCAACCAAAAACAGAAAACCTTCTTGAATAACCTTCGCCCTATCGAGATTCCTAAAAATCTATCTGAAGCTATTCAAAATGAAAAATGGGTAGAGGCCTTGGAACCTGAGATGATTGTCCTTAAAAAAAGTAGGACCGGGGAGATTGTATCTCCTCCCAAAGGGGTCAAACCTGTTGGTTGTAGATGGGTATTCACTGTTAAGTAAAACTCAGATGGATCCATTGAAAGATATCAAGCTAAGTTAGTTGCCAATGGATTCACTCATACTTTGGGAGACAACTTTGATACTTTTGCACCAGTAGCCAAAATGAATAATGTTAGAATTCTCCTCTCTCTAGCAGCTTATCCTTAACTGGTATCTACAACAATTTGATGTTAAAAATGCCTTTTTCGTAGGGGACGTGGAGAAGAAATATATATGCAAGTCCCACCTGGTTTTGAAACTGAAAAAGGGAAGATCTGTAATTTAAAAAAGGTCTTTTATGACCTCAAACAATCCTCTAGGGCATGGTTTGGGAGATTAACCAAGGCTATGATTTTTTTTTTTTGATATACACAAACTCATGAGACAGTACTTTATTTATTAAAAATTCTTCTGATAATCGGATATCTGTTCTTCTGGTGAATGTTGATGATATGATTATCACTAATAGTTATTTGGAAGAAATTGATAAACTAAAGCTTTGTCTGTTTAAAGAATTCGATATTACATCCTTAGGAAAACTAAAATATTTCCTTGGAATTGAGTTTGTTCATTCTAAACAAAGTATCTTTATATCACAACAAAAAATATATTCTAGATTTACTTGCTGAAACATGAAAATGGGGATGCAAGCCTGCTGAAACACCTATTGAGTATTATCTTGGGATTAATGCCCGTGAAGATAAACCTGTTGATAAACATTATTATCAGAAATTGGCTGGTAAAATAATATTACTGGCTCATACTAGACCAAATATAACTTTTGTTGTGAATGTTGTGAGCAAGTTCATGCAAGACCCCAGAGAAGTGCATCTTAAAGTTGTGGAGAGGATTAAACATTATGTAAAAAGATGCCCAGGGAAAGGAATCTTGTTCAAAAGGGGAAATGAGATAATACTTGAGGCCTTTACTGATACTGCCTATGCAGGAGTTATTGAAGATAGAAGTTCCACCTCTAGTTACTGTGTCTACTTAGGTGGAAGCCTTATTATATGGAGAAGCAAGAAACAATATGTGGTAGCAAGGTCAAGTGCTGAAGTTGAGTTTAGATCTATGGCATTGGCAATCCATGAGCTCGTATGGGTCAATATTATACTTGATGATTTAAAAATTGCTTGGCAAAGCCCATGAAGCTCTATTATGACAACAAATCCTCTATCAATATTGCTCATAACCCAGTCCAACATGGCAAAACGAAGCACATTGAAGTATATAGGCAATTCATTATAAAAAAACCGGATAGTGGCCTTATCTATACCATCTTTGTTCCCTCTGGTGGACAAGTGGCTGATGTTCTTACTAAAGGATTACTTAACAAAATCTTCAAAGATCAGGGAACTTTTTATATCCATTCACCACCTTGAGGGGGAGTGTTGGAAAATACATCAGATTTTAATATTCTTATTTTATCCAGCTGTCTTAACTGTCTTAGTCTCTCTAGGGTTACGAAGGGTCTTCCATTCTGTTTTTTTTTTTGTCAATGGTGGATTTATTTCTTTTCCTAGCCGTTGGTCTTTTCTTTGCTATATATTCATGTGATTATTCCTTTTCAAATAATAAGATTATTCTTCTTTCAAATAATTACACCTCCAAAAATGGATCGATAGGGATGGAATGTAAATTGATAAAACACAGTGTCCCCTACTACCCCCATCCTGCCCTAACCATGTTACCCCCACCCCACCCCACCCCACTCCTACGCTACCCCACCCACTCACACTCTCACTTCACCCCACTCTATCATATGCCCCTGCCTTACCATATGCCCTTACCCCACCCTAACCCTACCCTCGCCTTACTGCACTTACCCTACCTACCCCTGCCTCATCCTACCGCTACCCCTACCCCCCTACCCCACCTCAAATAATACCACCGACGCTAACCCTACCCTTGGACTTGACCAAACATCTCACGACTACCCTAAAAATGCAAAGACCCCATTGAAAAGTGCGCTCGAGAGAGTTATATGAACCCAAGCGAAAGATTTGAGATCATTTAAGTAATAATGGGGGTATTATTTAGGGTAGACCAAACATCTCACGACACGCAGCGGTGACGGACCCATGCAAAGACTGTATGAAAAGTGCGTCGAGAAGTTATATGAACCCAAGCGAAAGATTTGAGATCATTTCCTTGCCAAATACCCCCCATTATTGACCGTACCCTACCCCAACCTTCCCCTACCTTACCATGTGTCTCCACCCCTCCCTATTTCACACCCATCTCACCCTACAATATCTTACTCCACCCCACCCTTCCTTACCTCCTTACCCCACCCCGTCCCTACCCCTTACATTACCCAAACCTACCCCACCACCCACCACCATCTAGTGCGTCACCGTTATGGAATCTGATCCATTTTGTTTTTTCACGGGCCAAATGCAAGAATGAAATGCCTTTTTTTTCCATTCCATTTCATTCTATTCAATTAACATTCCATTCCATCAAAACAAACAAACCATAGGTAAGAGCATTTGAACTGCCAAGAATCTTGCAATAAATGAAGAATGAGAGAGCTCTTCGCCATTTTGTTGCTAAAATTATTTGCAATTTGAAATCAGTTCACCATAAATTTTCAACTAAAAGAACAATCCATTTTTACCACGGGACCTTGTTCAACACTTCAAAATTGTGTCCCTAATTTTCTGTGCCATACACCTTGGATATGATTCAGTGGCTTACCATTTTCTTGTGATGTTGGATTATTATGTGTGGATTGATTATTGTTCCCATTTTTCTTTTCCGGACTACAAGATATGGCAATGAGTTATATTCTGTCCTGATTGCTTTCTCAGTCAGATTCATTCATTTTTTTGTTGGTGTCTTTTATAACTGTCGCCTAAGGTATAATCACACATATTAAGAAAGTGATTAATGTGTCTGCAATAGATTTTAGATGACAAAGTTATCCTTCTATTTTTGCTTTATATTATCTCCCACAAAATATTGTGCTTTGTAAGCATTAAAAGGACCCCTCATCTTGTCATAGTAAATTGTGACTTGTTTCTTTCGACTTTTTTTTTTGACCGGGGCTTATTTTTCAATGCTTCCCAGTTCCCACCAATAGTTTACTTATGAAAAGCCATGTCAAACAAAAAAGAAAAGCAACGCATGGGAATGACATTTTTTGATTCATTCTTTGTGACATGGGAAGTATAAACCTTGTTTAATTAAAATGAGGGTGAAGGTGGAAAAAATAAATAATTGTTGTATATTGAAATTCTAAATTGACAGATAAATAGAAACAAAACAAGTTCTCAAATGTGACAGTAAAAAAAACGGAGGGAGTATATTTTAAATCCTTTTTATTGCAGCCTGCTTTTATGTATTGTTTCGTTTTTCAAGTCTCCGCTGTTGAAACGAGTTGCCTGAATTGTTGATTGGTTGTATTCCTTGGATTAAGGACGGAAACGTAGATTTTTTTAAGACTAAGGTCCTAAGGACTGCTGGAGGATCACTCCTGACAGATGCACAGTTCAATTTCGTTAAAGTTTAACTTTATTTTATTATTAAATCTGAATCTGTCTTGAGCAATTGCTAATATATAGTTTTTTACTCCCACCTTCCCAAATTATATAGGTTTTTTTTAGACATTTTTACTCAAATTAGAAAGCTAATCAATGATCCAATTTTTAGTGTACTAGGACAAAATTGACTTTCCACTTCACTTTGATTTTAAATACGTTAAGAACCCAAAAGCTGTAGAATAGGATAAAGTGCATTATAAACTGCATTCGTTCTTGAGAAATCAATATATTATGGGACGATTAAATAAGCTAAAAAACCTATAATTTGGGACTGAGGTGTATGCGACTAATGTTTCTATAAAATGTGCATTCTTACAATGTCCTCTTTTAGCATGGACCATGTAGCTGTCTAAAAAGCAAAATCATGGGGTTATTCTAAAAGTGTAATATCTTCAGTTCAAAATGGGGTTATACGTTTTTCATGTCCGTTTTGATTCCTTGGTTAGTTCTGCTATTGCAATTTTGTCGATGCACTGTAATTACCCTTATAACATACTGTTTTCAGATCTTGGTCCTGGATCCTGTAGCATAATTGTTATCAAAACCATTTTGTTCCATGGATTAACACAGTATTCATTGCCCAAAGTTCTGTGCATTATCTGATTGCTTGAGTAAGTGATTAACTCTTACGTGAGTCTAGCTGCTCAATACTTCTGTGTTAGACCCCTATGGTACAGGTTATGATCAATCTTTAATCATCTTATATTTATTTAGCCGGTGTTCTTTTACAAAAAGTGACATTGTCTTACAAAAACAAATGCCAGTAAGTGGAACTGACATGAAGCCTTGTACAGCGTGCTGGTTTGGAGCTAATGGATATGATGGCCGTTTATCAAGAGGGTGCCTATGAACGCCTATGCAGGTAACATACCTCTGAATATTGATTGTTCAGAGTGTCAACATCTCTACTTTTCCCTGGAATAAATATTTATGGCGGTGGTTTGCCAGCTTTCAAAAAGTACAATTAATTCACTTTTTTTTTGAGAAGTAATTCACCGTTTTTAGTGACTAGTTTTTTTCCCACTCATCTGGCTATTTGTCACGAGTTTGAGTCACTGAATCAGTTTCTTATAGGATTTGTGTGAAAGAGAATGAAATGTGAAGTATATCACTTTGTTCGGATGAGGATCCTGTTAAGGGTATATGTACAACGAGTTTAAATGTATACAACCTTATCAATGTGCAGGAGACGCCTACCCAAGTAATTATCAACGGCTATTAGGAATGTAAAGCCCTAAACTAGTGACAAATAATCCGAATGATAAGAAACATATAACAAGGCTAAAGCTAATTAAAATACATAATTACCTTACATGTTCCTATGCTCTCCCTCAATTTTGGTCTATAAATGTTTATACAATCAATCTTGGAACATACATCTAGGGAATTCTCGGTATAATATCAGCAATTTGATATTTGGATGGAACATACCCTAGTCGGTCTTGTCTTCAATCTTCTCAGTGATGACGTGTCTATCAACTTTTCAGTGTTTAGTCTTGTCATGATGGACATGAATAGTTATTGCAGATATGTAATCACATACTATCCCGATTGATCTTTTTAAGTGTAGAGCCAATCCTGATAGAATTCTCATAGCCAAATCTCCTCATAAATTCGCAGGGCGAGAGCCTTGTGCTAGGCTTCAGCACTACTTATGGACACAATAGGCTGCTTCTTGCTTCTCCATGTAACAAAATTTCCCTACGGTAGAAGGAACTGTAGAAGAAATAAGGTAAGAACAGATGTGTTTTTAGGGCTTAGGGCACTCCCAGCAGAAGCCCTATACGGTGCCCTATCCCTAAAATGAAGATAAAAAATAGAGTTTTGCCTCAAATAGCTCCTACAGCAGAGTCCCTATCCTATTTATTTTTAGGGATATGAGCAGTCATCCCTACTTGTGGGGATGCACTATTCAACTTATACTAAACATATTTAATTGTTAAAAATTATAGGGATAAGGATAGGGATGCTGCTGGAGTGAAATAATAAATATTTAATGTGTATAAATAGGGTTGTGAAGTAGAATATGTATTATTTAATATTATTTGAAATGTTATAGGGATAAGAATAGGGATGCTGTTGTAGAGGTTTTTGAATTGAGATGTTGTAAAATAGGAATATGTATTATTTTATATTATTTTAGGGATAAAATTTGGGGCCTCTGCTGGGAGTGCCCTTAGAGTCTGTTTAATGTGGGAGTCTTTTATTTTCAATTTTTTATGGTCTTTACTTTGTGTAATTATGTTTCTGTTGTGTAGAGGAAGATCTCTTAGTTGTATGATTAGAAGAGACCTTGTACGGAAGGTGTGTGTTAAATAAGGTAAGGTAGGTTTCGTGTTGATTCCTTGCAACTATTTAAAATGGCCTGTGCTGCAGCCTCTGAATAATAAGAAACACATTTTCTTATCTGTACTCTTTCTCTAAATTATTTACACCTACACATACCAGTGATGGATCTTACGTCAATGACAGATCCAGCCCAATCAAACATTTGTGAACACTTTTATATCTCTATTGGTGTTTTTCTATTAGTGAAAACCATTCCCAGGAGTTGACTTTATGTATCATAGGATCCTGATCACTACATTCATGTGTTCTTATCCTTGCTAATGCTTGACATTGCGAACAAAGTTGCTGCATGCATTACTTAATGTAGAAGAATGAGTAATTAGGGCTCTAGCTATGTTTCCTGTTTATGTTTGTGTATGCTGTTTGTTTGGCTGATTTATTCGTGGTTATATTTGTGTTACTTAGGAGTATCTTTTCTGGTAAATTTAGGAAGCACTTGTAGGGTTTGGTGTATGATTAAATCAGGAAAGGCGGTAGGGCGTGTACCTAGCTTGGTGTTGCTATTTAAAAGGCTTTTCCTTCATTGTTATAAAACAAATAATAAGAGTTCTTTTAATTTCTACATAGTATCAAAGCCATACGCTTAGCAACAAAAACCTAGATCCAGGCTTGAAACAAGAAACACTCCTAAGCTCGCTTCAACTTAGGCAGCCTCCACTAATAACCCTGAACTAGTTTATCTCCCTGCTAGAGATGAAACCTCTTCTGCAGATCCATCATTTGCTCTATTAGCCACTTGAAAAAATTATTTGGGATGGTCCTAATTGGTGAAGTTGTTAATGGATGGCAATTGTGACATGGGAATGTCAAACACCCCCTTTTGAGGATCCTAAACACCATCTTCAGAAGTATGAAAGCTCTCTGATTATGGCGTGACTCATAAACTCTATGGAAACCTCCATATCCAAACCTTATATGTTCCGTGCTACTGCAACGAAAGCTGGGAGGCAGTCCACAACTCGTACTTATACATTGAGAACTCCTTTCAAATCTGAGTAAAGACAAGACCGTGGCATATGAAACAAGATTCAAAGGATGTCATAATGTATTAAAAAGAAATTGTAACATTGTGTCAAGAACTTGACACGTGCCACGATGATTCCTTGGAGTGCCCTGGTGATGGTGTTATGTTTCAAAAAAAGAAGAAAATGAGTAGGTATACTCATTCCTTGCAGGTTGCAGGTGTAAATCAGGAATTAGATGAAGTCAGAGGGATTCTTGGCAGAAAGCTTGTACCTTTCTTGAGAGAACTATTTTCTAAGGTAAGGTTGGAGGAAAGGCCTGAGAAGGGCTATTTCCAAATCTGCTCATACTACAGTGGAGGGATCTACACTTGTAGCTAGGAAAGTTGAAACTTGGAAGAACAACAACAATCAGTAAAAATTGAAGGGATTTAATGTAAAAAAAGTGGGTCACACTAGAGGTACTTGGTGGGAAGTCAATGGGAAACCTCCATGGAAGCCTAAAGGTGCAATCCAGAAGAAGCCAGAGCAAACCAAGTAGCTTCTGAGCAAGATCCCTCACCTTCTGTTGGACAACTACCCTTCACAACGTATTCAACAACTAAGTAAGCATCTTACCAAACAACTCATCTAATCCAACTTGCCCATTTGTGGACTTGGTTAAATCTGTCTTCTCACTTGAATGATCAGTCAAAAAGTCTCCTGAGTCATTGACTTAGGTGCAATAGACTATATGACTGGGTTATTTCAGTTTTTACTTTAATGTAATCTGTGCTGGAAGCTAGAAGATCAGGTTGTTTAATGTTTCTTTTTGGCTACTGCTGGTTAGGGTCAATAATGTTTTCTCCATATTTGACTGCAAAAAATGTTCTAATAAACAGATCATCATGCAAAACCTACTGTCAGCCTATATACTTGGATTAAAAATTGCTCTTTTCTTCATTAAGAATAGTTGTGTATTTCAGGATTGGCTGGGGAAAGGATGATTGACAAGTCTAGGCTGTTGGGAGGACCCTGTCTTTTTTATCATAGGCCTCAAACATCTTTTTGAGGGTGGCCTCAAACATCTAGGGATGCTCTTTTAAAAGGCTGTAAATTCATAGATGCTATATCTGCTCAGATTTTTTTTTCCTAATGCATAATAGATTAGGTCACCCAAGTCTCCGTTATACGCAAAAATATGTGCAGAGTTGTTTATTAGGAAAAGCATTTCTAATTTTCATTGTGAAACGTGTGAATTTGCAAGACAGTGTAGGAAGACTTATTTACAAGGCCTCAAAACCTTTCATATGATCCAAAATGATGTATGGGTCGCTGCAAGGGTAAAAATTGTCACTAAATTGCGCTGGTTTGTTACTCTAATTGATGATCATCCAAAGGTGACATGAATATATTTGCTAAAAGAAAAATCAGATGTTGGAACTTGAAAGAGCCTTCAAAATCATCAATGAAATGATAAAAACTTAGTTTTCTGCTGAGATTTACCAGTCTGAATACTTTTATCAAGTTCTTCAAAACGTTTTTGATGAATAAAGGATTATGTACCAAAGCTCCTGTGTTGATAACTCTCAACAGAATGGTGTAAGCTGAGAAGAACTGACTCATGCTTGAAGTGGCAAGAGCTCTGTTGATTACTTCTAGAAGTCTTAAGAATCTCTTGGATGAAGCTGTTTTGACAACTACCTATCAGCTAGATAGGTTACCCTTTTGAATACTTTGTCAGACCCCGTTAAATATACTTGGGAAGGAATACCCTGAGTCTAGAATCGTAAAAAACCATCTTCTGAGGGTTTATGGCTACTGTGTGTATGTTCATTTCCATAATAAAGGGACATTAGAACCTATCAAATGAATGCATTGTCACAGGATATTCGTCAACAAAAATGGGGTGTAAGTGTCTGTGATGGTTGTTAGTAAGAATTTAATTGGAGATAGCTTTTTTTTTTTTTTTTGGAAACACTATGCTTTTTGAAATGGTTCAGTTTCAGGGGAGTATATGAACTGGATTACAATATTTCAGGCCTGCAAGGCTTCTTAATGAACATTTGAGTCTAAGCTATGAACTCATTAAAGCCTATGAAACTGCTTAAGGAGAATATGATTCTGATAAAAAAAAGGATATAGCATCTCTGGAGCCAACCATAAGTTTCAAAGGAAAAACCTTCGTGAGACAAGAGTCCTCACATGCTAACTGCCTCTCAGGCAAGTCCAATAATCGAAATTCATTCTAGTATAAGTTCTCCTTTCACTCAGTATGTTGAGCATACATCACAATTTGAAAAGGAGGAATATTTCCTTTTTGATGTACCGATAGCAATAAAAACAACCCAAAGCATGCACAAAATACCCCATATCCAACTTCATTTCCTACATAAACATGTCATTTTCCAACAAAGCCTCTCACAGCTCTTTCTGAAGACACCGTACCAAAAAACATCAAAGAAGCTCTTAATGTTTTTAAGTGGAGGGAGGTTGTCCTTGAAGAGACGAGGGCCCTTGGAAAGTGATATTTAATAATGTAGGATTTTCAATATTGTATCCGTTACATAGAAAAATTACATCCTATTTAAACGGAAAGTAGATTACTAGTATAACTCAACTACTTAGCCTCCACTCAACCTTGCCGCCATTAAACTAGGGCTTCCGATTATAACTTAACACACCCCTCAACACTTAACCTAGCCGCAGTTATCCAGATCTTGAGCCACAGTCTATAGTTCAAGAGACAAATCCAAGTTCTCAGTCCAATTACATAGATACATGTATTACATATTGTTGAAAGATGGTATGTTTTTAGTATTAGATAATGTCTAAGTATTTTATTCTAGTGCTAATTACTTTTGTTATTAGTTCTAGTTCCCTTTGTCTTTCATCTAAGTAAGACTAATGAACAGGAAACTGTTTTTCCTGTTCATAGCCGTTGGATGCTTTCTGCTTTTTTGTTTCTAGCCGTTAGAGGCATTTCTATTTATTGTACTCTCTTCTTATCTCACCCGATAAGCAGTTCTAATCTATTGAAAGAGTTTTCTTTTCTTTCTCAATCTTTTCTCTATTTACACATGGTATCGTAGATCTGCTCACATAAAAATTACGAATATTTTTACTGCTTCAAAATGACCACTTGAGCATTCTTGAGGTTAACTCAAGGAAGAAGAAGCCTCAAATCCTTCTTCCTGGACCACTTTGACCCTCTATAATGTCATTTTCCACTCATAAACTCAATGGTGATAACTATCTCCAGTGGTCTAGATCCATCAGACTCCTTATCACTGGGAGAGACAAGGAAGAATTCCTTACTGGAGAGAGCAAAGCACCAGAAAAAGGTCAACCCAACTACAAGAAGTGGAGGGTTGACAACAGCCAAGTCATGGCAATTCTTACAAGTCACATGACCACTTTGACACTTTCTTGAGAACTTCATTCTTATGGACACCTTTCTTGAGGAGATATGGAATGGGGCTGCTGAGCTATATTCAAAAAATGAAAATATCTCTGCTGCCTATGAGATTGAAGCTAAGGTACAAGATATGAAGCAAGGTGATCTCAGTGTCACCCTGTTCTACAACTCTCTGTCTAAGTCTTGGCAACAGCTTGACAGCTTGGAAAATATTTCCTGGCAGTCTGCTGATGATGCAAAGACTTATAAGTCTTTGAAAAATCAAAGAAGAATATTCAAGTTCCTGATGGGACTTAATTCCAACCTTGATGATGTGAGGGGGAGAATCTTGAGTAAGAAACCTCTCCATACTCAAAAGAAGTATTTCTTGAAGTTAAACATGAAGAGAGTAGGAGGAAACTCATGCTTTGAGTAATACTACCCCTCCTACATCTCCGGAAAGCAATTACTCTTTTTACTAAGAGTACTCCTCAATCTCACCCAATCAAAATCGAAACAAAAGAACATCGAGCCTATGTGTGATCATTGTAAAAGATCTGGTCATACAAGGGAGACTTCTTTGGAAACTCCATGGCAAGCCTCTAAATCTGAACCAAAAATTATGAAAATTCTGCTAAAATTGCTACCATTGAGGAACATAGGTCTGAAAATGAGTTTAGTAAAGAGCAAATTGAGGCTCTGAAAAAGCTTCTATCTGCTCAAACTTCTCAGACCACTGCTCCTCAAGGGACTGCAACAATGGCTAATGCAGGTGTGTGCTTTAATGCCTATACCAGTAATCATGTGGTTAGGAACATATGGCTTGTTGATTCAGGGGCCTCCAGTCATATGACTGGAAACCCTGAACTCTTTATCAAAATCACCAAGTGTAAATCACCACACACTGTCAAGATTGCTGATGGGACTTCTTCCCAAGTCTCTGGCACAGGGAATGTTGTCATTAGTGAACAAATAACACTAAAGAATGTCCTTTATGTTCCTAAATTGCAATGTAATCTATTGTCTGTTAGCAAACTTGTAAAGGACTCAAAATGTGCTGTTTTGTTTCACTCTAATGGTTTTGTAAGTTTCGAGGATTTATGCTCCAAGAGGAGATTGGCGATGCTAAAGCTTATTACGGATTGTTTGTTTTCAAGACTCACTTCATCGACAAGTTTTTTGAAGATATTCCTAGAGGCCTAGCCGTTTTAACAATTGTTTCCAATTGTAATCAGTTATGTTATTGCATTATAGGCTTGGTCATCCTAACTTTACTTATATGAAAAATTTGTATCCTAATCTTTTTAATGGAAAGAAAATTTCTGATCTTCATTGTGAAGTGTGTCAACTTGCTAAGCATACCAGATCTGTCTTTCCTTGTGGAGGTTATACCCTTAGACCTTTTTCCATAATACATAGTGACATCTGGGGTCCTTTTAAGAAGACTACAACATCTGGAAAGAGATGGTTTGTAAGCTTCATAGATGACCACAGCAGAGTCACTTGGCTGTTTCTCTTAAAGGAGAAGTCTAAAGTGGGTGGGATCTTCAAGGAATTCTATGCCATGATCAGAAATCAGTTTGAAACTAAGGTTCAAATACTAAAAACTGATAATGGTACAGAATACTTTGAAAGATCTCTCACTAATTTTTTCTCTGAGCAAGGGATTGTTCACCTCAGTACCTGTGTTGATACACCCCAACAAAATGGGGTAGCAGAAAGGAAAAATAGGCACCTTTTGGACGTGGCCAGAAGCCTTATGTTCACTATGCATGTTCCTAAATACCTATAGGGAGAAGCTGTTCTTACAGCTACATATTTGATTAACAAGATGCCATCAAGGGTCCTAAATTTTAAAACTCCAATAGGAGTACTCAAAGAAAGCTACCTATACATCACAACTCTTTGGCGGTCTCCCAGCCAGAAAGTGTTTGGAAGTACATGTTTTGTACATGTCCATTCACAACACAGGGGTAAACTTGATCCAAGATCAGTGAAATGTGTCTTTGTTGGGTACTCTTCCACAAAAAGGGGGTACAAATGCTACTACCCTACTACAAGGAAAATGTACACCACTATGGATGTTACTTTTTCAGAACATGTACCTTACTACAACTCTCGGATTCAGGGGGAGGGATTTGATGAATATCACAACTCCTAGAACATAAATGTTCCTGGAGATGGTGATAATCAAACTCCAAATCTTAGAGATCAAGAGAATGAGACTTCTTTCCCTGAAACAGGGAACATAACAAAACAATTTTGGTCCTACCAATAACACAAATGATCCTAACATCATTGTGTATACCAGAAAAAGGAAAGCTGCACACCAAAATCCTGAAGATGATCTCAGTTCTGAGAATGGATCATCTAATGAGGTTCAAACTGATAATGAATTTGGCACTGAAGGATCCTCAGACACTGACAAGTCTGAGGATTCCACTGAACAAACTGATTGTGATATAAGACCTATAGCACAAAGGAAGGGTACAAGGAAGTGTACTGCACACCCATTGTACAACTTCATGTCCTATGATCAACTCTCACCTCGCCATGGCTTCACTGCAGATCTGGACAATATTAACATTCCAAAGAATGTGTATGATGCTATGAAAGTCCCAGAATGGAGAACTGCACTTAAAGATGAAATGGATGCCCTCATAAAGAATAAAACTTGGAGCATCACTACATTACCAAAGGAAACATCCATTGGGGTGTAAGTGGATTTTCATCATGATTAAATACAATCTTGATGGGACTCTGAATAGGTAAAAGCTAGGTTAGTGGCCAAGGGTTTCACTCAATCTATGGGATTGATTATCATGAAACCTTTGCCCTTGCTGCCAAGCTAAATACCATCGAAATCTCATGAGCATTGTAGTCAACCTTGACCGTCACTTACCCAACCGGATGTAAAGAATGCTTTTCTTTATGGGGACATCCAGGAGGAAGTCTGCATGCATCTCCTCCCTGGATTTGAGCACCTAGGGGAGAAAGGGACTGTTTGCAAACTTCAAAGGTCACTTTATGGTCTTAAACAGTCCCCAAGAGCATGGTTTGGTAGATTTACAGCTTTTATGAAGAAGAATGGGTTCAATCAATGCCATTCAGACCATACTTTGTTCACAAAGTTCAAATCTGGAAAAACTACTGTGTTAGTAGTGTATGTGGATGATATCATCTTGACAGGAGATGATAATGATGAGATCAAGAACATTAAATCTATTTTAGCCTCTGAGTTTGAAATTAAGAACTTGGGAAATCTAAAATACTTCCTTGGCATGGAAATTGCTAGAAATTCTGAGGGTATCTCCATATCCCAAAGAAAGTATACCCTAGATCTCCTATAAGAGACTGGTATGTTGGGATGCAAACCTGCTGAAACCCCTGTTTTTTAACCTGGTCTAAAACTGGGGATTGAGCCTGATAGTCCTCTTGTGGATAAAGGAAGATATCAAAGGCTTGTTGGAAGGCTTATTTACCTATCACATACAAGACCTGACATTTGTTTTGCTGTAGGTCTGATCAGCCAATTTATGCATGCACCTACTGAAAGACATATGCAAGTGGCTGAGAGAATCCTCAGATTTCTCAAGAAGAATCCTAGACAAGGCCTTCTCTTCAAAAAGGATGCATCAAGGGGGGTAAGGATCTACACCGATCTTGACTATCTTTGAGGATCAAACCAATGGAAGGTCAACCACGAGTCTTGCACTTATGTTTGGGGCAATCTCACTACATGGAGAAGCAAGAAACAACATGTTGTTTCTAGGAGCAGTGCAGAATCAGAATTAAGGGCTCTGGCCCTTGGTGTTTGTGTAGGAATCAGGTAAAAGGGTCTTTGAATGAGCTAGGTTTCAAAATCCTGAACCTATCCAAATCTTGTGTGACAATACTTACGCCTAAGTATTGCTGAAAATCCCACTCACCATGACAAGACCAAACATGTTGAAGTTGATAGACATTTCCTAAGGGAAAAGGTTGACAATGGGTACATAACCCTTGTTCATGTGAAAACTCAAGATCAAGTTGCGGATGTGCTTACAAAAGCTGTGTCTACTCAAGTCTTTAACCATCTTCACTCCAAGTTTGGCTGCATCAATATCTACAATCAAACTTGCGGGGGAGTGTTGAAAGATGGTATTTTTTAGTATTAGATAATGTCTAAGTATTTTTTTCTAGTGCTAATTACTTTTGTTATTAGTTCTAGTTCCCTTTGTCTTTCATCTAAGTAAGACTAATGAACAGGAAACTGTTTTTCCTGTTCATAGCCGTTGGATGCTTTCTGCTTTTTTGTTTCTAGCCGTTGGATGCTTTCTGCTTTTTTGTTTCTAGCCGTTAGAGGCATTTCTATTTATTGTACTCTCTTCTTATCTCACCCGATAAGCAGTTCTAATCTATTGAAAGAATTTTCTTTTCTTCTCAATCTTTTCTCTATTTCTACACATCTTCCTATTGCTCTCCACAAAAGGCACTCGTTCATGTACTTTGCATCCAATACATAAGTTTGATTCCTATTGTGCCCCAACATCACTCTATAAGAGTTCTGTTACTAATCATGAATCTGTGTCTGCCCATAAGAATATCTCTGAAGCCTTATTAGAAGGCTGCATTGCAAGAAGAAATATCTGCCCTTCTAATGAACAACACCTGCATGACCGTCATTTTACCTACTGATTTAAGATTAGTAGGCTGTAAGTGGGTTTTCACAGTTAAGCACATGAAGGATGAAACAATGGAAATGCTTAAGTGAAGGCTGGTTGCAAAGGGGTTCACTAAGATCGTTAAGGTTGAGGAAGATCCACCAACAGCTGTCTGTCAGGACCCGAGCTCTGTTTGGTTTCGGTTTAGGTTGGATCCAACTCGATACTTTGTTCACTCCACTATCTTATTT
Organism: Gentiana macrophylla; assembly: GCA_026214975.1. Classification (NCBI taxonomy): domain Eukaryota; kingdom Viridiplantae; phylum Streptophyta; class Magnoliopsida; order Gentianales; family Gentianaceae; genus Gentiana; species Gentiana macrophylla. The sequence goes on from CM047812.1 coordinate 78,739,598, forward strand.
ATCATTATTTTATTATTTCTATTATTTTATTATAATTTCTCTCACCAATCATTTCACAGTCAACAAATAAAATAATATTAAGCAATTCACTTTATTCACCCACTATACACTATTTAACCATTACTTTATACTTTATTAAAATTTCTCTCACCTATTATTTCTTCATCTACACAAATTTCAATACAAGATTTCAACTTTGTAATCATTATTTCACTTTAATTTATTTCATTAAAATTTCTCTTACCAATCATTTGTTCATCTACACAAATTTCAATACAAGATTTCAACTTTATAATCATTATTTCACTTTCTCTCTCTTGAATCCATTCAATTTTAACCTAACCCGAACCCAAACAGAGTGTTTCGAGCTGAGTACTCTGATCTGAGTTAGCTCACCTAATGATGTGTAATTAGCTTCAATTGAGTCGGCTACTATGATTGCTCAGCTTTTAGATTGTAAATGACAAGTTTTGGAACATTAATGTAATCTCTACTTGTTTATCTCTTCTCTTCTAGATCTCTTTCTGTTCTTTCTTCCCCTAAATTCTATCAAAGTTAGCTTCGGAATCTTAGGTTCCTTACATCCAGTCTCACACGTGAAGAAGCTTAGATGAATCAGTAGCTTCAAACACACTAACATGGTTTATTGTGCTTGTTGAAATTGAGGGATATCATAACAAACTTGACCTTGCTCCCTGGATTAGCCTAGTTGCTGCAATATTTTTTGGAGATCGAATGCTTCTATACAAGTTGATTTCAGTTTCCGGAACCATAGAAGATTATAAAGCTAACATTTTCAACCCGTGGGAGGAGAATGAAAATCACATTCTATGTTTTTTCTCTGTTACATCCTCCATTCCGCTTGAATTATCGATTGAATGCTCATGTGATGTTTTCAGTGGAATTCCCCTGGCTTCCAATATTAATGCAGCAAAAGAATTGGTCTGGCTGAAACTCATCCAACTTCTAGATCTACTCTCAAGGGTTCATCATCCCATTCAATTTTTCTACCTTGTGTCAATAGAATCTCCTCAACATGAGCCTCCGAAAGCCAGCAATATCAAGTCCCTGAATGGAAGCCTTAATGCCCCGATTCCAGCCTTTGGCTCCAAGTTCCAGAGGAAATTTGAAGGTGATGATCTATTCGTTTTGGAGTCTATAAAGCTTATTATGTGTGCTAAATTGTATGGATGGCTGGTATTCTTCTTGTGGGATTAGACAATCCACAGAAAAGGGGCTACTTTGTATAGATCTCCTAGTTGAAACAATCGAATATTGTTCTTGTGCGGTTTATATGCCGGAGATCGAGGCCAGACTGCTCTTGCTTTAATGTCGTATATGCCTTGAACATTGATTTTGATTTCGACTTTGCATCTAGCCAAATGGATTGTGTAGCAGAACTTTTTTCCCCTTGCCGACATTTAATTTTACAGAGACCTGTGGATTTCACATATTAGTGTTGACAATCCTTGGAATGACGGAAATGATAAAAAAAAAAAAAAAGGGTTTATTCGGCAAGGGGAATGTGGTTATAGACATGAATGGTTTGATATGGAGTTTCAAGACAATTGCTAATGATGAAGAAGTAGCAAAACAGTGTAGCTGGGGTTATTTTCAGCATTTGGGAGAGGGATACTTGCTCAAACCAACCATCATTAGTGAGGTGGATGGTATCATACATATGTGGCAAGAGAAAATGTTCGCATCTCTCAATTATATTGCTGATTGGTTTTCCATTGTTGTTGTTGAGAACTTTACATGGGATCCAGGTCTTTACGTTTGTTACTTTCTCATTTTTTGGGACAATGATGTTTTTGAGAGGGAGGGAAAGAGGATAATATCAATGGACATTGCATTGGTGATAATGAGATGATGTAAATGGGATATTTGGTGAGCTGCAATTGTTTGGAATAACCCTAATAAAACTTAATAAAATACATTGTAATTCTTAACACATAGTTATAGAGGTCAAACAGCTATACAAATTATTGTATTCTCCCTTGTTTAACATAATAAGAAAATTTTCATTTCTTTACTCTGAATTTCACATATAATAATACAACGCTGCCTAAATCACCTTCTCCTGATTCCACAAATCACAATGGGATTAGGCCTCTTTCCCACCCCTACGACCTTTTTTTCTGCATTTTGTCTAGCAATGAGTTATAGGTGACATTACAGCTTCAGTTTTTGAGTATTGTTGACCTCTGATCATTCTTTTTCGTGTAGGTGGGTCCAAACAGAATGTAGAAGGCTGGGAGACATAGACAACCCTGAAGTTAGCGATCTTCTGAAAATAGCAGTGCGGTGCCTCAGAGAAAGGCCAGTGCTTTTCAAGTATTGTGCAGAAGAGGTAAATGAATTGGAAATCCATGCCCAACAAAAGTGCATTAGACGTTGGTTTATTTTAAAGCTTTTATTCACACAAGGCCACCCAATCGGCAGGTCGCAAATATGAGGCATAATGCATTATTTAGGAGATTTATTAGTGCTCTCACACGTGGAGGACCTGGTGGACTACCCAGGCCAATTGAAGTTCATGCCCATGATCCTTTAAGATATGTAGGTGACATGTTGGGATGGCTGCACCAGGTGGGTTTCTGGGAAAAAAGGGTTTATTTGCTTTTGTTTACTTGTGTACATTACTTAATCAAGATTATGATTGGTATTGTTAAGCCACTATTTTGTATTGCTAAATGAAGGCCGTGGCATCTGAAAAAGAACTTGTACTTTCTCTGCTTGATCCGGATGAGCCCACTGATACAGGATCTAAGGCTGCATCACTACCGAAATGCTCTGAAAATGATTCTGTAAAGGCAGAGCCAGATTTGACGTTTGTTCTGGACCGAATTTTTGAGGGAGTTTGCCGACCTTTTAAAATTAGGGTTGAACAAGTATTGCAGTCTCATCCAAGTCTTATAGTTTCTTACAAGCTAAGTAATACACTGGAATTCTACAGCTATACTGTAAGTTCGGCTCCACTTATATTCAAGTACACCTTATTTTCCTTTTGTTGTTTGCTTTATACCTTAACTGCTACTCCTTTATAGATGTCAGATTTGCTTGGGAGTGAAACCGCTCTTTGCAATACTCTTTGGTTGCTCAAAGATGCTTCCCAGGGAACATTTTATGACATCCTGAAAACTCGAGGAGAGAAGCTTTTAAGATATCCTCTTCCTGTCGCTGTTGATCTTTCTCCTCCGCCTGCAGTAAGGGAAGGAATCTCATTGTTATGTGAAATAGTTGACACACACAACAGCATGATGGTTCCGGTGTCAGGACCGAAGCCAGACTTTACTCCAGTGCTATCTGCTTTTCTTGATCCTATTATCCAGGTGTGCCTTTTTGCATTAGAACTAGAGCATTACTTTTCCAAATGAATGCCCTAAAAAACTATTGGGGTGAAAGCAGCACTTACTACAGACATTTGATAATATACGTCCATCAAAGTATCTTGATGACAAAAACATAATCTGGATACTTTCTGATTGCTTCTTTTCTTTTCATATTTCAGATGGGTTAGAGCCTTGGGTATTTGGATGCTTGCTTTTGCTCATATTAATTCACCTAATAGAGGAAAATTGGATCCTAGAGCCCTTTAGTGCATTTTCATTGGTTATTTTATTGCACAAAAAGAATACAAGTGTTTTCTTTTTCCTACTATAAATATCCTTATTTCTAGGGATTACTTATCAATTTCAGCCGGGAAATTTCATTTTTGACAAGGCAAAAGAATTTCAACATTGAATTGCTCACTTCAACTTAAGATTTTTGTTTGAGATGGTAATTTACAAAGATATCAGATCAAGAGACACAGAGATGAGACTGCCACCTTATTTGTATTGTCTATGTGTTGACCTCTTCGTTTGCTTAATCTCCTCATGTTGGCCTGAATACATTTGTTTGTACATGTGCCCTTTATTGGCCAAGCTATCTGTCTTATGCCCACATATGAAGGGCTGCACTGAAGTATTTATTATTTAAAATAGTTTAATTAGTCACCTCACCATCAGTTAAGCTTTTGGATGAGATAATAATCAAGGCAATTAAAGGGAAGAACCCTATATCGATGCACATGTGAACTTGACCTTATGCTTTTTGATTCTGTTAAGGAGTTCTAACTTTCCTTCGTGGAAGTTGTTTTGAAAATAAAAAGAGTGGTATTTTAAGCATGCCATGATAGAGATGTGGTTGACAAATGAACTTTTGAAAAACATATGGTTTTGTCTGATTATACTTTTACTCAAATATGAAGATGTGTGAGCGAGCTGCAGAGGCACACAAATCCAAGGGGGGCTTATCTAGAAGAAGTAGGATGAATTCTGACCCAAGCCAACTCCGCAAATCATCAATAGATGCTATATTGGAGCACAGAAGTTCCATCCCTATATCTCAGGTTTATCAATGCTCTTTATCATTTTATTTCACTGCATTTCAGTTTGGTGAGACATGTTTCTGTAGAATACGGTTTCTATTATTATTATTATTAGTATTATGTTATTTTCCTAATCTACCCTTACTAATGTACTGCTGTACATTACAGCTGTTAGTGGGATAGAGCATTTATGGCTAATATGCCTTTATTACAAATCTCCCTTTAGTGGCTCTATGCCTTAATTACCTTTAGTGGCTCTATGCCTTGATTATCTTTCCAACCGTTGTAACATCTGTCTATTTAATCACTCTTGTAACATATCAGAAATAATAAGAAATATACTTTTTCAGTTATTTTTCTTGTTCACATGGTATCAGAGAGCTAGTCGTTCTTAGTCTTCCGCTTTCTGTCGTTTCACCTTTCCCGTCTTTTTCATGGAAGAAACATCTGGTATCACCACTGGACAATCACCAAATAATGAAAAAACATATGGGTCAGGCGAACTTCAACCTGTTCAGTCAGTTTATCGACTGAATGGAAAAAATTACCTTAAATGGTCTCAATTTGTCAGAACATATCTAAAAGGCAAGGGTAAACTTAGTCATTTGATCGGTTCTAGCCCCACGAGGTGATCCAAAGTTTCTTTGCTGGGATGAACTGATTCAATGGTAATGTCATGGCTATGGAATGCCATGATACGATATAATGACCCTTCATGTTTAGGATCTGCAAAGGCCATATGGGACTCAGTTAAACAAACTTACTCCAAAGTCAATGATGCAGCTCAGATCTTTGAAATAAAGACCAAGATATCAGCTACCAAACAAGGGACTAAGACTATCACAGAGTACTCAAATCATCTACAAGGTCTATGGCAAGAGCTTGACCACTATCAAGTCATTAAGATCAAGTGTAGTGAGGATGCTGCTATTATCCAACGAGCCAATGAAAAGGATAGGATTTATACCTTTCTTGCTGGGCTTAACAATGAGCTGGATGCTGTTAGAGTTCAGATACTAGGAAAAGATGACCTACCTTCTCTCAATACCACAATATCCATTGTAAGGGCTGAAGAAGGTAGAGAGAGTAATGCTTGAACAAACCATCAAGAAAGCTCACTCTTCTTTTGCCAAAAGCTATAAAGAAATGGGAATCCAAGGAGTCACAGGGTGAAAGAAATAACTCTGTGACTAGGCCATCTACCAAAAATCCAGAAAATGACTCTTTTCTGTACCTTTTGTAAGAAAAACAGACACACCAAAGAAAATTGTTGGAAGCTTCATGGAAAAGGCAACAAGGGGTCTGCTGATAAGCCTAATTATGCCAATATGGTCAAGGATGAAGCAAAGGGACAGGAGGGTCCTAAGGATCTTGATCCAACTCAAGTTCAAAAACTTATAAAGTCATTGGAAACCTTGGAGGAACCACCCAAGTGCGCTCTTGCACTCTCAGGTACATCTAATCTATTTGACAATGATGAAATGTCATGGGTTGTGGACTCTGGAGCCACTGACCACATGACACATCTTCACTCTGTATTTACTGATTATAAACCATGTCCTAGCAATAAAAAGGTCACAGTTGCTGATGAATCTTTTGCAACTGTGGCAGGACAAGGAACAGTCAGATTTAATTCAGATTTTATATTAAAAAATGTTCTTCATGTCCCTAAATTGTCAACTAATCTTGTATCCATAAAGAAACTTACTGCTGATGCCAATTGTTGTGCCATTTTCTCCTCTGACTTGTGTTTGATACAGGAACTAGAGGGGAAGAAGATGATTGGACATGCTAAGATTAGAGATGGGCTGTATTATCTTGATTGGGATAAGGATAGAGCTAACCCTGAAAAGTTATGTCATTCAGTTTGTAATGTTAGTTTTGTTAACAAGATTTGGCTTTATCATAAAAGATTAGGACATCCTTCCTTTAATGTTTTAAAGCAAATGTTCCCTCTTATGTTTAAAGGAATTAATCTTGATGAACTTCACTGTTATGAATGTGAGCTAGCTAAACATAAGAGAAGTCCTTTCAACAATCATCCAGAAAGATTCAAAACCCCCTTTGATTTAATTCATAGTCATATATGGGGACCATCTACTGTCCCTAATATATCTGGTGCTAGGTGGTTTGTATCCTTTGTGGATGATTGTTCTAGGGTCACTTGGATTTACTCGTTAAAAAATAAATCTGATGTCTCTGTAATTTTACCTAACTATTTAAAAATGATTGAAACTCAATTTGGGGTAAAAGTTAAACGTTTTAGGTCTGATAATGCTAAGGATTACTTTAACCAATCTTTGTCACCCATCCTTTTGCAAAGGGGAATCATACATGAATCATCATGTGTAAATACCCCTCAACAGAATGGTGTGGCAGAGAGGAAAAATGGTCATCTTTTAAATGTTACTAGGGCATTGTTGTTTCAAAACAATGTTCCCAAATGTTACTGGGGAGAGGGAGTATTAACTGCTGCACACTTAATTAATAGACTTCCCTCAAAAAATCTTGATCATAAAGCCCCTATTGACATACTTAAACAGTTTCATCCATCCTTTCACATCTCGGATGGATTAACTCCTAGAATTTTTGGCTGTGAAGCATTTGTACACATTCATAATCAGAATAGAGGAAAGTTAGACCCTAGGGCTCTTAAATGTATCTTCATAGGGTATTCCTCTACTCAAAAAGGGTACAAATGCTATCAACCCTCTACTAAGAGGTTCTTTGTGTCTAGGGATGTTACCTTCAATGAAAGTGCTCCCTACTATCAAAATACCTACTCACACTTTCAGGGGGAGAATTTTACTGATGATCAAGCTAGAGACATGTTCCTTCTTGATCTTGAACCTACTCAAAGTCCCAACAATCAACCTAATTCTATTCAAATAGAGGAACAGACTAATGATCAACCTAATTCTATTCAAATAGAGAAACAGACTGATGATCACCAGCATCCCTATAACTCTATAACAAGCCCTGAGATGTCACAACAGAATGATCAGGACCTTTATACTCCTACTAGAAATCAGAATCCATCTCAACCTGGCCATCCTACCAGTCAACAAGCAATCATCATTTACACTAGGAAGAAGTCAAAGCCTCAGAATCTGAACTTATCCAGAGAAACTTCATATATTCCTTGTGATCTGAATAACCCTGTCTTGGATAGCCATGATCAAGACTCTCATGATCCCATTCAAAATCAAACTCAATGTGCTCCTAGAAAACAGAAACCCACTGTCACTCTCACAGAAGAGTACTTCATTCCTATTGCTGCTAGGAAGGGGACTAGGTCTTGTACTACTAAACATCCTATCCAGAATTTCATGACTTATCAGAATTTCTCTAAATCTCACAAAGCTTTCCTAAGTTCTGTGTCCTCTAATGAAATTCCTAAAAATGTTACTGAAGCTTGTAAAGAAAAGAAGTGGAGAGATGCCATGTCTGCTGAAATGACTGCCCTAGAAAAGAATAAGACTTGGGATATTGTTGATATACCAAAAAACACTAAACCTGTTGGATGCAGATGGATCTTTACCATCAAATATAAATCTGATGGATCTATTGAAAGGCACAAGGCAAGACTTGTGGCCAAAGGGTATACTCAAACTTATGGAGTAGACTACTTTGACACATTTGCCCATCTTGCTAAAATGAACAACATCGGACTTATTCTATCCTGGCAATGCATCTAGATCGAATTTACAAAGAATTTGATGTAAAAAATGCTTTCCTTCAGGGGGAGTTGAAGGAAGAAGTGTACATGGAAATCCCACCTGGATTTGAAACCAAAAAAGGGAAAGTATGCAAACTAAATAAAGCCTTATATGGGCTCAAACTGTCTCCTAGAGCCTGGTTTGGCAGATTTACAAAAGCTATGTTGTCTCTTAAATACAAACAGAGTCAGGGAGACCATACTCTATTTGTTAAAGTGAGTAAATCTGGAAAAAGGGCAATTCTCCTTGTCTATGTTGATGACATCATCATCACTGGTGATGATCTTGATGAAATTACTAAACTAAAGAATTGTCTGTTCAAAGAGTTTGAAATAAAGGAACTGGGAAGGTTGAAATACTTCGTAGGGATTTAGGTCCTTCACTCAAAAAATGGGATCTTTATCTCTCAACATAAGTATATTCTTGACTTACTCAGAGATACTAGAAAACTTGGTTGTAAACCAGCCTCTACTCCTATAGACTACAATCACAAAATTGATAATGCCCCTGATGATAGTCCTGTTGATAAAATGAACTATCAAAAGTTAGTGGGAAGATCGATATATCGGCCCATACTAGGCCGGACATTCCTTTTCTTTGTGAATATTGTTAGCGGTGTTTATCACGAGATCAAAGAAAATTCATCTTCAAGTTTGTTGAAAGAATACTCCAATACCTCAAAGGCTATTTGGACATGGAATCTTATTCAAAAGAATGGACACCGGTTTTTGGAAGCTTCTGCGATCTCTGACTATGTTGGTTCTATTGAAGATAGAAGATCTACATCGAGTTTATGCATCTATCTTGGAGGAAATCTAGTTGTATGGAGAAGCAAGAAAGAATATTGTCTCTAGGTCAAGTCTTTGAAGTTTGAATTCGGATCTATGGTCATGGAATCATGAACTACTATGGATCAATATCATTCGAAGGACCTACACATCAAGATACAACACCTATGAGGTTATCTTTGTGATAACAAGTCGCCATCGAGTGTTGCCCGTAATCTGTCCAACATGACAGACAAAACACATTGAAGTGGATAGGCACTTCATCAAAGAAAAAATTGAAAGTGGCATAATTTGTATCCCTTACATCAGCTCTGCAAATCAACTAGCTGATGCTCTCACTAAAGGACTGCCCAAGAAACCTTTTGAAGACATTCGATGCAAGCTGGGAATGAAGACTCTACATTCTCCATCTTGAGGGGGAGTGTTAGAATACGGTTTCTATTATTATTATTAGTATTATGTTATTTTCCTAATCTACCCTTACTAATGTCTTTCTTTGTACATTACAATTTATTAGTGGGATAGAGCATTTATGGCTAATCTGCCTTTATTACAAATCTCCCTTTAGTGGCTCTATGCCTTAATTACCTTTAGTGGCTCTATGCCTTAATTATCTTTCCAACCGTTGTAACATCTGTCTATTTAATCACTCTTGTAACATATCAGAAATAATAAGAAATATACTTTTTCAGTTATTTTTCTTGTTCACGGTTTACACCTAGCAACTCTTGAAAAGATGCAGCTGCTTGTTAATTGTACGAATAATATTCAAGTGGAAAATATTCTAGTTGATTCAAACTCTCACAAAATGTGAGTTGTTGGATGCTACTATAGAAAAAAAGATAGAGAGAATAATTTCTTGTATTCAACTTGTAAGCATTTTACAAGTATTAGCAGTGTAAAACCTAAACTTATAACGGCTAGGAGCCTTTAGAGATATTCTCATTTACTAGGATATTCTCAATTACTTGGAGATAATCTTAATGTATAGTAGGACAGCAAGACATTGACTAGCCTGATTGATATCGAAATAAAGCCTCAAATCTGCCTAATTAAGGCTCTAAAAAAGGAAAGAAACAATTATCCTACAGCTGTGAAACACGTAAATAATTTAATTTAGCAACACTTCCCCTCAAGCTTGATTCTATATATTGGTATACTAAGCTTGGAGCTCATGTCTTGAAACACTATGACAGAGAACTTTATTTAATATATATGCTTGTTGGTCCTCGGTAGTAATGTGATTTAAGGATATGACCCTGTCTTCAAAAAAAAATCCTTCAGAAAATGCCAATCAATATCTATAGGTTTGGTCTTATCATGTTGTATTGGATATTATGCGATTACTTATTATTGATAAGTTGTTGCAGAAGTCCTTGACAACACGGTTTGCATTTAATTTCTCCAAGTAACTAGGTTCCCCCAGATTTAAGTTCAGTAACCAGATATTAATCTTCTTTCAGATTCGGACCCTACCCAAACAACATCTGTATAGACTTTCACTTCTCTGCACACTTTCTTTCTGAAGTTGGACATTGTCCAGAGGTTTTCTTCAAATACCTTAGAATATTTTAGGCAACATTCATGTGTCTCAGTTGGCTGATGCATAAAGGAATAGCCATGGATCAGTCGGATGAACGGGCTGTGTTGCTGATGGTGGATTGAGTGGCAGGGGTGTGCGGCAGAATCAGCCATCATAAAATTTTAAGGCTGTTAATTAGGCTCTGATATGAAGAAAACAGTAAGGAATGAGATGAAAAAGTATCTTTTTCATTGAATGTGATTGCTGTATATTCCCTTATTATTTATATGCAGAGAAATCTTAATACTAGAATCCAATGAAACCAGCCTAATAATTGGCCTAATTAAGGAAAGATACTAATTATAAAATATCTAATCAAATTTCATAACGAAATGGAACTGTATATCTACTGTACAGTTATTTCCCTACTATAAACAACCCTGTTTATAATATTTATATACATATGATATACATTACTTACAGGTGGGTTCTATTGGCACCCTTTTTTTGATTATTTTTTTTTCTACTTCCGGCACCACACATATATTCTTGTTTTTACCTCATGATCAGCTCCTTTGTTTGGATATCATCATCGTGATGGGAATTTACGCGTTTCTAAGTTGTGACACTTTTATAACGTTTTATACGTCGATGCCAAGATTCAAGACTTTTACGTTTTTAATACATATGATATAGCGTCGGTGGGTTCTATTGGCACCCTTTTTTGATTATTTTTTTCTACTTCCGGCACCACACTATATTGTTGTTTTTACATTGAAAACCACTGACATTGCGTTCATTAAAAAAATTCGTGGTGTCGAAGTAATGTTTTGTGGTGCCGGGAGTAATAGGGTGCCGGTAGTAAAAATGGAGGTGCCAATAGAACCCCTATTTATATCTCTAATATAAGTGTGTGTATAAAAATATTATTACTCTGTTGCTCTTTATTATCTTTGTCTGTTGCTTTTATGGCTTAGTGTTAGTTGTATTTGCTCCTGGCTAATACACTAATTAGCCGTATTTAGGGGACATAATTATGGATACATTTATTACATGTTCCTAACCATTGCCCATTCATTGTATCCTATATAAGCATGGGTTATATCCCTATTTTGAATAAGAGTTTTTACTTCTTTTCTCTCATATAAAACTACATATAATATAAACCATATGTTTAGCTATTTCCTTCAAATAGATGCTTTTTTTTGTGTGTAAATCATTTATAATATAAATCATATATATTACCCTATGAAGCATCACACTATATTAGGTCGCACGTCTTGGCTGTGTCCGACACATTTCAGCCCGACACGCTCCCGACACGTGTCGGAAACGTGTCGCTCGATTAAAATAATGTTAAATTCAAATTTTGAATTCCGACACGGCCCGACACGCTGGGGACACGGCCCGACACGCTGGGGACACGGCGGGACACAGCGGGACACGTTGGGGACACGGCGGGACACGGCGGGGACACGCAAGGGACACGGCGGGGACACGCAAGGGACACGCAAGGGACACGTTGGGGACACGCAAGGAATGCAATCCGTCCTGCGAATTGGCATCAACCTACGTCTATGTTTTTTTAATAATATATATATTAATAGACATATATATATATATATTAAAACGTGTCGGCGGCGTGTCGTTCCCTCAAATTCTGAAAGTAACCGTGTCGCCGTGTCCGTGTCGTGTCGTGCGCCGTTCCCGTGTCCGTGTCCGTGCTTCATAGATTACACCAGACAAAAAACACCCCTCCCCCCCACTTCATCTTGCCATTTCATACAAAAGAGTGTTAAACTACAAGTGTTTTATATTGCGTATGGCGGGAGTATTTTACAACTTGTGGCGCTTCCATGCAGCCGACTGGCTTTTTTTTTTTTTTCATGTCTTGAAAGTGAATGGATTGACGCAAAGGTATGTTTCATGTCATTCTGATGGAAGCTCTTTTTTAAGTGTTTGGTGCTATTTTCGTTGCTGATTTTTTTTTTTTTTTTTTCTTATTTGGGTGGTATGATCTCCATTATGATAGTTGCACTTATGCTCATGATAAACCACTTATGCTGATGAAGTGTGTGCCTATTTGATTCAGACAAATGAAACACCTGCAAAGATCTTTCTCATCAACTGCTTAAGTGCAATTCAACAAGCATTGTTAGAATATCCAGCGGCATCTGATTATGCAAATAAACTTGGTGCAATGATAGAAAGTCACATAAATTCTTTGGTAGAAAATGAGGTTGATATGATACTGAGAAAGTGTGGCTTGGCAAACAAGATGTCATATTTCCGTAAATTATCAAGCAATGATGGAAACATTTCAGGGGGGCCGCCGACGCCATTGGCAGAGTTGGAGGACACTTGTCCAGCTTCTCTATCGGAAGGGTTGAAGGCTTTCTTTGGTATCATTTTGGGTAGTGAAAGCCCCTTGCCAGAATTCGAGGAGATGCAAGTCCCAAGCTTACGATCTCAAGCCTGTGTTCTGGTTGCTAGATCACTAGCTGAAGCCTATGACCTCATATATAGTGCACTCGTGGAACCAACGAATCGATATCCTGATCCTAAGTCACTTGCAAGGCACCCACCTGACCATATTCGGACCATATTGGGAATATAGGTGCGCCCGCCCCAATTTGTAAAGGAGTATTTTATGAATGTATCTCTGCTCCTCCTGCTGCCCCGGACGAAAAGCATAAATTTCTGTTTTTGATTCATGAGTTGTTTATTTAGTTTTTGATTTCTTATCTGAATCTTAAGGACAGGACCCTACCCTATTTTCGAACCCTCTGCCGAGCTCTACCCTGCCCGCATTTCCTTTTGAAGAGGCCAAAAAAAATGTCTCCACTCCACCTGCTGCCAACAGTCCTTCGGAATTTTACTAAATGGGTCTCCCTTTATTTTAGCAACTTATCCGTCGGGTTGATTAGAAGGCTGTTTGTCATATATATATATATATATATATATATATATATATATATATATATTTGTACTACGTCTTAATCAACAGGATGTTGCTTTAGTGTTTGTTGCTTCTTGTAATGTGTTGAATTGTTGCAACATGTTTGCAATTTCATTTTTCTCTGTTTGGTTTTAGGCAACTATGCTTCGGACGAAGTCAAGAAAATCTCGACGTGTTTTTTTTTTTTTTTTTTTTTTTTTTTTTTTTTTTTGAAGGGAAAATCTTTACGTTTTGACAAACAAGAATATCATAGGTGAATCAGCCAAGTAGCGATGTACCTCTTGAAACCCGAGCGAATACTAGTGGCTCTTTTGAAACCAAAGCACAGCTAAGATATTATTGCAGGGCTTTGAGTCTATATGATGCACGGACACACTATTTTGGTGGCCGTATCCGTGTCCGACACGCGGAGGTTTTTCTTGTGTCACTTACCTCACCGGTTTACCTGCTCTTTTTTTTTTTTTTTTTTGTAAAATGTAAAAATATATACTAAGGTACGTAATAGTACAAGATTATTATCCTAAACAATAAAGAAAAACCTGGGGTCATATGAGAAACCTCACAGAGCATATCCCAGAGTAAAGATACAGCATCAGCATAGTATGCAAAATCATCATCAGTAGAGAAAAAACTCTGTTGAAACCAAAAATTATATACACTGCTGATCTGAGCCACAGATGGATACACAAACAATATCAGCCATGCAAGGGATCACATAACTAATAAAGAAAATGTTGGTAAAATAATATCGGTTTGCTTTAGTGTTAATGATTTAACATGAAGCACTTACAGAATTAGAAAACATAAAATTCTGAAGAACTTAAAAATCTGCAGCACTCATATTCATATAAACATGTATTGCACACATGGAACCAAAATGTATAAAACAAGAGAAAAAAGGAAACTAATTCGTTAGACTGAAGCGCGTAAAACGCTGTCCTTAAGACTTTATTGCCTCAATTAAATGCTCATGTTTATGGCAAGAAGTCTCTCAAGATACAACAGTCTTTACCTTGGTCTGATTGCGGCACTTCAATGCGAACAAGTGGCGAACTGATCCGGCCTCGATATCTCTGACTATGCAAATGAGTTTATGTAGAAAAAATTATGTATAAGAGTAATGCTTTAATTCTGCAGAGTTTCGGTAATGTTTGTGCAGAAAACTTTCTGTGTTTTTTCATTTTGTAGTTGAGGGATTTATATAGGCATATAGGTAGCATTGGTAGAGAAACCTGTTCAGAATTCGGTTAGAGGGTTGGTTATTTTTGGTGCATTTTTCGAACATGCACAAGCTTTTCAAGTGCATTTTCGAAATTGATACATGAACCTGGTTCAACAGATGCTTATGTTCAATTAATTCGAACTGAACAATTTTCTGAACTATTGTGCTGGCCCAAAAATATTAAGACTGGTCCGGTCCAAGCCACGAGCCACGAGCCCGAGCCCGAACCGAGCCGGCCGGACGGTGGCGGCGGCGCGCGCGTTTGGGTTCTGAACCAACAAGCGTCTACATCTTCCGTCCTTCACAAAAATATCTTGCCCCTTGGGGCTTGCCTCTAACTCTTACTCTAACTCTCCACCTTATATGTAGAGAAAGTTCAAGCAAAATCTCATGTGTGAGACGAATGAACACACATTGTTCATTAACACTCCACACATTTTACTCTACTTTTAGGCATTAATTTCTTATTCACCCGATATCGGAATCAAATGATTGAAAAGCCTAAAATCAACTACTATCTTAGTAGTTTCCAAAATTGTTTTTAGCTTCCGTATTCGAATCCGGGCCTGAAGTTGACTGTTCGTCACTTACACTCAACAATCCTCCACATGAATGAAAATTAATGCATATGCTATGCAGACTCTATAGAGATATCAAACAGAGTTCTATTGCATCGGGCAAGTTGGTTTGCTGCCTGAAACCTTCCATAAATGAATACCATCGGACGGCTAAGTAGTGAACTAGGTCTTGAACTGCTCAGACTTTGGTGCATGTCTAGACAATGATACCACACAATGGGCCCCCTGGCTTTCTCGAAGTTCTCATGGTTGTGTCCATTTTGGCCCAAAACACCTTGGTTTCAAAAAGTGTGTTAGAGAATTCAGCCACAAATTATCACAGAACCGGCCCCACTTCCACTTACATAGGTGACCTCCTATTAAGAGTACTCTGCAATACCCCACTTAGCTTTACCAAGATATAGGAATCATTAAAAGCGTTATACTTAACCTAAACCCTTCAACAGACATCACTTTTGTTTTAACAGAATATGTAAGTGTTAACTGTCCCTCATAACTTAGTTGTCCCTTTTGAACCATGATCTTGGGATCTCCAGTCACTATGGTTGGGTTGCCATTATAAGGAAACATGCATAATAGGCTTCAGTCCCATTCCATTTGTCAAAAACATTGACACTCGATCTCTAGCTAAACCTTTTTAATAAAGCGGATCCGCAAGATTCTCATTCGACTTTAACAATCGAGGAAATCAAACCATTAGAAGATCAATTGTTCAACGGTATTATGTCTACGACGTATTAATCGTAACCTACCATTTTTCATATTACTGTGTGCTTGCTCTATCACTTACCGATTATTGCATGCTAATAGTAGTGATAGATTTTGAGCCACACGCAACATCTTCCCAATGATTCAACTCATTTCCATTTCATTGCTTACATTACATCATTTTATTTGGGTAAATTTCTTTTACCAATCACCCACACATTTCCAAGAATCTAATGAAGTTAATTGAGTCAAGAGGATATTCTTCCCCTACAGGTTTTGGGTAAACCTCAAGTTAATCATCATCTTTTCCGCAATAATTGATTAAGGTGAGTGTAGTTCAACGATTTGATGAACGTTGTTGGTACCAAAACAAAATTCATTAAACCTTGAATCACACTTTTCCACCTCGATCACCATGAATCGATTAACCTTTTTACTATGTTGATTTAAATGCATCAACAAACGCATAAACGACTTCATCTTTACATCTTGAAATGTACATCATAATACCGAAAACAAATATCTAATTAATATAAATATATCAACAACATATTGTACATATATTCATAATAATAACATATCACCATAGAGGTACAACATTAAGATGTTAAATCAAACACCTATATACAAATTTATACAAATATTATGCATATGTAATAATGTATAAATTAAATTGTTTATTACAACCCATGAAATTAAATTCAAATTTTAACAAAAGAAGTCCAACCATCAAGTTCTTTGCAATCATCACGTGGACAGATTCAATTCATCCATAGTCTCGATGACTATTTTCTGCCATGTTTGACTGTTCAGACCGAGGCTTTCGGCATTCATTCCTGCGGTGTCCTTGTTTCCCATAATTATAGCATTTACCATTGAACTTCTTAGCCTCTTGATTGCCCTTAGGACTTTCACCCTTGAGCTTTCTTTTCCGGCCCTTGCCATTGTTTGCACGGAACTAGACTCCACTAAATTTGTCTTGGATTGTCCAAAGTGCCCTCCTCTGTCAAGTTGTCGGTCTGTTCTCTTCAAGACGCAACTTTACCACCAACTTGTTCATCGTTATCTCCTTGTTTTTGTGCTTCAAATAATTCTTGAAATCTCTCTGATGACGGTTGATATAGCATATCATACGACATCGATATTCTACCTATTATGAGCTAAAAATAGTTATTTTGGCCTTTAAATGTGAACCATTTGTGTTGAATATGATATGTCGGGTTCATGGGACAAGTATTTGGTATTTTGAATATTATATCTGGAATTGGTATTATTTCGTGTTTTATTGGATTATTTTCAGGTAACGAAAGTTGGGCCATGAGTTAAGGATTGATTATGAAGTGGGTTGATGAAAGGAACGGACCTAGGGTATTCCAGAACCTTCCAAGTTAAGTCGGCAAGAGAAAGAGTACGAAAAAGACCTCGACATACCGGGAGCCGCTGCCGACATATCGAGCACCTAGAACCTTCCGAAACGCTTTTTCTTCGACGAGGAGTAGTTTTTAGGAATAACTAAGTCGGTTTCTTGATTATAAATAAGAGGCATCGGCCTCAGTTTCCATTGTACCAAAATTATTACAAGTTCTATGCAATAAAAGTTCTTTATTTATTTTCTTTATGAGTTCTAGTCACGAATCCGACGGATTCGCCTCTTAGGGAGAGATCTGAGGAAGATCTACGCTCATCTTCGATGGTATGATTTTCTGGCTTTCTCTAGATGTTGATTTGTCGTTGTTCTTGTGTGGTTAGTATGTTTTGATTGTTATTATTAGTTCTAATTATGTAGTAGTAGTTTGTTTTACCTCATATGTGTATAGGTCTGAATCGTTGGTGAAGAAATCATGAAGTAGCGATTGCATTCTTCAGAAATGCGACGGTCTTTATCGATAGATCTGAATACCTAGTAAATCCTTTTTCATGATAATCGGCGCCAGCTACGTCGGATCGACAGATTTAATTTACATGTTTGTAGCATGATCAGATCAACTATTTGCATGTCATCGTAAATTAACATGATGTACGATAAAGTGAAGTGTTAGTTCGGACATAGTCTCGATCGATACTTAGGAACGTGCTAGTCAATCCACGGTAGCTGCTTGGGGAGGTCTTCGGTCTTGAGCCGGCTAGTCCTAATTTTTATTGCATGTAATTAATACAACCAACAAAGGAGGTTAATCGCACATAGGCACCTACTATCCTTTCAATGGAAGTAGCGTAACAATAGGGATTAGCACCCGTAGCTGTTAAACATCTAAAATTCATCATGGGGTAGATCAGTTCATATATTGGGGGGATAACTAATAACTCATAATTAGACTAATACATTAGAAACTCTCGTGTGCTTTTGTTGAACTTGCATAATCTTGTGTGTTTATTGGCACCATTGTTCATGTTCTTGCACCATAGTTGGTCGTAGACCGTTTTTGTGACACTCAATCTAAATTAAACGTATCTTACGAGTCTCTGTGGGATTCGACCTTGACTCGCTAGTACTCTGCTACGAAGACCTAGTCCTATTGCTAGTAGTCCGTGCTTAGACCACGGCTTGATCAAGATTTTTGGCGCCGTTGCCGGGGACTTGTGTCAAGAATATATTTTTTAGATTGAGGTTTGTATAAATCGTTTCTGTAATTATTGAGTCTGTCAAACGCGTCTATTTTAGTCTATCTGTAAATAATTTAGTCGTGACAATGTATGTTCTGTTCGGTTTGGAAAAATACACCTGATTCAGCGCGGTACGCCGACGGTATATCGAGCGTTCCAGAAACATCAAAATCATATATGTTTGTTCAGTGTCGAGTCAGTAGTCAGAGTCTTTTATTTTTGAGTCTTCCGGCGAGTGTAACAGCCGCCAAGGCAAGTAACTAACTTTTTTATTTTCTTTATGTGTCTTGCAGTACGCAACAATGAGTTCAGCAGCTAAACTTGAGCGATTCAAACCTGAAATTGAAAAGTTTATGAAACAAGAGTTAAAGGAAACTTGGATTCAAAAAAAAATTAAAGGAAACTCGAGAGAGGACTGAAAGGCTGGCTGATGAAGTAAGTGTTGGATGTAATATCGCCGGAAGGATCTAGATCCGCCCGATTACGCAGCGGAATAACAAGGATCACGATCAATACAAATTAAAACATATAAATAAATAGATATAAAGTACAAGAAGGTTAGATCTACTTACCAATCAAAAAGGGAGATCTATAAGATTGATGAAGTCAAGATCCAATTTGAGATGTCACGATCTTCCGATGTGTATTTCCAAGCAACAACTGGTGGATGTTGATCCTTGATGCTTGACCTCCTCGATATGCTACCCGGAAAATCCCAAAGATTTTCCCAACTCGAATCCCCAAGCTTTGGCGAAATTGCTAGCTTGTTTTTGTGTGTATAATGCGTGTATATGTGTGTTATTAAAAGGCTTAAGAGAACTCTCTTTATATATGAGAGAAATCATTGTCCTCCAATAATTTGATAATTAATTAATTAATCAATCATAATAATCCTTTATTAAATATAAGATAAATCTAATATATTCTAAAACTAATTTAGATCGATATATATAATAGATAATATCTAATATCTTCCGATTAATTATTTAACAAATAAACAATTAATCACATGACATGTAATTATCCAAGAAAACTAATTTCTTTCTAATTGCAACATGTAGCCACACACCATTCACCCCTAAAATCAGGGTTTCACACGCCACACTTAATTATGGGCGAGTCTACGAAAAATGTCTTTTCCATGTATTTAATTATTTAGCCCACTAAATAATTATTATTTACATCAATTAAATAGTCCAACTACTTAATTATCATTGAGGCCCAACGTCAAGAAACATATGCATGTTAGGAGCCACATCGGGGACCATGGACCTATAACCAAGAGTATTTACAATAAATTAAATAAAATTATTCTTGAATGAACAATTCTTATTCAATCTATTAATTCCGGGATTACGCCACCATAAACCCGAAATCGAACTCTATCGATTATAGATATATCTTGACACTCTAATCATTGATTAAAAGCGTCCATTGATATAATCATTACATACGGATAAATCCTCATAATTTGTTCGTTTTGATTCGGGATATTTCCGTAAACCCTTCTCAAAACATCTTATCCTTATTTACCATTAACCCCTAGTGATCAATTAGTTCATAACTAATATAATATGAAGCCTGGGCCATCGATCGATTTAGGATTAACAAATAAGGGAGCTGTGCATCTACTTCCCGCGAGGAAGGAATGGATTCCATATCTGTGAAGTCACGGACTACTCACTCATTCGAGAATAGAGCCAACGAGAAGTGCTCAGATCACATGTATCCAAGTGATCCTTAACTAACACATCAAACCCTACTTTGAACCAAGCAGTAGACTGTGATCACATTAGGATTAAGATTAATCCATATATGATCATCTTGTGATTCGATAAGATTTCTCGATCACGGAATTATATCGAGAACTCAAATCAAATCGGTCGATCTATATGATTGACATCATATATAAATGCCCCACTAAAGGTACCTATACCGACAAATCGGATAAGACGGTCACACCGTTAAGTGTTCTGGGCGCATTATTGGTATATTAATTATGAGACCCATTCTCTGATTAAATCACCACGGACTAACTAGTTTTAAGCATATCACCACTAACTCAATCCTCGTGTGAATGCCATACACTGAGTTATGTGATTACATACCGATATACTTAGGGTTTTCAGCAGTGTATTAATATAAGCATAAATGCAAACATTAAGATGAATTATAAATCCTGTCAAAAACAATTAGAGAAATTGTCTTTCGGGCACTACACCTAACAATCTCCCACTTGCACGAAAGGCAAGTGATTAATTGTTTAGAGCATACCCCTTATACACAACATTCTCCCACTTGCTCTAAAAGCAAATGAGACATATCCATCAATTCTATACCCGCCAAGCGCATCTAAGTATTTCAGATTTCAAAGTACGGCCGGAGTGTGCCGCCGTAGGGTAGGTCAGTGACCCGGCGAGCACTTAAAATTTGAATGCCATGCGACTTGGTACACTGATCAGTTGGTTTGTCAGCTCGAGACGATCTTTAGGATCGAAGCGTTGCCGGTCCATCTAATCAGGTGGTACTCTCCCAATATGCTTTTGACCTCTAGTGAATACGAAGATCCTCATAAGCTACCTTTCCACTGTTTTCACAATGAAATGGTATCGGCTTACCAGATCTGGAATTACTCTCAGATTTGGAAGGAAATCCTCAATCTGACTTAAAGTCAAAATCACATGAGTGAACACTGAGCCTGAGATCGACTTAACTATCATCCTTAATCTGACTTAAAGTCAGAATCAGTGTAATCACTTATATCCAAGTTCGCACCCGAATATACTAGCATATTATTCCTCATTCTCCAAAGATACTTGAGGACGTACTAAACTTGCTATTTAATACTCGAATCCAAGATTCGATTAACTTGTAATTTCCTGACTTTCTCTTATCAAAAGAGAGTCTATCACATTTTCTATTCATCCTCAGGTTTAGAGAAGCATTCCGTGAGAGGTAGGGTAGGACTACTTCGTTGAATGTTGCATACCGATATGCAAGATCATCTTAACCAATAGGACAGACAAGATTTCCAATGACTTATTCTTGAGAATTTGAGCTAATCAAATCCTTTAGAATGTAGTCCGATTCCCTTTATAGAGAACCTTGGCATGTCAGTTTCCGACTTCAGATAACACACCCATGTTGTTTCCAAATGTTTCAATGTTACCATTCATGAACACTAATGTATATACTACTTTACCAATACTGACATCCAGTCTATGAAAGACTTATCAATATTCTGGTCAAGTCCACATACTTGAAAGATGTGACTTTTAAATGACCTAGAGGTTTGCTTTAATCCACAAAGGATATAAGCCTTGATTACGAATAAATTCAGATTCGATTGTTCGAAGAAAAAGTCTCGAGGAATCACCCTATTTTTACGCTTTCTAATGAATCGCCATTTGTTCTTAGCGAAAACCCTTACATTCGAGCAATTGATTCCGTTTTTGGCAAGAAAGTCCTGGGGAATCACTCTATTTTACGCTTTCAATGAAATCAAACAAGACCGAGTGGTGAGAGAGTTCACGGTGCAGTTAACTCTCTACTTGTTAGGGAATCACCCTGAGACCACTCGACTTTGTACCGAAAGTTAAACTTTCTATTCATTCGACTCTTATCATGTAGATCCAATTACTCCCAGCTGGGCTGAGACACTCGGGTGGTTCTACTAGAGTGTGAACATAAGCTGAGTACCAAAACTCCACTCACCTGGTTTTTTAACCAACCTCATGATCAAAATCCTACTCATTTACAAGGAACCATAGGTTATCAATCACCTCTGTAAACTTCAAAGTGCTGCAGAAAACCGCAAAAGGTAATGGTTAAACCACACTCTCACTGCGTTCTAGGTGGATCGATATTCTGATCTAGTACAATAGTAATTATTAGTGTTATCACCAACATCCGATGTTGGACGTGGTCTGAACAAATCAGTTAGTAACTACCTTGAGTATCCGTACTTCAAGGTCCAAGGTTGTTATTTATAGACTCTATCAGAAGGGATTGTGACAGTATAACCGTCACTTTCTGATCTTAAGAATCTTATAACCAACCTTTACTCAACGTATAAGATATTGCATGAACAGTCATCATCTGAACGTGTATGCAAAATTTCCAGTCCTACCTTCAAGCACTAAGTGCTAAATGCCTATATTGACGGAAGTGTGGTGAACCGAATTCACTCCTGGTCCATATAATTTGTAAGCATCTTCTAGGTAGACTTCTCGGTTTTACATGATAGTGTAAACCGTTATTTCGCAACCAATATCTTAAATGAGTTAAGCAGTGTATTGCAGCACATTAATAACTATATGAGGCAAATTTATGGTGTTATCCCTCAGTGGATAAATTCCACTGGGAGGCAGGCCGAGCATCAGTCCTAAGACTATGCTATGGCCTATTACTGAGCATGGAATACCTATCTCTGGTGAAATCAGAGATACCTCCAAATATTTTAGATAATCTTACTGGCGTTTCGAGTAGTTGTCTAATGAGATGTCACTACTCAGAAGCTCCTTCTAGTTTGTATATTTCACAAGACCCCAAAGGTCATTATGAACAAGCTATGTTACTTCTTTAAATCTATTACCCTTTCCCGATTGAAAGGTAGCTTAGTCATTGTTCCTTTTGAGACAGTGTTCCTTGACTGGGAGATAGGAATCACCCTAAGCCGATCTTGAGATCTTGTCTTTAGGAAATATGCACTAATTAATAGAGTATGAAGAAGTGTTTATCTAAATCTGAAACCTTTTGCCTTTAATAGTTTAAGATGTGTTACATATACCTTTTCAAAGATTTCTTAGTGGTTCGACTTTATCAAACAAAAGTCCGAGTCTTGAATTCGTGCTACAAATGTCATATTCACTTTCTACTAGACAAAAAAATTATCGAATTGAAAGCGAATCCATTCGTTCCAACGAATCTGTAAATAGAAAATAAATTTTCTGTGATATTCAAGGATTGAATCAAAATTCATTTCCTATATCACTCCCACTATTCTAGTTGAAATAAGCTGCCTCATTTCTACTCTATTTATCGTTTAATACATAGCTACCTTGTTCTTCCAAAGAACTTAGCTTTCGAGGAAATCGTTAAGGATGCATTGGTCAGTGATCCAAAATCACTTTCCTTATCCTCTGATTTTCTATTTATTAATATTCCGGTTTAGCCTTAAAACTACTTAGTTTAGATGATTAACACGTATAGACATTCTTTCCCATTCTTGACTTTCCTTATTTGGAAGCAGTCTTGAACTAGCAGTTCATTTGAGTAGACACTACTCGTGAACTGTGGGATGTCTAATGATAGTGTTACTCGTTTGGACTATTTGATTTTTCTAATAAATCAACAAATCATAAGGTTAAAGCTCCCACTAGTTTATCGGTTCCAAATACCGTCTAACTAGCAATATTTTATTTATGATTTTTCAGAGATTAGAAAATCACTAGAACTAAGCTCCCACTAGTTTATCGGTTCCAAATATCGTCTAACTAGCAATATTTTATTTATGATTTTTCAGAGATTAGAAAATCACCAGAACTAAGCTCCCACTAGTTTATCGGTTCCAAATACCGTCTAACTAGTAATGCTTTGTTCATGTTTTTCCAGGAATGGAAAAAACTCTTGTGCAGTCTCTTACACATTTCTAATGATTCAGAAGAACAACAAATCATAAGAATAAAGCTCCCACTAGTTTATCGGTTCCAAATACCGTCTAACTAGCAACACTTTATTTATGATTTTCCAATTTTTCAATTAGAAATTTCTTGTGTGATTACTCACACAATTAAAATTCACTAATAGAATTTTATATAGTTCTACATCATCTTTGAACTAAGTGCATCTCTCGTTCAACACGAGTGACAACAGTGACATACCTATACTATGTCACTTAAGATTTAAAGGCTCAAGAGGAATATCTCTTCCGAAATTTAATTGCATTTTTCGATGAGTTCAACGTTCTTGTTACTTTCCACTTTTAACGAAGTCATTACACTAGCAGTTTAGTAGCCTAGAGATGAAAATTGTAAATAAAATTGTGAGAAAAGATTCATACATACACGACTAGATAAATTTTAGGAATTATAAATCGTAAAGTCTATCCTACCATTCCAAGGATTTAACCTCGCATCGCATACCACCGCTTAGAAGTGCAGACGACACGATGACGGTTAAACTCGAGACAATCTCTCTCGATGATTAAACTTTGAGAATCAAACATCTCATGGGAATCGTACATCCCATACTTTAATCGTCGATTACCTTCCTTTTCAGCCAAGATATTTCCTAAAATATCTGATGAGTGTGACCTACTATATCAAACCTTTAAGTCGCCCGAGTATGCTGCGTAGAGGCGGTCGATGACCGGTGAGTCCTCAAGATCCTATCCTTTCGAGACCAAGCCTTGAATTTTGATAGCGATGAACACCATCCGAAGGGGCGAAATCAAAGCGCACGAGGCGTCACCATTCTCTCACTTGCTTGCATCTATAGTAGAGGCCGTGGGGTCGGTATTGCCTTCCGGCTCCCACTCAATATTTTGAAAAAGTGGTGGGTTTCTTGATTGCGGTTTTGGACTTGACAATATTTTAAAAACAACAAATCATGTACCCGAATGGTGTCGGTGATGTAGGCAAGCCTACCCGTCTTATTCATTGGAACATATGTGGTATCGATCGGATCCGGCTAAGAGAAGCCCGTTTAGCCGTAAAGGCTTGTCGGATATGCTAAGTCTTGCCGAACCCCCGTGCAAACGTCACACGTGGAGGGTGAGTCGATCGAGCCGTAACTCAGTTGAATTTACCCAACCATTGTTAGACCATTTCCGAACCCATGTATCACGATTTTCCGATTTCTTAAATCGTCAAACTTTCCCGTAGACACTACAGAACAAACCCACAATCTTGTTCCGGTTTAAGGTGGGGTTCACCGAGAATCCATCACCGAAAACTTAACGATTGACAAAACCCGGTTCCTCGGTTCTTTAATTAGTTTCTAATTAATTAAGTCCCACAACAATTAATTAAAGAATTAAACTAATTAATCGAGTTGAATACATGCCTAATTAATTATCCAGAATTAAATAGCTACATGTATGCATATGGAGTGGAATTCATGATATGATGCATGTCATGGAAATTTTCCGGTTATACACATAAATACGATCATAAACGCAATTACGGAAAATAAACACCGAGATGGATCGTTGGTACCCTCGTATCTAACCTATTAAAAAAATTAAACAAACCCTAACCAGGGTTTACTATTTTCTAATCTGCTGCTGCTGCGTTTTATCGATAATCGGACATCCAAACGAACTTTGATCGTCACGAAACTTTATGGACATGTTCTTCACTCCTCCTACTTCAATCTGAACGGTTGGATCTTCGTTTCAACGGTCCAATCTCTTCCAGAAATTCGACGAACTGACAGCTAGGGCTGCAGAGATTTTACGACACAGTAGCAACTTTATTACAACGATTGAACATCGAGATGGACTCCGTTCGACACGAAATTTTGAGGGCCTATTCTTCAACTTTTATTCTTCATTCTGACCTGAGGGATTGTTGTTTCAACGGCTCAATCTCCGGGAATAAATAAAAAACCGAACAGCAACAAACAGATCTACTTCTAGGAAACTAAAATTACAAAATTTCATATACTCATATAAACGAATTTATATGAGTTTACAATAGATCTAACGAGTAAACAATATCAACCCCAATCCATCCCTTCAACCACAACATATCAAAGCATTCATCATCATGATTTTCAAAAAAAAAAAAAACGAAAAAACAATGCAATCTAAACATGCAATTTACACTCCTAGATCTATCAATTATAAACTTTAATTTATAGATCGGAGGCTCTGATACCACTTGTTGGATGTAATATCGCTGGACGGATCTAGATCCGCCCGATTACGCAGCGGAATAACAAGGATCACGATCAATACAAATTAAAACATATAAATAAATAGATCTAAAGTACAAGAAGGTTAGATCTACTTACCAATCAAAAAGGGAGATCTAAGAGATTGATGAAGTCGAGATCCAATTTGAGATGCCACGATCTTCCTATGTGAATCTCCAAGCAACAACCGGTGGATGTTGATCCTTGATACTTGACCTCCTCGATATGCTACCCGGAAAATCCCGAAGATTTTCCCAACTCGAATCCCCAAGCTTTGGCCGAAATTGCTAGCTTGTTTTTGTGTGTATAATGCGTGTATATGTGTGTTATTAAAAAGCTTAAGAGAACTCTCTTTATATAGGAGAGAAATCCTTGTCCTCCAACGATTTGATAATTAATTAATTAATCAGTCATAATAATCCTTTATTAAATATAAGATAAATCTAATATATTCTAAAACTAATTTAGATATATATAATAGATAATATCTAATATCTTCCGATTAATTATTTAACAAATAAACAATTAATCACATGACATGTAATTATCCAAGAAAACTAATTTCTTTCTAATTGCAACATGTTGCCACACGCCATTCACCCCTAAAATTAGGGTTTCACACGCCACACTTAATTATGAGCGGAGTCCACGAAAAATGTCTTTTCCATGTATTTAATTATTTAGCCCACTAAATAATTATTCGCACATCAATTAAATAGTCCAACTACTTAATTATCATTGAGGCCCAACGTCAAGAAACACATGCATGTTAGGAGCCGCATCGGGGGACCAATGGGCCTACAACCAGAAATATTTCTGATAAATTAAATAAAATTATTCATCGAATAGAACAATTCTTATTCAATCTATTAATTCCGGGATTACTGTACCATAAACCCGGCCCGAACTCTATCGATTATAGATATATATACTTACACTCTAATCATTGAGTAAAAGCGTCCATTGATATAACCATTACATACGGATAAATCCTCCATAGACTATTCGTTTTGATTCGGGATATTTCCGTAAACCTTTCTCAAAACATCTTATCATTATTTACCATTAACCCCTAGTAGTGATCAATTAGTTCATAACTAATATAATATGAAGCCGGGCCCATCGATCGATTTAGGATTAACAAATAAGGGAATTGTCTGTCTACTTCCCGCAGGAAGGAATGGATTCCATATCTGTGAAGTCACAGACTACTCACTCATTCCAGAATAGAGCCAACGAGAAGTGTTCAGATCACATGTATCCAAGTGATCCTTAACTAACACATCATACCTACTTTGAACCAAGCGATGAGATCGCGTGATCACATCAGGATTGAGATTAATCCATATATGATCATCTTGTGATTCGATAAGATTTCTCGATCACGGAATTATATCGAGAACTCAAATCAAATCGGTCAAGTCCTATATGATTGACATCATATATAAATGCCCCACTAAGTACCTTATACCGACGATCCGGATAAGGCGGTCACACCGTTAAGTGTTCTGGGTTAATTATTGGTATATTAATCATGAGACCCATACTCTGATTAAATCACCACGGACTAACTAGTTTTAAGCATATCACTACTAACTCAATCCTCGTGTGTATGCCATACACTGAGTTATGTGATTACATACCGATATGTTTAGGGTTTTCAGCAGTGTATTAATATAAGCATAAATGCAAACATTAAGATGGATTATAAATCCTGTAAAAAACAATTACAGAAATTGTCTTTCAGGCACTGCACCTAACAGTAAGTTCGCACGAAGGAAGTGAAAGGGATATGGACGAGGAAATTCCACATCTAGAAGATCCTGAAGAGACGATTGCAGCACCAAACAATAGACCCCGTATGTGTATGGATCTGAATTGTTGGTGAAGAAATCGTGAAATAAAGTTTGCATTCTCTCGATTCAGTGATGGTCTATATCGCCAAATTGAGGCACCTAGTAAATCCTGTTTCATGATAGTCGACGCCAGCTACGTCTGATCGACATGTTTAATTTACATTCTAGTAGCCTGATCAACTATTTGCATGTCATCGTAAATTCGCATGAAAGACTATTAGTGAAGTGTTAGTTCGGACATAGTCTAGATCGATCCTTCGGAATGTGCTAGTCATTGTCGATAGCTACTTAAGGATGTCTTCTGTATTGAGCGGCTAGTCCTAAATATTATTGCAAGTGGGTTAATACAACCCAGTACGGAGGTTAACCACAGGATTAACATCCGTAGCTGACAAAGAATTACAATTAACCAACATGAATGATTGATGCATGATATGGGAGAATAACTAATCGCTCATAGTGAGAACTAATCTTTCTGAAAACTCAAAGAAATATAATTGTGTTTGATCTTGTCTGATTCATTGTTACCATTGTTTATATTCATTGCTCCGTAGTTGGCCGTTGATCGCCATTTTGTTCTCAATCTTGGTTAATTATATCTTACAAGTCTCTCGTGGATTCAGCACCTTGATTCACCGTTCACTATACTGCGATAGACCTTGTCCTATTGCTCGTGGTTGGTGATTGCACCACCGTGACATCAATGCCGGAAGCAAATTGTTGAGAAGCTTCCATCCTTTTTTCAAGGTTGTATTATACTTGCATACGCCCGTCTAATTATCATGTTACGATGAATTTAAACTATAAAGACCCAATTTTTTTTAAATTATGGCATAAGCGATTGGGTCATCCAGGGCAAACGATGATAAGGCGAATTTTATCTAAATCTGTTGGACATTATACGTGTAGTAGCAAAAAAAAATTGACATGTGAGCATTTTTATATTTATTGTGTGGCATTAGGCATAAAAATGGAGCATCTAGTTTCCTATGAACATATTCAAAATGGTCTAGCTAAATCTTTGATTAAGCGTATTACATTAATTCTAGACCATTGCTACAAAAGTCCAACTCACCCACATTATGTTGGGGACTTGCAGTTTTGCATATTGCTGCTTTAATTCGCCAACTGCTTATCATGATTACTCCCCCACCAGCTTATGCATGGTCAATAACTAAACATTTTCCATTTACGAATTTTGGTTGTGAAGTCTATATTCCTTTATCAACACCAAAGTGTACATGTATGGGCCCTCAATGTAATCTAGATAAATACTTTGATACGAATCTCCGTCTATTCTTAAATACCTAGAGCCCATATCACGGACCAGTTCATAGCTCGGTACGCTGACTTCAAATTTGATGAAGATTATTTCCCGGCATTAGGGGGAGATAAAAGCCCAAAAATCAAAAGAATGCTGAGTATATTGCATGGAATGTACCAGATCTTCAGTATTTAGACCCACGCACTAGTCTAATTGAATAGGAATTTCAGAAGATAATTAACTTGCAACATTTAGCAAGTAATCTGTCAGATGTTTTTTGATGATCATAAAGAAGTGACTAAATCACATTTACCAGCAGTAAATGCACCACAGAAAGCGGAGATTACCAAGGGAACTACATGATGATGCTCATTAACGCCATAAGCGTAAGAGACCTATTGGTGCAAAAGATAAAGATCCGTAGAAGACAAAAATTAATATCCTAAAACCTCCGGAAGAGACTTGTCCTTAAGGCAAGAATAAAGAATCTCTATCACTCCTAAAACCTCCAGAAGAAGATTATTCTGAAGACAAGAATCCAGTGAAAATGCACGCGCTTCAAATAATCATAACATTGGGAATGTGGAACAACTAGATTATAATGTTTTGGGAAATGAATAGGATCTTGATGCCCTAAAAGTTGAAGTGGCCATGAATTTTGTAAATACCGGAGAAACTTATAATAGAAATATCACAAACGTCGATGATGAATTTGCCTCTATAATTGCACATACTATTTCAAATGATAATCTGGATCCAGAACAATAATGATAACAGAGTGCCGGAAGCGCTCAAATTGGCTAAAATAGAATAAAGCAATTGAGGCTGAGCTTGACTCGCTAAATAAAATATAAGCTTTTTGACTCTGTAGTAAACCACTGCAATTTATCCAGTAAGATATAAATAGGTGTTCTTATGAAAGAGAAATGAAAATAATGAGGTGGTGAGATATAAAGTGGTATTAGTAGCTCAGGGGTTTTATCAAAGACCCGGTATTGAGTTGGATCAAACATACTCTCCTGTTATGAATGAAATCACGTTCCACTACTTAAGATCCCTAGCAGCGAAAAAAATGAATTTGGAAATGCAGTTAATGGACGTCGTGACTGCATACTTATATGGGTCATTAGACGTTGATATACATATGAAAATCCTTGATGGATTTAAAGTTCCTAATATAAAGGAAAATGAAAATCACAACATGTATAGCATAAAGTTATAAAGGCCATTGTATAGTTTAAGCAGTTGTGTAGAATGTGGTATAACTTACTAAGTGAATTCCTCCTGGAGAAGGAATATAAAAACAATGATGTATGTCATTGTGTGTTTATATTATAAAGAAGTCAAATGATGGTTTTGTATCATATCAATCTATGTTTATAATATAAATATTATTGGACCATACAAGCAGGGATGAAACAAGGATTTTTTTTTTCGGGTGGGCTAGAACAAATTTTTTGGTAAATATTACTTTATAGCGTTTTTTTTTCAAAGTCTACAATTCAAAAAAAAAACATTTTAAGTCCATAAAAAAACAGAAGCCGATAAGATTCATGAATCAACCTATTCTTTCTTTTCCTCTTAATACACACACACACACACACACACACACACATATATATATATATATATATATATATATATATGTATGTATTTATTTATAATTTTTTTAGATTGATAAGTAATAAGCTAGTAAATAGCGTGCAAAATACAAAGAATAAATAGTATTAGTTTTGTTGGACAATTGAATAAATGGGCTGGATTTTAGAGGGTGGGCTGAGCTAATATATTTTGGGGTTGTCTGGGTTTTAAATTAATGCTATACACTAAAAAAAGTAAAAAAAAATGCTGGGTGGGCTTAGCACCCCCAAGCATAGCGCCAATTCCGTCCCTGCATACAAGGAGCTTAACGAAGCAAGCTCATGCTGAAAACAGAGTTTTGAATGAAAGATTTGGGTAAAACCAAGTACTGTCTCGGTCTGCAGATCGAGCATCTCACTGAAGGAATTTTCATACACCAGTCAACCTACTTGAAGAAGGTTTTGGAGAGTTTTATCATGGACAATCTCATCCACTTAGAACACCTATGGATGTCCAATCCCTTGAAGTGGATAATGATCCATTTAAACCCAATAAAGATACTGAGGAAATATTAGGACCAGACGTTCCTTATATGAGTGCCATTGAAGCACTACTCTATATCGCAAATAGAACCAGGCCTGGTATTGCATTTCGTAGTAAACTTGCTAGCAAAATTTAGTGCTTCATATACAAGGAGACATTGGAATGGAATTAAACATGTTTTTAGACATCTTCAAAGCACATTAGATTTGGGTTTACTTTATACAAGAAATCAAGATATGACAATGGTGGGCTATACAAATGCTGGCTATATGTCTGATCCCCATAATGCCAGATCTCAGACTGGTTATGTTTTTCAATGTGGTAACATTGCAAGTTCAGGGAGGTTTGTTAAATAGACTATGGTTACCACTTCTTCAAATCATTCAAAGAATTTATCCCTCACAGTCCTTTACGAGGACAATGCAACATGTGTTACACAAAAGAGCAATGGATATGTTAAAGGAAACTTGGCTAAACATATTGCACCTAAATAGTTTTATCCACATGAGCTCCAGAAGGGTGGTGAGATTGTCATTGAGAAAGTTCGCTCGAGTAAAAATCTAGTAAATTTATTCACCTAGTCTTTTCCTATATATACTTTTGGAGAAACTTGGTTATATAATTGGAATGCGTAGGCTTGAAAGATTGTTATCTTCAAGGGGAGTGAATATTTTTAAACAATACTTGTGCCCCTATTACTCCCTAAGACCGTAAAAATTACTTGTGCAGTGTGGTCGCGTTCACTATATAATAAGTGTTAAAACTTAAAACGTCGATTCACGACTTTTTTTTAACTGTTCATGTTATTAGACACCAATTACACTTTATATAAATAACTGAAATCGATGTTCATGTGACGTTGGTTTTAAATGAAAAACATTAGTGTGGACGTTTTTTTGAATCAGAAAAATAATCAAAAAATAAATGCCAGAAATAAAAACGGGATTGCTAATAGAACCCACCTACATTATATATTGATATTGGAATGAAATGAAAGGCTAGAGATTCAGTATTGTGATTCTTGTTTACATTTTGTTCCATTGTTCTTGTTTGGAGATAGACGATCCCTTTTATTACAACAATATTCAATTATTTTTCTTAGTTTTCTTACGTTTCCCGTTTCCGGATTTTTTTTCAAAAATTTCCGGGAGTCCCTGCCAATACAAATCATCCGCGAATGAGCTTGTTGCGTTTTGCTCCGAATCCTGAATCCATGAAAGACCAAACCAAAAAAATTCATCCCCTCCTCTTAAAAGCATTTGCTTCCAACAAAGGTGGCTGTAAATCCATAGATCAACAACTTAAGCATGAATCTTTGTCCACCCTATTGGTTAATTCATCCGAAAATCCGATGCCCATTTGCAAAATCAAATTTTCAAATACATTCTTGGTTCCATTTTCTCAAAGAAGGCAATTTTCTGTCTCCCCACCAACAGATCACTTCTCTGAAGAAGCTGCTACTTCTTCTGCTTCTGATAATTTCGTATCAGTAGAATCCAACATTGTGGATTTACCGTCTGGGGTGTCTTCTCCAATTGACGCAGCTGGTTCAATGAGAAAGCCTATTAGTTTGTGGCCTGGCACGTACCATTCACCTGTTACAAACGCCTTATGGGAAGCAAGGTCGAGCATTTATGAAAGGCTTAATAATGGTGGTGTGGGTGATGCTCCTTCACAGAGCGAGTTAGTTGCTAAGCCTCCATCAGAAAGCAGAACCAGTATCGTGTACAAATTTTCCTCTGATTATGTACTTAGGGAGCATTATAGGAATCCTTGGAACGAGATTAGAATGGGGAAGTTTCTTGAGGACCTTGATGCCTTGGCTGGAACTATATCTATGAAGGTAATAATTTGCATTTTGATCGACTTAATTGGCATGTTTTGTTTTTTCATGAACACATGAATTAGGTATATTTCTCACTGCTGATTGACATCTTTTTTTAGTTGGATTGTCTCTTGAGTGTTGCAGACTGGGCATACCCTTTGCTAAAATACTTACTGGTTGAATATTAGCATACTGAAAAATTAGTTTCATTAGATATGCTCAGATTATAATAGGGAAATGGTTTAAGTTTAAGCATTACAAATGGTTACAGTGATACATTGTGGTAATCCCCAGATCTTCTTTCTGTGCATTTAGCTCATGATGATGCTGCTTTGATTCTTTATTCACTTTGATACATTTTAAAGATCCGGTGTATCCCTTTTCAGGGAACTCGTCATTGTTTTCTTATGATGATTTGTATAATTTTGGAAAACCTTTATCGTTGCATGTATTTTTTTCTTATAATCGTCTTTTTGGAGGCCTCACCCCTTATGTATGACCATTCTGTGCCAGCATTGTTCCAACGATGGCACGACAAGGCCATTACTATTAGTTACTGCATCTGTGGACAAGATTGTCCTAAAGAAACCAATACGGGTTGACACAGATCTGACTATCACGGGAGCTGTAACCTGGGTTGGACGATCATCTTTGGAGATTCAACTTGAAGTGACTCAACCTCAACAAGGTATATATTAGTAGGTGTTGCTTAGTTTTAGGTAATCTTGAGATTGTTTGCAGTCTATATTTATTTTGCATGGAAACGGTATTTGCTAATAGCTGTGTGCGAGTAGCCGAGTACTTGTTTTATATTCAAAAGCCCCTTTGGTATCTTGGCTGTTGTTAGACCACCTATTTGTTTAGTTAGAGCCATTACCTACATGTCATCAGTTAAAGAAAGAATATCAATTTCCGTTTCTAATAGAAATGTATGGCAAGACTACCTATTCGTCCTTAAGTTTGTGTAGAAATGAGACTCATTGGATAAGCTTTAAAAGCAGCTCTCAAGAATTTGAGGGCACATAGATTAAAAGGGCAGTCCGGTACGTCGCCTATGTGGGGTCTGCAGAAGGGCCTGACCATTTAGCTGTATTGTATGACGCCCGGGGAGGGCACATAGATAATCTGACTATATAATGCCAGTGGATTGGTAATTCATTTGAATGCCGTGCAGAGAGAACTGATCCATCAGACTCATGTGCTCTTACTGCAACTTTCACATTTGTGGCCCGAGACTCTACCACCGGGAAATCAGCTCCTGTTAACCAGATCTCACCCAAAACTGAAAAGGAGCAGCTGCTTTGGGAGGAAGCAGAAGAAAGGAACAGAATGAGGAAAATGAAAAAGGCAGACAAAAAAAGAGAGATTGATGACGTTGAAGTAAACAGGCTTAACGAGTTGCTGGCTGAAGGACGAATTTTCAGTGACATGCCAGCTTTAGCTGATAGAGATAGCATACTCATTAAGGATACTTGCCTACAGAACTCTTTAATCTGCCAGCCACAACAACGAAATATCCATGGTCGTATATTTGGAGGATTTTTAATGCGAAGGGCTTTTGAATTAGGCTATGCTACAGCTTATTCCTTTGCTGGATCAGCACCCCTGTTTCATGAAGTTGACCATGTCGATTTCCTTAAACCTGTAAGTGGCTACTGTAATTTATCTTCCATTGTTTTCTCAACTTGTACAAAAAATAGGGGTGCTATACATTTATTTAGATTACAGTTTGTAAGAAGTAAAGCAATGAGGAAAGTATTCATTCATTAAGATTATTACAACAACCCTCTTCCTTAAATACTAAGAGGGTAGATCCAACGGCTAGTTGGATAAAGGTAAAAAGCTGGGAACACTGTTCCAACGTAACAATGGACAGTTGTTCCATCAGTAAACAGCTGAGAAAGAGCCAAACAACAGCTCTTTTGTACACTTAATTACATCTTAATAAATACAATATTAAGTGTAATAAGAGTGACAAAAGATTTACATAATAATAAAATAATATTAAACTAATAGAAATAATAAAAGGGGGCATATTCTAACATTCCTCAAGCCGGGTGATTTATTTAGATTACAGCAAGTCTTTGTGATATTCAACAATCCTTTCTCACGCCTTTGATGACATCTCTTAGGATTTTGCATATATCTCCGACAATGTTCACAAGAAAAGATATATCAGTCTGTGTGGGATAGATATATGAATCTACCCACCAACGATAAGTGGTTTTATCCACGATTCATCCTCGTAAGCAAGACTCAAACCATGATTTTGTTCAATTTCACAACCTAACTTTCCACAATCTTTAAGGAGATCATATATTTCTGCTGTTTGGATATAAATATTCCCTTTGAGTACTTTACTTCAATTCCTGGAAGTACTTGAGCCTTCCCAATTCTTTAATATCAAACTCAAGATACGAAAGTTGGTTAATTTCTAATTTCCAAAGGATAATAATATCATCAACATAAACTAGAAGGATGAGACCTTCCAGCAGTTGTTGTGTTTTATGAATAAGGTATGATCTCTCTTTGTTTATAGCCCAGAGTGATCATAGCCTTAGCAAATCTCCCAAACCAGCCCTAGGTGACTCAAGATTCCTTGATTCTGCAAAGCTTAGTTATACTTTTGATGTTTTTCAATTTCAAAAATTAACTTCTGATAATTGTTCAAGTGCAATGTTGCTACTGAATGCGTAAAATAAAATAAAGACTTTTTAACCTTAAAACGTTTCTTGTAAGTATTGCATATCAATATAGTAAGAAGACATATATTGAAGAGAATGCATTGGTCTTATGTCAAACTCAATAATGCATGAGTACTAAACGGGAAAAGGTTTACCATGGTATTGTGTTGATAGAATATGTTAAACCACCTCTCTCAAAAGTTTAAGCTGATGGGAAGGTAGATAGTTAACATTTTATGTATTTCAACCTGCCCCCCTCAAGTGGACGCCTAGGAAAAAGATCCTCTCCAATGCACTTGACCATCAAGTCTAAAAAATACACAAAATGACGTCGTTTTATGTGTAATTTACTCATGAAACGACGTCGTTTTTGTGTGTAATGTTGCACTTGACGGTCAAGTGCATTGGAGGGGATCAAGGTCCCAATTATATAGTTTTGAGAGGCCCATCACTTTTCTTTTTGGAAGACCCTGCTTGCCTGCACACTCCTCCTCAAGTTGGTACAAAGATGTCAATTATGCCCAACTTGCTAGAGAATCCTTCGAAGTTTGACTTCCCGTGTGCCTTAGTCAACCCATCCGCTAGACCGCTACGCTTAGCTGATAGCAAGAACGGAATGCACACCAAACCATCTTCTATCTTCTCGTTAATGAAATGACGTTCAATCTCCATGTGCTTGGTTGATGAACAGGATCATTAGCAATATCTATGGCAGCTTTGCTGTCACAACAATCTGATGGGCCATTGAAACGGCAACTTCACATCCTTTAGCACCCGTTTCAACCACAACCCCTCACACACCTCTAAAGCACTAATCGAAACTTTGCCTCTGCACTACTACGAGCCACCACACTTTGCTATTTGCTCCTCCAAGTGACCATATTTTCCCTAACAAACGAACAATACCCATTCACTGACTTCCGGTCCTTAAGTATGCTCCCCAATCTGAATCAGTAAAACCTCGATTCCTCTTCTGTCACTCTTCCCAAAGTACAGTCCTTTGCCAAGACTTCACTTCAAGTACCTCAGAATCATATACACCGCATCTTTGGGCCTTTGAGTAAGCAAATGCATAAACTGGCTGACAACACCTACCACGAACGCAATATCAGGCCAAATAAATCTTCCATCCAATCTTTGATATCCTTCCAAATCAACCAGTTCTTCAACAACAATCTCTCTAAGTTTAAAATCTTGCTCCATCAAAGTCTTAGCAGGCTTACACGAACTCATGCCAGTTCCACCAATAAGTCCAACATATTTTCGTTGCGACACCATAATGCCATCTTTTGATCTCGCAACTTCCATCCCTAAGAAACACTTGAGAGGACCTAGCTCCCTAATCTCAAATTCCTTAGCCAATTCCTGTTTAACCCGATCAGCTTCCATCGAATCATTACCTATCAAAATTATATCACCCACATACACAATGAGAACGGTTAGATTACCACAATTAGAAACTTTGACAGCTAGAGTGTGATCGGGACTGCCCATGTGAGAAACCCAACTTCTTAATAAACCTCATAAACCTATCGAACCAAGCCTTAGGACTTTGCTTCAACGTATACAAAGATTTCTTCAGTTTACACACCTTCCCCTCGAACCTATTTTTGAATCGAGGTGGTGCAAGCATATAAATTTCTTGCTTCAAATTACCTTGGAGAAAGGCATTCTTGACATCCAGTTGACTCAAGGGCCAATCTAAGTTTACCGCCAACGATAAACTAACTCTATTATTGTTCATGTTCGCCACCAGGGAAAAAGTCATAGCATAGTCTATCCCATATGCCTGGGAAAACCCATTAGCCACTAATCTAGCCTTGTACCTCTGTAAGTTACCATCTGCATTATGTTTCACCGTAAACACCCACTTACAACATGCAACTCAAACATCTCCCAAGTTCCATTCGGTTTTAGGGCTCTCATATCCTCCAACACATCCTCCCTCCAACTAGGATCCCTAAGAGCTTCATAGATATTATGTGGAATACTTTCTTTATAAAGAGTAGAAATGAAGGTTTGTGAGACTTGGTGATTTTTTGAGTAGCTGAGATTATCAGATAAAGGAAAGAGGCCTTTTGGTACACTCTCTAGGAGGTTTTTTTAACAGCAATATGAACATCAAAGAGAGGGTCTAGTTCGGGTGGCTTAGGCTTATCACTAGCTGGGGCTTTTGAATCAGTGTTCTGGCTAACCTCTTTATGACTCTGTGTCATTTCGGTTTCAGCTTAAGGAGGAGCTTGTTGGTTAGGCCGAGTTTTGATCTCAGTCCTTTTTGTTACTTTCTTCCTCTGATACTTATTCTCCCAAAGTGCCAAATCTTTACCTAATTCAACCTGGTTATCACTGATTGATCAGGTACATCAGTAGTCTTAGGTTGCTCAGACTCGGACAAAATACGTGACTGCAAATTATTTATAGCTTTGATACCCCCGTCTGTTTCTAAATCAAGCCAATTAAACATGCCTTCTTGTTCACAAGTCGTACTCTCCCCCTTTCTTTGATTACTCTTGAAAAACATATCTTGCTCAAAAAATGTAAGATCCATTGTTACAAACATCTTACCAGACTCAACATCTAGACATTTATAACCTTTACTATTCACGGAGTAACCAACAAAAACACTTTTTTTAGCCTTGGGTTCAATCTTTCCACTATTATGAAGATAAACAAATGCAATGCATCCAAAGATCTTTAAGGGAAGATCACTGACAATCCTTGATTTAGGGTACGACTTTAGTAACACTTCAGTGGGGTCTAATAGTCTAGGACCCTGGATGGGAGCCTATTTATGAGATAGACGGCTGTTAACACAACTTCACCCCACAAATATGTAGGACACCCTGAGTTGATCATTTAAGCCCCACCCACTTCAAGTAAATGTATGTTCTTCCTTTCCGCCACTTCATTTTGTTGTGGAGTTCGAACAATAGAATTTTGGTGGACAATGCCTTTATCCTTAAAAAAACCCCTCCAAGAAATTGATTAAAATACTCGGTTCCATGTTCACTTCTAACAATTTGGATTTTTTCTTGGAAAGGAGTGTTAATCATTTTGTAAAAGGTTTTAAACACGTGTTCCACTTCAAACTTTTCCTTTAAAATATACACCTATGACAACCTAGAATGATCATCAATGATTGTGACAAACCATATTTTACCATTCATAGTTTTAACGCGGGATGGTCCCCAAACATCACTGTGAATCATACTAAATTGTTTAGATGGTTTATACTCTTTGGGAGAATAAGTCTTACGACATTGTTTAGCAAGCTCACACACTTCACATTGTAAAAAGTTGACATATTATTAAATAAACTTGGAAACACTTTTTTCATAAATATCAAACTAGGGTGCCCTAACCGCTTATGCAAGTCCAGGACTTTATTCTAAGCAACATAAGACTGAGTGCAAACTACTACTTTGAGAATAGAAAACATCAGACTTGGATTTCTCTTCTTGGATGTAGAGGTCGCCAACTCACTTAGACCTGCCAATCATCCTCCTCAATCCTGAATCCTGAAATACACAACCATTCATATCAAAGTTAACCATACACTTATCATCACAGAGTAAATTACATGTCAATTTAGGGACATGGAGAACGTCTTTTTGAAATAAGTTGGGACTGATCTCAATGGTTCATTTTCCAGCAATTATAGATTGGAACCATCCGTAGTTTTGACTTTCTGGTTCCCTGCACACGGAAAGTAAGTGGGAAGTAGTTCGGAGTCACCAATTATGTTGTATGTTACTGTAG
Source organism: Gentiana macrophylla (assembly GCA_026214975.1). Classification (NCBI taxonomy): domain Eukaryota; kingdom Viridiplantae; phylum Streptophyta; class Magnoliopsida; order Gentianales; family Gentianaceae; genus Gentiana; species Gentiana macrophylla. The sequence goes on from CM047812.1 coordinate 78,779,502, forward strand.
AAAAATATAAAGTGGAAGAGAAATACTTTTATTCAAGATTATTAAAACATTACAGACACTTTGCCATAAATAATACATCAGCTGACACATAGGCTTGGAGATCAAGCTTATTCAACACTTTTAATTTTAAACACATTTAACATGTGTATAATACTAAACACATTTAACACATGCTTATTAACACAATAGTAAGGGTACAAAATGAAATGAAGACAATAATGAGGCCCTAGGCTGACATATTCCAACACCCCCCTCAAGTTAGAGCATAGATGTTGATCATGCCCAACTTGCTACAAAACACATCAAACTCTGTCTTCGTCAATGCTTTCGTAAGGCCATCGGCCAACTGTCGCGAAGAGGGTAAAAACGGAATTTAGATTACACCGCTCTCTAACTTCTCATTAGTAAACTGCCGGTCTATCCCCACATGTTTGGTATGATCATTTGTATCGGATCATTTGCAATGTCAATAGCCGCCTTGTTGTCACAAAACAGTCGTAAAGGAGGTGTAACTTCCATCTTCAAATCCTTCATGACCATCTTTATCCACAACGCTTCTCAAATTCCTTGTGCTAAAGCCGTCAACTCAGGTTCAGCACTACTTCTAGCCACTACGTTCTGTTTCTTGCTTCTCCAAGTGACTAGGGTCCCTCAAACATAGGCACAATAACCCGTGACTAACCTTTTGTCTTTGGTACATACGCCTTAAATCAACATCTGTATATACTGCCACATCCTTTTTCCCTGTCTTCGTAAAATATAAACCTTTCCTGGGGGTTGTGACTTCTAGAATTTCAGCAATCTCTGTACTGCCTCAAGATGCTTTTGCTTCGGTTTTTGCATAAACTGTCTCACCGCCCCAACTGCAAATGAAATATCGGGCTGAGTATGGGATAGATAGATCAGCTTACCAACTAGCCTTTGGTATCTGTCCACATCAACATCCTCCTATCCGTCGACGTCTCCAAGTTTCAAGTTGCACTCCATCAGTGTTCCAGCTGGTTTAGAGGCACACATACCAGTTTCTTCTAGCAAATCAAGAATATATTTTTGCTAGGACACAACCATCCTCTCCTTTGACATTGCCACCTCCATGCCCAAGAAATATTTCAAAGGCCCTAAATCTTTAATTTCAAACTCCTTAGCCAAGCTACATTTGACCTCATTTGCCCCAACCGGATAATTCCCTGTCAGAATAATATCATCAACATAGACAATAATAACAATCAGCTTGTCAGGATGTGAACACTTAACAAATAAAGTGTGATCAGAATGCCCCTGAGTAACCCAAGGTCCTCATGAATCTCTCAAACCAGGCTCTAAGACTCTGTTTGAGCCCATATAATGACTTCTGTAGCTTACACACTTTTCCACCAAACGCTTCCTCAAACCCAGGAGGGGCCCGCATATATATATATATATTCTCTTCCCCAAGCTCTCTGTGAAGGAATGCATTCTTCACATCGAGCTGATTCAACTCCCAATCTAAATTCACCGCCACAGAAAAAATGATCATGATAGTATTAAGTTTCACCACAGGTGAGAATGTCTCTGAATAGTCGATCGCGTGTATTTGTGAAAACCCACGAGCTACCGATCTAGCTTTGCGTCTCAACAGAGATCCATTAGAGTTAAATTTGTTGGTGAACACCCATTTGCATCCAACTGGCCGCCTATCCTTCGCATATCAACAGGAACCCAGGTCCCATTCTAATCTAAAGCATCCATCTCATCCTTGACTGGCACCTTCCACTCAGGATCACCTAGAAAATCGTGCATATTTCTGGTATCTCAGAGAACACAACAAAGGTCAGAAAGGCTTTATAATTGGATGATAAGTTATCATAGTTCAAATAATGAGACATATGGTATAATGGACGATCAATGCAGGCTCTTTTTAGTTTTCTGAGAGCAATAGGAAGGTCAAGAAGAGGATCATTCTTACCTGTCACAAGCTCCGACTCTGAGAGTGATTCCTGCTGAATTTCTGTACTCATAGTCTCATAGATTCGGATTGGTCCTGAAGAAGGGGTTGATCATCAAGAGAAGCATGAGCTTCAACTGCTTGCCTGACCTTTTCCTGTGATAAACCTTTCCCTTCGAAGGGAGGTTCAGGATTTCTCACAATAAAATCTCCAGGAGGAAATACTACTGGAGTATCTTGAAACCCCCCACCTGTTATTGTCTCAAGATTATCATACTTGTTCGAATTATCTAGCCAATCTAGAGTTTGAAAATTATTCATATGACTTCCTTTCTTCCCGTGTATGATTAAAAAACATTTCTTGTTCAACTAAAGTCACGTCGAAGGAAACATAAACGTTGCTATTTTCAAAATCATGACACTTGTATCCTTTCTGGTTCGCAGAGTACCCCAGGAAGACACATTTCTTTGACCTAGGTTCCAATTTACCTTGATTTTGAACATGCATAAAAACCGTGCGCCCAAAAACTTTTAAGGGAAGATCATTCATTATTCTAGAATTTGGAAAACAAGTTAAAAATACTTCCAAAGGGGTTCAGAAATTTAACACTTTGAAGGGAAGTCTATTTATTAAATAAACAGAAGTTAAAACCACCTCCCCCCTTAGATAACACAGACATCCAACATTAAGCATTAGGGACCTCACCACTTCAAGTATGTTAATCCAGAATCAAGAATCCAAGGATTTTTGGTGTTATATGAAACTAGAGAGTAGATACCTGAGTCGGCCAATGTGCCAAAAGGATTAGATTTCTGTGAGTTCAGGAATTTACTAATATGCTCTAATTGATCCTTACTGAAGAGACTCAATCCTGGAGGGTTTGATTGCCCTGATTGAGATGAGGCTTGATTTGCCCTTCCTTGCCCTCCATTGCCTTGCTTCGACTTCCAGGCTGGTTTTCCATGCAAATCCCAACAAGTATCCCTTGTGTGACCATTCTTTTTGCAATGATCACATCTCAATTTCGCCTTCTCGGTCTTCCTCCAGGCCTCGGGTTTCCCAGCAGCTAGGGCTGACCCTTCGGCCTCAAAAGATAGCCCTTTCTGCATCACTTGCTTTGTGGCTTCTTCTCTACGAACCTCAGAAAAAACTTCTCTCAATGATGGTAGGGGTTTTCTTCTGAGTATCCTCCCCACCTCATCAAGATCATGATTTAGATCTGGCAAGGAGTAAACCCTCTCGTTCTCTTCCTTTTTTCGAAACTTCACACTATCCCTCGGACAATCCCATGAATCATCATGACATAGGTCCAATTCCTGCCGTAGTGCCACAATGTCAATGTAATACATAGTCACATCTCTTGAGTCATGCTTCATGTTCCACAAGTTGATCTTTAATTTCGTAAATTTGGGATGTATTCTCCACGTCGGAATACATCTCCTTCACAGCTTCCCATATATCCTTTGCGGTGGAAAAGAAACATGTGTGGTCTGGCAATGGCCGGTTCCATAGCATTGATCAACCATGCCATTACCATTGAGTTTTCGGATTTTCACACCTTAAAATTCGGATCTTCAGGGGCCGGCTGGGATGATTCACCTATGAGATACCCCAACTTTCCTCTTCCATAGATGGCTAATTTCACCGTTTGTGCCCATTCGAGATAGTTTTTTCCGGTGAGCTTCCTAGACACAAGAAGTAACGTCGGACCAACCCGGAGTTGGCTGTCATCGGTACTGAACTGCTGCGACTGAGTCTCAACCGAGCTGAGTTCTCCTAGAGCCAGGTTCGACTGACTCACGCCGGACACGGAGGATGGCGGCGTCCTCACGCCGGTCATAGCAGCCTTATAATTCATGGCTGAACCCTAATATTTAAGAGCGGCATGGCTCTGATACCATGTAGAATTTTGGAGTAAAGAGAAATAATTATTTGATATCTTATTACTGACACCACAAGGGGGTTAATATAGGTACAAAGTGACTTGACCCCCCAAGACAACTTATTCAAGAAGAAATAAAACCTAGACAGCTCATAGAATTATTGGCACCCTAAAACATGTAAATTACCATTACTACCCTTAATACTAAAATAACATAATAAAATTATAAACCATGCGCGATTCTCAACAGAATATTTCCTCATCATCCTGATGACCAAAAGTATTTTTTATTTTTATTTTTTAAAGTAATTAAGCGGGGTATATCTTTCTAGTCATTGTTTGCCCAAACAAATTGTTTTATGACACATCTTAAGATGCCTTGCATTTTGCTGGAGTTACATTGCGAACTTATTATGTAAAATGCATTTGATCCAAAGTGTTTGAGAAATTGCTGTAGTATCCTGAAATGATGGTAAATCTGTATTTTATATACACAAGCCCTTCAAATCAACTAAAAATGCAAGTGCAAAAAAGAAAAAAAGAAAAAAATCCTTGCTTGATCTCTATAGTACAGGATTTGTAAAATTTTTACGTTACATGTAAATTGTAATGCATTTCATACAGATCTGCATATGATAAACTTCTTCGTAAAGATAGATTCTGATGCATTTCACCCTGTATTCAGATTCTCTAAAATAGAGAAAAAGTGATGTTTGAATCTGTAACATTTAGTTAGTGGCAGGCTAAAGAGGTTCTGTGACATCTTGTACAAATGTTGAAAAGTTAAAAGAAGCCCTTAATTTTATGTTGGGGGTTATGTATTGTTAATGCACATCGAATTTTTCGCAACATGTTGTACTGTAATGAGACTCAAAATTCAGAACTCTGTTGGTGCAGGTGGATGTAGGGAATTTTCTTCGTTTCAAGTCTTGTGTTTTGTACACGGAACATATCAATACAACTCAGCCTTTGATAAACGTGGAAGTTGTAGCTCATGTCACTCGGCCTGAGCTTAGATCGAGTGAAGTAAGTATTTCATTCTTTGATTGAACTATCACTTCATGCATTTAGTCATTTACACACGCAGATATTTGGTAAATGATGGAAATGGTGTGTTATCTGAAAGTGTTACATATTTGGTCCTCGTTCTTTCCGGTTATGGTACTCGGTTATGGTACTCTAACGCAAAGCTCAAACCAGGCATGTAAACGTGTGATTCAATTTGTCCAGGTATCCAACAAATTTTATTTCACGTTCACCGTCAACCAAGACGCCATGAGAAATGGTTTGAAGATCAGGAATGTTGTTCCTGGTTCCGAGGAAGAAGCTAAGCGAGTGATTGAACGAATGGATGCTGAGAAATGCAGCATTTGATTCAGCAAAAAATCCATTTCAAACCTTCTTTGGACAACAGTTGGATTATTAGTGTCACTGAGCATTGGTTGTGGATTTAACTGAAACGGTCCCCGGGAAATGATCTTGTGGTAAAAGGGCTTAGGTGCGCCAAAGGACAAAATTGGGCCTTGGAAATGAGTGTGGAGCTTCAACTACGTAAAGGGCTACTTCTTTCATTGTTTGGTATAATAAAGAATGACTCACGACTGAAAATTCACGATTACTCGATTAACATTCCGCTCATCCCATGACATTTAACGAATGAACTTGTTGTGGTTAGGGTTTAACCATATATATATATATATTTTTATTTTTTATTTTTTTTGGATTTGACTGGAACAAGATCTCCACACTAGTTGTATAGAAATTCTTAAATTACTGCATATTTATATGTATATTTTATACAGCTCAAAATAAATAAGGACCACATGTTGTGCAAAAGTATTAGTAGAGTTCCAATATCTTCTACAATGATTTACAAAAAGGAAATTAAGAGAAAGTCGATAATTTACAGACTTTCAGATTATGTCTTTCGTATTCTGACGTTGCAAATAAAGAGTGGCGATGGTTAGGAGAGGATACATGAGTTAGGGGTGTAAACGATTTGAATCAAATCAAAGATTTACTTATCGAATTGAACGATAATTTAAAACAGAGATACTTGAACTCGGCTCGAGTTTGTTCGAGTAAGGAAATTTTTGCTCGAGATAGGCTCAATTAAGTTTTAATTATGCTCGATAAAATTTTAAGCACTTTCAAATTCGAGCAGCTTGAAAAAAAAAATGTGAAGCTTTAAAGTACCTGAGTTCTTCGTCTCGTAAAAAGAATACAAAAGAATATATATTTTTAGATAAAACTCGTTTTATATTATATTATATATATGATACGCTAATGTCAAAGTCTCATTAAGAATTGCAATATATACATAATTTTCATGTTTAATATCCAAGCATACGTTTTCAAGACTCCATTCATGATGATCAATAATACGATACAAATATACTACACGTAACATTTGGATGAAAGCTGTGTATGGTATATGGGTTTGGAAAAACATGTTACTCCATACTATGTCCATGTTGTTGAAACATCTAGAAACATCGGGCTTGCTTGGCGGGACGATTTGGATGAAAATAAAACTTAAAATTTCAATTGTTTTGTCGGTGCACTTGTTTTGTGTATATGGGATTTGGAAAAAAAGGACATGTTACTCCATAGCCACGAGAAGGAACGGCATCGTGCATCTCAGCATCTATGTATATGTCCATGTTGTTGAAACATCCAGAAACAATACTTTTTTTTTTCTTTCTGAGTGGAATATTATACAATACTTAAAAAAGTAATTCTAATTTCTTCTGTCCCACGAAAGAAATAAGAATCATAACCGGTTACCATCACCGGCATCGTTTTCACGCTGCCACCGTTGGAGACACTTTAAGTTGCTTGGTCTAATAAAACCCTAGAAATCAGAAAGGGGGAAGATGATGCGAACAAGATTGTTGTGGTTCACGCTAGGGTTCTCAGCTGCCTCTGCAGCCATGGGTCAGTTCATCTTCAGGGACCTCTGGCTTGACCGCAAAAGGCGCACTTCTCAAGTATTACATCAAATCTATTTTTTTTCTTCTCTGTGTTGTTGTTTTTTCTACCTTTATCTTATATTATCTTTCAATTGCGCGTTATTGATTTGGTGTAATTTGATTGCTGACCTCCAGGCGGAAGAAAGATTTGGCGCCCTGGAGTCGAGAATCAAGAATTTGGAACAGTTTTATCAAAGTAATCCTGATCTCAAACTCCAGCAGGTGCGTTTATTTTCAAATTTCAATTATTTCAAAAGTTATTGTGTGTTATAGATTTAATTTTTGTATTTTCTTTTTATCATTGAAATATATCAATTCAGAGTAAAATGGTTTTGAATAAAAGCAATTCATATATTTATTGTAGTAGTTCTATCATCAGCTATGAGTTTTGAATCTAAGAAAAGTTCTGGAGAATGTCTTAAGCCTAATTCCAGTAAGTAGCTAGTAGCAGTGACAGATAACTATTGTTGTCATTACAATCTCTGGAGTGATTCTTAAAAAAAATGTAAAAACATTACTAATGTACCCACTGGATTTTCGAATTTTTCTCCGGTGTTTTTGGGTCCGCCACTGTATGGCACCCAGACGTCATGTGAGTGTCATTTGTACAAAAAGACAACTCATGTCACCAACCAAGGATGTGGTGTAATATAGACTTGATGATACGGTCTAATCGAGACTTTTTATGCAAGAATTTCTCCAACTGAACCGATATATAGACACTGGATGGATGTGTTGATTTCCCTTTATACTACAAAAGAATATACACTACCAATTTGTGGACTGATTCTTCATGAATGGAGAGTATGTGTGGCACCCAAACGTCATGCTGGCTTCATTTGTACAAAAGACTTGAACTTGATGATATGGTGTAATAGAGACTTTTTATACAATAATTTATCCAACTGAACCAATATATAGTCACTAGATAGATGTGTTTATTTCCCATTCGAAGGTTTTATGGTCATTTTTCTGGAAAGCAATGTAAAATTATACAAGAATCAAACATATTCCTTTGTTCTTTAACTATTCATAATAGTTAATTGTTTAGCTAGTTAACCTACCAGGTTTTTTTGTTTGTAATTTATGTGTGTCTGGTGGTAATTGTTAGGTTTTAGTTTGTTTACTTGTTTATTATGTGGGCTAGGATATAGTGTTGAGTTGTCTCTTAGGATATAGTGTTTATTGTTTATAGTGTTGAGTATATTGGATATGCAAGAAAAGTTTTGTAGCTTTGCCGATTTGTTTGTCAATTTAAGGATGCATTTTGTTGGCAATTGATCACCAAATGCAGATTAACCCTCGCATACCTACTAATTGATGTATTTCCTCTTGCTCCCGAAAAAGACATGATATGAACTATATTTATTGATTTTTTTTAATTTGCGCATCATTAAGTATACGTGCCCTTGTTTCCTTGGATCCTGTCTTCCTATATGGTTTGAATATGGTTTTGTATACTGTAAATGTAATTAGCTAGAGTTACTTTTCTACACAGCGTGTGTGTGTGTGTATATGTATACAAGATTGTCAGGAATTCTTTGCCTAATGACTTCACATAGGAAGTCACCAGGCAAAGTACATGTATGTGTTTTGCCTTTTAACTCCATATGTACGATTGTGATCCAATTAATTTCTTTGGATTGCCATCTCACCAGTTGTGACATGTTTTTTTGCAGGAGGAAAGCAATTTGAAATGAGTATATATAATCGTGTCTTGCCGGCGCCTCTTGACACTTACTGTCATCGAGTTGCAGGTGTCTACTGCCAAAGGAATTTTTTTTTTCTTTTCTTTTTTTTCTGCGTTTTCTAAGAGGTTATTTATAGACGTTTCATCTTTTGATATGCTAAATTATTAGAGTTTCCAGGTTGTTTAGTTCAAGTTTTTTTTTTTTTTTTTTTTTTTTCTTTCTTTCTTTTCTGTATGCTTGTTATGTATCTGTTTCTGATTTTTAGGTGCAAGCACGAAACGATAGAATTTATATTGATTCTGCTTTGTGTTTCTACTTAATTGACCAACTTAAATTTCCTTTCAAATAGCACCCATAAAAAAAAAGTACTCATTTATTCTTATCCATTTTCTTACAAGCTTCACTGAAAACCTGAAAGACCATCATTATGCAATCCGCGTAGGAATGCGGAAGAGTTCGTTTTTGTTCATTTTTCTGGAAAAAAAAAAAAAAAAGAAAGAAAAGAACAGGGGTTTACTCCTTGGCAACTAACACCAACTGTTTCCCGACATTGCGACCATGTAGGAGAGTAATAAGTGCAGCAGGGCCATTCTCAAGACCTTCAACAACGTCTTCCACATACTTTATCTTCTTCTCTCGGATGTTAGGCAGTACAATATCCAAAAACTTTGAGTACTCAGCATAGTATTTAGTCACACCAAATCCTTCCATCTTCGCCTCCTTGTGAACAAGATTCATCAAATTCGCTACTCCCTCTGGTTTCGCTCGATTGTATTGTGAAATCATCCCACACACGGCAATCCTACAACCGTGTGCCATGTTTGTAAGTACCGCATCCAACATTTTCCCACCCACATTTTCGTAGTAGATATCGATTCCATCTGGGAAGTACCTATTACACAATGTCACAAGAATAAGATCAGATTATATACGAGGTTAGGAAATGCAATGATGCATTTAACATTACCTTTTCAATGCTGCACTCAGGTCGTCTTCTTCTTTATAGTTGAAAGCCTCATCGTATCCAAACGTGCTCTTCAAAAGCTCAACCTGTAAAAGTTGAGCAAAGAAGAGTGAAATTTATGCTAAAGATTTATCCTTCACAGATTGTATGTAGTGTAGGGCAGAGTAATTCACTCACCTTTTCTTTACTACCAGCACTTCCAACTACATAACAACCAGCCAATTTTGCAAACTGCCCTACTATCTGCCCAACTGCACCGAATGCAGACGATACATATACCTTATCTCCTTTCTTGGGATTGCAAATACGAAAGAATCCACCATAGGCAGTCACACCGGGCATACCTTCAAACAACCATGCATACATTAACTGTATGGTATTAGTTGTTCAATGTCTAGTTTTAACAAATCCGGCAAGTTTTCAGATATATCGATTCAGTTTCTTAACTACATAGTCCTCATCGTAACAGAGGATCTCAAAGGACACCGAGATCCAAAAGAAAACTAATTCCGGATCTGGAAGTCAAGTTTCTGCTTTCGTATAAGACAATTGGAATCAGATTCATGAGTGAAATTGCTATGAAAAATATGTTATTTATCATCCAGGAAAGAAATGTTACCTAGTAGCCCACAATAGTAAGAAAGGGGAACATCAGTGTGTTCAATCTTGAATAGAAGTCTCCTTTCCCCAATGATACTGTACTCTTCCCATCCAGTCATACCCCATACCAAGTCATCTTTCTTGAATTTCGGGTTATCCGAATCAATCACCTTGGCCACCCCAAATCCGAAAATCGGCTGCATCCAACATCCCAAAACATTACAAGATTCAAAGCAAATCTTAGAATTATTTCAACGGGGGACATCGAAGTCTAAAATTATATTTTGGATCCGAAAATTTGTTCTTTTGGGGTTCCGGTAAAACTACATTTTTTTAACTACAAACCGATATTTTTTTAACATGAAAACTATATCGTTTTAATACTAAAAAAAAATCCTGGATCTCAGTGGGATCACGTGACCCAACCCCTCAACACATAGATCCGCCAGTAAGGACACAGAGAGATCTTCTTGAGCTTATGCAACTCCTTTTAGCAGCTTTATTTATACATAGCTTCAGTGTTTGTGCTTCAAAATTCAAGTTTTTATGGACATAACACATGCAATTTTGAATCAAATCATTTCTACCACTAAACAAACTAATCCTTGAAGTTGACTTCATATAATTGAATTGGGCAAGCAGCTCAGAAGAAATTAGAAAATAAATGGTGAAAAAAGACAGAGAAAAGAAAAAGAACTAAAAGAGTACTTTATGTATACTTACTTTATCAGGGAGGTAGCCATCCATGGGATGAATCTCAGATCTTCCCATGAACATGCGCTGTAGAGGATCACAAGAAAGGTAGAGATTTTTCACTAAAACAGATTTGGAACCAGATGGAGCTTTGAGGGCTATGGTGGATGTGTTTAGATACATATCTGTCTCCTTCGGCACATCCTTCACAAAATTCTTGAACAGCACCTGCTTGTTACTCACCATCTCTCCCCCAGAACCTGCTGCCGCTGCCGCCGCCGCCATGGAAATGAAATTTCGAGAGGTTGACCTCGCCGCAAATACTCTTTTCGACAGTACTCTTAGCTTAAAGATTCGAGGGTGCTTTAGTGAGTGAATGAGTGAATTCATCATCTCGCCATGCCCCTCTTGTGTATTTATTGAAAAGTCTACGTTTACACGTGGGAGACAACGAGGACGACTTATTATACAAATACAAATTACTAGTTAACGAGCTGCAACAACGAGGACGACTTATTATACAAATACAAATTATTTCAAAAAGAGGAGTGATCTAGGTGTAACGTGGCTTCCGGTGAGGAGTTTAGGATTCGATCTCACCGACGCGTTATGTTGCTCAAAATAATAAATATATTTAATGTGGTGTCCACACGGTTTTATTCAATCAATTGCAATTGAAATCGAAAATTTTCGGTTGATTGAAATTTAAAATCGTGCGTGTGTGGTGTATATTTTTTTTATTTCTGAAAAAAATGTAGGAATTTAGTAGGTATGAAACAAAACAGTAACATATTTTTTCAATGTATCATTGATTATATATCTTCCGTATTGGGATGTTAATGAACATGGCGTGTTTTTATTTATCGACAATATTTTTCGTTTCGTAACTGAGCAGGATCCGTATTAAGTCTCAGCCTTATTGTATAACACACACGTTGAATGCCTTCCGCTGTGGGCTATCAACCGACCCTTAGTACCGAAATGGGTTCTTTACAAGAGAGATTACTTGACAACCTATTAAGTTTTATGGAGCGTATAAAAAATTATAGTTAGATTTCAAAAAGAGGAGTGATCTAGGTGTAACGTGGCTTCCGGTGAGGAGTTTAGGATTCGATCTCTACTTGAGTCGTGTGTGGTGTTATTTTTTTATTTCTGAAAAAAAAAATGTCTAACATATTTTTTATCATTGATTATGATACTTCCGGGATGTTAATGAACATGAAAAATAAGATCAACCGACCCTTAAATGGGGGTTCTTTACAAGAAAAAGTTTTATGGGCGATAAAAAGTGCCATATGCCATAAGAGACAAAATAAGATATGAAAAAAAAAAAAAAAAATAATGGTTGAAAAGACAAAACACGACGCGTATTACTACGTGTGTTCACTACGTGTGGTTGTAACACGTAGTAATACGCGCGCTTTTATCCTTTTCAACCACTATCTTTTTTTTTCTTCTAGATCAAAAATAATCTTTTCTCATTTTAGATCAAAAATTAATCAATTCTTTAAAATATATTTTGTTGTGATTATTTTTATCTTATTTTAATTAGAGAAATGGCACGGGTGTCTGTATTGTGCCACAACAAGTAACATAATACCTATCGTGATGTGAATCCATTGTAGTTAATGATAGAAAAGTGTATTGTATTTGTGACACAATTGTTGTGTCTGTGACATGTGTCTGTTACAATCGCGTTTTTAATTATTACTACTTTCGTCCTAAAAATGTAAGTCTGTTTAGCTTTTTAAATTTGTCACATAATATAAATCCATTTAAAAAACCAATAGAACATTTATGACATTTTTATTCATTTTACTCATAACTTATTATACATTAATGAGATCAAAGAGCATTCTAGATTTTTACTCTCAAAAATTAATAGCACTTAACTATTTTTTAATATATATGAAAAAAAAAACTCTAAACAAATTTACATTTTAGGACGGAGACGGTATTATTATGAATTTTAACGGATATAGAATAGTCGTGACTCCTCTCAAAGGTCTTAAAAATAAAAAAAAAAAAAAAAAAACAACAACAACAACAACGTATCGTGAACAACAATCGCAGTTTCTCTCTCGGAAAAGAAAGAAAAAACAAACACAAATTTTTTGGTGAGCTGGCTAAACATTTTATTATATATATATATATTAAGTAACATGTGCGGGAAGTATATTTGGCTTGAAAAAGAAATTGGAGTGGTTGGCATCTTTTACAGAAAATGGGGCTCTGGCATGACGATACCGAATCTCTCACTTCCACGTAGCGTCACGAGATGGTTCTTCAGAACAAGAATAAGTGATAGTCCAAAGGTCGAATTACGGGTTGAGACATCGACAACCGACATGATCAGAGAACCGAGACGATGGACCCATCTCGATACCGCAAGTCGGAAAGCTCGGAGTGCGGACAAAGTCCACTCTAAACACGCAGACCCATTATCCAGATGGTTACTTGCATAAGTGGGTAAAGTCAAAGCTAATATAATTGGTGAAAGCCTGGAGGGCTAATCATCAGATTTTTTACCCAAACCGATATGGTTTAGAGTTAGGGTAATGAACTCCTATAAATATACACTTCCGAACTACGCGTGACTTGATTCCCAAAACATAACAAGAGATCGTAAGCAACTTGAGAGAGACTCTCGACTCGATCTAAAATCATCTTTGATTCAATCATCCCTAGATTAAATTGACCCGAAATGATACATGACAAAATCCAGCAACGTCATTGGCGCTAGAATGAGGGCCTTCTATCGATGATGGATCAAAGAGTGATGTTGATCATGTTAATTAATGGCAAAATAAGGCCAAAAACGCAGCGAGATCGGCGGCCAATTTATGGAGTTTGAACCGTTGGAATGAAAATTCCTCCGGTCAAATTGAAGAAGAAGGGGGAAAAACAAGCCCTCCAAATTCCAGACCGATCAGAGTGTGTCTTGAAGCCCGATCGTCGCCAAGAAGTTCTTCTTTGTATCAAAACGCAGCGAGAACCCTAATTGGGAGTAGGCAATTCGGCGACTTATTGCCGCCAATTGAACCGTTGGAAAAACAATTCCACCGGTCATAATCAAGGATTATCATGAACGAACAAGACCTAAAAGTTTCAGGCCAATCAGAGTTCGTTTAATTGCCCGATCGTCGCAAAGAAGTTGTTGCTGTATTATAGAAACGCAGCAGAACCCTAATCAGCAGTTTCAAGTCGGCGGCCTGTTACCAGCAATTCAACCGTTGGAATGAAAATTCCTCCTGTCATATTAAATAATACCGAGAAAAAAACAATCTCTAAAAATTTCATGCCGATCGGTGTCAGTCTTGATGCCCGATCGTCGCCAAGGAACTGCTACTGTATCAAAAGACAAAGCAGAACCCTAATTGGGAGTAGACAGGTCGGCAGCCTTTTACCACCGATTTAACCGTTGGATCAACAATCCCACCGGTCAGAATCAATTATTAGGAGTTACGAACAATCCCTCAAAACTACAGGTCAATCAGAGTTCTTTTGATTGCCCGATTGTTGCCAAGAAAGTGACTGCCAGCCCCGAAAACGCAGCAGAACCCTAATTGTCAGCAGACAAGTTGGAAGAATTTTGCCGCCAATGGAACCGTTGGAACAACAAATCCACCGGTCAGATTCAAGAGTTATGAGGACCGAACGATCCCTCAAAACTTCAGACCGATCGGAGTTCGTTTAATTACCTGATCGTGACAAGGAAGTTGCTCTTGGGCACAAAAAATGCAGTAGAATTATGGACAGCTCCTTCCAGGTCGGCGGCTTATTCCCGGAGATTGAACGGTCGAAAGAAATATCCCACCGCTCACATCGAATTAAAATGAGGGAAGAATGATCCCTCTAAATATCGGGCTGATCGGAGTCCTTTTCGAGGTCTGGTTGTCACTAGAAAGACACTGCAGTGGCGCCCAAGAAAGCTGCGAATTATCTATCTATCTAGCTATCCGCGAAGCGAGTTCTCAAACTCCAAGGATTGAGCCGATCTCGTTAGCTCTCCAGAGTCTGCTAGAAGTATAATGAAGACCACATGTAATCATCATACTTCGGGGGGCAACAGACGATATGCGAATATCGATAAGCGACAAGCAAAATACTGCAAAAATTGAAGCTACACAGACGATATGCGAATATCGATAAGCGACAAGCAAAATACTGCAAAATTGAAGCAAAATAAAGCTAGGCATCATATTTGGAGATCACCGATGAGCGAATCTTTAATAAGTCCGAGTTCGACTCGACATCCTATCTTGGAATAATTTTATTTGGGAACTCTCCTAGCCGAGCGTGGCGGGACGAGCCTTCTTATTTTGGGAACTCTCCCCATGGAGGGTTGAGCTATTTTATTTGGGAACTCTCCTAGCCGAGCGTGGCTGGAACAACCTTCTTATTTTGGGAACTCTCCCATTCGGAGGTTGAGCTATCTTATTTTGAAACTCTCATAGCCGAACGTGGCGGGACGAGCCTTCTTATTTCGGGAACTCTCCCCACGCCAGGATCAACCTATCTTATTTTGGAACTCTCCTAGCCGAGCATGGCGGGACGAGCCTTCTTATTTCGGGAACTATCCCCATGGTTATTGCGACTTTTCGACTAGTATCTTGTGTATCTTGAGGATCCACTCCACAAAGGATCTACTCAACGGTCTACGAGGATCCGCAAGTCGGACGCCTTCAATGTCGACAACCAACGTTTATAAGTCCTAATGGGACGAAAACGCAATGGCATCAAAGTCCGAGTCGACAGCGACGTAATCTGTCTCCTAAGAGAGAGGACTTACTAGGGCATCGAGGTCGGGCAACATGATCATTTCGATCGACTGCCAGTGAAACTAAAAGTTCCATCGAACCAAAAAGCTAAGGCATCGAGTTCGGACCATGTCCAAATCTCTCGGCAGTCATGTGTCATGAGTCATGAACGACAAAGAAACACCACGACACCGAGATCCGGACCGACAGTTACATATTACCAGTCTTTTTAGACAGTAATTACTAGGACATCGTAGCCGGAAATATATATCGACAGCCAAAAGGGCATCGATTTGGACAAACGAAAGGAGACAGCCAGGGGCATCTCTTCTACTACGCAACAACAAAGAAAAGTCCAAAAAATGCTAAGGCACAGGGAGAGTTCGCATAGTCGGACTAAACACCCATAAAATCGACCAGCCAAAAGCCAAACGAGCCTAATGGGCAAAAAAAGGCTAAGGCAGAGGGACGGTTCACAAAGTCGGACCAAACGCCTAGAGAATCGACCTACCTATGGCAAAACTAGTCCGTGAGACAAAAAATACTAAGGTAAACAGGTCGATCTCAATTATTCTAGACTCGCAAGTGCAATAAGAACCAAAGGTTCATAATACACTTAAGGGGCAGGACGACATCGATAAAGCAAACATCAAACAGGACCAAAGGCCCGACAAGCGAAAAGCTAAAAGGCATCGAGACGTGAAAGGTAGACAATAAAAAGAAAAAAGACCCGAAGGAAAAATGTAACAATTTTTCAAGGAAAAAATAAGCCAAGTCCAAATGACCGGCTAAATGTTTATGCAGATGGAAGCCAACGACAACGTTTTGTTAAGAAGGGCAAAGCCTAAGAAGAAGCATCATCTTTGGCGCTAAGGCAAATTCTCAAGACTGTTAGACTGACATTCGAGATCCGCATGCTGTACTCCAAAATCAGGGCAAATCAGATTCTTCAGAGAAGTCGACCTCGACAGAGATAGTCCCAACTGCAGACATCTCATACATTCCTTCGACAGCTACGGCATCGAAGTCAATTTCAATCGAGACAGTCCTAAGTTGGACATCTCATCATTCATTCGACAGCTACGGCATCGAAGTCGATTTCGATTTAGCCACACATTATAAGTCCAAGGGATAGATACTGTTGCTAAAGTAAAAAAGTCTGCAAAGCAGACATGGAAAGTCCGTTTGTCGGACTCCACGGGAAGTAAGTCCACAGGGCAGATTTAATTTCAGAGCATTGGATGACAGCGGCCGAGATACACCTTTGACAGATCAGACCTGACCTCAAGAGCTCAAATAGATCTGGGGGGCTTATGACAATACCGAATCTCGCACCTCCACGTGGCGTCACGAGATGGTCCTCCTGAACAAGAATAAGTGATAGCCCAAGGGTCGAATTATGGGTTGAGACATCGACAACCGACATGATCAGAGAACCGAGATGATGGGCCCATCTCGATACCGCAAGTCGGAAAGCTCGGGGTGCTGACAAAGTCCACTCTAAACAAGCAGGCCCATTATCCAGGTGGTTACTTGTATAAGTGGGTAAAGTCCATATAAGCTGGTGAAAGCCCAGAGGGCTAATACTTTATTTTACCCAAACCGACATGGTTTAGGGTTAGGGTAATGAACTCCCTATAAATATACACTTCCAGGAACTACGTGTGACTTGATTCCTGAAACATAACAGGATACGTAGGCAACTTGAGAGAGACTCTCAGGCTCAGTCTAAAATCATCCTTGATTCAATCATCCCTAGATTAAATTGACCCGAAATTATACATGACAAAATCCAGCATCGTCATGGCACGAGCATTATGCTTAATTAGAAATACTCTGTCCATCATAAAATATAAATCATTTTAGGTATTTACACATATATCTAAATACAGTTGAATAGCATAATTTTAAAAAGAAATGTCTAAAATATCATTTGACTATTATTAATAAAATAAAATAATTATAAAGTATTGAAAAGTAATTGGATTGTTATTAAAATAGGGATAAAATAGAGAGAAAAAAGTAATAAATGTTTCATTGGTTTGTAGAATGATTTATATTCTGGGACAAAAAAAGAGATGTATGGTGACTTATATTTTGGGATGGAGAGAGTAATTTCATGAGTCTTTAGAACATATTATAGTGATAAAGGGCTTGAGTGTTTAAGGCAGTTGGACGTTAAACTGGAGTATGGAGGTTCGAATCCCGTAAAAGGAGTTTTCTCTCAGTTCTTTGGTTGTGACGTCCTGTTCATGAATAACGAGTCCTAATTCAGAATTGAACGCCCGACACGCATATAGCTTAAATTTAATTAACTTGTATACGTAAGCCTCTAAAACCAACATCAGAGTTAAATTTGCCAGAAATAAATGTAATGCAAGTTTCGTTGTCATGCAATATTTAAATAAAAGTGAGTCATGAATTTTTTTAACAAGTATAGTTTTATTAATTACAAAATGCGAGGGGTACAATCTCTAGCAAAATCCTTATTTTTACGAGATGTCTTTGATTCTCTTTTAATTTATCCAAAGGCCACAAGGACTTGTTCTCGGACTTTGTCGGTACTTCTTTAATTTGTTGAAAAGAAAGCTGGATTTGTGGAAGAACTCCGGATATGGCAGATGATCTTCATTTGTAGATGACTTAGATGCTTTCGTGCTTCCTTGACCTTCTCATTTGATTTCTCCGAGGGTCGTGGTGACTTGCTCTCGGACTTTTTGGATACTCCTCCGATTTATTAGGAAGAATGTTGGATTTGTGGAAAAACTCCGGATATGACGGATGTTCCTCGATGTATATTGAAGAGCTCCGAATATGGCGGACAACCTTCGAATGTTGTTGAAGAACTTGAAGACTTCTTTGTTGCTTCTTAGATCTTCTCTTTGTTGAAGAACCCGAATTTTGTGGAAGATCTTCGAATATTGTTGAAGAACTTGAAGACTTTTTTTTGTTGCTTCTTAGATCTTCTCTTTGTTGAAAGACTCCGGATTTTGTTAAAGATCTTCGGATGTTCTTGAAGAATATGAAGAGTTGTTAGCTACTTATTCGTTCTTCTTTTTGTTGAAGAACTTCAGATTTGGCGGATGACATCTGCTTGTTGGAGATGACTTGGAGGCTTCTTTGTTACTCCTCCAATCTTCTCTACCGTGGGGCTTGATGTTTTCTCTCCAACTTTTTCACCAATTGTTGTTGTGTTAATGAACTTCCGGATATGGCAAAAAAAAATTGACTTTGGATTGAAGACTTGAAGGAATTCTTTTCATTTCCTTCAATCTCTTAGTTGAAAAACTTCAAATTTTTGAAAGATCTTTGATTGTTGAAGACGATCTTTTATGGTGCTTCGGAGCTTTTAATGTTCTGGGAGAACACCGGTTTATTGGGATGAAGTTGGTCAGAAGCAAGTTACAGGACCGGAGTTGACTTAGCAAGCGAAAGAGAAGATTGAAGGGGTTCGCCTCAACCTTAAGATGACTCAGTATAAACAAAAGAGTTGGGCCGATATAAAACGAAGACCTTGGGAAATTGAAGTTGGTGATAAAGTATACCTTAAGGCGTCTCCAATGAGAAAAGTAAGACAATTTGGGCAGAAAGGTAAGTTAACCCTAAGGTATGTAGGTCCTTTTGTTATCACGGCTAGAGTTGGACCTCTAGCTTATCGTTTGGAGTTGCCAGAATCCTTATCACAGGTAAATAATTTCCAGGGCTGGCCCTGGCGTTTTTTGGGCTTAAGGCCGGTTCCCGAATTGGGCATATTAGTTAAGTTTTATTTTATTTTATTATAAAAACATACTTATCGTGTTTTTAACATCCGTAAATACAAAATTCAATATATTAATAGCCTTAAAACATACCTACAAAGTAGTCTTTTCTAGTATATTTAGAAACAAAAACCAAATTCATATGTATACACAAAACTGTTAGATATTTTTTCATAAATAAATGTTTTGATTATCGTTTGCATACGAGTTTCCATACGAATTAATGTTATCATAACGAAACGGGGTTCGACCTGATGCACCTCTGCATGCGAATGGTGATAACCCTTACATTTTTGTGTAGGAACACCTCAGTTCAAATTGGGCTTCCTTCAGCCTATAAAAAGATATAGTATGCATATGAATTTCACACAAGTTTGAAAGCATCATCAGAACAAAAAATTGGGCCTTTATAAAAAAAAAATTAACATATTATATTAAGTTGGATTGGATTGAATCTAAATGAATTTTTTTTTCATTTAGCGAAACATGTACCGTTGGTCCCTCCCGGCACCGTTGGGCTTAAGACCGCGGTCTCTCTGGCCTCACTATAGGGCCGGCCCTGATAATGTCTTTCACGTGTCAATGTTAAAGAAGTGCTTAACCGACATTGATGTGGAAGCAAACATTGACCTTGAAGTGGTCTAAGAGAATTTGACCTGCGACGAAGAGCCAGTTTGCATCCTAGAGTGGAAGGTGAGAATGGTCAAGAATGAAGAGGTACCTTTGGTCTTGGTTCAGTGCATCAATCACTCGCCATCTGAAGCGACAAGTGAGATGGAAGACGACATGACTTGTGATTTTTCGGAGTTCAAACACCTTCCAGGTATGTACTGTTTCAAAGACAAAACTTGTTTTAAGGGAGAGAGATGTAACACCCCAATATTTTGAATAAGGGTAAAAGAGTAATTTACGGATTAATTATCCTAAATTATAATTTTATCTAATTATTTATAGTGGATATTAGTTATAAGGCCATCGTTAGAGAATTAATGATCATTTAGGACACTCCGAAATCTTATTTAGTTATAAGGATATTCTAATTTTAAGAAGGAAACTTATTTAGTTATAAGGACATTCTAATTTCAAGTGGATAAAAAAGAAGAAGAAAAAAAAAAGGAAGGAAGGAAGAAAAAAAAGGAAGCGCTGGATGTTTGTTTTTATTTTATTTTTTTATTATTATTATTTAAATTCACCATATTTCTAAATGTTGGTCCCAGAGAAGGGTGAAACTATAGTCGAGGGGGGGGTGAATGACTATAGTGGAGTTTCAAAAACTTTTCTTGTGTTTTAAAAGCTTTTGGCGTGGATAAGTCCCTTCTTACTATGTTGTTTTCAAATCATTTTAGACAATCACGGATATGTGTTATGATGTAGACAAATTAAATAAGTCTTTGTAAAGTAAATTGCGAAATTAAATTGACACAAGGCTTATAGTGGTTCAGGGGTGGTGTAATCCCTTAATCCACTCTTCTCCTGTGATGATCGGAGGAATTCACTATTGTTTTCACAGTACAACAATATGATTGTCCTTGGCTTCCCAAGCTTCACAATCTACAAGACTATCACTCCTTGATCAGCAAATGACTTGATGATTCATCTTTCTTTTTCTTTGCTCGCGAGATCAAAATCCTTCAACAAATATCACAGCTTCAACTCCTTCTCGATTGCCTCTGATTCGCTTGCTTCGGTTTGATGTGAATGTGATTCACGCACTTGCTTGATCAATCTCAATTCGAATATGACTTTGTAGTTCGATGTTTGAGTTGATCACTAGATGTATCCTTGTAAGTTCGTAGAGAAGGCTTTTCTAATTGTGAGTTTCGTTTTTTTTCTTCTTAATCATTATTGTTTTTCTGTCAATGCCTTCTATTTATAGCCTTGAATAGCCTTGATTTTGAAATTCCGTCCGTTGGCTATATTAATGAGGAAATAATCCTTGATTTTATTCTTGATTCCCCCTTAATTGTATTCTCCTTGATTTCAAAGATCGGATTCTTCTTTCAAATGTATAGCGAAAATCCGTCCTTGATTGATCCTTTAATGATTGTGCATTTAATGCATGATCTGCTGAATCTTCAATGTATATTAAATCGATCTTGTAAGTGTCTCTTCACCGTCTCAGAGAACGGTGGAGTGAGCCTTCCGACTTAGCCGTTAGTTCTTTCTTCGCCGTTTTGTTTTCTCTTTGCCGGCGATCGATTGTACTCGGCCGATTCACTTGCTTTTCTTCTTTGCTTTAGTTTCGTGGAGAATCTTTATACTTCACCGATCCTTGATTTGGGTGAGATCGGTGTACACCATATTGGAATATTGAGTTTCATTACTTGAAACATAACTTAGACTTATCCAAGGTCATCACGGACTTCCTTGGTTATAAGTCGAGATCATAATCCCTTCTCTCAGTATCTCTGCTGGTGGTGCTTGGTGGCTTCACTCTGCCGAATGTCTGTTTTCACTTTGCCGTCCTACCAACTAGTACAATACTTGTCTGACTCAACTTATACAACATGTCAGACTCTAAGTAAAGACTTATACAGAGAATTCTAACTTATTTCAGGCTTGCTATAACAGCTAGTATGACCATCATCAAAACATAATTAAATGTTCCTAACAATTTCCCCCTTTTTGATGATGCCAAAACCCTCATAAGCCTGATTATAAGTAATCAAAAAATTCATAATAACCAACAGAACAAAATTTCAACAATTTTATTCATCCATCAAGGGGCAATGAGATCCAAAGAATTTATTCAACTGTTACAAACTACATTTTGCTTAATTCAGCCTTGTACCTTTTGAACTTTGTAGTCCGAACCTCTTCAATGTCTTTCCAATCAATTTACTGAAACTTCCACTTCCAAAGAAGCCAAAGTCGTGTATTCAGATACACCTGAAAAACTCTTTTGGCAAAAAGTCTATTGAAATCGTGCATGGTTTCATTGGCCTTAGGTTCTCCAAAATATTTTTCAAGTCTTTCCCTAGCCTCGAGAATGTGTGAGTCTGCAAATTTGAGACTTTTGTAGAGACCCCACTGCTCTGTTTTTTCCAATCTCCCATGTAGGATTGAAGAATCTTGCCATGTATTTGAAATCTTCTTGTTGTCTTGGTGGCAAGTCTTCTGGTCCCTTTGCAGATAGTGGTATGGCTGAACTTGGTTTGTTGTTGGTCTGTTTGAGAAGTGCAAATTCTCTTTTGACTTCATTGTAGAGTTTGGCCATATCAGTTCTCATCCTTTCATCCTGATAGTTTAGCCAATCAGCCCAAGCTTCATCTTGTGAGAGGTGAGGATAAAGTCCTTCCTGTACTCTAAAAAATTCTCTTACATGGTCCAGTACATCTGCATCATATTCTGCTTTGCTTTGGTGACCAGTGTAAGTTCTGTGCTCACTAGTATATTTGGAGCTGCTGCTGCCTCTGCTGGTGTTTCCTCTGGTGCTGAGTCTGTGTTGACTGACAGATCCTCTTTGCTGGGTGGATCCAGGCCTTTCTTTGCCTCCCGGACTGTCTCTATCATCATCTCTTCGTTGAATAGGATGAGGAAATCCAATGCGAGGTTCCTTTGTGGCTTTTTCTTTCTTCTTCTCGATCCTTCTTTGTTGCTCTTCTGCTTCATTTCTGATCCTTATTTCTCTGTCTCTTGCTCTCAATTGTTCTTCAGTGAAATTAGGGGGTTTGAAAGTTGATCCTTCAGGCTTATCCAGATTTTCCCCCTTTTTGGCAGCATCATCCCTTTGCTGTAGTAGGATGCTATTGGTGGCCTCTGCCGTTCCAATCAGAGAGTCAAGTTTTGATTCAATAGAGGTGAATCTATTGTTATGATCATTCAATTTCTCATTGACACTCCTAAGTCTAGTGCCAAAAGCTACTGCCAGTGATTCGTTTTCTTGGGAAATGTGTTGCCTGAGGCCTGCAAGACTGTTGGTGATATTGATGTTAAGCTGCTTCATCAGACTTCCCTGTTGTTGAACCACAATGTTTTATGCATCAATGTACTCGGCAATGGCTTGAAACTTGTTTTCAATGGAGGAGCATTTGTCATTAAACGCGAAGTCATGGATCCGAGATACATTGCTTGTCGTTCCAATTCTTGACCAAACAAGTCCGCCGCTTTCTCAAAAGTTTCATTTGTAATGCCAAGTGTTCACCGAGAGAGTTTGTGCCTTGTTTCACCGGTTCGGATCTGCTTTGTTGCCCTTGTCTTGATGTTGAGTGACATCTGCATTTACATCTAGATCTTCAAGTATTTGGGTAGATGAGTACACTGGTGTGGCTTGAGCTGCTGTTCCCCCTATCTCTATGCCGGGGGTTGTCTTGACTGGAGTGGCAGCAGCTGAACCAGTGTCCACAATGTTTGTGCTGTTAGCTGGAACATTGACAGACAGCGGTTGAGTGACTGTCTTTGCTGGAGTTGAATACTTGCCGGAGGCTTGTGGTTTCAAAAATGTACGGAGAAGAGTAGTGTCATCAATTGCATCTGGTGCAGGAGCATCCTCTTCTCTGTCTTTACCTAAATCACCATCATTATTGTCATTACAATCATGATCATTATCATCATCATCATCATCATCATGATCATCATCACCACCGTCTGAGTCATCATTCTGTCTCCCAGAGGTCTGGAGCATCTTTGCCTTGGCTGCATCAACCAATTCCCATAGTGGTGATTCATCAAGTACTCCTACAAGTGTTGTGATTCCCAGAAAATCAAATAACCAAGCTTCTTCAGTAAGCATGTGGTCTCATGTCTTGAAGTTGTTGTGCTGAATCGCCTTCCTTCCATTCAAGATATTCTGCAATTCGGTCATCTATTTCGTTTAAAGACAATTGTACAAACTTCTTCAGAGATTCCTCATCTTCTCAGGTGTTTTCTTCATTTGGATCTTTGTTCATCCTCACTGCACTTTCTTCTACTTGTTTGTGCTTCCTCATTGTCGAATCCTCTTACCTTCTTCTTCATCAATTAATTTTCCAAAGTCTGTCTTTTCAGACTTCACTTTGACCTTTTGTTTCTTTCTTTGACTTGTGGTGTTGTGTGAGGATTTCTTCCTCTTTCCTTCTCTCGCCTTCTTTTGTGGTTTGACATAAGTAAACATGACTTTGGATTCATGCGATCTGTGGAGTTGTACAGAGGGGACTTTGAGACATTGCAAATGTATAGTGCACCTGTATCCCATATGACTTTTTACCCATAATTGTCCTTTCATTGTCTTTCCCTCTTTTATCCCTTTTTACTTTGCTTTTACTTCACCTTGGATTTGCTCTTTAATTCTCAAAAAAGTATTTTGCCCAATTAAATCGTAGCTTGTTATAGATGATTCCCATTAACCGCATTCTAATTTCTGTCATGGCATGATTTGCTCCCAACTTTCCTTCAATGGTTTTGCCAATTAGGGCACTAAACTCATTAAATGGTCGCTTCAACTCGGATCTGAGACAATTTACTTTTGTGGATCCTGGGTTTGCCGCTTTGGCAATGATTGCCCGAATTCATCTAAGTCCTGTGGTATCAATGTCACTTTTGCTTGACCACTTATTTGAAAGTTTGAGATGTTTTCAATTACCTTCTTTGTAATCACCACGTCTTTTCCATTTATGGATGCAACAATCTTGTCTTCTTCGAACTTGTCACCTTCTTCAAGTGAGCCAGCCCAGCATCGATTGTGCGATTTCCGAAGAAATCGGACTTTCATAACACACTTCGATTATTGGAGGATTGAGGAAGGTGGATAATTTTAGTTTTTCACAGCCTGCTGCCAACCTTTTGGCATGCTCATCATTTCCACACAGTTTCAGGTAGTGTTCTGCTTGGAAGAATGAGCCAGTGGCAATCGATTTTTCGTACCCAGCTTGAGTGATTGAGGAAGATGATGCCATTTTTGAGAGAGAGAGTTTGAAAATGAACTTGATTTTGCAATAGAGATAAACAAGAGTAGGGTTGTAATTTGCAAGAGAGCGTAAGGATCTCTCAAAATCTCAAGTCTAGTTTATATAGTGTGATTTGGGTAGTGTGAACGTGGTTTGAATATGGAAGGATTTAGTGACATAATGGCGTGATTTTGTGTATGAAAACGTGATATTCGAGCGTAGAGGGGAGTGGTTTGAGGCAAGTAATGATAGAGCCCGGAATCGAGGAGTTTATAATTAAAAAAATATAATTACCTCCATGATCATAACGTGATCGCCACGCGTGTGTCTTGAATAATCCTCCATAATTTCCTTATTCTCCACGTGTATTCGTAATTGATTTTGTTCACACTTTGAATTTGTCCAAGTCTTTATTTCGGTGAAGTGCCTTGGCCGGTCACTTAACCGGTCCAATGAGTTCTTCATCGAGCTACTTCATTGAACTGTTCCTAACAATCGCTTAAGTTACCTCTGCTGGATACCAGTTACTTACTCTGCATCTCTCCGTAACGGCAAAGGTTGTACCAGATTGATGAAGTTACTTAGCCGATTACTCAGCTTAGCGCTCGTTGATACTTAGTCAATTTCAATCATCCCTAACTCGATTCTCAACATACTAAATCTTTCATAACCGAGTGGTTTAGTGAAGATGTCACCCGATTGGTCTTCGATGGATATGTATTTTAGGATGACATCTCCTTTTCAACATGGTCTCTGATAAAATGATGTCTTACATCAATGTGCTTTGTTCTTGAATGCAATCTCGATTTTCTCGTAATAGATATTGCACTTGTGTTGTCACACATGATTGGGATTGTTTTCTCTTCGACTCCATAGTCCTTTAGTCGTTGTCTTATCCACAAGTATTTGTGCACAACAAACTACCTGCTGCTATATATTTCCTTGACCAAATGATGTAGATATAGAGTTTTGCTTTTGTTGAACCATGAGACTAGTCCGGTTCCTAGCATTTGGCATGTTCCAGAGGTGCTTTTTCTATCTATTTTGCATCCAAAGATAGTCGAGTCTGAATATGATATCGATTGTAAATCCTCCATCTTTTGGGTACCAAATGCCAACATTGATGGTGTGTTTCAAGTATTTGATTATCCTTTTAGTTTGCTAGAAGATGTGATTCTTTTGGTTGAGCTTGAAATCTAGCACACACTCCTACCGCAAATGCAATATCGGTCTGCTTGCGATTAAGTATAATAATGATCCAATAATTCCTCTATACATTTTCTCGATCAACATCTTTTCTCCTTCATCTTTTCCAAGTATGACTCGGCACACATTGGTGTGTCTGTTGTGCCACTTGTGTCCATCCCATACTTGTGTATCAAATCTCTTGTATATTTTGCTTGACTAATGAAAATGCCATCCTTCATTTGCTTTACTTGAAGGCCAAGGAAGTAGTTTAATTCTCCCATCATGCTCATTTGAAATTTGCTCTTCATTAGGTTTGCAAATTTCTCACACAACTTTTCATCTTCTGATCCAAAGATTATGTCATCAACATAGATTTGCACTAGCAATGTGCTTGCCCCTTCCTCTAGTTTAAATAGAGTCTTGTCTATAGTTCCTTTGTTGAATCCATTCTTGATCGAAATTGTGACAAGAGCCATATACCAGGCTCTAGGTGCTGTTTGAGAGGCCATAGAGGCCTTCTTGAGTTTGTATACTTTGTCTTCTTTTCCTTTGATTTGAAATCCGGAGGTTGTTCTACATAAACTTCTTCTTCCAAAAGTCCGTTTAGGAATGCACTTTTGACATCCATTTGATAGACTTTGAAGTCTTTGTGTGCAAAGAAATGCTAGAAAAAGTCTTATTGCTTCCAATCTTGCTACTGGAGCAAAGGTTTCATCATAATCTATTCCTTCAGCTTAGGAATATCCTTTTACAACTAGCCTTGCTTTGTTTCTGACAATAGTTCCTTGCTCATCCATCTTGTTCCTGAATACCCATTTTGCACCAATGATGTTGGCCATTTCAGTCTGTCACAACAAGTTCCCGCACTTCATTTCTTTCAAACTCATTTAGTTCTTCTTGCATGGTCATGATCCAATCTGCATCTTGGATTGCATCATCTATGGTCTTGGGTTCCACTTGTGATAGAAAGCAAGTTAGCATGTGCTCCAGCTTGTCTTCTTGTTCGACTCGTGTGAATATCTCCAATGACTTGTTCTTCGGATGGTCTCTAAGCCAATTTAGGTCTGGTTGAAGTTGATCTTCACTTGGTGCTTCCATACCTTCATGCCGAGCATGATCTTCAATTCAGTGCTTCTCTGTTGTATTGATATGTGGCTCCTCTTGATTTTCAAAAGATGATTCGAATAGTAGTTTGGTATGGTTGCATTTGTATAGATTTGCCTCTCAATGCGCCTTTCTCTTCTTGGTCTTGAAGATCTTCACCATTTGTATATGGTTCATCAAAAACCACATGTATTGATTCTTCAATCACCAATGTTCTTTTATTTAGTACTCTGAATGCTTTGCTGGTGTCTGAGTATCCCATGAAGATTGCTTCATCAGCCTTCTCATCAAAGGTATGCAGATGATTCCTGTTCAAGACAAAACATTTTGATCCAAACATATGAAAATATGAGATATTGGGTTTTCTACCATTCCATAATTCATATGGAGTTTTTCCATGATGTTTGTTGATGATTGATCTGCTTTGTGTTTGGCATCTTGTGTTTTGTTTGCTTGACCCAAATCTCTTTGGCAAGCATGCTTCAACAATCATTGTTCTGACTGCTTCTTTGAGAGTTCTGTTTCTTCTTTCTGCTACACCATTTTGTTGTGGAGTTCCTGCTGCAGATAGTTGATGTAGTACTCTATTTTCTTCACAATGAGGTTACGATAATTTCATTTAGAAATTCAATTGCCTCTATCGATCTGATTTTGATAATTTTTAGCTCTTTTTCATTCTCGAGTCTTCTCGGCAAGTCCGGTAGCTTCTTGAGTGTTTCTTTCTTCTTGTTCATGAAGATGGTCCAGGTGTATTTTGAGAAGTCATCCACCACTACAAGAGTATATTTCTTACCACTTACACTTATGGGTGGATCGGTCCAAACAGTCCATGTGCAATGGTAGATGTAGAACTCTTGTTGTAGATTGATGAGGCTTTGATTTGAATGAGCTTTTATTTGTTTTCCTTTCGACAAGCATCACATAGACTCTCTTTCTTGAATGAGATCTCTGGCAGGCCTTCAACTAACTTGCTCCTTGATAGTTTGTTGATGGTCTTGAAATTCAGGTGATTTAATCTTCTGTGCCTGATGTGTAACATTTATATGATAAAAATTACGATGTTTTATATACGTTATCGACTCTTTTTATATAAAATATAATAAAATATAACGATAATCTTATAAAATATTAATAGCTATGAATAAATCTAAATACCATAAAAATCTAGTAAAAAATGATAAAAAGTTATAAATTTTGTACCGGGTTAATAACCGGAGTGTCGTGTCGATTCACGTGGGTATTTTTGGTATTTTACGAGACCTTAGGTAAACCAAGACCCGAGTGACGACATTTTATGGAGTAAAATCATATCTTTTGAAGGAATAAAGGAAGTGCCACGAGATTTAAAGTTCAAGTGGACCAATGATTCGTGACGCCATATCAAGTTATATTTTCAACGAACAAATGGCCCAGCAAAAGGCATTTTCTGAAAAAGAAGTCTTCATGGAAGTTATAGATCTCCTCAAGAGCTTTCCAACGATATTGAATTATGTCATTTGGAGATCCAGAGCTCAAGCTATGATTTTATCAAGTTTCGGATTAAGATTGAAAAATCTATCCGGATCGATCCGATTTACCTCGGATCGATCCGAGGAGGCATAATGATTATCCAAAGATGTGGCCCTGCAGAGAAAATCCTGGATAAGATTTTTATTCCCGGATCGATCCGCCCTTTCTCGGATCGATCCGCAAGTGGAAAAATTGCCTATAAAAAGCGGCAAGATTGCAGTGCACAAAAAGGGTACCAAATATATTTCTTTTACCTCTTTCTAGTAGTAGTAGTAGTATATATATATATAGGCCTTATGCCATAAATAAAGTAGTATCGCCATAATGCTCGAGAAATTATCGTAAGATCAATGTTGTTGAAGTTGTTGTAGCATCCGCATTTAATACATCTTCCGATCCAATCGTTGTAATCGGGTAAAATTTCTAAAGTATTTATGTTTATTATGTTTGTTTTTTATCTTTTCGTATAATGTTAGTAGGCTAAATCTAATAACTAGCCAAAGTTATGTAATCGCTTTATTTCGATCTTTTCGCAAAGGAATGTTGTCTAAGTAAAATTGAATAAAAATTGAGTTAATTGAATCTTTTTCTATTGATAAAGTTTGACTTGAAAGAATTCATAATCTAATTATGAATTGACGCCTCGTAATTAAGTTATGAACTCGTTAATAGAAAACCGGAGGGTAAAATTGGCCGAGTGAAAACGTGACAACGGAATCCAGCTTTCTATTCGGGGCGATTTGTCCTAAAAGATAAATCTTATTAAAATTTGTACTCAAGATCGTAATAATGTTAAAATCATCGCTTAATTGAAACTTAAACCGAAAGTTGAATCGCCTGCCTTGACAACCGAACCTTTAAATAAAATTGACCGCTTGACGAACGGAATGACTCCTTTTATTCAAAGGTAGAATCGCACTCGGACCGCTCGTAAAACCGTAATAGCTTGTGGATTTGGACCGATGACAATGGACATATGACAATTTCATACGCTAATGTGAGGACGAATTGTTAACCTTAGAGTACACCGCTTCATTTACTCA
Organism: Gentiana macrophylla; assembly: GCA_026214975.1. Lineage (NCBI taxonomy): Eukaryota > Viridiplantae > Streptophyta > Magnoliopsida > Gentianales > Gentianaceae > Gentiana > Gentiana macrophylla. Next base: position 78,809,455 of record CM047812.1, read on the forward strand.
ATTGAACCTAAAGATCGAGCACATTCCATTCAATCAAAAGATCGTATAAATCAATTATATAAACTTTGGCTAGTTCTCTAATAATATATTTGGCATCTATATATTTATATCTATATATATATACTTTGCAACTTATGCACATCTATATATATTTATATATCTATATATATTATATTAGAATAAAATTTTAATTTACGTATTTATTTTATGTTGACTAGAATAGTAGTGATCCGTGTTATAAAATTGCGGTTTAGATCGAGTTAATAAAAGCTCTTTGGTGTTTAACCACACTTAGAAGAATTACAAAGTTCCCCGAGGATACGATACTCGACTCACCATACTAGCACTACAGCTTTGACCCGATACAATCGCCGGTTAAGGACTCGGTATTAGCACTAGAAAAGGCCACGTCAGCTTTCGGCGCCGCTGTCGGGAACGACGCTAATTTCTTTTTGTGTCTATGGTTACTACTTGTATTAGCTCAAAATTCTCGAGAATAAGTCAACACTTTTCTTATCTCATTTCTAATTTTATTTTCATCAAGATTTACTTTATAGGTAAGTTACCAAATTTTACTACTATCAATTTCGTGTTATTTTCTAATTTCGTTAGTTGATGACCGTATGGTAAGGCCCCACTCACTCCTTATAAGCCTGACATAAACACTTACGAAAGGCGCTAAGAGTAGAGAGAAAACGTGGTCATACTAGTCGTGAAATCTCGACGAATCATCTTCAAACAGTAAATACGAGAATGGTCAAATCGCTGATGAAACACCGAACAAGGGCCGAACATGCTCAAGGGGCATGGACAAAACCCCGTTAACCTTAATAATCAAAATAATAATAATAATAGAAATAATCGTAATCGGAACTGTAATAATCGTAATAACCCAAGAAACCCAAGGCCTATCTCGTGACCAAACCATAAGAAGAAATCGACTAATAATCCCATACTTTTACCTAATGAAGGAGCGAATAATTTCGAGATTAAATCTCATCTTTTGGTTTAATTGACGCAAGAGCCCAATTCCTGTGAGAAGATGATGAAGATCCGCATCATCATCTCTATCTTTTTGAAGAATCGTGCACATACACCAAAAGTCAAGGTGTGCTCACAAGGAATTAACAAGGATGACTATGTTTCCTTTTTCTAAAAAGGACGAGCCCGAGATTGGTTTATGTCTCTTCCACATCATTCACTTACAAGTTGGGAGGAGATTCAAACTGAATTTCAAACAATACTTCACTCCTGGACGGAATTTGGAATTAAAAGTCGAGGTTGCTAATTTTAGACAAGGATCTCAAGAAACGCTGGGAATGCGTGGGAAAGATTTAAAAATTACTAAGAGCGTGTCCCGACCATGGTTATTCCTTAGACATGCAAATTCAACTTTTCTCGTCAGAAATTAAGAAAAGATTCACGTGGCCGATGTAGACCATGCATGTGGGTGGTTCTTTAATGATGAGTGAAGCTCAATTAGTTTACGATGCCATAGAAAAGATTTCCAAAATATAATGAATGTGGGAAACCGGTTCTAGCACCGTAAAAGTAGCTTTTGCAGAGAATGTACGCCTAATACGGAAGTTCTAGCACATTTAGAAAATTTGAGTAGGAAATTTGATGGATTACAATGTAATAAGAACCAAAGTTCGTAAAATAGTGCACCAACCGAATACTCAAATCAGATAAAATACCACTAGGATTGAAGAACCGACAGATGCTCAAGAGAGGAGGTGAGTTTTCTTCAAGAAAGATAGAAATTTAAACAATGCTTATTCAAACTCGCTCAATGCTATTAGAAGAGATCACCCTACTTATCGATGGTCCTAAAACCCTAGCAAGCAAGGACAACCGCCGATCCAGCTCCATATAGAACTTGAATAATAATCAAGTTTATCAAGAAAACACATCTAATCGAATTTACAATCATTACCTAGATCCTATCCTCAACATACCACTCAAAGTATACCAAGAACTCAAAGTTCAACTCAACCTCATAGCGAGGAGTTGAAAATGGGAAAAACTAATGGAAAATATGATGGGTGTAGTATCTACTCAAGCTAAAAATATAGAAACGATGGTGACTTCTATTGGTACAAATACTAAGGACATGAGTTCAATGAAAACATCTATGAGTGGACATGATACCAGGATGAGAACGATAGAAGCCTCATTAAGGAATATGGAAGATCATTTGAGTAGGACAGTGAACGTAATAACAAAGCAGACTCCCAGTGAGGATTACCAAGTAACACCGAAAGGAACCCAAGAGAGGTAAATGTTGTAGTTACGAGAAGTAGGAAGCTCAAAGTGGAAGTAATGGAATTGAAAACCTTGGGAATAATGAAGTAGAAGATGACTTAGATGTTAAGAATGATAAAGATGAACTTGAATTTACAGATTTAGGAAGAAGAAATTATAGACAATTTCTTAAAAAGAAATAAAAGTTCGAACCTCGAAAGTGAAAGGGAAAATTGGGTAAAAATCCCTAAGATTCTCGAAGATCCCATGGATAAAGATTTAAGGACTTTATTTAAGGAACACATTAGAATGGAAGAAAATGAAAACAAGGATGAAAAACATGAAGAAATGAAGGAATCAAGTAGAGATTGATTCAGTGGAACAATTTAAAAGAAAGAATTCAAGAACTCAAAACATGGCGATCGAGTAATACTCAAAGGTTTAAGGAAAAGGAAAAGAGAAACTGACAAAGGAGCCAAAGGTCATAGATTTAGAATCTTTACCTTACCCTCCTAAAGATCAAATCAAAAGGCAAAACTGATAAGAAGTATGCTCGCTTCCTGACACTTTTCGTCATATTCAAGTTAATATCCTCATTATCGAAGCTTTGATTAATATACTCGCCTATGGAAAATTTCTCGAAAGAAATTTCACAAACAAGAAAAAATTAGAGGAATATGAGAATATATGCCTAAATGAAGAATGTTCCGCACTTCTAAACATAAGTTACCACCTAAACCGAAAGATCCAGTAGTTTTACCATTCCGTGTGAAATTGGAGGATTTCTGCTTAAGAAAGGTCTTATGTGATCTAGAGCAAGTATAAATCTCATGTCTTATGAGGATTATAGAAAGTTAGGCATAGAAAGCTTACTAAGATCGAAATGACTCGCAAATGGCGTATAGATCGATTAAGTACCCTAAAGGAATTATAAAGGACATATTGGTTAAAGTAGACAAATTCTATTTTCCAAAGAGACTTTGTAGTTATGGAAATGGAAGACGGTTATTCAAAGACTCCTCTTATTCTAGGTCGCCCATTTCTAGCTACAGAAGAACTTTAATCGATGTTCGTAAAGGAGAATTAATCTTAAGAGTCAATGAAGACGGTTACTTTCAATATTTTCAAAGCTATGAATCATGCATCAACAGTAATCATGTTCTTTTATAGAAGATATTCATTCTGCCTATGATAATCGCTACCAACTTTTGAAGACAGATTAGAAGAATGCTTAACTTTGTCTATCTATAAAGAAGATGAGGAAGACATTGAAATGAAAGAGATAATTCTTTCTTTAGATACGTAAAGTTTTACCTTTAAGCCACCATGGCATAAGCACTTGAATTAGAACTAGAAGGACCGCTTCTAAATCACAATAAGATCCGCCAAAGAACCTGGACTTGAAACCATTACCTTTAAATCAAATATGCTTTTCTTGAAACTCGATAATCTATTACCAATTATTATTTCATCACTTTTAATCGAGCAACAAGAAGATCAATTACTTGGAATGTTGAAAAAGCATAAGAAAGCTTTTGGATGGACAATTCTTTATATTCGAGGTATTAGCCCTAGATTTATGCTCATAAGATAATTCTCAAGGAAGATGCTAAGCCTTGTATTCAACCGCAACGCCGCCAACCCAAATTTGCAAAGCTTAATTGTTAAGAAAGAGGTCATTAAGTCATTAGAGATGGGAATAATTTTTCCCATATCGATAGTGAATGGGTAAGTCCAACTCAAGTGGTACCAAAGAAAGGAGGTTTCACAAAGAAAGAAAATGATAGAAATGAATGGATTCCAACAAGAGAAATTACAGATATCGAATGTGCATTGATTTTAGGAAACTAAATGATCATACTAAGAAAGATCATCATCCACTTCCATTCATAGTTCAAATGTTGGAACGGTTAAGTGGTCATAAATATTATCGCTTCTTAGATGGTTATTCAGATATTTACAGATTTTCATTGCAAAGAGAGATAGGGAAAAGACTACTTTCACTTGTCCTTATGGAACTTTTATGCGTATAAAAGAATGCCGCTTGGTTTATGTAATGCTCCAAATACGCTTCAAAGATGCATGATGGCTATATTTTCTGATATGGTTGAGAAATTCTTGGAAATTTTTATGGACGACTTTAGTGTTTTTACGGAGATTCTTTTTTGGTAAATGTTTATCGCACTTAGAAAGAGTGTTGCAACGTTGTGAGGATACCAATTTAGTTTTAAATTGGGAGAAATGTCATTTAATGGTATCGTAAGGAATTGTTCTAGGCCATAGAATCTCTCGAAATAGAATTGAAGTTGATAAAGCTAAGGTTGAAGTAATTGAAAAGTTACCACCACCGCTTAATCTAAGGACTCGAGAGGATTTCTTGGACATGCAGGATTTTATAGAAGATTTATTGCAGATTTTTCAAAGATAGCAAAGCCCCTAAGTCATTTGCTTGAAAAGGAAGTACCTTTAACTTCGATAGTAAATGTAAGGAAGCTTTTCGCACCTTAAAAGCGAAATTAACTATCGCACTAAAGCTAATAGCACCGATTGGAATTTACCGCTTGAAATTATGTGTGATGCCAAAGTGATTTAGCGGTAGGAGCAGCTTTTAGGTCAAAGATATAACAAAATTCTCAAAGCTATTTACTATGCATCTCATACGTTAAATGCAAATCAACCGAACTATACAACTACGTAAAAGAACTGCATGGCTGTAATTTTTGCCTTAGATAAGTTTAGATCGTATATTGTTGGTTCTAAGGTAATAATTTATACGCACTATTCAAATTTTGAAGTATTTGGTTTAGTAAGAAAGATGCGAAACCACGCCTTCTTAGATGGATTCTCTTACTTCAGAGTTCGATTTGGAAATTAAAGATAAAAAGGGAAGTGAGAATGTAGTAGCGCATCATCTAAGTAGAATGGAAAATGATGGAGAAAAGTGGAATAGAAATTAAAGATTCATTTCCTGATGAACAACTTTTTAGAATAGATACTCCTTCAACCATGCAATTATTAAAGAATAGAATTCCTTCTAAGGAAATGTCACCTGGTTTGGAGATATCATTAATTACTTAACCTGTGTGATTATATTCCGCCTCATTGACTTGGCAAAGTAAAAAGAAATTCTTTTATGACTTAAAATTTTATTACTGGGAGGAACCAGACCTTTTCCGTAAATGTTCGGATGGGATAATCAGAAAGTGTGTGCCTGATAATGAAATTTTAAGTATTTTATCATTTTGTCATGATCGTGAGGCGAGAGGTCATCATGGAGGATGGAAAATCGCTTTTAAAGTTTTACAATGTGGTTTTTATTGGCCTACGCTATATAGAGATGCTTATAAGTATGTCAAATCTTGTGAATCTTGTCAAAAATGGGGAAATGTATCTAAAAAACATGAAATGCCTATGCAACCTATTTTAGAATGTGAGTTATTTGATGTTTGGGGTATAGATTTCATGGGACCATTTCCTATATCTTTTGGAAAAAGATTTATTCTAGTAATGGTAGATTATGTTTCGAAATGGGTAGAAGCTGAAGCTCTTCCCACTAATGATACCAAAGTTGTCATACGATTTCTTAAAAAGAATATATTTACACGTTATGGCATTCCGAGGGCTATCATTAGTGATAGAGGTTCGCACTTTTGTAATAGACATTTACCAAAATAATTGAAAAATATGGTGTAACGCATAAGTTAGGAACGCCCTATCATCCGCAAAACCAAAGGGTCGCAGAGGTGTCTAATAGAGAGATCAAAAGAATTGTAGAAAAGACAAAGTGATTCAAATCGAAAAATCAAGCGCTTAAACTAGACGATGCATTACGGGCATATAGAATGCCTTTTAAAACACCAATTGGTTGTTCTCCTATAAGTTAGTTTTTGGTAAGTCGTGTCATCTCCTCAAATTGAGTTAGAACACCGAGCCTTTTGGGCTATTAAATTTTTGAATTTCGATCCTAAGGTCAGCCGGTGATCATAGATTGCTTCAATTGACGTAACTAGAAGAATTCCGCCTCGATTCTTATGAAAACGCCGAATCTACAAGAACGCACGAAATCCTTTCACGATAAGAGAATCTATAGTCGTGAGTTCCATGTAGGCGATCGAAAGTGCTCTTGTACAATTCACGCTTAAAGTTATTTCCAGAAAGCTTAAATCAAGATGGACAGTCCATTTAAAGTAACGAGAGTTTACAAATCTGAGTCATTGAACTAATCGATGGAAATACAACTTTTATAGCCAATGGCCATAGAGTAAAATTATTTGTGGAAGGAGAAGGAACCGATTGAGAGAAGAAATAATGCTACTAATCGATCCTCCGACAAAGTGAAAAGCAGAGAGAGTTAAACTCACCAATACCAGTGTTATTTATCTTTACTCTACTTTTTTTTATGTGTTTTATTTATGTTTAAAGTAGTTTCGCTTTTTACCGGATAGACGTAAAAGAACTGGATGTCTTTTTTAGATAGAATAGAAATTTTTATATCGCTTTTAAAATTAGGCTTGATAAAGATGTCGCGTTTAAGATAGAAGCTTCGCTTTTGAGAAAACAAGCAATTGTTGAGAGAGATCGATCGAAAGAACTATGTAATGGAAAATCGAGAAGTTCGATAAAGAGAAGGGCAAAGTTTTTAAGAAGGTGTGTAAGCCGTGGAAAAAGTGAGCATGAAGGAAATGTAGGAAAGCACAACCAAATCCCAGTGATGAGTGCTTGAATGTTGTTAAGAAGGAAACGATTAGGTGGTTATCCTAAAATCCCGATGGAGATCAAAGAGAAAATTCAACGCCTCATTTCTTAAGGTTAGGTTGATAGAACGTTACATCGTAACTCCGAAGATTTAGAAGTATTGGAATTAGGACCTCGTGAATTTTGTAGTACTTATAAAATTTTTATATAACTTTTGAAAATTTTATAAATAGGATCTTTATGAAATTACTTAAAAGTTTTATAAAGTTTTTATAAAAGTTTTTTTTAGTTTAAAAAAAAAAAATAAAATATATATATATATATATATATATTTTATGGTCGGATCGATCCGACCTAACCCTGATCGATCCGAACCTGAAAAAACCTAAAAAGGACGGGGACCTCTTTCTTCTTCTTCTTCTTTTTTTTCTAAAACAGCCGCCTCCCCCCCTTCTCCCCCAATTCGAATTTTTTCCTTCAAATCATCACACACTATCACCATTAAACTACACCACTTCTTAAACTTTTCTCATTTTCCACTCCTCTCTTCAAATTTGCATTTACATTGAAGTAATTTTCAAGGAAAGCTTCAACTTTCATTCCGCGACTTTCCATCTTTTCCGCCAAATTTCAACCTCTTTAAGCTTTGTAAGGTAACATTGTAGTCACTTATTTTCTTAATTTCGCTTTTTATGCAATTTTTTATTTTTCAACTGCTTTGTCACTCACATTTGTACTCGTTGTTTTGTGTTGTTTTGTTTTTTTTTTTTTTTTTTTTTGTTGTTTTGTTATTGTGTCATTATCGTAGAATGGCCGAATCATCCAAAGCTAGTAAAAACGCAAACCGCATATCCCTACCCAAATTCCAGCTTATAGAAACTAGGCCTTTAATGTAAGAAGAATTGGCGCTTAGTTTTGAAAGAACTGCTGTCACAGCCTAAGAAAGCATTGAAAAATAAATTTGGGCAAAGGTTTAGTTGCAATAGAGAGGGGCTTAGACTTTAAAGATTTGGGAAGGAGGTGAAGGAAATTTTTGAAAGGCGACATTGATGGAATTAGCCAGCTTTAAGGTCGGGAGAAATTAACACCACCTTAGTAGCAGAATTTTATTCTTTGGTAGCAACTCACAATGCTACGGATGAAGGTGAGTTAACCTCACAACCCGAGAACTAGATGCTGGCCGCTTACTCTCACATTATTAATGCTATTTATGGTATTCCCGATATACCGGAGAATGAGGATTATTATACGCTTTGGAATTTGATGAGCCAAAGCAGACTTTGATCATATTGTTGCGGTAGCCTGTAATGAGTTAGATCCCACCGCCGCCTGGCATGAAAACAGTTTTCCTATGGGAAATGTATCCGGATATGAAAGCCATTAAACGCTTTATCACCACACTTTTACCCGACTCGCATTTTACATCTTTTGGTAAAGAGGATTTGTGTATTGCTTGGGCTATAGTTAATGATGTACCTGTGGATATAGGCAGAGTGATGTGTAGAAGGCCAAGGATTTTGCCTCGATCGCTAGACCAGCAAATACATGCCTTTTCCGTGTTTTATTTCTTCCTTGTGTCGCCGACAGAGTCCCCGAGCTCCCAAATGATAATTTGATGATGGTGGATGACACACTTATAGTCCTAGTTTACCACTTAGGCCGGCAGAAGAATAAACTTTTGGACCCTAACCGCCAACGACCTCACCTTACTCCATCTATCAGCTGTCCCTCCTTCATCCAAATAAACTCAAACTCATCTTCCCAATACCATCACTTACGACATGTTTCAATCCATGGCCTATGATGTTCATCGTGCTAATGCCAATATGGTCGCTTTTATGAAAGGAATAAATTATGGTCTCAAGATTTACGCCAAGGCATACGAGGTTTATATCAAATGAATATACCGCAAAACCCTACCTATGCCGAGATGGATATTCCGCAATGCCAAACCCAAATTTTTATACCTTGCCCGATTTCATTCCACCGATGCCACCACCCTCGCACTTCCAACAAATGCCACATTCTTTTGGATTTCAAACTAGTGGTGTAGAGATTTTTCGACAGTACTACGACAAATGCGACATCGTAATGGACTGGATCTCGATCATTTGGCCATACCACGATGAGATGATGGGCAGCACTTTTCTCGATATCACGAGAGAGATGAGCTCGATGGGACTAGATAGCTCGGCACGGATGTCAACTTATTTTCAAGATCCATCCCAAGAATCGACCCGCTCTCAAGCTATGCCAAGTTCAAGCCACGCCGAAATGAGTGATGAAGAGGAGTGATAATTTTTAAACATTCTATGGTTTTTGACATTGAAACAATTTTATTTATCATGCACTTTTTCTTTTTTTCTTTAAATTTTAAGTTGTTTTGATCATAGTAGAATTTTATACGATTTTCATGTTTTCATTGCATATTATGGTATTAAGCATCGTGTAGAAAATTTATCGTTATAACGTAATGAAAGTGAACCAAAAATAGGAAGAAAACTTGTCACCTAGAAAAAAACTAGGCATTTTTCATGCAAAATCGACTCATCTGGTGAACAAGAATGTTCGGATCGATCCGCTTTTCACCGGATCGATCCGACGCGAGTATACCGACCGACAACATTATCGATTCGTGAGGCCGGATCGATCCGCCCTTTCTCGGATCGATCCGTAGTACAAAACGCCGCAGAAAAGTAGATCTTTTCTACTTTTGCTTGATGGATGTATTCTATAAAAGCGAAAGAGCAACAACCAACCTTTTGCTCATTCTTTCCTTTCTTCTATTTTAATTTCTATTTCGTAAATGTCTAACCGATCCTCTCCTCGTTAATAGTTATGAGCCACATACGCCCGATGGTGTGGTCCCCGGCGGCATGCCTCTTGTTTTCATAATAACGCCCCGAGACATCTAAATTTCGTCCGCTTCTCCTATTCTCGATGGAGAAAGGCTTAAACACCGAAAAAATTGATCGCTGGGGACGAATCTAATCCGAGGTTGCGGGTGGAAAAAGTTGATAAGACTCCTGAGGACGAGTAAACATTTCGATAGTTAGAGATTTCTTTGCGCCTCTCAATCGAGATAACGACAAAGAGCCTCATCTCAACTTATTACAGCTTAGGGAATCGTTATTTCATTTTCACCAGCTTATCATAAATCAAATCTATCAAATTCCACCATGTACTTTTGATCGAAACCCACACTTCGAGTTTCTTTGGGAACTTGGGGATGCGATAATGTTGTAAACCGCATCGCAGGTTTTTCATCAGATTTCCGCTGTTTGATCATAACTATGATTCTTCAACTCGCTTTACCCCTCATTTAAGGGGCTTGGAAACGCTTCATTAATTTCTCGGATCTATCCAACTAGAGATTTTTATGGGTTACGGATGATGAGATGTCGCTGTTGTATGCGCTTGACTGTGGGAGCATACATTGATCGGGGAGTTTTGATTTTTAAGACCGCAATTAATTTTGCAAAGAGAAAGACGTAATAGGGAAAACCGCTACCATTTGCCTGGTTATCTCTCACCTTTGTATCCAATCAATCACGTGCTCTGAGTTTGCTATCGATTTGAGATTTTTCCATCTCGTGATTCTCGCTAGATTACTTCCGTGGATACTCCCGGATGTTCATCTACGGTTTGATAATCGCCAGAAGTATGTTGTTAAGTTGGTAGTTGTTTAAATTAGTTGTTTAATTGTTTTTGTTGTTTGTTGCTTTTATTTATAGTTTGTAATAGTGTTTAATATATATGTCATTTTCTTTAATCAAAATAATATATGGTTGCTAAAAATAAGAAATAATAATCAAAATCATATAAAATTTTAATTTTATTTGCAACTCATTTTTATTTACTCATCAAACATCGGGACGATGTCATTTCGTAAGTGGGGAGTGGAAGTAAGTTAGTAAATAAAAATTAAAATTTTCTTATATAAATTTATACTTAATTGCTCAATACTTAGTTTACTTTTTCTTGGAACAAAATAATTAGATAATATATAATTAATATGAATAAAAACAATATAAATTGGTAAGAATAGATTTTAATTAAGTAAAATAAAGTAGATATATTATAATTATATTATATATGTCAATTTTAGATCTTTATAAGATTTTAAGTATATGTAACTATACATAAATATTATCAAGTAAGTTTCATATGAAATTTTAGCAAATATACTTATATTTATAATGAATTTTTAGAATAATTTTCTTTGTAAAATGAAATATGAATATGGAATCGGATTAGAATGATGAGATTTTGACACCACAAAATTACCTCAACCTTGATTAGAGTGATCAAGACCTCACTCGAAATAGCCATTTTTGATCATAACCGACCCTTGGCTTATTTTGGTCTACATTTCCTAAAAATCCTACGAGTTTGTACGCATTTATGAAAGGAGATGATAGCACGTGGCTAAGGATGGTGTATGTAGGTGAGGTGAAAAAAAAAAAAAAAAAAAAAAAAAAAAAGAACCATATTAATCGAATACTGTATCTTCCTTATCTTTGATCAACAGATATCGGTAGTAGCTTCCAATGATTTGAGTGCAGTAGGTGTTATCTAGAAACGCCCTATATCACTACATGAGGTATAAAGCTCCCGATAAAAATTTGAATCATAAGATCTCAAGAATGATTACGAGTTTAAGGAAACCGACTCGTAATTTTAGATCGAAAGAGTATTACTCCGATCAATCTTGATGAAGCAATGCCTCAGAAAATTTGATTTTCTACACACACTCACGCTTTTAGTTCTTAATATTGAAAAAGAAGAGAGAAAATCTGAAAATAGTTGGAAAAGGAGATATTATTAATCGAAATGCTTTTGATCAAACGTGAAGGTGTAAGTACGCATTTACTTTGCCTTTCTCTTTTTGATTTCTTTTTCTATCTTTTCGATTAACCAATGTCCTATCCTAAAAGTATTAGCCATCTTGTCAATTACTTGACTTAGTCTTTGATTCCAAATATTTCATATAAGTTGAGATAGGAAAATAATTCTAGAATTTTAATTATATTTATTGAGTAGATGTTGTGAAATTTCATTTGAATAATAGTTGATAAATAATTTATCAAAGTTATCTACACTTTCTATCTTATTAATTTCTAAGAAAGATATAATTAATATGTTTATAATATTGAAATGATATTTTACTAATTTAAAAATTGTATCTACCACTTATATTATTTTTATCGTAATTTTTATATATTACGCTTATTTTGCTCTTTATATGACGATCAAAGAGCTAAGTGGGAGTAGTTGATGTGTAACATTTATATGATAAAATTACGATGTTTTATATACGTTATCGACTTTTTTATATAAAATATAATAAAATATAACGATAATCTTATAAAATATTAATAGCTATGAATAAATCTAAATACCATAAAAATCTAGTAAAAAATGATAAAAGTTATAAATTTTGTACCGGTTAATAACCGGAGTGTCGTGTCGATTCACGTGGGTATTTTTGGTATTTTACGCACCTTAGGTAAACCAAGACCCCGAGTGACGACATTTTATGGAGTAAAATCATATCTTTTGAAGGAATAAAGGAAGTGCCACGAGATTTAAAGTTCAAGTGGACCAATGATTCGTGACGCCATATCAAGTTATATTTTCAACGAACAAATGGCCCAGCAAAAGGCATTTTCTGAAAAAGAAGTCTTCATGGAAGTTATAGATCTCCTCAAGAGCTTTCCAACGATATTGAATTATGTCATTTGGAGATCCAGAGCTCAAGTTATGATTTTATCAAGTTTCGATTAAGATTGAAAAAATCTATCCGGATCGATCCGATTTACCTCGGATCGATCCGAGGAGGCATAATGATTATCCAAAGATGTGGCCCTGGCAGAAAAAATCCTGGATAAGATTTTTATTCCCGGATCGATCCGCCCTTTCTCGGATCGATCCGGCAGTGGAAAAATTGCCTATAAAAAGTGCGGCAAAGATTGCAGCACAAAAAAAGGTACCAAATATATTTCTTTTACCTCTTTCTAGTAGTAGTAGTATGTATATATATAGGCCTTATGCCATAAATAAAGTAGTATCGCCATAATGCTCGAGAAATTATCGTAAGATCAATGTTGTTGAAGTTGTTGTAGCATCCGCATTTAATACATCTTCTGATCCAATCGTTGTAATCGGGTAAAATTTCTAAAGTATTTATGTTTATTATGTTTGTTTTTTATCTTTTCGTATAATGTTAGTAGGCTAAATCTAATAACTAGCCAAAGTTATGTAATCGTTTTATTTCGATCTTTTCGTAAAGGAATGTTGTCTAAGTAAAATTGAATAAAAATTGAGTTAATTGAATCTTTTTCTATTGATAAAGTTTGACTTGAAAGAATTCATAATCTAATTATGAATTGACGCCTCGTAATTAAGTTATGAACTCGTTAATAGAAAAACCGGAGGGTAAAAATTGGCCGAGTGAAAACGTGACAACGGAATCCAGTTTCCTATTCGGGGCCAGATTTGTCCTAAAAAGATAAATCTTATTAAAATTTGTACTCAAGATCGTAATAATGTTAAAATCATCAGTTAATTGAAACTTAAACCGGAAAGTTGAATCGCCTGCCTTGACAACCGGAACCTTTAAATAAAATTGACCGCTTGACGAACGGAATGACTCCTTTTATTCAAAGGTAGAATCGCATTTCGGGACTGCTCGTAAAAACCGTAATAGCTTGTGGATTTGGACCGATGACAATGGACATATGACAATTTCATACGCTAATGTGAGGACGAATTGTTAACCTTAGAGTACACCGCTTCATTTACTCAATTGAACCTAAAGATCGAGCACATTCCATTCATCAAAAAGATCGTATAAATCAATTATATAAACTTTGGCTAGTTCTCTAATAATATATTTGGCATCTATATATTTATATCTATATATATATACTTTGCAACTTATGCACATCTATATATATTTATATATCTATATATATTATATTAGAATAAAATTTTAATTTACGTATTTATTTTATGTTGACTAGAATAGTAGTGATCCGTGTTATAAAATTGCGGTTTAGATCGAGTTAATAAAAGCTCTTTGGTGTTTAACCACACTTAGAAGAATTACAAAGTTCCTCGAGGATACGATACTCGACTCACCATACTAGCACTACAGCTTTGACCCGATACACCGCCGGTTAAGGACTGTATTAGCACTAGAAAAGGCCACGCCTTGACATATGCCACATTTTGAATCTTTAGATTGTTTTTGAGTATTGTGCCTTCCCCTTAATCTTGCCAGGTTTTCTTTTCCTCCAAATGTGACTTTGGGTCCATCAAAAGCTTTAAAATTAGTGATCCATTTCTTGTTTCTGTCATGTGTCCGGAACATCCACTGTCTATGTACCGGACATCCTACAAAACAGTTAATTAAGTTTGGGTACCCAACACTTGTTTGGGTCCATATCTCATTATGATCATGCCTCCTATACCAAGTATGTATCCAAAAGGTCTTCTCTTTGGATAATTGAAGTCATCAACTTCATATGTATAAGGCATGGCAGAATAGCTTCTAATATTTTTACAGAAGGTATTCTGATACTTTTTTCCACCTTTTGGTGCATTTGTATCCTTCTTCACTTTCCAATATGCAATAGGAAACCTTTCTTGCTTCATGTGTCTAGGAACATAGCTAGATTGATTTTTCTTAATCACATGATGCATTTTGTGGAATGGTTTCCTCTTGTATTTTGGAGTGTTACATTCCAATCATCCTCTCGAGGGAAAAAGTCCGCTTTTTACCTTTCGGATGGTCATTGTTTTTGTATGATTGGAATGAGGATTTAGTCTCATTGTTTCACTACAAAGGGTTTTGACTTCACTGGAACATGATGATCTGTTGGAGACATGGTGCATCCCCTTTCTAAATTTTGGTCCATTAGTGGTCCTCAATTTAGAATTGTGTTGACTATTATCCCTACATTCATCCTGACTGTTATAGCCAAGACCAGATCTGGATCCAAACCTTTTTGAGGGTTTGTAAGCTGGTGCTTTTAGTGGTGCAGTGATTACCTTTCTTGGTGAGGAGTTCTTCTTAATCGATCTGTTAGTAATGGATGTATGGTCATCTACTTTTTGTTGATCATTTAAGTAGGTCTCCTTACTTGTTAATTCACTCTTGTTTTATCCAGTTCTTTCTTTAACCTCTTATTCTCTTTTCTTAGATCCTTGCATTCCTTTTCCAGAATTTCATGATTCTTTTCAATTTCATCAAATTTAGTCATGAGATTTTGGACTAGTCTGGCAGTATCTAATGGAAGACTAGAGGATTGTGCAATGTTAGATGTGAATGCATTAGATGAAGAACATGAACTAGATGTTACCTCGCCATCATCGATTCTTTAGCCATTAAACATAGGCTTGTTTCCTCGATTATCCGAACTATCACTTTTGTCTTCATCCAATTCTTTGGTCATGAGGCATAGGCATGCCTTTTCATTTTCTCGAAATGTCTTCTTCATCACTATCATCCGAGTCATTATCGATGATTCTTCATCTTTTCACTGCTGGATTACGCCTTAAGTGCCTTCTTGCCCTTTCCTTTCCGGATGCTTTGAATTTCTTCTTTTCATCATCTTTGTCATTTTCTTCGGACAATCACCCTTTGAAGTGACCTCTCTTATTGCAGTTGAAGCATCTGTATTCATCATCTTTCTTCTTCATGTCTCTGTTTGAGCTTGACTTTTTGTTTGATGTTGAATTTCCCTTGAATGGCTTCTTTTTAAACCTGTCAAAACGTTTAACTAATAAAGCTACCTGTTCTTTTAGTTCTTGTGTCTCTTTGCTGATGCATTCGGCAAAGTTACTTTGCTGGGGTGCAGCTAATGCAGTAATTTTGTGTGTCTCTGCCGGACCACCATCTTCACCGTTCAATTCGAATTCATGAGCTTTCAATTGGGACATCAGTGTCAGAGTGTCAGTGCTTGCAAGATTTGTTGTTCCTCTGATTACTGATGTTATGATCTTCCATCTTTCAGGTAGTCCTCTCAAGATCTTCAAGCATACTTCTTTTTGTGGATATGTGTGTCCAAGCTGTTGCAGTTCACTGATGATGCTTGAGAATCTGTTGTCCATTTGATCAATGGATTCACCAGTCTTCATTTTAAAGTTCTCAAATTTCTGTTTTAAATGATAATTTGTTTTCTTTGATCGCTTGAGATCCTTCATTTATCAATGATAGTTTGTCCCACATCTCCTTTCTTTGTTTTGCGATCTTTGATTCTCATGAACATGTTCTTTGTCTAGAGTCTTTAAGATCATATCTTTTGCTACAAAGTCTAGGTTTGCTCTTCTCCTGTCATCTTTGGTCCAATCTTTCTTGGGTTTGTCTATCTCCTTTCCTTGATCTGCTCCTGTGCCTACCACATTAGTGATCATGATTGGGCCGTCATTGATTACATCCAGCATCTCCTCATGAGTTGCTACAAGATGAGATAACATTCTTATTTTATATTCATCAAAATTATTAACATTGAAAACATGTACTTTTGACAAGAAGTTTGAGGAATCCATCAGTGCAATTGAAGATAAAAATGGCAGTGAATGAAAATTTCAGATTTGAAAACTACTTTGAAAATATGTGATCTCCTTGTTACCAGAAATTAGATCTGAGACGTGTTACGATACTAGAAACACCTGCTCCGATACCAATTGTTGGTCCCAGAGAAGGTGAAACTATAGTCGGAAGGGGGGGTGAATGACTATAGTGGAGTTTCAAAAACTTTCTTGTGTTTTAAAAGCTTTTGGGCGTGGATAAGTCCCTTCTTACTATGTTGTTTTCAAATCGGTTTAGACAATCACGGATATGTGTTATGATGTAGACAAATTAAATAAGTCTTTGTAAAGTAAATTGCGAGAAATTAAATTGACACAAGGCTTATAGTGGTTCAGGTGGTGTAATCCCTTAATCCACTCTTCTCTGTGATGATCGGAGGAATTCACTATTGTTTTCACAGTACACACAATATGATTGTCCTTGGCTTCCCAAGCTTCACAATCTACAAGACTATCACTCCTGATCGCAATGCGACTTGGTGATTCGATCTTCCTTTTCTTGCTCCTTGAGATCAAAATCCTTCAACGGCTATCACGCTTTCAACTCCTTCTCAGTTGCCTCATTCGATTCATTTGCTTGATTTGATGTGAATGTGATTCACGCACTTGCTTGATCAATCTCAATTACAATATGACTTTGTAGTTCTGATGTTTGAGTTGATCACTAGATGTATCCTTGTAAGTTCAGAGAGAAGGCTTTTCTAATTGACAGAGTTTCTGTTTTTTTTTCTTCTTAATCATTATTGTTTTTCTGTCAATGCCTTCTATTTATAGCCTTGAATAGCCTTGATTTTGAAATTCCGTCCGTTGGCTATATTAATGAGGAAATAATCCTTGATTTTATTCTTGATTCCCCCTTAATTGTATTCTCCTTGATTTCAGTGATCGGATTCTTCTTTCAAATGTATAGCAGAAAATCCGTCCTTGATTGATCCTTTAATGATTGTGCATTTAATGCATGATCTCTTTGAATCTTCAATGTATATTAAATCGATCTTGTAAGTGTCTCTTCACCGTCTAGAGCGGTGGAGTGAGCCTTCCGACTTAGCCGTTAGTTCTTTCTTCGCCGTTTGTTTTCTTTTTTGCCGACGATCGGGTGTACTCGGCCGATTCACTGTTTTCTTCTTTGCTTTAGTTTCAGGAGAATCTTTATACTTCACTGATCCTTGATTTGGGTGAGATCAGTGTACACCATATTGGAATATTGAGTTTCATTACTTGAAACATAACTTAGACTTATCCAAGGTCATCAGACTTCCTTGGTTATAAGTCGATCATAATCCTTCTCAGTATCTCTCTGTGGTGCTTGGTCGGCTTCACTCTGCCGAATGTCTGCATTTCACTTTGCCGTCCTACCAACTAGTACAATACTTGTCTGACTCAACTTATACAACATGTCAGACTCTAAGTAAAGACTTATACAGAGAATTCTAACTTATTTCAGGCTTGCTATAACAGCTAGTATGGCCATCATCAAAACATAATAAAATGTTCCTAACACTAAAGGTTATATATTTTGATCTAAAACTCGGATCGTCAAAATTCTAAAGGATACGGTTTGATGTCTGATGCAGTGACATTGATGTTTGATGCAGGGACATTGATGACTTATGGAGTGAAATTGATATCTGATACAAGGACATTGATAACTTATGCAGTGACATTGATGTTTGATGCAGGGACATTGATGTCTGATGTAGAGACATTGATGACTGATGTAGGGACATTGATGTCCGATGCAGTGACATTGATGAAGTGACATTGATGAATGATGCAGGGATATTAAGCTAAACAAGATCGTCAAATGATTCAAGATCGTGTTAAAGAATTGAGGGATTCCACAATGAATCCAATTATCAGGAGGGCACAAACAACGTGTGGCCATTACAAGAGTCATAGTGAATAGTCTTTGTAGTTTCACCAAACTTGTACTTCTATCCATATTAAAAGCTCCACATTTGGAGAAATGTAAAACAACAGCAGAGCTGACTGATGCATTTGTTAGGTTTTATACAGTGACATTGATGTCTGATGTAGGGACATTGACGACTTATGCAGTGACATTGATGTCTGATGTAGGGATATTGATGACTTATGCAGTGACATTGATGTCATTGATGATGACATTGATTTTTACAATTAGATAACTGATGCAATGATATTGATGTCACCGCATATACAACTTGATACACACATTTGATAACTTTGTAAAGTAACTTTATTTCTTTGTTATCTTTAAATATTTGATTGATGTTGGTTTATTTGATTAGTGTTGGTTTAAATTTTCGATAACTTTGTAAAATAACTGTATTTCTTTTGTTTTTTTTTGTTTAAATGCATATTTTTACAACCAAAGGTATGCATAAATTGTTACAATAACACGTCACTGCATAAATCGTTACAATAACACGTCAGTGCATAATTTGATACAATAAGACATCACTGCATAGATGGCTACAATAAGAAGTCACTGCATAAATCGCTATAATGAGACGTCATTGCATAAATCGCTACAATGAGATGTCACTGATCAAGGTTGTCAATGGATCGCGGCGGTCAATACATCATGGTAGCCAATGAATCGCGGCGGTCAATGCATCGAGGTGGTTAATGGATCCCAGTGGCCAATGCATCCGGGTAGGTGGTCAATGCATGACGGTGATCAATACGTCACGTCGATTTTTATGAAGAAAAAAATTGATTTTATGAAATTTATTCGGAAAAATATCAAATTTGATTTTAGAATAAAGAAGACGAAAAATATGAATTTTAGTGAAAAAATTATGATGATCCGAGTTTTAGATCAAAATATATGAACTTTAGAAATATGGTGAATTAAAAAAAAAAAAAAAAAAAACTCTTCTTTTATTTTTTTTCCTCCTTCTTTTTTTTTTTTTTTTCCTTCTTCCTCTTTATCCACTTGAAATTAGAATGTCCTTATAACTAAATAAGTTTCCTTCTTAAAATTAGAATGTTCTTATAACTAAATAAGATTTCGGAGTGTCTTATTACCCCTAATAAATTAAAAATCAGTCCTTTTAAATAATTGGCCCTTATTTATATTGGAGAATTTGATGAAAAGTATTTATGGGAATTTACGATTATGGATTAATTATTTTCCTAAAGAAAAACCCACCCATTACTCCCCATCAGTTGTGCGCATAAACAAAAAAAGACGGAGAAGTTGAATGCTCCAAGTTTCTGGGAGAAAATGAATAGGAAGAAGAGAATCTTCCAATTTCAAGCTAATATGTTGGTCAATTGTGCAGACCATAGTAGATGAAGTTGATCATCTCGTCGCGGTGATTGTTTTCATA
Source organism: Gentiana macrophylla (assembly GCA_026214975.1). Taxonomy (NCBI): domain Eukaryota; kingdom Viridiplantae; phylum Streptophyta; class Magnoliopsida; order Gentianales; family Gentianaceae; genus Gentiana; species Gentiana macrophylla. The sequence goes on from CM047812.1 coordinate 78,829,308, forward strand.
TCAACAACTCCTCAATCCAATTCGCATAGGAAGTGATAAGTTTCAAGGATTCTTGTTCACTATATTTTGATGTTTTCTCTTGTATAACATGTTGCTATATGCTATGTATGTCTTTGGGACATTATTTGGAACGTGGCAAAGTCTAACACTGACTTATGGTAGCATCGGTTCTGCACCACAACCGAGTCTCTCTACGAGGAGAATGTGGGAGCACTGGAAGGTGGTTGTCTAGACCTTACGGGACATTGTCTTAGTAGTCAATTATCTTTTTGTTATTTGCCATGTAAATACTTTAGAATGTCTAGGACTAGATGTCCTTAGAAAGCCTATACGTGAACGAACCTAGACTATTAGTTTAAATTCCTAACAAACATACGTGATGTATCTAAAAGCTAAAACATTATGGTTCATGGTGAGGCACGTTTCTCTTTCGCAGTATGGAACAGTCCATATGTAACAGCCCGTGCCATATGAGGTACTGAACATGTCTTGGTGCATACCCGTCACCCGGAGAAGTGTCATTGGATCATAATGTAACAAATCATTGCTTGGTCGAGGTTTTACTAACTGAGCTAGTAGAGAGAGTGAGCTCTTCATATAATCTATGTGGTAGCAATTGTAATTCCTTACTTTATATATATATATATATATATATATATATATATATATATATATATATATATATATGGAAATATTACTCAAGAGACTCGGCTCTGCTGAGGCTTGACAGTGCTCAATGATTCTTTGAGCCTTAGGATTTCGTGCATAATATTTTTGTACACTTTATTTAATTATAAAGACATATTAATTGTGATACATATAAACAATTAATATGTCAAACTCTAGTTTACTTTATGTCATAGACACAATTAATATGTCATAGACATAGCTTTTACTTTTACTTTTACTTTTGCATGCTTGCCGCCCACATCTACATACTCAAGTGGCACCAAGCTAGTGCTAGTCTCTCTCAATTGTATCTATTTATACACCTCTCATATCAATGAATAAACTAAGTTGAAGTTTACTCTTGTGTTTATCACATTCTCAAACTCTCTTCATGGTAGCAGAGCCTTCTCGAGTTCTAAAATCATTTGCAAAACTCGGTTCTTTTTGGAGGAAAAATGTCAACATTATCGATGTTTCATCTTCTTGATAGACTCACAAATTGCCTCGTGAGACCGGATAATCGAACACTCTTCTTTACAAATCATAAACTTGATGGTAACAATTACTTTCTATGGTCAAGGTCTATGAAAATGTATATCTCCGGCCAGGGCAAGATGGGATATCATGCAGTTTCCAAACTCGCCCCCTAAACCGACCCCAAGTTTGAAGCATGGGACACGAAAATAACCAAGTCATGACCATCCTCACGAGGTCTATGACAAAAGAGATCGATGAGAACTTCATGATGTATGACACTTTGCTAAGGAAATGCAGACAATGCCAGAGACCTTTACTCAAAAAGGACAATACATCTCAAGTCTATGAACTCAAGCTCAGATTCAAAATTGCGCAAGGGGATATGTGCTCAGAACTCAATACTTTAATCAACTATCTAAGGCATGGCAACACCTAGATATGTTGGAAACTCACCCTGGAATGATGTTAAAGATGTCTTGCACTCTTTAAAGACATCATCGAGAAGAAGAGAGTATTCAAATTCCTTCTTGGATCGAATCCTACTCTTGATGATGTCGAGGTAGAATTCTTGCTACTAAACCTCTTCCAAATCTCAAATCCATGTTTGCCGAGAGGTCAAACATGAGGAAAGCAGGAGGAAAGTGATGTTTCTTTGAACCCCCTCGCCGACAACCTACTGAAAGTGCCACCTGCCGATCGTCAGAACCTGCTGAGGCTCACGAGGCTTCTGAGGCTTCTTGATAAAATCGAAGCCGTTGCGTGACCACCTTTATAAACGCACTAATCACACCAAGGACACTTCTTTGGAAGCTACATGGCAAGCCTAACTCCTCCAAGTCCTCCGGACACCCAAGGAAAGTCGAGGCGAGACACATAAGTGAGGAAGAAGATGACAACAGGTTGAATGCTCACTTTGTCGCATTCAAAGCCTTTCTAACTCAACAAAAGGAGGTAGTCACTCTACCGACATAGCCTCTCATGCCAAGTCACAGTAAATTCTACTCATCTATTAGTAATGAAACCTGGATTGTTGACTCTGGGGCCTCTTCCCATATGACCTGTAATAAAATCTCATTACTCAACTTAAGCCATGTCCCCAAATTCACAATATTAAGGCTGGCGATGGATCTATCTCTAGTGCAAAAGGTTTTGGTCAGTGCGACTTACTAATAAGATATGCTGCAGAATGTCCTATTTGTTCCAAAATTAGATTGCAATCTCATATCTCACAAGAAACTTACTAAAGATTTGAACTGGATCATTGTTTTTAATGAGAATCGGTGCACATTCCAGGATCATTCCTCAAAGGCGTGTGATTGGGACTGCTAAACCTTGCTCAGTCATTTGTGGTCAACCTGCCAAGACAAGATCGAAGACTCAATCGCCTCAGCACTGCACTCAAAACCTAGACAATATCATGTTATGGCATTATAGACTAGGACATCCAGCTTTTAGTTATTTAAAGTCTATAGATCTGAATTGTTTAAAGGTTGTAATTTGAATGATCTTCAATGTGATATTTGTCGGTTTGCTAAACTCACCAAATCTGTGTATGCAAAATTACCTTACTTACCATCCACACCATTCACCTTAATTCACAAAGTGACGTATGAGGACCCTCAAGAGTAAAAAGCATAACAGAAAGAGGTGGTTTGTTACCTTCATAGATGACCACACCGTAACCACTTGGTTATTTTTAATGAAGGATAAGTCCGAAGTTGGACCCATCTTTCAAGAATTTTACAACATGGTCTCCACTCGGTTTGACACTAAGATCAAAATCTTGAAGACCGACAATGCTCTTGAATATTATGAGTCTCATCTCAGTAATTTCTTGATGGATAAAGGGATTGTCCATATCAAGAGTTGTGTTGAAACCCCTCAAAGAAAATGGGGTTCTTTGAGAGAAAGAAACAGTGCATCCGCTTGAAATGGCTAGGTCTATTATGTTTACCACAAATGTTCCAAAATATATGTGGGGTGAAGCCATATTGACTTCCACATACTTAATCAACAGACTTCCCAAAGCAGGTACTAGGCTTCAAAACTCCTATCAAAACCCTACTGGACACACACTCCTCGCCCCATCTTATTTCCCGCTTACCTCCAAAAATCTTTGGGTGTCTTGTGTTTGTCTATATCCATGCCCAACACGAAGCAAACTTGATCCCAAAGCTCACAAGTGCATATTCCTAGGATATGCAAAGGACGAGAAAGGTTACAAGTGCTACTCTCCTTCCCGAAAAAGATTTTACAATTCTATGGATGTAAATTTTTTTGAAAGGACTCCCTACTACAAAGAAGTCCACTGAGGCGATCACAGATGGAAACTCGATAGAAATTGACCTAAACCCCTTCCTTCAAAGAAACTCTTACCCTCAAAGAACTCTCATCGATCCTCAAAGAGATCGAACCCCAAGATTCCTCTTGACTCAAAGACTTTCATCGATCCCAAAGAACTAACTCGACTCGAGCCTGCGACCACTCCGAGCCCACCGACACTCAAAGAATCTGCAGATCCTCAGCAGCTCATCGACATTGATGACAGACTATTGCTCTAAGGAAAGGAAAAGATCATGCAACGATCATTCTATTCATACTTATTTATCTTATGATCGCTTGTCTCCTGTCTTTGCCATGTTTACACAGGACTGGATTCTCACTCTATCCCTAGAAATATTCGTGAGGCCCTTCAAAATGATAAGTGGAAGGTCTTTGTTAAAACTGAGATGATCGCTTCTCTGGATAATCATACTTGGACCTCACAACTCTTCCCAAAGGCAAGAAGACAGTTAAGCTGCAGATGGTTATTCACTATTAAATACAATGCGATGGTACAATTGACAAGTACAAAGCCGATCGGTAGCAAGGGGATTCACTCAAACTTATGGTATTGACTATAAGGAAACTTTTGCACCAGTGGCAAAACTCAACACCTGTCGTGGTTCTCGCTCTCTCTAGTTGTCCAACTGGGTCGCCTCTACACCAATTGGATATCAAAAATGCTTTTCTCAATGGTGATCTCACCGAGGAAGTCTATATGAATGTACCTCCCTGGTTTTGTCAATCCCACACTCGGGGCAAGGTATGCAAACTCGTGAAATCTCTATATGGCCTCAAGCAATCCCAAGAGCCTGGTTTGGAAAACTCACTCACCGTGGTTAAAGCTGCTGGATATCATCAATGCAACTCACCCGATCACACCATGTTTGTCAAGACAACCAACCGGAGAGAGGTCATTCTAATTGTATATGTGGATGATATCATCCTTCTTGGGGAAGACTCTCATCATCGAAATCCGAACTTGAAGACTCTACCGGCAAAGGTGTTCCAAGTTAAAGATCCGGGGCTACCTCAAGTACTTTCTTGGTATGGAAGTAGCTAGAAACACCAATGGCATTTCGGTCTCCCAAAGGAAGTATGTCCTGGACCTCTTCAAGGAAATCGGCATGTTTGGGATGCAAACCTGCTCAGTATCTCAGGTAGACCCCGGTCCATACCCTCTTGCATGGTGACATTGCCGTCGAGGAAAGAACAATATCAAAGGCTAGTAGGCAAACTCATATACCTTTCTCACACAAGACCGATATTGCATATGGGGTCGGGCCTGTCAGATCAATTCATGCATTGCCCTACTTGAGCAACATTGGGATGCATGAATAGATCTTGAGGTATTTAAAATCCACTCCTGGCCAAGGCCTCGCACTTCACCAAGTCTCCTGATAGATCAATCAAGGTCTACACTCGATGTCGATTGGCTGGATGTCACATTGATGCGAGGTCTACCACGTGCTATTGCTCATATATATGGGGAACTCAGTTACTTGGAGGAGCAAGAAACAACCTCTCGGTGTCAAGAAGCGATCTTGAAAGTCGAACTAAGGGCACTTGTACTTGGCATTTGTGAAGCTCTATGGCTAAAAAGTGGTACATCGATCGAACTTCAACAACCAGATCGAAGAACCTATCACACTGTTGTTGTGATAATAATTCACCTTATGCATGGCGGTAAGATCCATCCATCATGATAAAACCAAGCATGTGGACATTGATGATTACTTTTCGAAGGAGAAGATTGATGCCAAGATTATTCAACTCCAAAGATGTTCCTCACAGATCGTAATCGTTGATATTCTTACCAAGGCTATTCCACTCTTATGTTCAAAGAGACTAAGTAGCAAACTTGGTCGCATCAACATATACAACCCGGTTTGAGGAGGGTGTGGAAATATTACTCAAATAGACTCACTTTCTGCGAGGCTTCACAGGTGCTCAGCAGATTGTTTGAGCCTTAGATTTCGTGCATAATATTTTTGTACACTTTATTTAATTATAAAAGACATATTAATTGTGATACATATAAACAATTAATATGTCAAACTCTAGTTTACTTTATGTCATAGACACAATTAATATGTCATAGACATAGCTTTTACTTTTACTTTTACTTTTGCATGCTTGCCGCCCACATCTACATACTCAAGTGGCCGCCCAAGCTAGTGCTAGTCTCTCTCAATTGTATCTATTTATACACCTCTCATATCAATGAATAAACTAAGTTGAAGTTTACTCTTGTGTTTATCACATTCTCAAACTCTCTTCAATATATATATATATATATTGTACCTGAACTTCTACCCCTTTCTAAGTACGTAGTACTTAACCCTTATTATTGTTTTCACCCGAGAAGATTGGCATATAGACGATTATGGCTATGATGATAGCAATGAAGGAGCTGACATGTGAGCTTGGGTTGATAAATGAAAAGCTGTTATAAAATAATAGAAAACAAACCAAAGATACAACAACAAAGATGTAGAGGAAAAAGGAAACCAAAGATACAACAACAAAGATACAACAACAAAGAATGGATTTCTTATTACTATTTATACAACACCAAAAGATATGGATGATTTATACAACACCAAAGGTAAACTAACTACAAATGATACAATGAATGATAATAATTGACAAGAAAACTCTTGGAATTTGTAACTTAGGTTTACATGATGAATGGTAGTGAATTCTAGAATTGAATAAAACCTCTTGTTATTTATGGTGTAAGTTAATGGACATTCACATCAATTATTTCATAACACTCCCCCTTGAATGTCCATTAAACAAAGAATATGCCTCGTTAAAACCTTACAAGGAAAAACCCTATGGAAAAAATCCAAGTGAAGGAAAATAGTACATATTCATTCGTGCTTGTATTACTCCCCATGATGAAAACGATATTTGAGAGCTTCGAAACGGCAAATGGAAATCTTATCTTCGAATGTAGTAGAAAACTATGCTTCTGTGAATAAATCGACTGATTTGATCACTTAATTTAAACAACTGTGCATCGCCTTTTCATTTGTAGATCGTCTTCAAAAGTATGATGTATAATTCCTCTTGTGTCCTTTGAAATATCAGTCGAACACCATGTACTGCTACAATTCTTCATCATTTAAGTGTAATTGAATCTGTCGGGTCAACACTTTGGCTTGATTCATCGCATATCGATTTCACTTCTCTTTGAAGATCATGTGCTCTCCCACTTATGTAAATATTATTGAATTTGAGATGAACAATCTTCTTTGCGCTTGTAATAGTAGATAAAGATCATTGAATATAGAGTGATTTGAATGCTCTATCTAAGTTGCATATAACGATATATGTCATGTACTATTAACTTTGCTAGAAAAACCCGAAGGGGACAAAAACTAGACAAGGAAAGTAGTTCATGACATATGCGTTTTATGTCTTGCACCTTTTGCCGCCTCGTTAAAAACCTTTAACTAAGAAAACCCTCAGTGGGAAAAAAACTTAGTTAAAGGGAAAAAAAGTACGATCATTGTTCATACAGACCAAAGCATCAAGATTGTTTTGAAGTTGTCGCCTCCCACGACGACAACGAAATCATTCAAATGTACGCATTCCAATACTATAAACATAATTCTCCAAAATAGATGTTGGAATGAACTTAGTGAACAAACATGTCGGATTGTCACTTATAGCGTACTTTTTATAAGTCATATCTCTTTTAGAGTCCAATTTAAATGTAAGGGCTAAAAATTATCATACCCACTACTCATTTGTGCAACACTTGCAACACAATCAACATTATCTTCTAAATAAAAATAGGGGATGTAATATCACACAACTCATGTCATTATGCATGAGCTATTTATATATATACCTTATTCATAGGGAATTTACTGATTGATTTTCTTACCTTTAACCATATTTTAAGCAATATAATGACATTTGCAACTCAGCAATATATACAGGTTGCGATTTTCATGTCTAAAATCAATCATACATTTTCATATAAATATGTCTAGTGACCTATAAATATACGGTCACAACGTCATATAAAAATCCTTAGTTCTTTGCCATTTATTAAGTAGCGGAACATGATGTTATCCATAGTGGGAGAATGTAATTGATCAAAATCAATAATTGGTTATTACAGAACCAAATTCTAATCAAGATCGACCTTCTATTGTTTATTTAATTTTTACCCAGTCTATATGCTTCCAAAGACTCTATTATTGACATGGGTTCGGATCCGTATTATACTAGCAAATTATGAGGCAAATATGTCGCCGACGATCGTGATAATATATTACCAATTTCTCCCGTGAAATACATTGCTAATTCGATATTAGCATAAACCGAATCCTTATCAATGCATGGATCCGGTTGTTCCGCAACCCCAATATTTTATCATTGGATGCACGTGCGAATTTATTTGGGGTTTCGTTTTCGAGACAAATCTCTTCGAGATATTTCATGAGTGACTTAATATCAATAGTGAATTCACTTTCCGTGGATTTTATCTTTTACACCGATCGGTCTTATACACTTTCTCGTAGATAATATTATCAATCATATTTGATTGGGTGCATTTATAAATAGTCACTCTTTATACCCAAAGAAAAGCATCTGGCGCTTCTTTGCTAAATATTGCATGTTAAACTATTTACACAATTTAGTTAGAATGATGCGTAGAAGATCTTTATAAAATTTCTCGGCATTCTTATATATTAAAATGGGGTTCTCTTATCTCCCCTAATGCCGGAAAATGATCTTCGTTAAAAATGTAGTAATTGCACCGAGTCAGTAACTTGATGCTCATCATTCGCTTCAAACGATTTACATATTTTCTAACACATTTTTGCTAAATCAATCTCATGATCAAGTGCTATTTGACTTTTGTTTCTAATGATTATAAAAGTTATTTAATCATCTCATATCTATGAGATTAATATCTTTTGGAAACAAAACAACTTATACGTTTCATGGGTTTAATATAAATATCAACATCAGTAGCACTATGTCATTTCAGATTCTTCAAGAATCATTCACATTATTTTTGACATTCTTCTGGGGTTTCGATAAAATAATATAATAAAACTTCATGTTCTTTTTCTCCCCCCACATGAGATTGACAATGCTTATTGTGTCTTATATTGATATGCTATATAGCTATTTTATGACATGTCTTTCGTGATTTTTATATTACCAGAACACTCATAATTGATGACTCTTTTAGAGTTCTTAATTCATCTCATAAATTTTGTCCACATCAGGTGTATTACGTGACTCAATCACGACTATTCAGAAATGAACTTCAAGTTCATTTATATTATAATGTTTGTCACGAGAATTGATTTAATTGTATTTATTTTTCCACCCGCTAATCTCGGACAATATATACAATCGATATCCAGAATATTTGCAATAACCCGTGACGGATTCTACATTTTAATGTGATATCCTCTTATGCGGGTATCAACAAACTTCATGAATATATATCAAGCGGGGGAATAATCTCTTCTGGAGTTTGACATTTCAATATCGTTTCATCCGTTGTCTCATTTTGGTATGACAACGGTAATTGATATCTCCAAAAGAATAATATATTTCCACGTTCACTTCATTGAATGGAATGATACAGCTTAAAATTTTTAATTTGGTGGCATGATGCATCTTACATAATTTAATTCCAAAAATGATGCATATAGTGTTTGTCACTTTATCTTTTAGGATTTGACATGTCTCATCATTTTCAAACATATTGTTTATACTCATTTCACCGACAAATGATATTCATAACGAGTAAATACTCTTTATTTCTCATAGTCTCGATATGATACCATAATTTTTTATAGATATCTCTAAACTAATATATTCGAGACTCGGGAGAGCATAGTGCTTTATTTCAAGCGATTAAATATCAATGGCTTTTTCGACGCCTTATATCAATATAGCACTTGCAACAATTATTATTTGCTTCTCCCATTTTTATTTTTTATTTTGAGACATTTTCTCAGAATGTGCATTGTCGCACTATCGATATAGACATATTTTGTCATTGCCAACAATCAATCTCAAGTTTGGCTTTAATCTTTAGGGCCAAATTCAAATTCACTGCTTCGGCCACGATCGTTCCCAAATTTTGAAAATGGAGTCACATTCACTACATGGAATGGATGTTTACCAATTGATTGGGACATTTTACTCACTTGAGCTCTCATTGTGTTGATGTTACAAAGTCCACTAACATCAATATTACGTGCATATCATATAGGAAAAACAATTGTATAATCATCATAAAGAATAAAATTTTACCTCAAATTCTTACATTATTTGTTGTGTCCAAGTGCCGTAGATGATTTATCAATATAATATACAAACATGTAGAATGTGATTCTTAAATGACTGATCACCGTGTAAGAGGCTATTACCATATGATGACCAACTATTACTAACTGATGTAAAAGACAAGTATAAGCACTAAGCGAAATGGCCAACAATACATCCCGTAATGAGAATCTCAATACCGTGATCTTAAACTCATATCTCGATGTATAAATATGTTAGCAAAGATAAATAATCAAAATAACATATAAACACATGTTATTACACATGGAAATAATTTCAATATGAAATACAAAATCATGCCAGCAAATCAAAGGTATCCATTCATTCTTGTCCTTTTGAAACTCGACTGAGCGAACTAAACGGATTTCATTTCCTAATTATTTTGCTGCAATGTGAGTACCATATACTACACCGAGAGTCCATGCACAAAGGTGTGCATTCTCTTCCTTTTTTCTACCAATACTCAGGCATAATAAATAAATAAAAGGAATTCTCTTCCAAAGTTTTCTTCTCAAATAGTAGTGTTCAGTCAAGTAAATGCATATAACTCAACAGAATAATATTGTAAGAAGAACACCTTTAGATATCCTAGGAGTGATGAAACCAATTAACACATATATGCAACAATTCATATAGCCAATGCATTGGGCAAAATCTATGCACTGCACATTTCGAAAGAAACAATAGTAATAATATTCTACATAGGGTCATATAACAAGGTTTCATTTATTGGAAATTAGCAATAGTACTAATATAAAACCACAATGACAATTCCAATAATCTTAAAGGTATCTAATGTCCTTATAATTCAAATAATGCACAACAACAGGTAATTCCATGGAATATGCTAACATTTAGTTTGTGTCCAAGAGAAACGTTTTATGTCTAAATGCAATAATCATTCTCATCACTTCTTTTCAAAGCGACCATCTATAACTAATTGTATTAATTAAACCAAAAACAAAAAAAATGAAAGCCACATTTGCTGAATTGGAGTTAACCAATAGCACAAGAACATTTAGAAGCAAGAGTTTATTAGCATATATCAACAACCAATCACAATATTAATGGGAAGCATACTGTTGCAACATAATCACATGAAATTATTGAATTCAAGAAGGCTTATTAGATCAAATGGTTGAGCAATTTTAAATATATACATTAGTTTATTCTCAACAAGCATAGTAACAGTGGTAAACAAATAGTTGGCATCAAGTCATAATTCTAAATATGATAATATGAATTGCAGTGGGAAAAAAAAACTTACAACAAATTTTGCTATGTAGTTGTATAGTCTCCCCGATCATCCAAAATTGTCAAAAATGAATGCCTTCACCTAATCAAGAAGAATTGCTACGTTGATGTTGTCACAATTTGGGAGGTAATGCTTCATATCAATTACGGGAGAACCATGAGCTCAAAAAATGGTAGAGTCTCGTGCTGATAACGTGTTATAAAATAATAGAAAACAAACCAAAGATACAACAACAAAGATGTAGATGAAAAAGGAAGAATGAACTTTCTTATTACTTCATCTCAACTTCTCTACACCCCATTCCAAAGATATGGATGAGGTATTTATACAACACCAAAGGTAGATGAACCAACTACAAATGATACAATGAATGATAATAATTGACAAGAAAACTCTTGGAATTTGTAACTTAGGTTTACATGATGAATGGTAGTGAATTCTAGAATTGAATAAAACCTCTTGGTATTTATGGTGTAAGTTAATGGACATTCACATCAATTATTTCATAACAAAAGCATCTTTTTAATTACTACGCATTTTCATTATTTTTATTTTGGAATTGTAAACGGTTATCATTTTAGAGTTCTAGACTTAATTTCCTTTTAGTACTTTGTGGTTCATTTCTCATTGGGATTGTAACAGTGGTAAACAACAATTAAATTATGTTGTTGTCTTTTGGTTTTTTTTAGACGTCGAGTGAAACATGTTAATCCGTTGTTGTCATTTGACATTCCTGAGTTGTTATTAGCATTTATTTCTGCTTTACTCTGATAATGTTGTCATACGAGGCTTACACATATCTTACTCTGATATGCGTGCCGGACGTTCTTTTAAGATAAAGACGATTCGGTGTCTGGAAATGGGACGTCAGAACATTCTTTGAACCAAGGAACCACAAAGCTTTTGTTTAACACTAATTATTCATGATCATTCTTTTATGTTCTTTATGTACTTATTGTTCAAAATTTTCTCTTATTGTTCCTGACTTACTTTATCCCGATTTACTTATTTTTAAGATTCTCGAGTATAATGCCATGTTTAAAAGATCGTGACGAATGTGGAGAGACTAAGATTCATGGATCTTAGACAAACCATACGTCCGCTATTCTTCCCCATGGACAGAGGCTTACCGACCCGACATATGCTTACTCTTTTTGCCTATGAGCGAGGAGTGATGCCGAGGACATCGAGGATTTGTTGTCTTTCTTAAAACACATAGTACCTAACCACAAACAGTTCATTATGTTTCCTTCACTTGGTGAGAAATACCGTTACATATCGACGTATACATATATGATGTAGCATTGACCTAAGATGAAGTAAGACACGGTGAAAAACTCTCCGGGCCGGGGATCACGATAACAACCGTCAACCTTTATTTTTCGATGCTAGTTTTGATGACATGATAAGATGTCTTAATTATAACAAAAATTGAAACACAATACCATACTTATTCTTTACAAAAACCGTGGGATAACTACAAGTCACTCATCAGCAAGAAAAACGAGTTGTTTCCCAACACTGCGACCGTTTAGCAGAGCAATAAGCGCAGCTGGACCGTTTTCAATGCCTTGTACAATGTTCTCCACATACTTTATCTTCTTATTATGAATGTTTGGCAGCACAAGATCCAAAAACTGCGAGTACTCGGCATAGTATTTGTGAACATGAACTCCTTCCATACGTGCCGCCCTGTGAAGAACATGCATGAGATTCTTCACTCCCTCGGGTTCCGTCCGATTGTATTGTGAAATCATCCCACAAATAGCAATCCTGCAATCAAGTGCCATGTTCTCTAATACCGCCTCTAGCATTTTGCCCCCGACGTTATCAAAGTATATATCGATTCCATCTGGGAAGTACCTATACATACAACATAAAGTCATTTGCAGCAAAACTATTCTGTATTAGGGAGGAGATAATGCATTTATAACATACCTTTTCAATGCAGCACTCAAGTCTTGCTCTTCCTTATAATTGAAAGCTTCATCGTATCCGAACGTGTTTTTCAAAAGCTCAACCTGTCAAGATGAAGAATAAATAGATACACAAAAGGCATTATAAGAAACATAATGTAAAGATTTATCCTTTAGAGCTCACCTTTTCTTTACTACCAGCACTTCCAACAACATAGCAACCGGCCAATTTCGCGAATTGCCCTACTAACTGCCCAACTGCACCAAATGCTGATGATACGTATACCTTGTCGCCTTTCTTAGGATTACAAACACGATAGAATCCACCATAGGCAGTCACACCAGGCATACCTTAAAAAAAAGTGCAAGAAACCATACAGTGATCAATCCGTTTGAGTTCTTTACAAATACGTACAATTACAGCTCTGACAACTTCTGATCTTTCTAGACACGGATATTTGGTACTGCGTCTTTGATCACAGCAACAATAATGTCACCGATATGACGATTGCTTGTCTAAATAACATGTGTACTTTAAGCTTTTGTGAGAGATTATAGTTATTTGTTATACAAGTATTGTGTACACAGAGGAATACAAAGTGAGTGAAGATGCTATAAAGATTATGCTTTGTTTTGGGAAGGAAAATTTACCAAGAAGTCCACAATAATAAGAAAGGGGAACATCAGTGTGTTCAATTTTGAACAAAAGTCCCTCTTCTCCAATGAAAGTGTACTCTTCCCAATTTGTCATACCCCAAACTAAGTCACCTTTCTTGAATTTCGGGTTACCAGAATCAATCACCTTGGCCACCCCAAATCCGAAAATCGGCTGCATCCAGCATCCCAAACATTACAAGATTCAAAGCAAATCTTTAGAATCAGTATATACACATTAATTCAACTAGGGAACAAGGTAAAATTTTTTTTTTTTTTTTGGAAGTAACTTGATTCATTAATAAGAGTAGAAAAATGATGAGAAAAAGCAAAGGGGAAGTGGAAAAGAGGTTACTTTATCAAGGGTGTAGCCATCATAGAGGTGAATCTCAGATCTGCCCATGAACATGCGCTGTAGAGGATCACAAGACAGGTAGAGATTTTTTACCAAAACAGATTTGGAGGCAGGTGGGAGTACGAGGGCTATGGTGGATGTGTTTAGATACATATCTGTCTCCTTTGGTACATCCTTTACATAACTCTTGAAAAGCACCTGCTTGTTACTCACCACCTCTCCCTCAGCAGCCGCCATTAATTAATTGTCAAGAAATTTCGATGGATTGATCTAGTGAGAATTCTTTTTGAATAATATCTCTCTCAGCTATAAGTGATTTTATTGAAGGAGTGAATGTCAAGTGAAACAGAGGGACTAATATATCAGGACCAAAGTCAATACAACATAATGAATCGAAAATTTTTAGGCGGTATGTCTGCACAATCAGGATAAATTTTATATATACTGCAAAACGTTCGTACGTTTTAATGTACGTAAATGATAAATACGAGAAAACGCTTGTGTTTTTTAATGTTAGTAAGTTTATCAGTACTGAACGTTTTTTTTGTTGTCGTTGTTATTCAGTACATAATGTTTTATCAGAAAAATTCGATCCCACGATGAATGTTTGATTCGAGGCTAATAATTGCATACATAATGTTAGATAATATTAGAAATAGTCTCCAAGGGTATTTTGGTCCTTTACTTATTTAGACACCTAAGATGACACGTGGGAGTCTCTATTGTGTCTGTTAGATTTGGCAAATCTCTGTTAGATTCTATAGTGGCCGTTTTTAGTATACTGAGGAAGAACAAAACTTTGTAATGGCGATTATGGTGTAATCTTGGATAATGAATGAAAATGGTTGCTGCTAGTTTCTTCTAATTTGGTATCAGGGCAGGGTGAGTGGCTGTTTCATCACCTTCGAAGATGAACACCACTAGAATTGATGCACTAGTCGTTGGAGCTACCGGTAGTACCTCCACTGCCGGACGAAAGCATACAACAGGAGGAAATGGAGCTACAGCTATGCAAAACATAGGAATGATTCCGCCAACAATCAGGGGCAACCCAATTGGAGCTGGAAGCATGTCATCCATGTTCATGCGAGGTGGATTCATTCTGGCAACTGGGATACCGTTACCATCCGGGCTCAACCTTGGACGACCATACATATTTTCCTCTAGCACTTGTCCGATCTACTCTTTTCTACCCACTATTCCTTTGATTGGGACTATTGGTACTGGAAATCTTCCTAATTTGCCCTTCAACAACAATCTAAATCAGGTGTGTTCTGTGGAATTAGACCGGAATAAGTATCTATTGTGGAAATCCATGGTTCTACCCATCATTAGAGGCCAAGGCTCGAGAGTCATGTTTTGGGAGATGAAGGTTTGAGCAGAACTATTTTATCACCACTAGGAGCCTCTGGATCACCATACCAAAGACCTCAAACCCCAGAAGAATGGAGTATTACTAATCAACCGTTGATAGGTAGGCTCATGGGATCTATGATAGAGCAAGCTTTACTTGAAGTATTGGGATGCAGTACTGCTTGAAAGATCTGGACAACTCTAGAAGCTCTTTCAATATCCAATCTGAATTAAGAATGTTGGAATACAATTCAGCTTTTACCAGGGCTACCAAATGGAGCAAATCTATGGCTGAATAACTGGCACATATGAAGTCTTATGGAGATAACCTAGTTGATGCAGGCTATCCTATTTCCAAGATCTGAACTAATTTTGGCCACCTCAGGAGGTCTGGAAAGAGAGTATGAAAATGTAATAGTGAATTTATCAGCTAGGGTTGGATCTCTATCTTGGCAGGAGGTGTAGTTCTAACTAATCACGCATTAAAGAAATCTGGCTAGGTTCAACAACAGCCTAGACATGAATATGAGTTCTATGAATCCTAGAGCTCAATTTGCTAACAGCAGCAACTTTAGACCCAGAGCAGCAAGACAAGGACCTAGACCTACCAATACATCTCAAAATTCTGGTAATAGGGGTAGATGAGGTAGGAATAGAGGCAGAGGAGGTAGAAGCCCTTCAAATTCCAATTTACTTGTGTGCTAACTCTGTTGGAAAAGTGGCCACACTGTCATTGCTTGTTGGCATAGGATTGAGCAAGACTTTGTGGCAAACAATCGTGGACCTAGACAGAACTCTTCTTTTCTTGCATCTCCAAAGACTGCTATGGATTCATCTTGGTATATTGATAGTGGAGCTACAGACCACACCACCTCTGACATCAGACATCATACTACACAAGATCTGATACTCTTGCTGTTGGGAATGGTGATCTTCTCCCCATAACACACACTGGTTCTTGCACTCTCAAAACACAGTAATGTTAAAACACTCTCTTCATGTACTTTCTATGACCAAAAAATCTTGTTAGTGTGTCTCAATTAACTTATGATTATCCTGTTATAGTAGAATTTGATGATAAATTTTGTTATGTCAAGGACAAGGCAACAAGAAACAGCTCCGAATATGAATCCTTAAGCAATGCCTCTATCAAATCTCTGTCATTGATGGAGCCAACTCTGAGGAACTTTGTAGTCCTGTTTCCCATATGATCTTCCTTCACTCCAAGCTGTCTTTTGATCTTAATTCCAGTTTTTAATAATTGTGAAGCCCTAGTTGGCTCTCTGAATCTTGATAAAAACATGAATGTCTGGCATAAGAGACTTGGTCATCCATCCACACAAGTTTTGAATTCTGTTATTGATATGTGTGGTTTGTCTGTTAATGATAATTTGTCCTTTTGTAAGGCCTGTCAATATGGCAAGATGCCTTACCTTATCATAAATCTGATTTCCATGCTAAATGTATGCTTGATGTTGTGTATACGGATGTGTGGGGACCTGCCCCTACTAAGACTGAGTCTGGTTACTTGTATTACATTCATTTCCTAGATGACCACTCCAGATTTACCTGGATTTTTCCTTTAAAACACAAATCAGAAGCCTTATCTACCTTCATTAACTTTAAGAAGACGACTGGAACTCAGTTTCACACCACTCTTAAATGCATGCAGTCTAATTAGGCTAGAGAATATAGAAATTCAAAACTTATCTTAGAGAAAATGGGATAGGTTTTAGGCATCCATTCCTTTATGCTCATGGTCAACAAGGTAGAGTTGAAACTAAACATAGACATATAACATAAATGTGACTGACCTTTGTAGCACAAGCATCTATGCCCTTAAAATTCTGGTTGGATAATTTCAACAATCTGTTCAAATTATCAATCATCTTCTTACACCTGTCTTTATCAATCTTTCTCCTACCTAAGTCCTTTGTCAAACAAAACCAGACTTGTCCAAATACAAGGTTTTTGGATGTTCCTGCTTTCCTAATCTTAGGCCCTACACAAATCACAAATTCAGTTATCATTCCACCAAGTGTGTCAATCTGGGATTAAGTATTCAGCATAAGGGGTATATGAGTCTTGATTTCTCAGGGAGAGTATACATCAACATAGGTGTTGTATTTAATGAACAAAGGTTTCATTTCAAAGATGGTTTCAAACTAGGCCTATATACGATTGTCCAAATAGCCCTTAATCTTAGTGATATATCATGTATGCAGAACATTACCTGTGATTTTCCTCTTATTGCATCTACTGATCCTGACTTAAGTCAATCGCATCCTGTAATACATTATGAACCATTCTTTTCCTTCTAGTCCTACTCCTGCAAATCACTCATCTGAATCTTGTCTAGCTTCCCTTATCTCTCCTTCCACTGCTGACAAGACAACATAACATTCTGGTCTTGATACACCATCTTCTCCACAAGTATTTTTCAGTTCTGAATCCTCTTCTTCTCCATCACCTCCCAAACAACTTTTCCATCATATGCAAACCAGATCTAAGAGTGGAATATTCAAGCCTAAAGTCTATCACACTTCCATCACTAATTCTAATCTCCCTGCTAACCTTTCTGAACAAGTTAGAGTATCAAATGCTCTGGGTACTCCTGAATGGAAGACTTCTATGATTGAATAATTTGATGCCTTAAAAAGGATCCACACTTGGGATCTGGTTCCCCTTTCCACAAACTATAATCTGGTGGGTAATAGGTGGATCTTCAAACTGAAACTGAAACCAGATGGTTCCGTTCTTAAACACAAGGCTAGGCTGGTGGCAAAGGGCTTTCACCTGACCTATGGGGTTGATTTCACTGATACTTTTAGCCCAGTAGCAAAGGCTTCAACTATCAGAGTGGTTCTTACAGTAGTTTTGACTCAAAATTGGCATATCAGACAAGTAGACATCAACAATGCCTTCCTAAATGGTCGTATCAATGAGTCTATTTACATGCCACAACCTGAAGTGTTTGAGGATCCTAAGAGACCTCACTTTGTGTGCAAGTTGAACAAGGCACTCTATGGGCTCAACTAAGCCCCAAGATCCTGGTTTGGAGCCTTGAGAAACCAAATGCTAGTGCGGGGATTCCAACAATCCAAAGCTGATACTTGATTGTTTGTTCTACAGATTGATACTGACTTACTGTATGTGTTAATTTATGTTGATGATATCATTGTCACAGGTAACTCACAAAGTCTGAAGCATAAGTTTATTAATATGTTATATTCTATGTTTGCCCTAGAAGACTTAGGGCCTATTACTCACTTTTTGTGCTGAAGTTTATGAATATAAAGTGAAAGTAATTTAAATGGGGAATCATTATTGATGAACTAAAATCAACAAGTTAATTTACGATTCTACTGATCATGGGGTATTTATAGATTTATACACCTCACGAATTAGTTAAGAGTAAGTTACAAACAGTTACAACAAACTACAACTGAATAACAGTTTTATATACTAAACTACTCAGCAGTCTGCTTAGTGTTCATTTGTTTTGTTGAGTTCAAAGGAAGATTGCACTAAACATTCCCTTAAGCCCTTATATTGTAACACCCCCTCAAGTTGAGAGTGGTACATGAACAGCTTGCACTCAACATTCCCTTCAGCTAATTGAACTCTGAAATATCTTTGAAAGTCCCAACTTGTCGAGTGGATAGGAGAAAATTGGTGCATCTAAGGCCTTAATGAGAATGTCAGCTATTTGTTCTTTTGTGTTGACTAGAAGAAGTTTGTCAAGTCCAGACATGACTTTTTCCCTCGCAACATGACATTCAATCTCAATGTGCTTTGTTCTTTCATGAAGCATATGATTATGAGCAATGTGCATTGCACTTGCATTGTCATAGAATAGAACAACAGACATCTTCACAGGAACCTTCCAATCTTGTAGTATGTAAATCAACCATTAGAGTTCACAAACTGCATTTTCCATAGCCCTGTACTCAGCCTCTGATGAACTTTTTGCTATAGTAGTTTGCTTCTTAGCCTTCCAAGAGATGGGAGCCTCTTCTTGAAACATCATGTAGCCTGATACTGATTTTCTTGTTTCAAGGCAACCAACCCAATCCCTGTCTGTAAAACCTTATAAGACAAGGTCATTTTCTGCTGGAAACAAGATTCCTTGCCTGTATTGGCCTTCAAATACCTCAGCAGTCTATGTGCTAATTTCATGTGGGTGTCCATGAAATGACTTAGTTGCTGAATGGCAAAGGCTATGTCTGGTCTAGTAAAAGTAAGGTAGATTAGTTTACCCACTAAAGATTTGTATGCAGTATTATCTTCACAAAGTGGTGAATCACCATGCTGCAAAGTATGATTGGACTCCATAGGTGTCTTAGCTGGTTTTGCCCCAAAAAATTCATAATCTTCTAGGAGGTTTAGTGTATTTTCTTTGCAAAATGGATAGAAGCTTCAATACCTAGAAAATATCTTAATTTTCCAAGGTCTTTGATGGTGAACTGCTGATATAGGGTATCATTGACACGCTGAATCAGTTGCTCACTAGGACTTGATGCTATTATGTTATCTACATATACCAACAAAGCGATAAAATACTCTCCGGACACTTTGGTGAATAAACATTGGTCTTTTTTGGACCGATTAAATCCTTGGGTTTCAAGGATTTAGTTAACTTGCAATTCCACTGTCTGCTGGCTTGCTTTAAGCCATACAATGATTTTGTGAGTCTGCAAACTTGATTTGGTTTGGTTGCTACAAATCCTTGAGGCGGCTGCATACACACTTCTTCATGTAGATCTCTATATAAGAAGGCTGTTAGCATCAATCTGATGGAGACGCCAATTGTTGGCTGCTGCTGCTGCAAGTAAGGCCCTGAATGTGGTGATTTTGACAACATGGGAAAAGGTTTCTTGATAATTAATGCCATATGTTTGAGTGTATCCTTTTGCCACCAATCTGGATTTGTATCTCTCTACTGAACCACCAGTATTGTATTTGATTCTATAAACCTATTTACATCCAATAGGTTTCTTTCTTGGAGGCAAATCAACTATTTCCCAGGTGTGAGTCTTTTGTCGAGCTTCAATCTCTTTTTGTACTGCTTCTTTCCACTCATCATGTTTGATAGGTTGATTGTATGTATTAGCTTCTTTAATAGCATCAATGACATTGATGAATCTGACATACTCTGCTGATAGGTTTTCCAGATTCATTACTTCACTCAGCAGGTGTGGAGTCTGCTGAACTTTATGAGAACCCCTTGATAAAAGGCTGGTGACTTCCTTATCCTTGTGGATCTTCTCAATTGTGTTGGTTCGGGTGTTTGGATGATAGGATCATGCTCTTCATTAGATGCCTCAGCTGCAGCCATCCTTATGTTTGGTTGGTCAGCTGACTCTTGTAGCAGATCATCAAAATTATTCATTACTGGTAATGGTACTGGCATATCAGCAAGATATCTGGCCCTACCTAATACCTGTTGAAATAAAGGAAAATAAGTCATATGGAATTGAGTATTTCTAGCAACAAAGATATCTTTATTGGTGATGTCCAAAATGATAGCAACTTTGGAGGTGTTTGAATTTTCAAGATAGACACAAGTCCTACATCTGAAATCAAACTTTGTCATGTACTGCTGAAGTGTGCATGAAAAAACCAAGCAACCAAACACTTTAAACACAGAATAATCTGGTTTGGTGCCATAGAGCACTTCATGTGGATTGTTTTCCTTCAACAGTAGTGTAGGTGTGACATTAATCAATTACAGCATGTAAAAGGCAGAAACCCCAATACCCAATGGGTAAATTACTTTGGAACCTAAAACTCATGGCAACATTCAGTAGATGCTGATGTTTCCTTTCAGCAATACCATTTTGCTCTGGTGTGCTAACACATGATGTCTGATGAATTATGCCCCGTTGAGCGTAAAATTCAGTGAGCTGAAACTCAACTCCATTGTCAGATCTAATTACTTCGATGAATTTATAAAACTGAGTAGAAACAAATTTAATAAAAGACTTAACAAGATATGAAATCTTAGATTTATGCCTCATAAGAAAAACCCAAGTAAATCTAGAAAAATCATCAACAATAGTAAGAAAATATTGCTCTCCATTCACAATATGTTGTTTCAATGGACCCCAAATATCCATATGAACACGATCAAAAATAGCATTTACATCAGTGGTACTTAATGGAAAATGATTTTTCTTTTAATTTTGCCAGAAGACAAACATAACAATGATCATGATTACAGAATTTGACATTAGCAGACTGTGAACTAATGACTAGCAGTCTCTCATCTAACAAGTGTTATAGTCTGTAGTGCAATAAAAGAGCATCATCTAATTTATAAGACAAAGTGATATTTTCTAAAGCATTAACAGTAGAAATTCTGATTGGCTGATCCATGAAATATGGTCCTCTATGTAACTCAGCTGAACCAATCACTTTCTTGTTCTTGTCCTGCAAAACACATTTGTTAGCAATTAGCAGAAAAGACAGCTGCACCTTTTGTATGATTAATAAAAGAAGGTCGGGTTAAAAGATTTTACTTAAAAACTAGGTACGCAAATTACATTATGTAGGACCAGCTGAGGGTTGACCTTTACTTGTCCTATATGTGTAACAGAAATATTATGTCCATTAGGTAATTCCATTGTTATACCAGATGAAGGTTTGGGATTTCTTAGTAGATCTAATGATCCTACAATGTGATCTGTGGCACCAAAGTCCAAGATCCATTGTATAAATCATAGTAAATTCATATCACATGTTCCTGTAGCAGGTGAGTAGTGTGTGACAATGTCAGCAGGCTGGCCAACAACAAATCCTATATGTCTAGGAGGATCAGAACTCAGTAGAGCCATGAACTTATCAAGTTGTTGTTCAGTAAGATTTGGACACCTGGTCCAGCAGACCTATTTTGGGCTTGATCTTCTTCTGCTGGCGGTTCCTCTTCTACCATATTAGACCTCTTTGACTTGAAACCAGGTGGATATCCATGTTTCTTATAACAAGCCTCTTAAGTATGACCTCTGAATCCACAAAAACTACATTGTACCTTCTTGGGATTTTTGGGTCTGGCATTTGCAGCAGTCACAGAACTTGGTCTGCTGACTGATTGACTTTTCTCCTGTCCATTCTTCCGAGACAAGAGAACCATAGAATCTTGATTCTTAGCCTTGTTAGCAACATATAACTTCAGTCTTTCAAACTTAATGACCATTGCAAAAGCATTGGATTTCTGGAAAAGGTACCATCAGCATTGCCTGTGAAACCATTGGCTCAAACTCATCCCTTAAACCTTTTAAGAACTTCATGACACGTTTAACCTCTTTATGATCCATCAGAGTGCTAATAGCATTGCAGTGGCATTGAGGATCACAAGAAAAAAGTGGCATAGGCCTGATGGTCATGATTTCTTACCAAAGAACCCTTAATTTTGTAAAATATTGATTGACATAATCTATATCTTGCTTCAGCAGATGCATATCTTCAAGAAGATCTGAAAGTCTTAAGGCATCAAAATTAGAAAATCTTGCAACAAGATTCTTCCAAATTGCATGTGCAGCTGTTTTTTTCTGCAAACAAGTGTGTTCTACATGACAAGAACAAGAAAGTGATTGGTTCAACTGAGTTGCACAAATGATTATATGTGCTGGAGAAATCAGTCAAGATTTATGCTATTAATGTTGTACATAATAATATTTTGTCTGATAGGCTAGATGATGCTTTTTTATGGCATTATAGATTAGGACATATGCCAGATAAAAGATTGCAAGTCATTAGTTCTAAATCCACTGATGTAAAGTATTGTGAACATGATTTGTGCTATGTTTGTCCTATGGTAAAGTTAAAGAAAAATCATTAAACTTTAAGTACTACTAATGAGAATGTTGTTTTTTATCTTGTTCGTATGGATATTTGGGGCCCTTGGAGGCATCATATTGTGAATCGACATAAATATTTTCTGACTATTGTGGATGATTTCTATAGATTTATTTGGGTGTTTTTAATGACGCATAAATCTGAAGCTTCTGATCTTGTTAAATCATTTGTTAAATTTGTATCTACTTAGTTTCACAATATTATTATAGTGATTAGATCTGACAATGGTGCTGAGTTTCAACTCAAAGTTTTCTATGATCAGCATGACATTATACATCAGACCTCCTGTGTTATCACACCAAAACAAAATTGTGTTGTGGAGAGGAAACATCATCATCTGATGAATGTTGAAAGGGGTCTAAGATTCCAGAGTAATCTACCCATTGAGCATTGGGGTTTCTATCTTTTGCATGCTGGAAAAGTAATTAATGCAACACCTACACCACTGCTGATGGAAGACACACCTCATAAGGTGTTATATGGCATTAAACCAGATTACTCTGTCTTCAAAGTGTTTGGTTGCTTAGTTTTTTCTTGTACACTTTAGTAGTACATGACAAAGTTTGATTCCGGATGTAGGACTTGTGTCTATCTTGGAAATTCAAACACTTCCAAGGGTGTCATACTCTTGGATATCACCAACAAAGACATCTTTGTTTCTAGAAACACTCAATTTCATGAAACTTATTTTCCTTTTTCAGCTGGTCTTAGGCAAAGCCAGGTATACCTCTGAAATTCCAGTACCATTTCTAGTCAAGAATTATTTGATGATCAGTTGAGTGAGTCAGCTGAGCAGTCAGGCACTGGATCAGCTGCAGCTGAGAATTCTAATAAAGGAAATGCTCTAGTTAGTCAGACATATGCACCTATTCAGTTGAGGATATCAGAAAGGACAAGAAATGCACAATTTTTTAATTATTGAGGTGCTAACACAGTACAACAGACCCCACATTATTAAGTGAAGTAATGGATCTTGAAAAACGCTCAGTTGAGTATGCCAGATATATAAATGCAATTGATGCTGTTAAAGAACCAAATACATACACCAAGCAATAAAACATGATGAGTGGATTGAAGCTATGCAAAAGGATATTGAAGCTTTAAAGACTACTCACACTTGGGAGGTTGTTGATCTACCTACTGGAAAGAAGCTCATTGAAGGCAAATGGGTGTGTAAAATCAAATATAATCATGATGGCTATAGAAAGATACAAGGCCAAATTAGTTGCAAAAGGCTATACTCAGACATATGGTATTGATTATCAAGAGACATTTTCTCATGTTGTCACCACAGTCAGAACTTTACTGGCTATAGCAATAGCTAATAATTGGCACCTTCGTCAGATGGATGTAAACACAGCTTTTTTGCATTTAGATATGCATGAAGAAGTGTATATGCAGCTTCCTCCAGGCTTCAAGACAGACAAAATAAATCAAGTTTGCATATTAACCAAGACATGTATGGTCTGAAGCAAGACAATAAATAATGGAATTGTAAGCTGACTGAATCTTTAGAAGGACAAGAGTTTGTCCAATCAAAGAATTATCATAGTTTTTTCACCAAAGGGTCGGGACAATCTTTCATTGCTCTATTAGTCTATTTAGATGGCATAATAACAGCTAGTCCTGATTAATCCATCAAGTCAAAGATGCCCTGCATCAGCAGTTTACCATTAAAAATCCTGGAATATTGAGGTATTTTTTGGGCATTGATGCTACAAGAACCCCTGAAGGCATTTCTATTTCTCAAAGAATGTATACTCTCAATTCTCTATCGGAGTATGAGTTTTTGGGGCTAAACCTTCCAAAAAACTTATGGAATCCAAGAAGACTCTACAAGATGGAAGATTCATTTTTGTTAAATGATAGTACTACATATAGATCACTGATGGGTAAACTTATGTATCTTAGTTTCACCTGACCAAATATAGCTTTTGTAGTTCAGCAGCTGAGTCAATTTTTAGACACCCCTACGCAGAATCACATGAAGGCTGCTCACAGACTACTGAGATATTTGAAGGCTAATCCAGGAAAATGTATTTTGTTTCCAACAGAGAACAATCTTGTTTTGAAAGGTTTCACTGATAGTGATTGGGCTAGTTGTCTTGGAACCAGAAAGTCAGTTTTATGATACATAATATTCTTAGAGGATGCTCCTATTCCTTGGAAGGCAAAGAAGTAGACAACTATAGCAAGAAGCTCTTCAGAGTCTGAGTACAAGACTATGGCCAATGTAGTTTGTGAACTTCAGTGGCTAGTCTATATCCTACAAGATCCAAAGATTCCTATCCAGTTTCCTGCTCTGCTATTCTGTGACAGTGCTAGTGCTATGCATATTGCTCATAATCTTGTGTTTCATTAAAGAACAAAGCACACTGAAATTGATTGTCATGTTGTAAGGGACAAAGTTAAACATGGTCTTGTCAAACTGCTTAATGTCAACACTAAAGAGCAGATTGCTGACATTCTTACCAAAGCTTTAGGTGCACCAATCTTCTCTTATATACTGGACAAGTTGGGGATTTCTAAGATATTTCAACCTAGTTCAAGTGGCTGAAGGAAGTGCTGAGTGCAAGGTTCTTCATGTACCATTCTCAGCTTAAGGGGGTGTTACAATATACAAGGTAGCCGAAGGAAGTTTTGAGTGCAATCAACATACAACTGAGTTTATCCAGCTGACTACTGGAGACTCAGTAGAGTGCTAAGCTAGTCAGCAGAGTAGTTTGTTGTATTTGTAGTTAGAATGGTTATCATGTTGTATTCTATTATAACTACTTTGTAACTTCTCCTAACTGAGTCATGAGGTGTATGATGCTATAAAAACCCCATGATCATCAACATCGGTGTAACTTAACTTTTCGATTATTCTCTGAATAATAATACTTCCGCGTTTTTCCTTTAGTTTCGTTCTGTTTACAACTTCAACGCACTTCTTTTTCTTTCTCTACACTTTCAACTTGAAGAATGAAAGAAACGAAGATAGAGTTTGGGGTTTGAGGGGGTTGGGGGGGGGTTGTTATGTTGCTTTTTGGCATTTCCAAAGATGGCCTCCAATACCCCAAACCCCATTCTTTTAAGTTAAATGATAGAGAATTATAATGATACACATTAAATCCCCCGAAATGACAATCAGGGCGCCCCTTGGGGGTTCCAGAGCCCCCTAAAATATACGAATTTAAGGGCCCGTGAAATGTTTATGTTTATATATGTATCTATATTGTATTTTTCAGCAGTTTTGTGGTTTTTCTTGACCACCACGTATATAATTGTTCCTCCACAGGAAATTTAAAGAGGTAAAAAATTATAAAATTATGGCGATTTATATTTTACACTACATTTGGCCCACGATGTTATTCTCGATTTCATATTGATGGCCATGATCATCAAAGTCATACTCATCCCAGGATTCGTGATAAATTTTGCATGTATATTTAAATATGAATAAGGTATCGTCTTAATGGTGAACAGTATGGTATAATTTGACAAGTAACCAGTATTCGATCCTTGCTAGAGGCACCTGATGACAATTATATCTTTCGCGAAGATACGGGATAACACAGTTGTAGCCTTATATAATTTTTTGAGGTGTGATGAATACTGACCGATATCAACATGTCAATATATATTGGAATATTAATTAATTCATCGCATAATCAGCTTAAAAAAGGTGATAAAGTTAAAGATATATTTGTGGTGCTTTCTTCCTTCTTTGCCCCATGTAAGAAATTCCCCTCTTTCGATTCGCCTTTTTATTAACTATAAATTTTTTGGATGGTTCTATTGACACACCATTTTCTAGTATTGACATCTATTTTTTGATTATTTTTTCTGATCAAAATAATGTCAGTGTCACTGACGTTGATATTGAACACCAGCATTAGTGCTAGTGAAATACCAACGTCAGTGGAAAGTCAATGAATGACGTTTTTAAGTTGTAACACTTTTATAACGTAAACGTTGGTGCCACTGAATTTCGTTGTTGAACACCAACGTTAGTGTCAGTGACGTGATTTTCAATAGCTCCGTTCAACAAAAATCATCATAGTGCCGGAATAATTTTTTGTAATAACCGAAAATAACGTGGTGCCTAGTAAAAATTGGTGTGCCCCAATAGAATCTTTTTTATATTAGCCGTAACCTCGCAATTATTTTATAATGCTTTGATCATTATTTATATTTTTTTAAGCAATCATTAGTTATTTAGTTATATTTAATCACCTGTAATGGCAGTAACGTCACGGCATACTTCAGCATTGGAAAGAATATCCATGTGAGTGGCTGCTTTACATCGCCATCTACTCCATGCCCCATGGGAGTGGCTGCTTTAAGATAAATAATTGACGTTCATTTCTTTAAATATATACATGCCAAGACTTTCTATTACTCTCGTGCGTTAATAGTAAAACCCCTCGTCTTTTTCTAAGGAAATTTGAATCAAGTCGGAATTTGTTTTATTTTTATTTTCTTTTTATATATTTTTATTTTTTAAGTTTTCATTTCCTCTAAGTTAGCGGAAATCGACTTAAGGTTGTCACGTACATATAAAAAAGCTCTCAAACAGCCCATAATACATAAATTTGCGTTTCTGATCCCCTGGAGTAATACATAAACAAACCATAATATTTTGTGTCTAGCACGAGTTTTGGGCAATGTAAGACAAGCCTAACACGGTGAACCAAGAAGTACTCTTGATAAAGTGCACCTGGGTTAGATTTCTGGCTCGTTTGATCGTTTTTGGTTCGTTTCTGCACACACCAGAGTCTCCACTACGAAGTATTTCCATATTCTGCAGCAGTTTCGAAGTTGAATTCTCCACTCCCCGCCTATATCCTAACTTGATGTTAATCAATCTACTGTGATTAACCACCTGTAATTCTCTAGAATACCGGATTCGTAAGTTTTATATTAATTAAGCTACGGGTGTAGTCCCCTAAACTCATCTTATAACGCATTGATTAGACAATAGACGTCTATGTACAGTTAACCTAACTTAGGTTGTGTTAACATTACATGCATTAAGTATAAGGGATTGCTGGCGTAAAATTGAGAACCTTCCAAGGCCGCCATCGACAATGACTGGAAGTATCTTGAAATCGATCAAACTGTGTCCTAACTAACACTTCAATCACGTTCCATCATGCTAATTTACCAAAACGAATACTAGACTGGCCAGATCTAAATATGCGTAAGTTAAACCTATTAATAAGACTTAGCTGGCGCAAAACCCTCAGAATTAGGGGTTCTAGAGTTGCCTCGCTGCGGCGGTGAAGACCGCCAATGTAGCGAGTGCGGCGAATTCTATTTCCGGGTTACATATTATGATTATGGATATTACTGGTGAATTACAGTGAAGTTAAAGATGCATATTAATTACCAACACGCTGAAGCATTTCTAAACAACCATATTAACGATATGAAAGAATGTTCAAAGCTCCATACCTTAACAATGGAAGCCTAGTTTGATCAACTCAATCTAGTTGATGTCTTGGGGGAATAAGAGAACCCCAAACTCATAAGAAAAGTAAATTTTTTTCTTTATATTTCATACATTTCTTGAATTCAATATGAGAGCATACATAATAATAGACTCTACATGCCTTATATAGATGTTGTAGCTGACTTAGACACGAAATAAAACCCTAGCCGACATAAGTTAATCTCGTAAGACGGTGTAGTGCTTTCTAAGGCTCGCAGTGGCCCACTAGACTACTGCCGCGGCTAGTCCGAACATGCAGGATTTCAGCAGCTTCTTCTCTTGGACCTCTTCTATCAAGCCCAATCTCTTATCTTCAACCCTAATCAAATTCCTCATTGCTCCCGGAAATGTCATTGCCTGAAAATCATATAAAACAAAGCAAAAAAATACCGATTCCAAAGGTAAAACATGCAAATGCAAAATCACGATCTAGGAACTGCTCACTATGCAATTGACTTTTAAATCATACAATAATTAAACTGTTTCTTATCAAATGAGCATAATTAGGAGCGAACCGGATATGAAATATAACACCAAATTGACCGCCATCAACTACCCCTCCCACTTAGCTTTTAATCGTACTGAGCAAAAAAGAAAGATTGAACTCCTTGAGCAATATACAAGTTAATTAAAGAAACTTCATTCAAAAAGTCAAAATAAGAAATACACAAACCTTTATTCAACAGTCACGCATTAAACACTATTCAATTTATGAACTGGTGTGTGTGTGTGTGTGTGGGGATAGTTCTCAAAATATCAATGATATCACAATATACCAACCTAGGGTCTACTTAGTTAGTCTCAAGCCTAGCTTGTTCTGTCTCGTCATTTTTGAAAATTACCTTCATTATAGTAGAACAAACCAATTAGGCTAGGTAGATCGAGAACCGAGTACTACTCAAAGATCGCATTTATTTAGACAATTTTTTATTCGAGGGCGTTTAGATTCTCAAAAAAAAACTTGCAATGGTGGGAGCCTAGCAAGAAACCCTAACAAACCTACTGTATGTTCTCAAGAAAGAAACTTGCAATGATGGGAGCTTAGCAAGCAACTTCTAGTCAAACGAACTACCGGACTTCCCACCCTCATGCCAATTGATATTGTTTTTCCTGACAGTCACTCCTATTTTTCTAAAGATAACTCACTTTTTTCACTCATTTTACATAAACTACCAAATCCGTGTATCCTACGTCTTTACGAGATCCCAACTTACCCTAAATGAACCGAAGTAAAACAAACTCGGACAACTAATGTCAACTTGAGTCAACATAATGCATCATCTACACTACTCACTGGTGCAATTGAGTTATGCGTGCTTAAAAAGGTTGGCTCACGAAAAGAATAGAAGGCACAAAGAGTGGCAAAAGAAAAGTGGTGAAAAATGCATCGAAAAAGAAGGGGCCGGCGGCTATTTAGTCTTTTGGACCAAAATTGTTGCTCAAATATTTTTTGGAAAACAAAATTTGCTTAGATATTAATTTCCATATTTTTTCTCCTTACTTACCCAAAATACCCCTGTAAATGTTGCTTAGATAGTCTCCTCACCCATCTTCTTCAACTCCTAAAATCACTCGTTAGAACCAAGTCGGAATCCCGCTGGAACACCCATTCACACCCGAATCACACTCATTCACACCCCAAATCACACCCATTCAAACCTTAATCACTCATATCACACCCATTCGAACCAAAACGACACACATTCAAACTCAAATCACACACATTCAAACCCAAATCACTCAACCAGAATCTCGCCGGAATACCCATTCAAACGAGCTCACCCATTCGAACACCCATTCAAACACCCATTCAAACGAGCTCGCCGGAACACCCATTCGAACACCCATTCACACGAGTTACATGAAATCGAAAGCCATTCGAGCATGAATAAAACATGTTTAAAAAAGAGGAAGAAGAAGAAAAAAGAAGGAAGAAGAAGAAGAAGAAGGAAGAATGAAGAAGAAGAAGAAGGAAACATGTTTGGAATGGAAGAAGAAGAAGAAGAAGAAGAAGAAGAAGGAGAAGAAGAAGGAGGAGAAGAAGAAGAAGAAGAAGAAGAAGAAGAAGAAGAAGAGGAAGAGGAAAAGGAAGAGAAAGAGAAGAAGAAGATGAAAATAGATTATGAAATATAAGAGGGAATTGAAAATAATATTGAAAATTCGAATTTTGAAAGGAGGGGGAGATTTGGGGATTATTCAACAAGGGGCAAAAGGGTAAAACAAAAATTTAGGCTTTTTCCTTTTTTTTATATAGCCAAATAGTCAAAGATTATATAGGCAAGACAAGTTAAAAAAAAGACTATTGGGGCAATTCTCCCGAAAAAGATTCGAAACGTGTCTAAAAATGATGAAATAATGAGGCAAAAATCTAAGTGACATCCTACCCCAACTCAACCTAAACATTGTCCCTAATGTTTGAAAGAAGTAAAATAAAAAAGAAACTTAGCTTCAATTAAAGGCGGAGGTCAAAAGCGAATCAGAGATGAACAAAATCTTAGGCTAGAAAGAAGAAATCATGAGGAAAAATCTGCAATAAATAGAGAAACAAAAACCATTCCCGGAAAACAAGGATTACAAGCACCGATATAACTGCTAAAGCGGAAGTAAGAAAGCAAAAGAAATACTCCAAACGAATTAATCCGGAAAAAGAGTTATATATTAATAATAATATCCTTACAAAACTAAAAAAAGTCGGAAAAAACTAAAGAAAAGAAAATTTCAATTAAAATGAAGAAAAAACAACAATTACTTAAAACTAATCTTCACCGGAAGCCAAACTTAACATCACTATCCTCCTCCTCTACATCATCAGCAAAACCGAATCCTGGAGAAGGTGTAGAATAACGTGAAGTGCCAGCTGTTCTACGTGCAGAGGGGAGCTCTAGGTGGAGTGGCAACTGGTGGGATGTGAAAATGCGCATGAATCAAAGCTTGCTACCGGCCAAGGTAATCATTAACTTGCTTCTGCGAGGTACAAGCACCTAAGTAGCCACCATTCACTGGGATGCACTCCCGCTAACCAATGGATGGAGGTCTACACTACGCGGTAGAACAAGAAACTGATCTCGGAGAGAGGATAGGCTTGGGCCTGTCCCAAACATCACTGGCCAACACCGGACACTCAGCTCTTGCCGCAAAATCATATATCATAGGTCCAAACGGCAGTAAATCCCTTCCCATATTCTAAGAAACATCGCAAATACGAGAATGCATCAGTAAGCCCACGTTCACTACACCCTGCTGCTCTATCTAGAAAAGGAGCTCTGCTAGCTCAAGAGTCACCTCCGAGACATGCTCCGTCCACAAAAGATGTGCACAAATGAACCTATGCAAAAACTTCTGCTCCTAAGTCAACTCCGACTCCGTGAACAGTGTAGGAAACCCTTGAGCATTCCACTCCTAGTGAACTTTGAAAGTGTCTGCAACCATCTGCAACCGCTCCTCACTAGGTTGAGCAGTCGCTGCATAGAACTTGTCCTCAGGCATAAGGATAGCCTGAATCCCAAAGTACTTATTGATTTTCTCCGTAGAGAAGTCAATGGGAACTCCACGGACTACATCAAACATGGTCATCGGATGGCATGCCACATATGCGTAGAACTCACGAACGATTGTGCCATTGAACATGGCGGGTGGTGTAGCTATGTCCAACCAACTATAGTACCTCAAGGTCGCCTTGATGTCACCGCCACATGCCTCGAGATCCACTCCATGTTCCCAGGCCAATGGATGGTTATCCCATATGGATCGGAAGGCTTCGTAATCCTCTAGGGAACTGAACTGGTCAACCCCGTTGATTAGCGAATTTCTGTCACTGCTAAGTGACTGTTGTCCATTGGGGCGTTATTGTATGGGATCTCTTAACCATGGTTGCATAAGGAGATGCTTATAAATAGGTTTAGAAAACCTACAGAGTATCACCGCGGTGTAAGTGAGTTTCGCTTTGGTGCGGTTGATTCTGCAGTATCTAAGAACAGAAAGGCAGATTGCAGAACTGGGTAGAGATTCGCTGCGGCGGAATGAGATTTTTTCTTGGTTGAAGCTACAGAAATGGAGTTTTCTGCAAATCTGGGTGCAGAAAAGGATGAACTTGAAGAACATCAACCTTTAACACATCAACTCGATTATGGGTGGACTTGGTTAAGGGAAATGAAAGATTGGGTTTGGGAAATGGTAGATTGGTTGGTTTGGTGGTGGCGTTTGGTGGTGGGGTGAAATGAGGGCCGAAAATTAAAGAAGAAGAATGAAGAAGATGAAGTTTTGGTGGCAGAAATGAAAACGGAGGAGATGGGAGTGAAGAAGTTTGGTTTATATAGGAGGAAGGAAATGTTGGATGGTTGAGTTGGTAGTTGGGGAGGTTTAATTGTGGGAAATGAATGTGGGAAGGGATTGAGGAGGTGATTGAGGGATAGATGAGTGGGAAGCTGGAAAAGGTTTATGGGAAATGATGAAAGAATCAATGCTGCAGCATGCAGTTTCTTTGCACGCTCCAGCCGCAGTGCATGGCTTCACGCGCCGGTGAGGGTTTCAAGACACCTGATCACGCCATGGTGTAATCAGGGACTACTAGAAATAGAACTAGGTCTATCGTAGCAGATTACTTGCGAGTCAAGGTCGAATTCCACAGAGACTTGTAAGGTACGTTTAACTAAGATTGAGTATCACAATTATGGTCTACGACCAACTTTGGTGCAGGAAGAGTAAAAGTGGTGACAAATAAACAACAAGAGCAAGCACGGTTATAAAGATTAGTTCTAACTACGAGTGATTAGTTATTCTCCCCATACCATGCATCAATCATCCCCGTTGGTAAATTTTAATTCATTGTCAGCTACGGGTGCTAATCCTTAATGTTACGCTACTTCCATTGAAAGGACAGTAGGTGCCTATGTGCAATTAACCTCCTTCGATGGTTGTATTAATTCACATGCAATAAGAATTAGGACTAGCCGGCTCAAGACCGAAGACCTCCTAAGCAGCTATCGTGGATTGACTAGCAGATTCCTAAGGATCAATCAAGACTATGTATGGACTAACACTTCACTTTATCATCCTTCATGTTAATTTACAATGACATGCAAATGGTTGATTAGGCTACAAACATGTAGATTAAATCATCGATCAGACGTAGCTGGTGCCAATTATCATGAATTAGGGATCACTAGGTATCCCGCATTGCGGTATAGACCGCCGTAATTGCGGAAGAATGCAACCTCTATTCCATGATTTGTTCACCAACGATTCAGATCTATAAACATATGGGGTAAAATAAACTAACTACTACATAGAAGAACTAATATATGCAATCAAGTCATACTAATCACAACAAAAGAACGACATATCTAGATCTAGAAAGCCGGAAAATTGTACCCTTTAAGACGAGCGCAGATCCTCCATAGATCGCTCCCGAGGCGGCGAATCCATCAGATCCGTGACTAGAACTCATAGGAAAATAAAAGAACGAACTTTTATTGAATATAAAGTGCTTGTCTTGTAGAAAATTGTGTATTGAATTCGAGGCCTGATGCCTCTTGTTTATAGCTACCTAACCGACTTAGCTAACCCTAGAACTACCCCTCGTCCAAGAAAACGCATATTCCGAAGCTCCTGGATCTCACAACTGCGGCAGCACCTCACGCATCTGGGGGCATTTTTGTCCTTTTCTGCTCTGCCAACTTAACTGAAGGTTCTGATACACCCTAGGCCCAATTCTTTTATCCTGCCCATCCTATAATCCATCCAATCACTTGGCCCAAATCTCGTAACCTAAAAATAGTCAAATAATACATGGAATAATATCGAATCAGGGAATATAAACGTTAAATGCAAATTACTCGACTCATGAACCCAACATACGACATTCAATACAAATGGTTCATATAGACGGTCGAAAACCACTACTTTTAGCTTAGAATGGGTGAAATATTGATGTCGTAAGATGTATCATTTTGGGCGTCATCAACTACCCCCCCACTAGCCTTCTGCTCGTCCTCGAGCAAAGTATCAAGGTGGAATGTAGCTCCAAGAGTAATCCCCATTAACTACCACATATTCAATGAAGATTTCAGGCAGAACATGTATCATGCAACAATTCATAAGTTTCCCATTAACCAATACCTACCAATGCATCAATGTGTCGTGTGATGAATCTTTCATGATAGTATTCTTGAAGAGACTGAGTTTAGCGACCCCAAAATATTAACTTACTAGTGTGCACACTTGTCCTTCTTGATTTCAGACTCAGACATACAACATGAAACCTTAATGAGGCCGGGCGGACCTGGGGACTAAGTACTACTCATGTCCTCGTTTGTTTCTTTTTATGCGAGGGTCATACGACTTACGCTCCGAGTTTGCTTCCCTAACTGCCGTTTATGCTTGTCGCATTTTTTTCTTGTTTTTTTTGTTGGCAGATTTCTCACTTTCTCTCTCTCTCTCTCTCTCTCTCACAAGCCCGTTGTATCCCGTTTTACATGTTGCGGCATCATGATTGCTACCATCTTCTTACAACAATCGGTTAAAGTATATCCATCGAAAAGTATTGATTCTTGGTCTAAGATAACTCTTCATCTCATTTAAATACTTCTCACTTAGATTATATGCTCAAATAATTGAATGCAAATGGCAAACTATCAATTAATAAGTCACTACTTCATGCAACATAGCACATGCTCATTCTTCTATACTAAATTGAATATACTATAATCAATTTCAAATCATTCTTGGGATCCCTTTCTACTGATTCCTTACTCAAGACATGCAATTGACAAGCTAAAAATAGTGTTAAAAAGTTCAAAATCATCCCCTTCAATTTTCAATTACAAGCTAAGACCGGTTCCTACCCCCACTAGTTTAGGCATTGTCCCCAATGACTAATAATGGAAAAAGAGAGAAGGTACTTAGCTCTGAATTAGGCTGTCCAAGTGTCTCGGTAAATCGTAGAACATGAGTGTCGTCAATTGGTTCCTAGTTGTTCCATATCCTGTATTGCAAATGCTCCAAAAAACTTTGAGTAACATGCAAAGGGACAATAAGAAATAAGGTGACAGTAATTGGGCATACACAAGGGATGCGCGAAAATAGTTTAAGCCACTTTATTCTTTATGGACCGTCGATGACGCGAAAACTTTTACGAGGGTATCACATGAGAATCATGAAGGAAAAAACCACATATATCCAGAGTTAGGTGACAAAGATATATGTGATGGAAAACCTTACGATTGTCATGCTACTTTATTGACTCAACAACTCGAAAATAAACAAAAACAATAAATAAGGGTTTATCAGAAGTAGTTCTGAGTTTATAGTCGCCATCTCGACTATACTAATAAAGCTCCATCACTTGTAAATCGGGTCGTCCAACATAGAGACTTCCAGTTCGGTGTCAAGTGCGCTCTAGGTAATGCTTCAGCCTATGTCCGTTCACTATGTACATCCTTCCAGAGTGTTCATCTTTCACTTCACACGTACCCGAATCGAAGACTTTTGTGATGACATATGGTCCAAACAATCTACTTTTCAGCTTCCCGAGAAAAAGACGAAGATGCGAAATGTATACCAACACTTTATCTCCAAATTGGAAGGTGTGACTTAGAATCCTTTTGTCGTGTTGGCATTTCGTTCTTTCCTTATTTCGCATTTTCATATGCTTGTAATCTAAATTCTTCCAATCTGTTTAACTCCAACAATCTCTTTTCTCCGGCTAAACTTTCGTCCATGTTTAAGAACCGAGTAGCCCAAAGGGCACGATGCTCTAGTTCAACAAGTAATGACATGATTTTCCAAACACTATCATATATGGTGACATACCAATGATGGTCTTGTAAGCAGTTCTATATGCCCATGGAGCGTCATCTAATTAAATTCAAAGACCAGTCCTTCCTCGTGGGATTCACAATATTTTCCGAAATTCTCTTGATCTCTCTATTCGTAACTTCCACTTGTCCACTTGTTTGGGGGTGATATGCTGCTGCAATCTTATGTCGCACCCCACACTTCATCATAAACTTTTCAAACAACTTTTTACAGAAGGGACTCCCACTATCACTAATGATGGATCTTGGCACCCCAAACCTTGTCAAAATAATCTTCTTAAGGAATCTCAGGACAACCCTAGCATCGTTTGTAGGTGAGGCCACCGCCTCTACATATTTGGAAACATAGTTGACTGCAACCAGGATGTAACGATTAGATTTTGACAACGTAAAAGGTCCAACAAAATCAATTCCCCACACGTCAAATAGCTCTACCTTAAGGATACTGTGCAGTGGCATCTCATTCCGCTATGAAATGTTGCCAGTCATATGACAGGAATGACAGGCTCTAGTAAATTCATAACCAGATTTAAATATCGTCGGCCAATAAAATCCACACTGCAGTACCTTTGCTGCTGTTTTATCGAACCCATAATGGCCTCCAACTTCTCTCAAACATCAATAGCTCAGTATACTTGGAATTTCATCATCATGAACACATCTCCTCGGAATGTTATCAGGGCACATCTTATACAGATAATGATCATCCCAATAATAATGCTTCAAGTCCGTAAATAACTACTTCTTGTCCATGCTTGTTTATTCTGGTTGTAGGTATCTCTCCGCAAGATAACTCACAATATTCGCAAACCAAGGGTATACCTTCCTCACGCTTGATGTACTGTGTCTGGCCTGAGACTCGACTGGAGTCACTATTGAGACAGCAAAAATTTGTTCGTCCAGAAAAGATTCCTGAATCTTAGCAGTTTGCTCCTCTTCAAACAGTGTTAATCTCGACAGGTGGTCAGGAACTTGGTTCTCACACCCTTTCTTATCCTTGATTTCTACATAACACTCTTGTAGGAGTAGAATCCATCTTTATAATCGTGGCTTGGAGT
This sequence comes from Gentiana macrophylla, assembly GCA_026214975.1. Taxonomy (NCBI): domain Eukaryota; kingdom Viridiplantae; phylum Streptophyta; class Magnoliopsida; order Gentianales; family Gentianaceae; genus Gentiana; species Gentiana macrophylla. The sequence continues at coordinate 78,866,847 of CM047812.1, forward strand.
CTTGTTTGGTTAGAAGATACTTCAAAGCTGCGTGATCACTGGAAAACAATGACTTTAGATCCAGCTAGATAATATCCAAACTTGTCAAATGCGAATATCACATCTAAGAGTTCCTTTTCTGTAGTCACATAGTTCCTCTGGGCACTATTGAGGGTACGACTGATGTAATAATTTATTTAAATATTTTATCCTCTCTTTGTCCTAGGGCTGCTCCAACCGCCATATCACTTGCATCACAAATTAGCTCGAAAGGTTTATTCCAATTGGGGCTACCAGAAATAAGGCAGTTATCAATAGTTTCTTTAGTACGTTGAATGCCTCCTTGCATTCCTCTCCAAAGACAAAAGGTACATCCTTCACAAGTAATTCAATCAAAGGTCTAAAGATCTTGGAAAAGTCCTTAATAAATCTCCTATAGAATCCTGCGTGGCTAAGAAAGGCTCACAACGTCTTTAGGTTCGTTGGAGGTGGTAGTTTCTCTATGACTCAATCTTTGCTTTGTCTACTTCCATGCCTTTCTTTGAGAAGTTATGACCTAACACAATCCATCCAGTGACCATAAAATGGCACTATTCATAATTAAGCACAAGGTTGGTCTCTTCACATCTCTTAAGCACTCTACTCAAGTTATCCAAGCATATATCATAGCTATCTCAAAAAACTGAAAAATCATCCATAAATATATCCAGAAAATCTTCCACCATGTCCGCAAATAAAGACATCATGCACCTCTGGAATGTAGCTGGTGTATTACATAATCCGAAGGGCATGCGATTATACGCATATGTTCCATATGGACATGTGAAAGTGGTTTTCTGACGGTCCTCAGGGGCAATATGTATCTAGTAATAACCAGAGTACCCATCTAGAAAACAGTAAAATGTATGACCACTCAATCTCTCTAACATCTGATCGATGAAAGGTAGGGGAAAATGATCTTTCCGGGTCGTATCATTCAGTTTCCTTAAATCAATGCAGACTCGTTGTCCAATAATTAATCGAACATGAATCAACTCATGAAACTCATTAGGTTGGAAAGCTAATCCTCCTTTATTGGGCACCACATGAATTGGGCTTACCCACTCACTATCCACAATCGGGAAAATGATTCTCATTTCCAGCATCTTTATTATTTCTTCTTTAGCAACATCCTTTAATTTTGGCTTCAACCTTCTCTGAGGTTAAGCCACTGCTTTTTTTTCCGGATCTACAGAGATCTTGTGCATACAAACATAGGGGATTATCCTTCGAATATCTGCAATAGTCCACCCAAATGCTCTCTTGTGCTCCCTCAGTACTCTCAGTAACTTCTCCTCCTCTAAAGGTGATAGTGATGTTGATATAATCAGGGGGAGAGTATCATCTTGTAAATATACGTACTTCAGGTGAAAGGGTAAATGTTTAAGCATTAAGTTCCTTGGTGGCTCTTCCAATGAAGACTTCAGTATCTTGCCAGTCAACTGTAAATCGAAGAACTTATGCCATGAAGGTCTATGAATGGTTCTCTTGTATGCACAGAGGATATAGGGTTCTGTTTCCTGCACACAACCTTCGCTGCATCCCGGCCAAATATTTTCTTCACTTTCCTCCTCTTCTTCCTTCAACAGCAATGTCTCTACCACTTCAGGATCTACTGCCACTTTCTGTTGTAACTTCAACACAAGCTCATCAATGTCATCCAGCATATAACACGCTTCTCCTTCATCTCGTATGTATCCCATCGTTCTCAAAACATTGAAGACCACTTTGTCTTCATTCACTCATAAAATCAATTCTCCTTTCTGGACATCTATTAGGGTCCTACTGGTTGCTATGAAAGGTCTTCCTAGGATTAGTGGAACATCACTATTAACTTCCATGTTTAGCACAACAAAATCCACAAGGAATATAAACTTGTCAACCTTGACTAGAACGTCCTCTACAACTCCGAAGGGTTGCTTCATAGACCTATCAACTAAGTGGAGGGTTATCGATGTCTCATTCAGCTCTTTCATGCCCAACTTATGAAAGATAGAGAGTGGCATCAGAATGACGCTCGCTTATAAGTCACATAATGCTTTGTTTAGGAACACTCCTCCAATAGTACATGGTATGAGAAAGCTCCCAGGATCTTTGAATTTATGAGGCAGTTTGTGTTGCAAAAATGCCGAGAATTCCTCGTTGCGGCATATTGTCTCAAGGTCTAGTAACTTCCTTTTGGTAGAGACTTCTTCATTTAAAAACTTCGGATACTCTGGCATTCCTGCCATAGTTCAACCAAAGGAATGTTAACTTGTAGCTTTTTGAAAATTTCAATAAACTTTTTGTAACCTGCATCATCATGATTTGGTTTTGATTTCCTAGGGGATAGGGTAAAGAATCAGGATTAATAGTTATAGTTCATGAAGGCTTACCTTCTGCCAGCTGCAACGTTCCCTGATCATCTGCTGGATCTGCGGACGGTCGCAATTGCAGGTGGCCGTTCTGCAATTGCGGCTCCCCATTTCTTCTGACTCTGGTGGATGTTGTTTACTTCTGCTCTCTGGTTCCTTTCTGATGACCAGTCCCGGAAACTCCCTTCCGCTCCTTGTCATAATAGCATTCACGTCCTTCAGGTTTTTCTCAGTATTGCTTGGTAATCCTCCCGGAGGATGAGCTGACACTTGTTCGGCTATCTACCCTACTTGGTGCGGCAAATTCCGCACTAAATCTTCTTGATTAGTCAGTCTTCTAACAATATGTTGCAAAATTTGCACTTAGCTCGTTCATGGATTTCATCAATTGAATGACACTCTCGGTCATCTTGTCTGTGGCTGCCTCCCATCCACCGGACTTATTTGATTGAGGCATAAAACCTCCACTTTTCTTAGCTCTCTCGCCACCATCAAGATTTCTATATCTAAAACCAGGGGGGTAGTGAGAACCTGGGCGATATCCGCCCCATTTGGATTTCCTTGCCTTCCTAGATAATTTACTTCTTCGGTGTCCAATGTCTCAATTCTTGGACCTTTTCCACTTTGCCGATGCGATCCTGCATTCCGTCCATCTTTTCATTTATCACTAGAAATTGGCATGGATCTGTTGAGATGTATCTTATCCAAATACGCCTTCAGTTTATTTCACGATCTCAATTTGATGTGTTCCCCACTAGCTTGTAAGTGCTATCTTTTTTAACTTCTCTTCAGCTTCTTCTCGTGATCACAACACGAAACACCTGCTGCTCGACGCGTCTACTCTCATTTATTTGTTCATTCGGACTTAATCCAAGGTAGAAACTATGCATTCGCACGGGCAAAGTGATATCATTGTGAGGGCATTTCTGTTGTGCTCCCTTAAATCTTTCCCAAGCTTATTCAAAGGTTTCGACTGGTTTCTTCTTGAAATCTATGATGTCCTGTCTCATCTGCAATTACTTCCCAGGTGGGCAGTACTTCTTCATAAATTTTTGCAGTAGGTCTGTCCAAGATTGGATAGATCCTGCAGCTAGAGACAACGACCATATCTTTGCCTTATCCTTTAGTGTAAAAGGAAACAATTTAAGCTTAATATTATCTTCAGGCACTCCTGCTGGTTTGACCGTGCTGACTATCTTCAAGAATTTGGTGGCATGCACACTTGGGTCTTCGTTTGGTACTCCATGAAACATAGTGTAGTTTGTCACCATCTGTATCACGTTTGGCTTCGGATGGAAGATTTCATTTGCATTCTCCGGTTGAACAATTTCTGGCATGAATTGTTCAATCGTTGGCATATCATAGCTCTGTAGCATCCTTCTATCTGCTTGTACCACTGCTCCTGCTCCATTTATTTCATTAGGTCTGTCTCTTTCCTCCATTACTTCTTCTGGGTCTTCTAAAGGTGGAATCTCCTCCTCTCTATCTTTTTCACCTCCTTTTGCGAACTTGCTTCGTCAGCCAGACTTCCAGTCCTTTCTTGAGCCTCCTTTCGCTTTTGCCTTGCAAAATTTTCAATTTTTGGTAGGAATCGCTCAAGTTTGGCTGTTGATCTTCTAGTTGCGTACTACAAGACACAAAAAGAAAAGTAAAATGTTAGTTACTTGACTCAGCGGATGTTACACTCGCCTGGCAGACTCAGAAATATACAGACTCTGATTACTAACACGAATCTGACTGAACATAAATGATTCTATTAATTCCGGAACTACCGCAATTGTAGGAGTATCTCTCGCAGTTGCAGGACAATATTTTCTCCAGAACCGAACGGAACAGAAACTGTTCTAACTCAAATATTCACAGACTACGAAACAGACTCAATAATTCACAAAAACAAATATATACAGACTCTCAATCTTATATTAAAAATATCTTTGACACGAGTCCCCGGTTACGGTGCCAAAAAGCTTGATCACACCGTGGTGTAAGCATGGACTAATAGTAATATGACTAAGTCTATCGTAGCAGAGTACTGACGAGTCAAGGTCAAATCCCATAGAGACTCTTAAGGTACGTTAAATTAAGATTGAGTATCACAATTATGGTCTACGACCAACAATGGTGCAGGAAGAGTAAAAGTGGTGACAAATAATCAACAAAAGCAAGCACAATTATATTCCTATAAATTTATAAAGATTAGTTCCAACTACGAGTGATTAGTTATTCCCCCCATATCATGCATCAATCATCCATGTTGGTAGATTTTAATTCATTTGTCAGCTACGGGTGCTAATCCCTAATGTTATGCTACTTCCATTGAAAGGATAGTAGGTGTCAATATGCAATTAACCTCCTTCATTTGTCTGTATTAATTCACATGCAATAAGAATTAGGACTATCCGGCTAAAGACCGAAGACCTCCCTAACTAGCTATCGTGGATTGATTAGCACGTTCTTAAGGATTGATCAAGACTATGTCCAAGCTAACACTTCACTTTATCGTCCTTCATGTTAATTTACGATGACATGCAAACAGGGGCGGACCCAGCCTTATAGGGGTGGGGTGCATGGACCCCACTCGAATTTCCGGACGAAGTTACTAATATACCCCTCTCGTAATATTAAAACTGTGTATGTATATTATTTCAGACAATAACTAATGTAATTATCAATTTAGCTCAATTGGTTAGAAGCTTTGTTATTTATCCATAGGTCACAGGTCCGAATCTTGGCAGATAAGTGATGTATGAAAAATATATGATCAAATTATAAGACTTTTTATTATTATATTTATGATATTTTAGTATAATTTCATATAAATGCATTAAAAACTTATAAAAATCATAGTTAGTTATAATTAGATGCATAAGTTATAAAAACGATAAAAATGATGGTTTTTTGTCGATTTACGCTTGGTGTTTCGTTGAGTTTGTTGCGTAATCAAATGTGTACCGAGATTCCAAAATATGACATACTTTGAAGCATAAATCATGAGTTTTTGTGGGATAAAAGATTATGCCAAAATCTAACAACTTTGAAATGTATCAACTGTCCCTTAGTGTTTCTACCGTGATTCATCTTCAACGGATATTTGATCTAACTTAGAGGCATTTTCAGAGAAAAAGTCCTTGATGAAAGTTGTAGACCTTCAAAAGAGCTTTCCAACGAATATCAAATCATGTCAACTGAGGTCTACAAATGAGATAGGTTTTACAAACATCGATATGTTGTATGTCCGCACGCGCTTGGAGAAGGCCGAATATTGCGTAAAAATCTCTCAAATCGGGCCCACAAATCTCGACAAGGAATATATACTGTGTAGCCAGCACGCGCCCGGTGGTGGTCCGCACGCCCGCCCTTGTGATATGGCCTATAAATAGACCTCAAGTGCAACCATTTTGAAGTGTACCAATGCATATATCTCTTCTATATATCTCTATAGTTTCGTTTTGTTGTTTTTAGTTAAATAAAAGTCATCGGCACTCTGCCGAATAATGCTGTAGTATAAAGTCTCGTTATAATGCTTAGAGGATGTATCAAGGCTCATTGATGTCAAGGAGTTGCTATTTCCGGATGATACAACTCAATGCTTCAATTGTAACCTGGTAACTTTTCTAATGTATTTATGTTTATGTATTAATTATAGTATCTATATTTTAGTTATTATGTTGTTAGGCTAAACTTAGTATCTAGCCAAGATATGAAATTGGATTAGTATTATCTTTTTAGGGAAATGAATGATGACTATACTAAAATTGGATAAATATCGGTTATAATGAATCTCTTTCTATATTCGTATTGAATTAGCTACTTGATATGAAAGAATTCATAATCTAATTATGAATTGACGCCTCGTAGTTAGGTTATGAACTCGTTAATAGAAAGACCGGAGGGTAAAATTGGCCGAGTGAAAACATGACAACGGAATCCGATTTCCTAAACCGGGGGTAGATTTGTTTCGGGAGAAACAAACTCTTATTGAAATATGTACTCGAGAGATTATTACGCTTTAATTCGCTTGTTTAATTGACATACCTTAAAATTGGCCGAATGACAAAACGGGAGTGACCCATGCTTGAGGATGACCTTGGACAAATGATTGGACATATGACAATTTCAGATGCTCGTGTGAGAATGAATTGTTTAGTTTAGGAGTGCACCGTTTTGTATAATTGATTTAACTTAAAATAAAGATCGAGCACATCCAATTTCACTAAAAAGATATAATGATTCAATAACATATTCTTGGCTAGTCTATAATTATAATATCTATCTCCCTCCCTTAGATATTGTTTTGGTACCTATATATACTTATATCTATATATATATGATTATATATATATTTTTATACTTATATATATATCTGTTTTAGTTTTATGCTTTTATTTATTGTTTGTTAGTTTAGAGTTTGGTTGGATGATAAAATTACGACTTAGATTGAGATAATAACAGCTTTCTTGGTGTTTAATCACACGGTGAATTACCAAGTTTTCCCCGAGGATCGACACGACTCATCACTCTATCACTACAATTTGACCCGGTACACTCGCGTAAGGATTGATAGCATAGAAAAGGTCCGTCGGCTTTTTGGCGCCGTTGCCGGGGAACGACGCTAATTCATTGTGTTCGAATGATTTCTACTTATATTAACTCAAAAGTCTCGAGGATAAGTCAACACTCTTCTTACCCCATTTCTATTTTTCTTTTCGTTGGTACTTACCTAATAAGTAAGTTACCAATCTTTACTTTTATCGATTTCAACTATTTTCGGTTTCGTTAGTTGATGACCGAAAGAGTAAGGCCCCACTTACTCCTTATAAGCCTGACATAGATACTTACGAAAAGCGGTTAAGAGCGAGAAAGAAAACAAGGTCATACTAGTCAGGGAAATCCTGACGGAGAATCATCATCAAATCAAAATACGAAAATGGCTGAAAACAGTGATGAAACACCTGAACAAGGGCTAGATCATGCTCAAGGGCATGGCCAAAATCTTAATCGGGATCTACCAATACCAAATAACCGTAATAGAAATAATCAAAATCGGAACAGAACAATCGTAATAATAACCCACCAAATCCGAGACCTATTTGTGATCGGACCTTAAGAATAAACCGGACTAATAATCCAATTCGTTTACCCAATGAAGTAGCAAATAATTTTGAAATAAAATCTCATCTTTTGGTCTAATTGACGCAAGAGCCCAATTTCTAGGAGAGGATGATGAGGATCCACATCACCATCTCTATCTTTTCGAAGAATTGTGCAATACAGCCAAAAGTCAAGGTGCTCATCGTGAATTAACAAGGATGTCTATGTTTCCTTTTTCTTTAAAAGGAAGAGCACGGGATTGGTTTATGTCACTCCCACATCATTCATTGACTAGTTGGGAGGAAATTCAAACCGAGTTTTTAAAGCAGTATTTTACTCCGGTAGAAATTTGGAATTAAAGGTCGAAATTGCCAACTTTAGACAAGGATCTCAAGAAACGCTTGGGAATGCGTGGGAGAGATTTAAAAGTTGCTAAGATCTTGTCCCGATCATGGTTATTCTTAGATATGCAAATCCAACTTTTCTCGTCAGTAAATTAAGGAAAGATTCACGTGCGGGATGTAGATCATGCATGTGGTGGTTCATTAATGATGAGTGAAGCCCAAATAGTTTACGATGCTATAGAAAAGATTTCCAAAAATAACAGAATGTGGGAAACCGGTTCTAGCACCGTGAAAGTAGCATTTGCAGGAGAATGCACATCGAATATGGAAGTTCTAGCACACTTGGAGAATTTGAGTAGAAATTTGACAACCTACAGTGCTAGTAGGATCAGTAAAACCGAAACTATCATATCAAATGACTACTCAAGTCATGATAATGTGTCATTAGGGATAGAAGAACCGAAGGATACTCAAGGGAAGAGGTGAGTTTTTACAACAAAGATAGGAATTTGAACAACGCGTATTCAAACTCCTTTAATGCTATTGTAAGAGAGCACCCAACTTTTAGATGGTCCGAAAACCCTAATAAGCCAGGACAACCGCCATATCCATTCAAGATAAGAATCCATATAGTAATCAAGTTCATCAAGGAAATACATCAAATCGTAACCTACAATCGTTACCTCAAATCTTATCCACAACATACTACTCAAACTATACCAGTCACCCAAAGTTCAACCCAACTCAAGGAGTTGATAAATGGGATAAATTAATGGAAAATATGATGGGTGTAGTATCTACTCAAGCTCGTAATATAGAAACTATGATAACTTCTATAGGTTCGAGTCTCAAGGATATGACTATGTTGAAAACGTCTATGGGTGGACATGATACGAGAATGAGAACTATAGAAGCATCGTTAAGGAATATGGAAGATCATTTGAGTAGAGAAGGAGAACGTAACAACAATGTAGACCTCCAGGAGGATTACCAAGTAATACTGAAAGAAACCCGAGAGAGGTAAATGCTTTGTGATTACGAGAAGTAGGAAATATTGTGAAGATACTTGAGAGCGTAAAACGCAGGAAACAATGAGGTAGAAAATGATTTAAATGGTAATATCATAAAGGAAAAGGACGAACTTGAATTTCTTGATGAAGAGGAAGAAATTATCGAAGAATTCTTAAAACAGAATAATGTTGAACCTGAAATTGAAGGTGAAAAATGGGTAAAAGTCCCTAGAATTCTGAAAGATCCTATGGATAAGGACCTGAGAACCCTATTTAAGGAACATGTCAGAGAAAATCAGGGAGAAAAACAGGAAGATTTAAAAGTAACTGAGAAGGATAAAGTTGATACAGGGGATGTTTTAAAGGAAAAATCTCAAGATAATGAAACTTGGCGATCAAGTAATGCTCAAAGATTCAAGGAGAAAGGAAAAGAGAAAATGACTTCAGAACCAAAGGCTATAAATCTAGAATCTTTGCCTTATCCACCGAAAGATCAAATTAAAAAGATAAAAACTGATAAGAAATATGCTCGTTTCCTTGACACTTTTCGTCATATTCATGTCAATATCCCTCATTATAGAAGCTTTAGTCAACATGCCTGCCTATGGAAAGTTTCTTAAAGATATCCTATCTAATAAAAAGCGATTAGAAGAATATGAGAATATATGCCTTAATGAAGAATGTTCTGCAATACTTCAGCATCGACTACCTCCTAAACTTAAAGATCCTGGTAGTTTCACTATCCCATGTGAAATTGGAGGATTTCTGTTTAAGAAAGTATTGTGTGATCTAGGAGCAAGTATCAATCTCATGTCTTATGAGGATTATAAGAAACTAGGAATAGGAGAGCTTACGAATCTGAAATGACCCTTCCGAATGGCAGATAGATCAATTAAACATCCTAAGGGAATAATCGAGGACGTGTTGGTTAAAATTGATAAATTTTACTTCCCAGTAGACTTTGTAATAATGGAAATGGAAGAAGGATATTCAGCGCCAATTATTCTAGGTCGACCATTTCTAGCTACAGGAAGGACTTTGATAGATGTTCAAAAAGGTGAACTAATACTGAGAGTTAATGAGGATAAAGTTTCGTTCAATATCTTCAAAGCTATAAACCATCCATACAAAGAACCTGAATCATGTTCTTTTATAGATGAATATTCTACTATCTGGGATGCCAAATCTAAAGATTATGAAAATACATTAGAAGAATGTTTGGCATTTTCTATCTATAAAGAAGATGAAGATGATACTGAAATGAAAGAAGTAATCCTTTATTTAGATAAAGGAGGGTTTGTTAAACATCCATGGCATCAAAATTTGAAATTGGAAATGGAAGGACCAGTTTTAAAACCATCAGTAGAAGATCCACCAAGGAATCTGGAGTTGAAACCACTTCCTTCGAATTTGAAATATGCTTTTCTTGAAAATGATAATCTGTTACCTATTATCATTTCATCAACCTTAACAAAAGAACAAGAGGATCAATTACTAAGAATGTTAAGAGAACATAAGAAAGCTTTTGGATGGACGTTAAGCGAGATATCAAAGGAATTAGCCACGAGATTTGTGTTCACAAGATTATTTTGAATGAAGAAGCTAAACCTTGTATTCAGCCACAACGCCGCCTCAACCCAAATTTGCAAACAATCGTTAAGAAAGAGGTCATTAAGCTATTAGAAATGGGAATAATCTTTCCCATATCAGATAGTGAATGGGTAAGTCCGACTCAAGTAGTTCCAAAGAAAGGAGGTTTCACAATAAAAGAAAATGATAAAAATGAATGGATTCCGACAAGGGAAATGACAGGATATCGAATGTGTATTGACTTTCGGAAACTGAATGATCATACTAAAAAGGATCATCATCCACTTCCATTCATCGTGCGGATGTTGGAAAGATTGAGTGGACATAAGTATTACCGCTTTTTTAGATGGTTATTCGAGGTTATTTACGAGATATTCATTGCAGCAGAGATAGAGAAAAACTACTTTCACTTGTCCCTATGGAACTTTTGCTTATAAAAGAATGCCGTTTGGATTATGTAATGCACCTGCTACATTTCAGCGATGTATGATGGCAATATTTTCTGATATGGTCGAGAAATTCTTAGAAATTTTTATGGACGACTTTAGTGTTTATGGAGATTCTTTTGATAAATGCTTATCACACTTAGAACGCGTTTTACAACGCTGTGAAGATACCAACTTGGTTCTAAACTGGGAAAAATGTCATTTGATGGTATCTGAAGGAATTGTACTAGGTCATAGAATCTCTGAAGTAGGAATTGAAGTTGATAAAGCTAAAGTCGAAGTAATTGAAAAATTACCTCCACCAATTAATTTGAAAACGCGTTAAGAGGATTTCTTGGACATGCAGATTTTATAGAAGGTTTATTGCAGATTTCTCAAAAATAGCAAAGCCCCCGAGTCATTTGCTAGAAAAAAGTACCTTTTAACTTTGATGATAAATGTATGGAAGCCTTTAAGACCCTAAAAGCGAAATTAACTCTCGCACTGATGATTAGTAGCACCAGATTGGGATTTGCCGTTTGAAATTATGTGTGATGCAAGTGATTTAGCTGTAGGAGCTGTTTTAGGTCAACGGTATAACAAAATTCTCAAAGCTATCTACTATGCTTCTCACACATTAAACGCAGCTCAGCTTAATTATGCAACTACTGAGAAAGAATCATGGTCGTAATATTTGCCTTAGATAAGTTTCGATCATATATTGTTGGTTCTAAGGTAATAGTCTACACAGCAGACCATTCATTCACTGAAGTATCTTTTAAGTAAGAAAGATGCCAAACCGCGTCTTCTTAGGTGGATTCTTTACTTGAGAATTCGATATTGAAATTAAGGATAAAAAGGAAGTGAAAATGTAGTAGCGGATCATCTAAGCGGGATGGATAATGATGAAGGAAAAGGAAAAGAAATTCGAGATTCGTTTCCAGATGAGAAACTGTTTAAGATAGATACTCCTTCAACCATGCGATTATTAAAAACTAGAATACCATCAAAGGAAGATTCGCCATGGTTTGGGGATATTGTTAACTACATTACCTGTAAGTACATCCCACCTCATTGGACTTGGCAAATGTAAAAAGAAGTTCTTTTTACGACTTAAAGTTTTATTATTGGGATAAACCGGATCTTTTCCGAAGATGCTCGGATGGAATAATTAGGAAATGTATTCCTCGATAGTGAAATTTTAAGTGTATTATCATTTTGTCATGATCGTGAGGCGGGAGGTCATCATGGAGGATGGAAAACGCTTTCAAAGTTTTACAATGTGGTTTCTATTGGCCTACACTATATAGAGATGCATATAAATATGCAAAATCTTGTGAATCATGTCAAAAATGGGGAAATATATCGAAAAAACATGAAATGCCTATGCAACCGATTTTAGAATGTGAGCTATTTGATGTTTGGGGCATAGATTTCATGGGACCTTTCCCTATATCATTTGGAAAAAGATTTATTCTAGTAATGGTAGATTATGTTTCTAAATGGGTAGAAGCTGAAGCTCTCCCCACTAATGATACCAGAGTAGTGCTAAGGTTCCTTAAAAAGAATATATTCACACGATATGGCATTCCGAGGGCTATAATTAGTGATAGAGGTTCACATTTTTGTAACCGACCATTTACTAAGATAATTGAGAAATATGGTGTAACTCATAAACTTGGAACACCCTATCATCCACAAACTAGTGGGATGTAGAGGTGTCTAATAGAGAAATTAAAAGAATCGTGGAGAAGACAAAGGGACTCGAATCGTAAAAAGCTGGCGAAAAGACTTGATGATGCATTATGGGCATACAGAAATGACCTTTTAAACACCGATTGGTCGTTTCTCCTTACAAATTAGTATTTGGAAAATCTTGTCATCTCCTGTTGAATTAGAACACCGAGCTTTATGGGCTATTAAATTTCTAAACTTTGATCCTAAAGTCATCCGGTGATCATAGATTACTTCGCTAATGTAACTAGAAGAATTTCGACTCGATTCTTATGAAAATGCTCGAATCTACAAGGAACGCACGAAAGCTTTTCATGATAAGAAAATCTATAGTCGTGAGTTCCATATAGGTGATCGAGTACTTTTATATAATTCACGTTTGAAGTTGTTTCCAGGAAAGCTTAAATCTAGATGGACAGGTCCATATGACGTAACAAAAATCTATAAGTCTGGAGCTGTTGAACTAACTGATGGAAAAACAACTTTTATAGCCAATGGACACAGGGTGAAATTGTTCGTGGAAGCTGAAGGGATACCTCAAACAGAAGAAGAAGTATTATTACTTATCGACCCTCCAACGAATTGAGGAAGCAGAATTTTAAACTCAGCCGATTACAGGTACTATCTTTCTAATTCACCTTTTAATATGCATTTTAAAGTAGTTTCGTCTTTTACCAGATAGACGTAAAAGAACTGGATGCCTTTCATAGATAGAATAAAAGTTTTTATTTTACTTTTAAGATTAGGTCTAAATAAGGATGTCGCTTTAAGATAGAAGCCTTAGTTTCTAAATTAAATAAGGAATTATTAATCAAGTCGAGAAAGAGAACTTTGTAATGGAAATTCAAGGAGTGCAATAAAAGAAGAGCAAGGTTTTTAATGAAGTGTAGAATCAGTGGAAAAATGGAACATCTTTGATAAAGGTGGAAGAAATACAACCATATCCCGGATGAGTGTTTGAATGTTATTAAGAAGGAACGATTAGGTGGTTATCCGAAAATCCCGAGGAATACAAAGAGATAATTCAAACGCATCACTCCTAGGAGAAAGGTTAAGGACCGTTATGATAACAATCTTGAGGATCCGAGATTGAGGAGTTAGCAAAAATCCTAAGAATTTCGGTGTGTGTTTTAATTTTTCAAATTTTAATTAAATTTCAGATTTTTAAAGTTATTTTTCTAAACTTAAAAGAAAAATATTTTTATGAAAAATTTATAATAAACCTATTTTATCATGAAAAGTAGGTATATTATATCAAAAATATGTGATTTCAATATTATATAGTTTTTATATTTTATCAAGTTTTATATAGAAAAATCATATTAAACTTAGATTATATAACATAAATCATAGGATTAACATCAAATGATTTTTATGTGATATAATTAGAGCTTATTACACAAAAATGACAAAATTCCGTTTTTGGGGACTATGTGACCGACACACGCCGTACACTACCGCACGCGCGGTGTGTACACACTTAACCCTAAAAATGCGCCTTTCCTCATTTCTCACACCTCATTTCAATTGAAGAACAGCCCGAATTCTCCCTCTCTTCTCCTCAAAAATCAACAATTTTCCATCAATTTTCTTCACTCAAACATCACATAAGTGTTAATCTCTCTTCCTCTCTTCAACTTAATCATAAAAGAAGATACCCATTGGAAAAAGTTGAAGCTTGGCAAGCTCAAGGCTCTCTTTTCTCTCATTCCGGCGACCCCCATTAATTCCGGCGACCTAGCTTTTCATTCTAGCTTCTTAAGGTAATAATATATATATATTTCAAATTTTAGTTAAATTTCTGAAATTATTTTGAATTTATTTTGATTTTATAGCCTAAGATTTGTTTGTTCTTGTTGTTGGTGTTGTTTGTTTGTGTTGTTGTTTTGTCATACCACTATCGTAGATGGCCTCATCATCTAGAAGTAATCCTAAGAGGAAAAAAAGACTCAAGTACCAATCGTAGTACCGGTAGTTCAAACTAGACCTTTAACCAAAAAGGAGAAAGCTTTAACCTTTGAGAAAACCGCTAGTGCAGAAGCTAAGCGGGCATATGATGAGTACTTTAGTAAAAGTAAGGTTTGGTTAGAACGAGGGATTGATTTTTCAAAGATTGGTAAAGAAGTGAAAGAAATTTTCAAGGATAGAGGATGGTTGGATGTAGCTATGGATAGGAAAGATAAGATTAACGCTTCTATGGTATCGAGTTTTATTCAATGATTATCTACTTATGATCTTGTCACGGTTGAGAGATGACCTATATCCTCTAAGAAGTGTTAATGTTACTTTTACCTGCTATGATTAATGTATTCTATGGCTTAACCGATATACCGTAAGAGGAGGATTATCACAATGTATGGGGTTTAAACATCCTATGGCTCTACAAACCAAAGCTTATGAAGCCAAAGCAAGCCTTTGACCTCCTCTTTGAAATGGATAGAAAATAGGTTTGCTTATGGGAATTGTATTAGGGACATACGGGCAATAAAAGCAGTTCTTAGGCCATAATGTATGTCCTTCCACACATGTTTGTGCATTTGGTCGAGAGGAAGTGGTTATTGCTTGGGCCATGGTTAATGATATTCCTATAAATCAGGAAATTGATCTTTTCTAAGGCTTGTGAGTTTGCAAGGACTCGTTATCGAGGGGACGCCTCCGTTCCCTAGTCTCATTTCTCGCTTGTGTGAGCTTGCGAGTTTCTGCCTTACCCTCGGATAGAATCTGTGTCTCCCTACATTCCTCCCATTGGTCTTAAACTGAGAGCCTTACCTCACTGGAGTAATAAATTACAATAATCCTAATCGTCAAAGAACAACAACCACCACCTCCACCTCCTATTCACACTCAAGTACCTAGACCACCTGAGACAGTCCACATCACCACAAAGAGAGCCAAGTTGAGGCTATGTTTCAACATTTAGTTCAAGCTCGAGGCTAGAACTGATGCTAATATAGCTTTAGCTTTGTGAGAAGAATAGATATTGGGCTGAGGACATTAGAGTTGGTCGAGAGAGATTTCGGGATGCTATGAGTGAGTTTGATCCTAGATTTGCTGAGATATCTGCTAGACACCCCTATAGTCAGCCTGACCCGTATACTATGCCAGATTGGATTCCGCCGATTCCGCCACCTGTTATTTATCAGGACTATACGCCGTCATCCATAGGACAGGGTGGTATGTTTACAGTACACACAGGGACATCCTTGGGCATGGGAGGAGTGACTTCATAGCGTATGTGACAAAGCAGGATTTGGTTCATTTGGTCTTCAGGGATCAGTTTCTATGTCGACAATGAGGACTGAGACATCATTTCGAACTTCTGTATCGGATCCACAGCAGTTCAGTTATGGTATTCATACGACGCAATGATCAGCGGAGCTGATTATACTTCGCACTATCTACATTTGGATCATCATCATCTCAAGATGCGACCTACCGGTGACATCGATCTTAACTATGATGAGGACGAGTGATTTTGTCTCTCATTATTTAACTATCTACTTTTTGGTTTGACTTAGTTTTTGTTATGTTTGTTTTGTACGTTAAGCGTTTGATGCACTCTCGGGGTAGTGCACATTGTTATTTTGTATCTTTTTCGTAGTTTTGGATGTTTTAGATCTTTTCCCCACGTTTTAGAAATATGCGTAATCTATTGTCGTAAAATAAATTCGATCAAGCTAGAAATTGAAATATCTCTGATCGAGCACTATTTGACCGCACGCGCCGGTTGGTGTCCGCACGCGCCGTGTAGTAGTCGCAGGATCTTCTCGTGATATTTCCATTTCATCCAAGCTTTGTCTATAAAAGGAAACAGATGCAAAGATTCTAAAATGCTCATTCCTTCCTTTGCCTTTAATTCTCTTGCTATAAAAAGTTTAAAATGTCCGATCGTTCATCCGTAAACAATTATTCTCCTCCACATACACCAAATTCTGTCATTCCAAATCCATTTTTTCATCAAATCCCTTACGAGCCTATGTATGCTTCGGTTCACAACCCTTATATAAGTAATTTCAATCAATCACCGGTGTTGATTGAGAGAGGTTTAAATTTTAGAAAGGTTGACAACTGGGCATTTACGAGGATGGATATAGATGGGTGGGACTATTTTTGTCGTATGCCGAGAGGTAGGATTAATGTTCTTGTGGTAAGAGAATTCTATTCAAGATCGTCGGAAGCTAATCTTGTGTCGTTAACACACCATGCATTCTGATGAGAGGAGTTGTTGTTCCTTTCACCTCCACCAACATAAATCAAATTTTCTTGATTCCACCACCAAACTTCACCTAGTCATTTTGAGTACCAATGGAGATTGGATACCACGACGGTTTTATTACAAAATATTCGGAAGCTTGTCCACTCTTGTTCTACAATTATGATATTGATCAAAATGTCTCTACGATCGCTTTGCTTCCCATCTTAGAACGTGGAAGCGATTCATCAATTCACGTGTTTATCCAACTCATTAATTTCTCGGAAGTTAGTGATGATGAATTGATGCTTCTATATGCGATTACTATTGAGCCATTATAGATTGAAGTCTTGATTCGTAAATCACCGTGAGTTTTATGCGTTCGGGAGAAGACCGAATTATCATCCTTTACCATTTGGATGGTTGATTTCTAGGTTATGTGTTCGTTTGGCAAGGGTTCCGGAAAGAGCGACAGATGAATATTTTCCAGCTCGTATTCCTCGTGTTGGGCTTTTACCAGTCGATATTCCGGGAGGATCGTCAAGTGGTGAAAATTAGATAACTATGTTGGTAGAAAAGAAGGAATAAAAAATAATAAGAGTAGTACGGTACGTTAGTATAAGTCACAATAAATTAAAATAACTTAGTTTAAAAAATTAGTTTAAATTAGTTTAACTTAATTTATGGTTTTCTAGTTTAACACTCCTAGTAGTTTTAAGTTGTGTTTTAGTATTGTAATATATTTGCATGTTTTTAATTTATGTTTTTAAATGTTTTTCTTTTATATTATATAAACGCTCGTCTATTTGACACCTAAAATAATCTACCATGATAGAATTCATTTTATTTTCTAATCCAAATTTTTACTACTCATTAGCCATCGGACGATGCCAATTAAATAAGTGGGGAGTAGAGATTGGTTAGTAAATAAATTGAATTTAATACATCAAATACTTACACACTTAGTTTAATAAGCAATAATATATAATTATTTGATAAAAATGATATATTTGGATAGAATAAATTTTTAATTAAGTAAAGTAATCTTGATATATTATTCTTATATTAATTATGTCTATTTTAGATTTTTAATAAGATTTTAAGTATATATATCTTGATAAATATTATGAAATATTTTTTTATGAAATTAGACAAAAGTTACTTATAATTATAATGAAATTTTAGAATAATTTTCTTTTCAAGACAAAGTATGAAATTGGAATCGGATTAGGGATGATGAGATTTTTGGCATAACTTTGATAAACCAGAGCCAAATAAGCCTACCCGGACATAATTTCCAATTTTGTCCCCACTCACCCTTGTAGAGTGATCAAGACCTCACTCAAAATAGCTATTATTATTAACTAGAAATTACCAACCCTAACTTAATAATGGTCTACATTTCTTTGAAAATCCCGCAAGTTTAGTATGTATTTATGGATAAGCGGTGATGACATCGAAATTTGGTATATCTTTGAGATTGAAATGAATGTTATTCGGAAGGCGCTTTATTATCAAATATGGTTATTCTCGAAAAAAAAAAAAAAACTAAGAACAGAGTATTATAGGTATCTTTTACTGTTTTTGATCGACAACCCAAAAATAAAATATCGATAAAAAATTGCGATGATAGTAGTCCAAATAGGGTATTATCACGAAATGTCCTATTCTTTGGGAATGAAGGTATATGCTATAAATCGATGAAAAGAAAAAGTCGAATCAAAACTATCAAGAATTATCACGAGTTTAAGGAAACCGGATTCGTGATTTTCGATCGAAAGAGTAGTACTCCGATCAATCTTGATAAAGCAATGCCTATGTTCTTAAGTTCTTGTTTATGTAAAAAAAAAAAAAAAAAAAGAAGAAGAAAAAAAAAAAAAAAAAACATATTTTGGAAGTTATTAAAGTTGAAAATTGAAAACAAATTAATAAAGTGTTCTTGATTGAGAAATTTTTGATCGTAAGATGAAGGTGTAAGTATGCGTTTACTTGCTTCTATCTCTTTTGATTTCCTTTGTTATCCTTTTCGATTAGCCAACCACCCCGAGCCTAACGTTACAAGCCAATTTGCCAACTACTTGACTTAGTCATTGATTCCGATAAATCATACGATTGGAGATTAAAAGTTGTTCTAAATATTTTATTTATACTTATAAAGTAATTCATGAAAAATTTCATTTAAATAATATTTTATAACTAGTTTATTAAGTTATATACATTTTTTTATCTTCTTAATATCTTAGATAGATGAAATTAATATAATTATAATATTGACAAAGATATCGTTACTAAGTTAGGAATTTATTCTAGAAGAATTATATTATCGCTTATTTTCCTCGAGGACGATCAAAAGCTAAGTGGGGAGTTGTGATGTATGAAAAATATATGATCAAATTATAAGACTTTTTATTATTATATTTATGATATTTTAGTATAATTTCATATAAATGCATTAAAAACTTATAAAAATCATAGTTAGTTATAATTAGATGCATAAGTTATAAAAACGATAAAAATGATGGTTTTTTGTCAGATTTACGTTTGGTGTTTCGTTGAGTTTGTTGCAGAATCAAATGTGTACCGAGATTCCAAAATATGACATACTTTGAAGCATAAATCATGAGTTTTTGTGGGATAAAAGATTATGCCAAAATCTAACAACTTTGAACAGATCAACTGTCCTTAGTGTTTCTACCGTGATTCATCTTCAACGGACATTTGATCTAACTTAGAGGCATTTTCAGAGAAAAAGTCCTTGATGAAAGTTGTAGACCTTCAAAAGAGCTTTCCAACGAATATCAAATCATGTCAATCTGAGGTCTACAGCTCGAGATAGGTTTTTACAAACATCAGATATGTTGTATGTCCGGCACGCGCCGGAGAAGGCCGAATATTGCAGAAAAATCTCTGAAACTGGGCCCACAAATCTCTGACAAGGGAATATATATCGTGTAGCCGCACGCGGCCGGTGGTGGTCGCACACGCCGCCTTGTGATATGGCCTATAAATAGACCTCAAAGTGCAACCATTTTGAAGTGTACCAATGCATATATCTCTTCTATATATCTCTATAGTTTCGTTTTGTTGTTTTTAGTTAAATAAAAGCAGTAAACGGCACTCTGCCGAATAATGCTTTGTAGTATAAAGTCTCGTTATAATGCTTAGAGGATGTATCAAGGCTCATTGATGTCAAGGAGTTGCTATTTCCGGATGATACAACTCAAATGCTTCAATTGTAACCTGGTAACTTTTCTAATGTATTTATGTTTATGTATTAATTATAGTATCTATATTTTAGTTATTATGTTGTTAGGCTAAACTTAGTATCTAGCCAAGATATGAAATTGGATTAGTATTATCTTTTAGGAAATGAATGATGACTATACTAAAATTGGATAAAAATCGGTTATAATGAATCTCTTTCTATATTCGTATTGAATTAGCTACTTGATATGAAAGAATTCATAATCTAATTATGAATTGACGCCTCGTAGTTAGGTTATGAACTCGTTAATAGAAAGACCGGAGGTAAAATTGGCCGAGTAAAAACGCGTGACAACGGAATCCGATTTCCTAAACCGGGGTAGATTTGTTTCGGGAGAAACAAACTCTTATTGAAATATGTACTCGAGAGATTATTACGCTTAATTCGTTTGTTTAATTGACATACCTTAAAATTGGCCGAATGACAAAACGGGAGTGACCCATGCTTGAGGATGACCTTGGACAAATGATTGGACATATGACAATTTCAGATGCTCGTGTGAGAATGAATTGTTTAGTTTAGGAGTGCACCGTTTTGTATAATTGATTTAACTTAAAATAAAGATCGAGCACATCCAATTTCACTAAAAGATATAATGATTCAATAACATATTCTTGGCTAGTCTATAATTATAATATCTATCTCCCTCCTTAGATATTGTTTTGGTACCTATATATACTTATATCTATATATATATGATTATATATATATTTTTATACTTATATATATCTGTTTTAGTTTTATGCTTTTATTTATTGTTTGTTAGTTTAGAGTTTGGTTGGATGATAAAATTGCGACTTAGATTGAGATAATAACAGTTTCTTGGTGTTTAATCACACGGTGAATTACCAAGTTTTCCCTGAGGATCGACACCTGACTCATCACTCTATCACTACAATTTGACCCGGTACACTGCCGGTAAGGATTGATAGCATAGAAAAGGTCCGTCAATAAGTTTTTTTTCACCTTTTTATTTTTTCTAATTTGGCCCCCACTGGAAAATTTTCCTGGGTCCGCCAGTGCATGCAAATAGTTGATCAGGCTACAAACATGTAAATTAAATATGTCGATCAAACGTAGCTGGCACCGATTATCATGAATTAGGATTTACTAGGTATCCCACAATTGCGGTATAAACCTCCGTAATTGCGGAATAATGCAACCTCTATTCCATGATTTCTTCACCAACGATTTAGATCTATACACATATGAGGTATAATAAAGTAACCACTACATAGCAGAACTAATATAAGCAATCAAATCATACTAATCACAACAAAAGAACGACATATCTACATCTAGAAAGACGGAAAATCATACCCTCGAAGACGGGCGCAGATCCTCCGTAAATTGATTCCTATGCGGCGAATCCATCGGATCCGTGACTAGAACTCATAGGAAAATAAATGAAAGAACTTCTATTGAATATAACATGTTTATCTTGTAGAAAATTGTACATTGAATTCGATGCATTATGCCTCTTATTTATAGCTACCTAACCGACTTAACTAACCCTGGGAACTACCCCATCGTCCAAGAAAATGCGTATTTCAAAGCTTCTGGATCTTGCAACTGACGGCAGCACCTTACACAACTGCGGGGGCATTTTCATCCTTTTCTGCTCTGCCGAATTAAATAAAGGTTCTAGAGCACCCTAGGCCCAATTCTTTTATCCAACCCATCCTACAATCCGTCCAAGCACTTGGCCCAAATTTCATAACCTGAAAATAGTCAAATAATACACAGAATAATATCGAATCACGGAATAAAACGTTAAATGCAAATTACTTGACTCATGACAACATACGACATTTGTTGTATTAATTCACATGCAATAAGAATTAGGACTATCTGGCTAAAGACCGAAGACCTCCCTAAGTAGATATCATGGATTGACTAGCACGTTCTTAAGGATTGATCAAGACTATGTCCAAACTAACACTTCACTTTATCGTCCTTCATGTTAATTTACGATGACACTTCACTTTTAGCTTTGAATGGGTGAAATGTTGATGCCGTATGATGTATCATTTTGGGCATCATCAACGCCTTTTCCCGAACCTAGAATCAAGTTTTCTTGGTCTTGTTGCATCGAAATAGGGTTCCGCCACGCGCGGGACCGACTTTTTCCAGAATTCATTACAACTTCACTCCATCTTACCTCTCACTAGACTTCACAATTCGAACACTTGACCTTAACTCCATACGATCCTCTTTAACTCTTGTTGCCTTCTCCAACTCAAACTTAACCTACTTCACTTGAATGCCCATCAAGTAAACAAAAACCTTCCCACCATCCATTGGCTTGTGGCCTTTAGATGCGGTAGGATGAAAAAATGTTTGATGTTCATTCAAGTTACTTTTATTGACTCAAAAGAAAAGAGAAAAATAAACCCAAGGGATAAGAAGTATTTCTGAATTTATAGTCTTCAGATCGAATTTATTCTAACCCTCCTCGGTCAGCTTTCTAGACTTGCGACCACCAGAGTCTCACTCGGGAAGCCTTCATAGAAAGGCGCCCCATCCTTTATCACTCCATGCTCATCCATTTCTATTAAGGCTCATGAAGAAGCATTCTTCCTTACCATGAATGAGTACACTTTTCTCGGATTCCGGTCCCTATAAGGTCCCGATGCTCTTCTCCTGACATGCTTGGCCGGCTTGGACCATGCACTATGCTTGCCTTTTCTGCTTTGCTTCTTGCCCTTTACGCTATGAGATTCCACTTTTTTAACGTTTAAGATCTCTCTGACACTGCGCGGGTTGGGCTCATCTATTTGATAGGATTGGGCAGACTGTCCTCCCGTGGCGCTTGCAAGTGGAACCTCTTATTTCTTTCTCTAAGAAGAACTATCAGGAACTCTTGCTTACCGGATCTAGTATCGTAGCATGCTTCTGAACTCCTTCAATACATTGCCAACTCGAGTTCGGAATGCCCTCAAGAAGAGAGCTCACCACACGGAAGTCTCAATGTCGATTCTTAATGGGGTTTATGATCTTATAGGATATGCAATCATTATTCGCTCTCAAGATTATCTCCCTATTATCCATGTCCAACAATGCTCGACTGGTGGCTAAGAATGGACGTCCAAGGATGATACGGGCACTAGGAGCCCTAAGAACATCCATGACTATAAAGTCAACTGGGTAAATAAACCCTCATATGTTGATAGTACAATAATTCAACCTACCAGTGATCATGTCAACACATCGGTCGATTAACCGCACGTTTGCACGGTGGTTCATCTCAACGTGAAAACCTGCCTTCAGGGCAAGTGACAGAGGAATCACATTAATGCTTGCACCAGAGTCACACACGGCTGGGCCTAAGGGTTGGTCATTAATGGTCACGGCTAACCTGAAACTACTAGGATC
Organism: Gentiana macrophylla; assembly: GCA_026214975.1. NCBI lineage: Eukaryota > Viridiplantae > Streptophyta > Magnoliopsida > Gentianales > Gentianaceae > Gentiana > Gentiana macrophylla. The sequence continues at coordinate 78,890,245 of CM047812.1, forward strand.
ACTTAGCTTCTCAACCTCTTCAGGGTCTGAGAACTCCTCAGGCTTCGAAGGTTTAAAAGCCGGACAATATTCCGAATATGAGACTTACCTCACCTCTATTTCTTGTACTTCTCTAGGTTACCCTCTCTAGACATTTAGGCTACATCAGAATCATTCCTTGCCATTTTTCTCATCTTTTCGATCCTACCTGACCTTCTTCGAGATGAACCAAAATGAACTGAAGTTGGCTTAGCATTGAATATGAACTTCTTCTCAAATTTCAATTTGATAGTCCTTTATATAAAGAATATCTAATTGTATCGAAGTCAAAAGTTGTTTCTGCAAAGCCTGCAATATAAAGAAATGGAGATACAAAAGCACGGTTAGATTTCCGCCTCAATTGGGTTTCAACCCAACTGCTCCAGACCTAATAACTAAAAAAACAGAGATGAACACAGAAACACGTAGAAGTTCCCAAAAAATAGTTTCCAAGCTTTCACCGCGGCAACAGCGCTTTCACTTCGGCGAGGCTCAGATTATGTTTTCTTGGTTTACAACAACACAGGCTCTTTAGAAACGACTCAAGACTCTGAAAATAAAATAAAAATGAAAACAAAAACACTTATTGATCATAATTTAGCAAATTTATAAAATAATTTGGCACATGTCCTCGCAACGGCGCCAAAAACATTTCATCGCATGTAAGTCACTTCTACTAGCAAGAGGACTAGGTCCATTGTAGCATAGCAAATGACCAAGGGTCGATCCCACATAGACATGGAAAGTTCTTCTAATAAACGTACTAAATTATGGCTAAGAAAACATATAATGGTCATGGACCAACATGATTAAAAATAAATAAAAACAGTTGCCCTCTCCACTCCCCACCAATCTCCTAACTTGGTGTTAATAAACCTATCATGATTAACCACCTGTAATTCTCCGAATACAAGATTCACAAATTTTATATTAATTAAGCTACCGGTGCAGTCTCCTAAACTCATCTTACTTATCATTGATCAGACAACATACATCTATGTGCATTTAACCTACCTTAGGTTGTATTAACATCACATGCATTAAGTATTAGGGATTTCCGGCATAAAACTCAGAACCTTTCTAGGTAGCCATCGACAATGACTGGCAGTACCTAGAAATCGATCATACTGTGTCCTAACTAAAACTTCAACTAAGTTCCATCATGATAATTTACGAAATCGAATACTAGACTGGCCGGATCTAAATATACGTAAGTTAATACTGTTAATCAGATGTCGTTGGCGCAGGAACCTCAGAATTAGTGCTTCTAGAGTTGCCTCACCATGGTGGGAAAGAGAGTCGCTACAACGAGTGCGGCGAATCCTATTTTTGGGTTACATATTATGATTCTGGATGTTACCGGTGAACTACATGAACTTAAACATGCAGATTAATTACCAACACGTTGAAACATATCCAAACAACCATACTAATGATATGAAAGAACGTTCAAAGCTTCATACATTAACAATAGATGCCTTGCTTGATCAACTCTAGCTAGTTTATGGCTTGGGGAAGAAGGGAACCAAAAACCAACAAGAAAAGCAAAAGAACTTTATTTCATACGATTCTGGAATTCAATATGAGAGCATACATAATAATAGACTGCTACAGGCCCTATATAGATGTTGTAGCCGACTTAGACACTAAAGAAAACCCTATACAACTTAAGTTATTCTCGTAAGGCGGTGTAGTGCTTACCAAAGCTCGCCGCACCCACTGGACTTCCGCCGCGGCTGGCCCGAACATGCCGGATTTTAGCAGATTCTTCTCTTGGACCTCTTCTCTCAAAATCTCTTATCTTCGGCCTTAATCCAATTCCTCATTTCTCTAGGAAATGGTATTTCCTGAAAATCATATAAAACAAAGCGAAACAATACCGATTCCAAAGGTAAAACATGCAAATGCTGAATCATGATCCAAGAACTACTCACTATGCAATTGACTCATGAATCATACAATAATTAGACAAAACCTTTTCAAATTATCATAATTCAAGGGCAAACCGGATATGAAATATAACACCAATCGACCGTCATCACGAACCCTCGGCATGTCTTGCCATCGATGGGTCGACAGTTCTGAGCTGATATGGTCCTAATTTTGTATTAATTCCGAATGCTTGGATTAATTTATATATTTGATAGACTGGCCATCTCCATGTATGTCTTCATAAAATATTTCTCAAGGACCCGTTCAAGGTTAAATAATTGGATAGGACAAGAGTTTTTAGATCAATAAAAGTCATTGAGTCTGTTCAAGATAGGTGCCTTAGAGAGGTTTTCGTATGCATAGGGTTCCAGGTTGAATATTTCTACTTTGTTGGATATGGAACTCCATAGATCCCAATTTTATGCATGTTCGCTAGTTAGACCGAGTCTGTTCACGATAGGTTTAGCAGTGCAACATAGCTTGTTCTTTGTCCTGTTCACGGAGTAGTGTGAAACATTTGAGAAGTTTAACCATTAATATAAATTGAATTAGGGTTTGAATAAAACATGAGCTTCATAATTACTGGATTAAAAGAGATTAAACCTATGCATTCCTTAGATAGATTTAATCTCAAAATTGTGAATAAGAATTGTATCGGTTATTTGTATCCACAAACCTCTTTTATTTTGTATTGGTAGTTAGTTTTATGAGTCTTTAAGTGACACTTTGGTCAAAGACCATCCTTAGAGCCTTAATAATTCATTCTGGGTAGGTAGTTAAACTAGCCTTTGTTCTCTGTGGGTTCGACTCTTGCTTGCTACATTACATTGCGATTGACCTAGTTTTATTGCTAGTATACGGTTCTTACATGTGGTCAGCAAACCCTAAATCCACATAAACCTCATGTCATATTAGGTCATGAAATATAAGACCTTCCATTAACAACCTCAACGAATTACAACTGACTGTCAAACTAAATCATAAATAAGTACATACATTTATTACAACTCAACTTGACTGAAAAAGAAACTCCTGATACAAAAAATAGTCCATGACTCCACTCCTAAGATTGTTCTTCATCCTCACCATCCAACTCATCTTTAACCTGAAGATCATCTTATTCTAAAAAAAGATTGAGCACTAATTGTATGCTTAGTAAGCAGAAAGAGGATCCATAGAGTGATTCATGTATGTTAGATTCCGGGAGACATGACATGATGTTGGTCACTTGAAAACGCTTGAACAAGATCAGAGGGGGGTTTGAATGAACTTGTTATCTTTGTAATATTTTAACTCAGATGATATGAGATTAATTAATCTCAGCTGAATCTTGTGTGCAGCGGAAAAAGCCTTGTTAAAAATCTAAATGTTATGCAGATTAAGTGATTTATACTCCTCATATGATTGTAAATTGCAAGTAAAGTAAATTAGAAAAAAAGTAAATGCAGAAAGTAAAGACACAGTGCAATTTGTTGATGGAAGTTTGAGGTGGTGTAATCCTCTATGTCTCTTCTTCTCCTGTGATGTTGGAGGAATTCACTAATTTGTTTTGTACTATTACAATAGTGATTGATTGTCCCCCACTGAACCCTTAGATTTACATTTTGAACTATCAGTCTCGGACAACTTGACTCAGCTGCTTCACTGAAATATCTCTAATGCTCATTGGAAGTAACACTTCTTCAACATCTCCACACAAAATCAAATCCATCCTAGTTGCCTGATTCAGATACTCTTTGTCCTTAACGCCCTCAAGTGCTTCACTGATCCTTTGTTCTTCACAACTGATCATCTGTTTCACAAGTGCAATAACTTTGTGTGAACAAAGTGTTCTGAATCTTCAGATTCTGTAAGCTGTATTCTGGATTTGGATTTATAAGATCAAAATATATTTCTACAAGTGTTGCTACTAGATTGATAATTTGAATTTCTTAATGATGCAACACTCAAAGATCTTGATGTTTCTTTGAAATGCCTTAGGAAAGTTTTAGAGATTCTTGAGTGAATGGATTTTAGCAGAGTAACAGCTAACTTCGTAATTCTTCTTGATTCGATATGATGGAGTCCTCTATTTACAGTGATGTTATCACAACGTTCGAATTTGAATTTTCCTGTTTGAATTTTAGCATTTTTTGGATAATCCTTGATAATTTTGTTTCAGTAAACATTGTCCTTCTGACAGTGCCAGCTTATCATCCAATCAGATTACCTTAATTTATGGACACTGATATGTTCTTCATAACTTAAGCTTGTCTTATCTTGAACAACGCTCAAAATTCATCCATATCTTGAATAATATCCTTGAATTTAATTACCAAGATATTTTATATAACTTGTACTTTTCAGCTTTGAATTATGATCCAACTTATTTGAATTAGTTCACTGTTGTATTCTTCAATTTTGATTCTTCTTAATTGAATTGTCTTCTCGTCTGAATTATTAGCTCAGCTGGACTTAATTATCAGCTCATATGAATCATGATTCAACTTTATCTAAATTTTCTTAATCTCTCTCATATTTGATTGTGAGATCAGAGTACACATTTTTTTTATCACATATACTTGAAGTTTCCATCACAATCACTTAACTTCAAGCCTTCATAACAAGACTTATAATGTTATTCCAGGCATCACAGACTTACTTGAATTATAAATTTTTAATCTCAATGTTTAGTCTTCTCATTTGAGTTTGAACCCTCAGCCTTCAATCTTCAGTCATAAATATTGAGTTTGACCTCTACGCCTTCAATCTTCAGCTTTGGTCTTTAGTCTCTATTGAATTTTTTTGACTTAGAAGATTCTCATTGTCCTAGTCTACTGAAAAACTATCAGATGACTATAACACGAATAAAACATCACAAAAACTTTAACGCAGATCTAGCTCTTAGAATTGCATAAGAATTGCTAGGTATTTGACTCTCAAAAGAAAAGAACATTTATTTCAGAAGCGAATGATTTAGAATATTCAATTCTTGTAGCAGCCACCGCTTTAAATCCTGCTCCTCTGCAATTTTTAGCCCCATATTATGGGTGTGCATTGGGGAATATTTTGATGCATTGTGGATGTGCAATCACGAACTACTAGCAATAATACTAGGTATATTGCAATATAGTGAACTGCATAGCAAGGGTGTCGAATCCACAGAGACTAATAAAAACATGAATTAATCAAGATCAAGAACAATTACAATGGTCAACGACCAACGACATTGCAAAGAAGAAACAATGGTAACAATGGATCACAAGAACAAACACAAACGTAAAGCTATAAGTTTCATATGTATTAATTCTAACTATGAGTTATTAGTAATTTCCCCCAATCTATGCATTTATCTACCCAATGGTGAATTTTAGATCTATAACAGATATGAGTGCTAACCCCTAATATTACGCTACTTCCATGGGATGGACAGTAGGTGCCTATATGCAGTTAACCTCCTACATTGGTTGTATTAATTCATATGCAATAAGATCTCGTGCTAGCCGGCTCAAGACCGAGGACCTTCCTAAGCAGCTATCGTGGATTGACTAGCACGTTCCTAAGGATCGATCAAGACCATGTCCAAACTAACACTTCATCTTGTAAGTCCTTCATGCTATTTTATGAAAACATGCAAATAGTTGATCAGGATATTAACATGTACATTAAATCTGTCAATCAGACGTAGCTGGCGCAGATTATCATGAATTAGGTTTTACCCGGTATCTCGCAATTGCGATAAAGACTGTCTCCCTTGAGAGAGAGCGCAACCTCTATTCCATGATTTGTTCACCAACGATTCAGATCTATACAAAATAAACTAACTACAACATAGAAGAACTAAATCAAACAATCAAATTATACTAATCACACAAGAACAACGACAAATCTACATCTTGAAAAAACCGAAGAGTCATACCCTCAATTATGAGCGTAGATCCTCTGCAGGTCTCTCCCTAAAAGGCGAATCCGTCGAATCTGTGACTAGAACTCATAGAAAATAAATAACTAAAGAAAAGAATAAAAGAACTTTTATTGCATTGTGTATTTACCTTGAGAAAATTGTAAAATGAAACTGAGGCCTGGTGCCCCATATTTATAGCTAAGTAACCTACTTAGCTAACCCTAAAAACTACCTCTCGTCCAAGAAAATGCGTTTCCTTAAGCTTCTCGGATGCTTGATTTTGTGGCGGCCCATCTTGCAGTTGCGAGGGCATTTTCATACTTTTCTTCTTTGCCGAATTAATTGAATGTTCTAGAACACCTTAGGCCCAACTCTTTATCCAGTCCGCTGCAGAATCCGTCTCTAACACTTGGCCCAAATCTCGTTACCTGAAAATAGTCCAATAACACACAAAATAATACCAATTCAGGGAATATAAATGCCAAATGCAAAATACTCGACTCATGAACCCGACAGAGATCATTCAACAAAAATTGTTCATATAAATGGCTGAAAACAACTACTTTTAGTTTAGAATGGGTGAAATGTTGATACCGTGAGATGTATCATTTTAAGCATCATCAACTACCCCCCACCAGCCTTTTTCTCATCCTCGAGCAAAGTATCAAGGAGAAAGAGTTCAAGCAAAACTTATGTCAAGAAACAATTCATAAGCTTCCCATTAATCAATACCTACCACTGCATCAATGTGTCGTGTGATAAATCTTTCATGATAGTGTATTCGTGAAGAGAATCAAGTTATAGTGACTCACAATCTTAAATTGTCAGTGTGCATACTCGCTCTTCTCACTTTTAGACTTAGGAAATCAACAAGAAACTTAAATCAGGCCAGACAGACTTGGGGACCAAGTACTACTCGATTGTCCTCTTTTGTTTTTATTTTTATGCGAGGGTCGTGCGTCTTGTGTTCTGAATTTTCTTCCCTCCATCCATTATGCTTTTTGCATTTCATTTATTTTTCTTTTATTTTTTTTGCCAGTTTTTTCTCTCTGATTTTTCTTTTTCCTCACTCTCTCACAAGCCCGTTTTTGTCCCATTTTACCTTTTGTGGCATTCAACAACAATTAGTTAAAGTATATCCACCGACAAGTATCAATTTTTGGTCTAAGATAACTCTTCATCTTATCCAAATACTTCCCACTCAGATTACGTGCTCAAAAACTGAATGCAATGGTAAAATAACAATTAATAAGTCACTATTTCATGCAACATAACACATTCTCATTCATCCATACTAAATCATATTTGAATGTGAAGGGAGATCAACAACTAAAAAGGTTTCCTTTTCGATTCGACAGGTCTCAAAGTCTCCGATCAGAACGTCTAGATCAATTGTGCCTTTGACTCAGACTTTATCATTGGAAAACTCTTCAATAGAGCCAACAAAGGCATTTAGTCTGGCCTCACCGTATCCGACCGTTTTCAGACAGTCGTAGTACATGATGTCTCTTCCCACACTTGTGTCTACCAAGACTCGATTAATTCCCCAACTTCCTACGCCAACTTTTATAACGATAAGGACTTCCATTGCACCCTATGAACTTGCTAATTCACTCCTCGTGAATGTGATACATTTCTCAGATTCACCTAACACAATTGGCTTCTCATAGCTTCGAGCATTCAACAAATTTATCTGTGATTTTAGATGAGTATTACTTGGAAAATCCTCATGGATGACTTGAACTTCATTCTGATACCGGCAGGGTTGTCGATTATCTCTGCTGGTGGCCCCGCCGCCTTCTCTTTTAAATATGCTCGCAACTCCCTCTTGGATCAACTTCTCAATAGCTTTCCTCAATGTGATGCATTCATCGGTTATATGACCATGATCTTTGTGAAATTCACAGTATTTCATCTTATCACAAAGCTGGGATCGACCTTCATAGGCCTCGGTGGTGGCAAATGGTCATGAATCTCAAACATGATCTGTCTCGCAGGAGTGTTCAGTGGAGTGTAGTCCGCCTCATTGAACTTTACAGGTTTTTGGTTTCCCTTTCCTAATTCTTGTTGCGGTCTTCCTTACGGTACTCCCTGCGATACTCTCTCGGAGGGTTGGGATCGCTCTTCACTTTACTCTATCCTGAAGGTGAAGGTGCAGCTTCAGTTAACCCATGTTTTCAAGCTCTATCAAATAGATCATGCAGGCTCTTTGAGGGGTGTAGGGTAAAATGAGTTTTCATGGGACCTTAACTATCCCAATGAGGAAACATGTCATGATGTCGTTGTCCAGAATATTCTTTGTTTATCTTGCACTCTGATGAATCTATCATAATAACTTTGGCTCGACTCACCTTCTCCTTGGAGGACATCATATAAATCCTCAATTTTCTTTTTCAGCCTGTCTTCCAATTCGAATTTTGCCAAAAAATTGCTCCTCAAATCTTCCCAACTTTGAATCGACCCCCGAGGTAGGTTGCGGATCCAAGATGCTGCTGTTCCTACATGCTCCCTACAAGGGCTACACACCAGGCAAATCTGTTTTGAGTCACCAGTATGACACGGCTCTGAAAGGACGTAATCCAATCGTAGGGGAAGGTCATTCCTTGATAGTAAATGTAGGCCGGAGAATGGACATTTTATTTTGGTAGTGAGCTCAAAATCTTATCAGATAGGAGATCAACTCCCCAGGTCTGTTTAGCCTTTTCAGTCGGCCTCATTCTTTTCAGATCATCGATTTCTCTTTGAATTTGCTCCATCTAACTTTCCATAATGGGATCAACAGCTCTTTTTGGAATGTACTTGAGTCCGTGAGATTGCGAGATTCTTCCTAATATTCACACCGCCTATCTCTTATGTCTTAGTGGATAGCTTGGTTGTCCCGGCCCTCTCGTTGCGCACAACATTCCCCTCTGAATGATTAGGACCTAGACACTATAGGATTGGCCTCTTTTCATTGTTTCCCAGACGTTCCATAACTGACCTTCTTTCGTTGATCTTCTCAGGAGCTTTCTTGCGGCACTGACCGGCCAATGAGTGGATACTTTCTTCTATCTCAATGGGTTTGGATCGGCTGCAATGACTTTTGGGTGGAATCCCAACATTAGTGTTGGCAGTTAATGGGAGTTTATCCAGGATTGGGATGAGAGGTTGGCCCAGTGCGGCCAGACGAGCGTTGGTTAAGTACAGCTTTGTACATATTCATCGTATACCTTTGCTGCCGTTATTTTAGGGTCCTCCTGAAATCCTGGTATCTTTTCTAGAATCACCTCAATGACTCCGCTGTGATCTTGATGTTCCGATAGCCTCCTTCTCGTGGGCATGTCCGGTGCGGACCTGTTCTATGGCTGCAACAGCTTCCCTAGACTTAGAACTTTGAGTTTTGATGCCCGGGCATTAGTGAACCTTAGCCTATCTTCTTGCTGGTATCGGTCCCAATCTGCAGTTTGATTCTCAAGTGTTTCCTCCACGTGCTCTCCATGTGGCTGATTCTATGTGATCCCTTTAGCTTGAGTATGTGGTACCAACTGCCTGTCCTTACTACCAGCCATTCTACTATCTCCACTTAATGCTCGCGCTAAAAAAAAAAAGGTACTCTGAAAACTAACCAACTATCTATCTCTTGACACCCAACAACTCGTACTATCCGATTTGCAGGCGGCGCACTGGGTATTTTGTCGAAAAGAACGTCTCCGGAGAGGTGGTGGCCGGAAATCCAAAAACTCCAAAGAGAGTAGTGATGATTCAAACGCAAAATCTTTAGACTATGTGTTTTTCTCTTCAAAACACACACAAATTCCAAAACAAAGTGAAAACCATTCCAAGTACAAGTTTTTCACCAGAAAAGTGAGCTAACAGTGATGGAGAGAGCTCTGGCAAGTCTTTGATGAAAATCTTGATGAGAATCAACTGAGAGTGATCATTTCTCAAGTGCAAACTCAGTAGATCACGTATTCTAGCACACGTACACAAATGGAAGGCTCAAAAGATGAAAGCTCTGAACAGAAAAAAGAACACGACTCCGACGAGGTCTTAGACAAAAACTCAATGAGAGAGGCGATAATTCAAGCGCTAACTCATGGATTTCGTACAAGATTCGTAGAGTTTACCTTTTTTTAGTGTTGGGATGAAGCTTTCTTGACGACTGAGAGGATTCTGAGAGCTTCTCAGGTGATGAAGATTTGAAAACCTAGAGAAGACAATGAAGGTCTTCGTAGCGCCTTGGTAAAAGATGAACTCGCAGCAGATCCGTACACCTGAATGGACTATAAAGCTTGCACTTTCCCGGTAACGGAGCCAACTTATAACGTAAAAATTATCACGGTGTTAACGTACAGTGTTTTGTGGTGGATATATGGCTAGAAGAGTGTGTGAGAGCGGGTGGTGCATGGCGGTGGAAGTGAACTGACGGTGGTTGCAAAATAAAATGAAAGAGAGTATGAAGCTTGACAGAGTTTGCTTGTGTTTCTCTATTAATGCATATCTGTGAATTGTACATTGAGCCTCTATTTATAGGCAAGCTACATATTAGAGTTTAACTAATGACAATAAGATATAATTAAATACAATACGGTGTCGACTAAGCTAATAGCTATCTAGCGGGCCGACATTGGGTGGACCGATGACACTTGGCTATTTGTTGAGTCTTTGTCTTGTCCCCCTTGGATTGTTTCTTGCTTTTCTTGATATCGCAGGCTCAGGACGCTTGCGGATCTAATAGCCTTAGGAACTGGCTGTCCGGCCCCTTAGCCAGTCTCCGCACCGCATGAGGTGTCCGGAGGGCTTGAGAAGGGGCCGACTGCTTGCGGTCCCGCTCAGGCTTATATTTATGTGGACTTCATGGTCGAAGGCCCTGTCCTTGCTATGGCTACGGACTTACCCGAATGAGGATCCGTGGGCTGGTTTACGATTTAGGCATATCGGTTTGTAATCACCATTATGGGATGATCTTGGAAATATGGGCATAGCTTTTGGGTAGCATGACTAAAGAGAGAACCAATTTCTATGTCTATGTATATCTGACTTTGAGTCCATGTAACACTTTGATTACATAAAAGATGGGTTTCTATATCCCATTATATTTCTTTAGGAGTACTTCACTAATGGGTTCATTACATATGGCTAAGTATACGAACAATTGTTCCCCAACCTTAGGAGACGTCGGTGTTGGTGGCTTGGTCAGGTAAGCTTTGAGGTCATCAAAATCTTTTTGACATTCTTCATCCCATCGAAACACACTATTCTTTTTTAGGATTCAAAAGAAAGGTAGAGATCGTTTTGTCGACCTGGACAAAAACCCACTCATTGCCGTCATTCTTCCATTTTACCTCTACACATCTTTCACATTCTTAGGTTGTGGTATATTCTGTAATACGTCAACTTTATCTGGATTCACCCTCATTCCTTCTTTAGATACCATATATCTTAGGAATATCCCCGAACGGACTCTGAAAGTACCCTTCTTTGGATTTAATCTCACGTTGGTTTTCCAAAGCACCTCGAACACTTCTCTCAATTTTGTTATGTATTCAATAAACGACATGATTTGACTAGAAAATCGTCTAAATATACTGCCATGTTTTTTCCGATATGATCTGTAAAAGTTGTGTTGACCAATCTTTGGTATGAGGCACCTGCATTCTTTAAACCAAAAGGCATGGTAATGTAGTAGAAGGTTCCAGTTTCATGATGAAGGAAGTTTTCTCTGCATCCTCCTCCACCATTGACTTGATGATTTGTTGTATATGCATCCAAAAAAATTATAGATTTCACACACGGTTGAATCTACCAGATTGTATATCCTTGGCATGGGGTAAAAATCTTTTGGACAAGCTCTATTACGGTCGTTGAAATATATACACATGCAATTGTCTGGATTTGGAACCATGACTGGATTTGACAACCACAATGGATAAAAGACATCTCTGTTGATTTTAGCTTCAACCACAGACTTACCTGAATTCTACCCTTATAGTCTTGGCTTAAATCTTCAATACTGAGTTTGAACCCTCACCCTTCAGTCTTCTCTACTGAGTTTGAAACCTCGGCCTTCATTACTAAGTTTGAACCCTTATCCTTCAGCACTACAGGTCCTAGACACTCAATTGAGTTCTAAACCTAAGCAGGTCTGTTGATCTAATCAGCTGACCACATTCAGTGCTTATTTGATCAAACCTATACAAGGATCAAATTCTAGTAAACCTATACATTAATTCTAAACATCTTTTTTCTTGCCCTATAACAGCTAGTCTAGCACTCATCATTAAAACTTAAATTATTTCTAACAACTTCGTTTCCAATCAATAGAGGCAATGAATCTGCCGGTCCAAATGAAACTTCTCCCCATTAATTTTATCATTTTCTGTATTGGATGGGATTTGTGATGAATCTTCCCCTTTTTTTTGACAACCAGATGATGATGTGTGTCCATCTGCAATCATTACAACAATGTTGCTTTTAGCCCAATTAATTCAGGAAGTGTTTGAATGCCTCCTTCCTCCGTGTCCAGCATATGAGGGTTTTCCATCATCTCAATTTGTTGGGCTTATATTGTTTTGTTGCGAATTATCACAAGATCCTTAGAAAGATTAATCTCAAGACATCCTCCTAGAGCCAAAATGACAATGCTCAAAATCGTCAGTAATGAAATTGGATTATGAATTGGGTAATTGGGCTTTATGAGGATAACACAACACTAATTTGGTGGATTTGTTTGATGATAATTAGCTGAGCCAATGTGATTGACCGTCTATGTATCCAAATGCATGAGATCGATTTAAACACATAGTTCTTATTTTGCAGGTGATGACATCTTTTTATAAGACTCCGTTGTAGGAGGTAGTGTTTTGGCGTACGTGTTAAAGAAAATGGCAGAGATCATGAAGCGGTTTGTAGCTCATATCATAATGGGTCAGAAATCACGAAACCATTATTATGGGTCTGCTAAATGGTTGGGCTGCCCATTACAGACATCTGAGGTCGACGTCGATCTGCTCTGAGCTAAGAATCCAAGGCCGAGATGAATCTGCTCCATGATGGCTAAACGAGCTGAGAGACATCCCATAGGTCGATTTGCATAAGACAAAGGACGATGTGCGTCTTGTCGATGAACTGGATTGTAGTATTTTGGAATGTAAGTTATAATGAAGGGGTGATTCCTCTTTGGCCGTTTGTTGAGAAGATCCGAAATAGACTTTTGAGTGCCGCGTGTATTAGGTCAGGGCATACTCATATCAAGAAGTTTTGACACGGATTAGTAAAGTTATTGAATGTCATAAATTCTAAGAAGAAATTACTAAAGTGTGATTGGTCAATCATTAATGCAATGATTACATCATAATTTATGTGATTGAACTAATAATAAATTAGGGTTAAAAGAAAAAAAACATTAATAGATATTTAATTGATAATGTAAAATGATTTATATTATTGGGCAAACCTAATGAGTTAGAATTTTTTATACCCCATCCATTTCTTAAAATAAAAAAAACTGTTAATGACACTACAGTAAACCTACTCTGACACCACACTTCGAATTTTTTTGATTTGACAGAAGTAGAAATTTGTTTTCGACCTTTCCAGAATCGAGTTTTATTGTTGGTCCCTTGAAAAGGCTTTGGTTAAGTTTAGAGGGGGGTGAATAAACTTAACACTTAAAACTTTTGGAGTTAACAAACTCAAAGAAGTTCGAGCTTTCTTGATCGCTCAATGGTCTGTGACAAACGATGAGTCTGGCATTCTAGCGATTTCTTCAATTTGTTGCAAATGGAATATATTCAATTTAAGCCTTATTAATTGTTGTTAAAATATGATACCAAGTATTAGATACTCAGTAGTGTGAGTGTGTGATTCAGTTGCTAGTTTCAGTAGGTTGATGTGCTTAATATACTAAATCTGAAAAGTCAATGCGAAAGTAAGTGGGCGATTTTTATAGTGGTTCCAGTGGTGTAATCCTCGCTACCACTCTTCTCTGTGATGTTGGAGGAAATTCACTAGAGATCTTTGAGGTTGCGATTACAAAAATCCCTAAGTTGTCTGTCCGTCACTAATAACTATGGCTTCACAAACTGACACTTGGAACATGTAGGATTGCTGCTCCAAAGTCTTCCGCTGGTCCTTGAAGGGTAGGATTGCCTCTTCACCATCTCCACCACAAACAACAGTTCTTGACACCTAAGTGCTTCTCTGTCTTCAGCATGTTTCTTGTAAAAGCAAGTTTGAATCAAGTAAGTGATTAAGCTTTCAGCAGCTTGATCAGGATGAAATGATCAGCAGTTTGATGTCTTCAAGTGTGTGAACTTGATGTAGCTTGATACCAGGTTACACTTGAAGAATTTACTAGATCAGTATCTTTAAGTTCAGTAATGTCAGCAGAGATATTTCTTGATAAGAATCTGATAGCTCAAGACTGATTGTTTTTCTTCTTAAAATTCATCACTTGTTTCTGTATCAGGGGTCTTCTATTTATAGGTGAGAATCCTTGTGACTTGTGTTTGAAATTCAAAACATAGCCGTTTCAGATTTGTCCCCATCTTGACTTGCTTTCGTCCCTCAGACATAGTCATCGACATCGTCGATTTACTTTTGACGATTTTGGTTCGTCCACCCTTTGACTTGTATCCATTGGATAAACCTTTGTTTCTTTCCAGTGTTTTTTTAATCTTGACCATTGATTTGTTGACAAAATCAAGAGTTGTTATCTGTCATTTTCCTTGTAATCTTCCAATGTAACCTTTGGTTAAATCGAAATATGCATTCAGCAGGTTTCTGTGTATGTAAGCTCTTTGAAATGCTTATCGATCAATTGTCACGAAGCTTCTTTGTGTTTATAAAATACTTCAGCTGATTGTCTTTTATCTAACTTATGATTGTGAAGTTAGATTACACCATTTTGAACATAACTAAGTTCCAATCACCACTAAACTTGTGGAACTTAGACCTTGAACACAAGGTATATGTAATCAGTTTAGGTCATCACACACTTCCTTAAATTCTGATTCCATATCCTTGACTTTAAATACTAAGTTTGATCCCTTAGCCTTCAATAACTGAGTTTGAGCCTCACTTTCATCTTTCAAAGAGTTCCTAAACTAGTCTAATGACTCAGTACACTATCGACTTAGACAGTCTCTTGATGAAAATCAGCTGACCTTTTACAATGCTTGTTTAATCAAACCCATACAAAGATCAAACTCTAATAAGCCTATACATTTAATCTAGACACATTTTTGCCTTTGCTCTATAACAGCTAGTCTGGCACTCATCACTAAAACTTAAAATATGTCCAACAATTTCCCCTTTTTGGTGATGATACCAATACCCTCCTTACAGCAAAGCAAAAAGGATAAAAACAAAAATGTAGAACAATTTCAGTCAATTCTCATTAAATCGTATTTGTTCATCATTGTTACAAACTAGATTCAGCAAAAGATAAAAAATAATGTAAGTCTGCTGAACTAGTTCCTCCTCTCTCTTTCTTGTCTCTCTCTTTCTTGTTGCTCTTGATATTCCCTTATGTCTCTGACCATGTCTCTCATCCATTGATTTTCAATAAGGGAAAAATCAATATGAGGATTCACTTCCTTCCACCATTTCCATGCCTCGGGTAGAGTTAGATTGATTTGGTGTACTCTGAATCCTAGTCGCATGTACAATTGCTTGAACTCTTCCAAAGATTCTCTTGCAGATATAGTAGGTAGACTTCTTCCACCTCTTCCACCTCTACCACCTCTGTGTGAAGCTCTTATAGCTTTAACTCTAGCTTCCTAGAACTTAAGTCCCAAAAAAGAATTTAGCCCCTCATGAAAACCTTGTCATGGTAAGGTCTCCTCTTATTGTAGTATTGCTTCTTGTATTCTTTGAAGAGGTCATCACCAATCAAGTCTCACAAATTGTAGATTCTCTGAATGCATTTGTATCAGCCTCCCATTTCTTTTGAGCAAAAATTCTAGCAGCCTCTTTTGCTACTGCTGTTTGGCTCTCTTCCCTCTTATTCACACCGTCAACAAAATGGGACAGCATGCCATGAACACTCTCCTGTGTGATTACTAAATTGTTCAGTTGACCTTCCATAATTTCAGTTCTGGTGCCAACTGCAGTGATCCTTCCTTCCATTGTTTGCTCTAGTAGAATTATCCTCTTAGTGATCTTAGGATCTAATGCAGCAGGTTGAGATGTTCCAGCAGGGTCAGGTACAGCAGACTTGGGTGCTTCAGCAAATTTGTCAAGCTTCTTGTGAATGGAGGAAAATTGTTCTTTCAAGAACTGATCCTTGAGTGTATTGTATTGTTTTATGCCTCTCACATCTTTGGTTAGATCAGCAAGAGCAAACTGAGTGGATGTAATATTGGAAGCAACTGTTTCAGGAGTCCTCCCTCTATTTTCCACCAGGTTCATCAAATCTTCAAATCTTTGCCCTTGTCTGTCAAGTTGAGTTCTTAACTGTGTAATGTCATGTCTGACTGCCCTCAACTCATACAAAACATGTCTTTGATCTTGCCTAGCCACACCTCCCAGCCATATGTCCAAAGAAAGATCATCGGCCAGGCTCTTCAACATTGTCTTGTGCCTTCATGCTGCACAAAACCATGGCCCAACTTATCCCTTCCAAAGCAGGTCAGACTTCCTTCAACCATAGCACCAAAAATATCTTCCAAAGTTGGATCTTGTCTTTGGTTGAGGTTCCAAGCGAGGTTCTTCTTCAAACAGTGGTACATATGCCTGTTGAGGTTTAGCAGCAACAAGTTCTTCCTCAGGCACTTGAAACTCCTCATCCCTGAAGTCATAGTCCAGCAGCTGTTCATCCTTATCAATAACAGCAGTCTGCTGACTATTCGTCCCTTCAGTAGCCTCTACTACAGGGGATTCCTCCAATCCCATTGTAAGTTCCAACCTTTGTCCAGGTGCTGTCTGATCCTCAGCATCCTATTCCTCCAGTTCCGACCTTTGTCCAGGTGATGTTTGTTCCTCAGCAGCCTGAACCTCCTCAAGAAGTAAGGGTGATCCTTCAAAACCCATCACCATGTCCAATCTCTGTCTAATCACTGTTTGTTCCTCAGTGAGTAGTACCCTTTCTTATACAGAAATAAAAGGAAAAATAGCCATATTTTCCTCTAAAAATCCTCTAGCATCAGTAATTTTCTATAGAGTATCAGCGGATTTAGATAAGGTGTCCTGAGTATCAATCCACTCCTGATACTGAGCTGAATCTTCAGAACTGATATCAGGATCACTGTGTTCAATAATATTCTCCTTATCCAAATTTTCGGTCTGCTGATCATCAGGATTCACATCAGACTCCATAACCAAGAATGTATCAGATGTACCAACCAACCTGTTATCTCCAAGATTTATTCCATCATTGATTAGAGCCTCCAAATCATCTATAGTTAGATCTTCATCCATTTGATCATTTTGCTGGCCCTCAGCAGACTTGGCAGCACTAGTAGATTGTTCTACTCTTGGTTCAGTGGATAATGCAGTTCCACTGGCTTAGCCTTGATATAGAGGATGATCATCATCAGAATCAGATGATGATGAATCATCACTATCTGGTGCATCCCTAGGAGCCTTAAACATGATACCTCCTTCTTTCTTTTCTTCTTCAATGAGTTCCATCAACCTCCTTTCCAGCAAGGAAGTGTTAACCAGGTCAAGAAGGTTTTCCACCTCGAACTTTTCAAAAGCCCATTCTTCAAAATCTGTCATTGGCTCAGCATCTGATTTTTGTTTCTTATAATAGCCAAACTTCCATTGAAAGTAATCAACAACCAGCTTAAGTTTGGGATCACCATACCCTTCTTTCCTTTTCTTCTCCTTCCTCTAAAAAGGCATTGAAGGCTTTCTAGGTGCTGTTTGTTCAACTTGTTGTCCTCCAAAGGTCTCAACAAGCGATTCAATGTTTCCTCGGCCAGATGAAACCAAGTCTCAGAGGTACCTCAGATTGTACATTTGTACCTACCACCTCCAATTGTTACACACTTGGTTCCCTCGACTTGTATGTGTAATAAAGGGTCAAGAACCATGTGTTCTTCCCCGAGTTGTAGCATCCACAAGCAGGTCGAGCAGGTTTCAACTACTTCTACAAAGAGCTTAGGTACAACGATGCATATGGTTCTTCACCACGTGTTGCTCAACAATAACAATAGCATCGATGATAGGCTCAACAAAATTCTTCTTCTCCCCTTTGATCTTCTAGAATCTTCAATTCTTTCCCTTTTCCATGTTTCTTTTTCTTCACAATTTCCTTCATTCTCTTTGAAGGTTGTTCAGCTTCACTCTCAGCAGCTTTCCTCTTTCTTCTATCTTCCTTTTGTTGCTCTTTTAAAATTTCAGCAGCAGATTTCTCCTTTGCGATTTCAGCAGGTTCAGCAGCCTCAGCTTCAACTGGAACCTCAGTAGATTCTGCAGGGTCTACTGATTTCTGCTTCATCTTCTTAGGCTTAAGCAGCTCAGTAATCTTTCTAGTGTCGTGACCTTTCTCTTCTCAAAGACCTTCTCTTAGTGCAAAGCAGATTTAGTAACTTGTTCAGTCTGCTCATCACCTGCATCATCATCTCCACCATTGTCACTCTCAGTCCTTTCTGTATCCAACTCTTCATCATCATCCAAACCAGGGATGAGATAGCTGATCTCATTCTTATATCTGGACTTGTTGATTTTCTCAGGTGCAACATCAGCAATCCTCAAATGAGTCAGCAGGGCCTAAATCATCAAACCCAAGGGTAAAGTCTTGGACTTCCTGGTCCATTATGTGTCTTCTGTTATCACCTTCTTCATGTATTGGACGAAGAAACCAGCCCAATCAAACTTCATGCTTTTGCAGATGATGATCAATAAATCAATCTTGGGTCCAGACAGTGCGTCAAGGCTTCCACTGAATCCTAAGATGTTCTTTGCTATAATCTTACTCAGCAGATTATACTCCATCCTTATATGCTTCACATTGATGCTCAGTGATGATTTGATGGTATTGTTGGTCTTTATTTTATCGAAAAAATCCAATCTTGACAGCCCCATTTCTTCAGGATTGGTTGGAGCATTATTTCCAGGTCCAAAACCAAATGCTTCCCTCAGCAGGTTTGAGGAAACTTCAATCTCTTGGCCATTTATTGTGGTAGTGAATGCCTTTCTATTATCTATTAGCACAATGTTTCTCCAGAAATTTACAACATTCGTGTAGGAGACGCTTTCCAATCTCAGATTAAGAACATCTTACAGTCCTTCGTATCGTCTGATTCTTCTACCAATATTGATAGCTAACTCGGTTTTGTTAGCATCAACAACAAATCCTCTGACACTTTGGCTTGTTCCAATATGAATATCATCCTTGTCCACCATTAGAGATGAAAAAGATGAAGAAGAAAGTTTTCAAATCTGTCTTCACACAATGTATTTGCAAAGAAATATCGATATGAGAGTTGTAAGTAATGTCTGTGTATATATATGTATATATAGAGAAAGTAGTGGATGGTAACTGTCAGATAAAGTGATGTACGAGCACTGTAGCATTAACCACGATTAAAGTTGGAATAAATGAGATTTTGCCATGTGTCCCACTGGTTCAATCCATGATAGTTGTAACCGTTGGATATTTATAACTGCGGTTATAAAGGATAAGAGTAATATCCAATTACTGTTGACTTCATTTAAGTTTGACTGTCTTGTAATGTATAGTTCAGCAGCCTTGGTGTTCATTAGACTTGGATCAGCAGTCTGCTGATAAAGAATGACTCAGCGGCCTGCTGACAAAGTAATTCTGCTGATCTTCAATTCCTCTTGTTTTGTCCAACTGATAATACAAGATCAAGTTTAACACCAATGACTGATCTGTCAAGTGAGCTCACCCAATAGGGCAAAGACCAATCCCCTTGGAAACTTCATTTGCTCAATTGTCCAAACATAAATAAGTACGTGGAATTGTTGATACCAATGACTAGTCTGCTAAGTGAGCTCACCCAACATAGCAAAGACTAATCCCCTTGGTGAATTCCAGTACACTTCTGATCAAAGATGTATCAGTCAACTTTTATAATTCCAAGTTCAGTCCTTCCACAAATGCAACATTCCTGATAGTTAATCCATTTCTCACAAGTGTGCCATATCCTCTTGTGTATCCTGGTGTGTTCTTGTTGCCAAAATTCACTCTTGGACCATCCTTTGCCACATAGTTTGTCAGACAGTGCTTATTCTTTGCATATGTCTGGAGCATCCACTGTCAAAGTACCAGACACCCTGCAAAACAATGTTAATGTATTTTAGGTACCCAAAACTGTTTGGGTCCTTAGTGGTCATGAAGGATGTAGGAGCTTAGATCTAAACGAATTAGATCTATGCGCAGCGGATGGATCACGATTTATATATCATAATACATAAATAAATGATTTAACTACTACAAGGGGGTTAAGATTATATTACCAATAGTGGGAAGAGAAGCCTTGATCTTTCAATGTGTTCTCCAAACGGTGGTTGGTGGACGACCTTCTTGATAAAAGCACCTCCTTGATATGCAAACACCAAGAAAAACTTGAGTTTTTCTTCTTCTAAAACCCTGCATGTTAAAAAAGCAATTTTTCTCACCTTTTATGGTGATGTGGTCGAAATTTTCAATGCCATCTACACTTGGAATAACTCTCCTTTTATAGGAGAAGAAATCATTGATCTCCAAGTTTTAATTAATTAAATAAATAATTAATTAAAAAAATAAAAGAATATTTTCCTTAATGACTAATTGTGATACGTATTGACCAATAGAAATCAAATAAAAATCATCCAACCAATCATATAACAAGAATATCTTTTATTTTCCATAACACAAGAAAATTAATTCTTGTGCTAAAAGAAGACAAATAGGCGCCACATGTTAGGGTTTTTTCACTTTGCATAAAATGCCTTTTATACAGTTATATTATTTAAATTCAACTAAATAATATCCATAATATCAATTAATTAAATTGAAACCAATTAATTATCAATGAGCCCAAATAACAAGAATATCACCCGAATTACGAAGTCTACATTGGGGGACAACTGACCATAACCAAGAATTCCAATAATTAGTTATTCATCGAATGAATAAGATCATTAATTATTAATTCCTGATACGCCACCATAAACCCGAATCGACTTGCATAAGTCTGGCATTGATGAAAGTCAGCTGACCTTTTACAATGCTTGTTTAATCAAACCTATACAAAGATGGAACTCTAATAAGCCTATACATTTAATCTAGACATCTTTTTGCCTTTACTCTATAACAGTTAGTCTGACACTTATCACTAAAACTTAAAATGTGTCCAACATTTATGCATAAATTTGACCCTGGAATAATAGAATTTCAGCTCCAAAAATATAATGACTACGGTGCCAATAATAGTGTGGAATGGCAAAAAAAAATCATACAATCCTTGCAAGAAATACAGAAGAAACTAAAACAACAACAACAACAACAACAGAGTCTTCCTTATTTTTTTTCTTAACAAACTAAAACCGGAATACAGAAGAAACTAAAACACAATTATCTACATAGGTAATTTTAGTCTCTAGCAAGAAAAACCATCCTTTTCCCAACATTGCTACCATTTAGTACACCAACAAGCGCAGCAGGGCCATTCTCCATACCTTCAACAATCTCTTCAACATACTTTATCTTCTTCTCTCGAATGTATGGCACCACAATATCCAAAAACTTTGAGTACTCAGAATAGTAATTTGTAACATGAAATCCTTCCATACGCGCCGCCTTGTGAAGAATACGCAATATATTTTTCACCCCCTCGGGCTCTGTTCGATTGTATTGTGAAAGCATCCCGGAAACACAAATCCGACAACCAAGTGCCATGTTGTCTAGTACAGCATCTAACATTTTCCCTCCAACGTTTTCAAAGTATATATCGATTCCCTCCGGGAAATACCTTTGCAATGCAGCACTTAAGTCTTCCTCTTCCTTATAATTGAATGCATCATCGTATCCAAACGTGTTCTTCAAAAGCTCAACCTGTCATATATGTTAAATAAACATAGATAATTAAACGACATTCATTCGAAAGAGTACAGTATGTACGCGCGTAGCATAAATAATCAATTCACTCACCTTTTCATTACTACCAGCACTTCCAACAACATAACAACCGGTCAATTTCGCGAATTGCCCTACCACCTGGCCAACTGCACCAAAAGCGGATGATACGAATACCTTATCGCCTTTCTTGGGATTGCAAATGCGATAGAATCCAGCATAGGCAGTCACACCAGGCATACCTTAAAAAGAATGCAACAAGAAGCCATCTTTAGAAAACAATTCACATGCAGTTACAGATTACTCTGTGCCCGAGGAATTAAAGAGCATATGAGCTAGGTTGCATGCACGGATACGTATGTGCATAGGGTATCGAGTATCTGGGTGCAAGATTGTCTAAAAATATAGAATACGGATACAGAGGAAATTATAAAAGAAATTTTACCAAGAAGTCCGCAATAGTAAGAAAGGGGAACATCAGTGTGTTCAATTTTGAACAGAAGTGTGTCTTCTCCAATAAAAGTGTACTCTTCCCAATTTGTCATACCCCAAACTAAGTCACCTTTCTTGAATTTCGGGTTACCAGAATCAATCACCTTGGCCACCCCATATCCGAAAAGCGGCTGCATCTCAAACATTAGTAGATTTTAGAATTACTTTTACAAACTCAAACTCAACCAAGGACAACTGGATGATTGAATATACAGTTCAGATGAAGCTAATTTAACTAGTTTTACCAGAATGATGTATGAGTTGTAATTGTCATTGTATGCAGCACTCTTGTTTCTTTTAATTGTCCTCGGATCTTTTTTTTTCACTTTTATTACACTTTTAGCACAATTAACAGAAGCATAATATGATGTTAAATCATACTACATGTTTCATGTATCACGTGTCACATTACTACTGGATTAAAATGATTAAAATACGATATTTTATCCCTTATACCTTTTTATTGTTTGAGAACTAGCCATCATTTCTTTTCATAATGACATTTTTGGTTCTCTAACTATATATTTTAGTTACATTTTCTGGACACTTAACGGATAGATGGTGGCTCAATTTGTTTACCGTACTAAAAGTGTAACAAAAATACGCAGTTGGGGGGGGACCAAAAATATGATTACGAAAGATAATTGTTTCCTGGAAAAAAGATAATGGTCAGTTTTGGTAGAGTTAAGCAAAATAGGGGGACCAAAAAGTAATTTACCAAAAGAAAAAAACATTGAACAAGATTCAACACAGCTTTTAGCAGCCAGCTAAAACATCAATATCCCAAGAAACAAAAATTTCATATCAACAGCTAAAACAAACAAGTTTCGAGTTCTTGAAGTAATTAATCGACTTTTATCAATATGCTAATCAAATCAAAGATCCCGAAACTCCGAATAATAATACAAATTAAAGGGTTTCATATGATGTTAAATTAATGTAATAGGATTGATTCTAAACGATCCCACAGAAAATTTCAACAGATCGAGCTTAAAGGCCATCAAGTATAAAATATTCAATTGAAGCATAATTAAGTCATGAGAAAAGGCAAGGCAATGGAAAGAAAAAGGAAGTGTATAGGATACTACTTTATCAAGGGTGTAACCGTCCATGAAATGAATCTCAGATCTGCCCATGAACATGCGCTGTAGAGGATCACAAGACAGGTAGAGATTTTTGACCAAAACAGATTTGGAGGCAGGTGGGAGTATGAGGGTTATGGTGGATGTGTTTAGATACATATCTGTCTCCTTTGGTACACCATTCACATAACTCTTGAAAAGCACCTGCTTGTTACTCACCACCTCTCCCCCAGAACCTAATGATGCCATTTTTGCAAAGAATTTTCTTTTACAAGTGATTTGAGGGTGCTTTAATTGATGAATTGGTAGGCAGAGCAATCGAGCTCTCCTGTATTTATTCAAATAATTTCGAGCCGAGCCGAACCCTATATTCGAATAATTTCAAACCGAATCAAATAATATCAGGATTCGATAGGATTCGGTTCGTTTACAGGCCTAGTCTAAGCTACGGGAGGGAGAACACTCACTAAGACCAAAGTCCTTCTGTCCTTTAAAATAAAATATAAAAACAAAATTATGGGTTATTCTATGGTAGGGACTCTCTATTTAGGGAGTTGTCTATGTGGTATCATCTGGACCACGTAATTATGTAAGTATTTGCCCAAAATTATGGCCGCCGTTGATATTTTAATAATTAACACTGATTGATTTAAACGTGAAATGCTTCCAAACAGTACCGCGCCGTATTTGTTGAGGCAAAATCCTAAAATCACGAATTGATTTTAGTTGAAATTGTTTTTTTAAACATACTTATCGCGTTTTTAACATCCGTAATACAAAATTCAAGTTATTGATAAATTTATTTTTGGGTCAAGTAAATTTTTTATCGGACCTTTATTAATCGGAGTAAAAAAAAGGGCATTTATCAAAAAAATTAACATGTTATATTAGGTTGGATCGGATTGAATCTACACGATTTTTTTTTTTTTATTAACGAAAGATGTGTCAGTTGGGCCCCAAAGCGATATTGAACACCCAGCCTCGACAACCTTTAAGTAGGGCCGGCCCTCCTTCCAAGTAAAATAATAATAATTTAAATGGTAATTGGTATGCCTTCTAAAGAAAATGTTAATAGGTATGTAGCCAGTGGCGAGTTAAAAAAATCAACAAGAGTTCCGGAGTAAAAATAATGATCGACCAGAATCATAAATAGCATTTTTTGTTTAGAATATGATTGATCGAAATAAACAAAATATATTTTATTAAATCAAGAACATTAGATACAAGTGAGATGAGACTCTTTCACTTTGCTCTCAAGAAGTCTCATATCTATTGTTTTCTTCAATATGACCATCATTTATATATGTAGACATAGCTACAACTAAAAGGGGAAAATTGCCCCTCGATTCGAAAAATACACTTAGTACATTTACGGGAATGGATCATCTCAAGTACTTAAGGGTTAAGTGTATTTGTTTTTACACATTATCACAAAAACGACGTAGTTTTCAAAAAATAAATATATAATTATATGATTTTCAAATTTGGGATGTGTGGTTAGATCATTCAACTTGAAAGAATACTTCCTCAAATTACTTGAGAGGATTATGTTCCGTACATTTACTATGTATTTTACTTCTCCCTTAAAAATAAATTTTTTGTATTGTTAAAATTTTCATTGTCAAGATCTTGCGTCGCCGACTATCGACCGTATACCTATAAATAGTTCTCCACCTTCTAAATTAAGGTGGAGAGAACATTGATCTAATTGGTCAATAATAATTTTTTACATTGTCTTAGGAAAAATTCTTTAGTTAAATGCTTAAGATGCTTACAAGGAATATTCTTGAAATTTTCTTTTACTAAACAATCCTACAACCTATACAAAAAATATTCTAAAAGTATTCCTGACATAAGTGAGATCGGTACCCTACACATGACACTCATCAGTTCTCAGAAAATAATGAAGATCACCTTAGCACATACACCATTAAGGGCTCAACTCAATATCAGGCATATATCACCATGACTCATCATGGAGCAGGTCGCCCCTATATATCATTTGGAAGGCGTGACGCTGGTCATCAAGTGTTCCTCGTGGCTGACGTGGTGCAAGTCACCCATGATCCCTTATATCCGACGTGATGCAGGTCGTTATCGGTCCTAGACAACCGTTACCACCATTAAGTGAGTATTCCAGACATTACTCCATTAGCTATAACTGCTCCATAATGGCTCGTAACTACCTCGAAACATATGTTCCACCACTTCAATGCGCAGTAACGCACCATCTCATGATGGAACACTATATAAAGGGGTCATACTCCTCATTCAGATGGTACGTTGAACACACATTGAAATATACATACTTGTACATTCCAAGCTCATAGTTATATAGAAATTTATTTATGTTCATGTTGACTTGAGCGCCGGAGTGTCGCCCCGAAGGCATGCTCCAAGACCTTTCAAAGCTTTGTTTTTTTTATTTAAATGAGCTTTCTTTGTTTTGAAGGACCGTACCAAAGGCTTCTTGGATCATCATTCAAAAGCCCAGTTACCCGATACAACACTCAATTTATTTCTGAACGATATCTGGTATTGTCAATTGGCGCTAGAAGGAGAACCTCTCTATCTTGTATTTATTAAACATTCTAACATTCCTCGCAAAGGTAACAAAACCATAAAAAGAATAAAGGAACCAGTCATGACTCACTACCGCATGGTACGGGAAAGTAAATGCCCAAGATATAGATGCACCCACTCTAAGAATATAGATGCACCCATTGTGCAAGACACAGATGAGACATTGACCATTGGACATGAGGATGCGCAACCAGACATTGCTCAAGAAATTGTACACTTGGCTCAACAATTAGTGAGTAGTCAACCAAACCATTTCGCCTCACTAGTGAAGCATGTCAAAAAAAACTTCCCCTACTATTTCTGTTAATGAGACTGCAGAGAATGTGAATAGTGGTATTAAACATTGCTCGCCGGGATAGAAATAAGGCTGGTCACAACCTGTCTACCAATGTAATTTCGCGGGACGTAGCCATTTGCTTTCACGGGTATTAAATCCCGCCGCTGAGATGCTCAGTTGATGAAAGGCTCTCATGCAACAAAACCCATAATGGACTCACACAATGATGCCCTCACCTTGGCGTGAGTCAACTACTTGTAGCACCAGAGATAATCGGGAGACCAGAGAAGTAGAAAGCACTGAAAATCCAATGATGCATGAGGCCTCCCAAGTTGAGATACACTAATAGGAAGAGGAAAGAGAGAGATATACGTCTCTTCCATAAGGACAAGTGTAGGTAGTCTTTTCTTGGTCCTCTAAGGCCACATGTATTTGGTAATACCCACTAAACCCATCAAGAAAACAATAATAAGCATGACCACTCAACCTTTCTAACATTTGATCAATAAAAGGGAGGGGGAAATGATCTTTACGGGTTTGGTCATTCAATTTACGATAATCAATACAAATTCTATGACCACTTACCAAACGCATAGGCACCGCCTCACCTTTGTCATTGATTTCAACGGTCATGCCTCCTTCTTTGGTACCACTTGAGCTGGGCTCACCCACTTGCTATCCGAGATGGCATAAATGATCCCAAGCTTTAACATCGTGACAACATCCTTTCTCACAACCTCTTGGAGGTGTGGATTGAGCCTTCTTTGAGGTTGCCTCACCGGCTTCGCTCCATCCTCTAGAATAATCTTGTGTTGACAAATGGTAGGACTTATGCCCTTGAGGTCACACATCTTCCACCCAAAAGCATGCTTGTGCTTCTTAAGCATTTTCACCAATTCCTCTTCTTGCAAGGCTGTTAGTGTAGCAGAAATAATCAATGGAAGCAAATCATCATTCTCAAGAAAAACATACTTCAAATGAGGTGGAAGCGGCTTCATTTTCAAGTCTTTCGGTGGGTCTTCAATCGATGGCTTCTCTAGTTCCCCTTCAAGACCAAGATCAATCTTCTCGGTCCATTATTCACCCACGAAAGCCGTCTCTTCTAGTTCTATCGCTTCACCTTCCAACTCTTCCTCTTCATCAAGCTCCGTGCTCACTCTTGTCATGCACTCATCGGGCTTATCTTTATATTCATGCATGTCAACATGTTCCGAAACACAAGAATATATAGCATCAACAGAAAAACAATCCTCGGTACTTTCCTTAGGATGTTTCATGGCCTTATAAACATTGACGGCGACTCTTTCCTCACCAACTCGCAAAATAATCTCACCGCTCGCAACATCTATCAAGTTCCTTCCGGTGTTTGAGAAGGGACGTCCTAACAACAAAGGTGTTTTGGAGTCCATCTCCATATCTAATACCATGAAATCTACCGGGAAGGCAAACTTATCCACTTTCACAATGACATCCTCTATCACTCCCATAGGCTCCCTAATTGACCTATCCGCCATTTGAAGGGTCATCCCCGTTGGCTCCAACTCTCCTAAGTCAAGGCTTTCATATACAGCACGGGGCATTAAGCTTACGCTAGCTCCCAAATCACATAAAACACTAGGAAAATGAGTCGTACCAATAGTAACCGGGATAGTAAAACTACCCTTGTCTCTAACCTTCGGGGGAATTTTAGACTTAGCATCAAAAATAGCGGAGCACTCTTCATTCAAACAAACAACCTCTTGCATTTTACTTTTGTTAGTTAGCAATCCTTTTAAGAACTTACAATAAGAGGGCATGTTTGCTAGTGCTTCAAGAAAATGAATGTTCAAGTCAATTTATCGCAAAATCTCAATAAATCGAGTTTGTGCTTTATTCAAGCAACTTTGTCTATGATTCTTAGGGGGATAAGGGAGAGTACTCAAATCAAAATCTTTTGGAGGAGGAGGGATCATACCTTTCTTACCTTTGGTGTGTGGGGAAGACGGCTCTTTCATTGGCTCTTTCCCTTCTCTTCTAGTTGGTTCCTCATCTTTCACATCAATCACCACATAGTCTCCCCTAGCTTGCACTTCTTTCTTCTCCACTTCCTTTTTCTTGACATACTCTCCATGATCTTCATCATCTTCAATCCCATCAATATCTCCATCCATGGCTCCCGCCTCGGTCTCAATGGGAGCTTTTCTAGCTTTATCTTCCCATAGGACTTTCTTCTCCCCACTTGTCCTTAACATTTTACCACTTCAAGTTAAGATGGCGCTTACATTTCTCGGATTCTTCTCGGTGTTACTCGGTAAGCCGCCCTTCAACTGTACATGTTCCACCACTTGACCAAATTGAGTCTCAAGATTTTTTATGGCGGACCCATGTTTGTAGTTCATCTCAACCATGTCATTCTTTATCTCCGCAAAAAAATTGTTCATTTGCTCTAATATGACATCGGTTGCACTCTTTTGAGGTATAGGAGCCAAAGGTGAAGGGTTTTGATAAGTGCTAGAGCCTTGTTGATTGTACCCTCCTTGTTGTTGCCTTTGGTGTGGAGGTTGATAGAATTGCCCTTGAGAAGATTGGCCTTGATTTTGGCCTTGTCTATAACCTTGGTTTTGGCCTTGGTTTTTATTTCGGTTCCAACCTTGATTGTTGTTATTCCTCCAAGAGCCATCACCTTGATTTCCATAATTCCCTCCTTGACCTTGTCCCACAAAGTTTATATCTTGAGATTCTTCATACGGTTGCCCACTTTATTGATCTACCATGTATTGGCCTTGATAGGCGCTTTGCAATTGATTTTGATATTGAGGCCCCGCATTCCATTGCTCCATCGAACAAATACTCATCATCCGCTTAGCCAACTCATTCATGTTCTCTTGAGATAGAGTACTAGGTTGCCTTGAGTTGAGGATTGAGGATAAGCCATGTTTTGAGCTTTGGTAGTCATCCTACAATCCTTTGCCGAGTGTGATCCACTACAAATTTGGCAAAGTCTAGCACTCTCATTCTCCTTTTGCAATCTCCCCAATTGTTGTTCCATAGCTTGTACTTGGGCATGATATTGATCACTTGCCTCAATTTCTTTCACTTCAACCAAACCGGGCTTCTTACTCCTTGTGCCCTTTCTACTTGACGATATGTATTGCCTCGAGGTCTCGGAAATCTTCTCTATTTGGTTCATTGCTACTTCGGGAACCATACTCATAATATCTCCGTTGCACGAAGCATTCAAGGTACTTTGATGAACTTGATCCAAACCCCAGAAGAAAGCATGAACTACCTCATAAGATCTCAACCCGTGCCCCGGGCACTCCCTCAACAAAGCCTTAAACCGGTCCCATGACTCATGTAACTCTTCTCCTTCGTAAGCATTGAACGACATGATGGACTCTTTCATATCCATGGTCTTCGATGGGGGGTAATACTTGAGTAGAAAAGTCTTAATCACTTCCTTCCATGTGTGTAAAGAATCATTGGGCAACGAATCATACCACCGCTTAGCTTGCTCTTTCAAGGCGAACGGAAAAAGCATAAGTTTGAGCGCTTCCTCACTCACTCCATTGATCTTCGTTGAGTTCACTATTTGGAGAAAGTGATCAATGAACAAGTGAGGATTTTCCAAAGAGGTTCCCTTGAATATAGTGTTCTCTCCCAACAAATGTATGATGTTTCTATTCAACTCCAAATTATTGGCGGCCACCGGTGGCATTCGAATTGGACTATGCCCCATGGTTGCCGTGGGAGCCATCACAAAGTCTCTACAAGTCAATCCGCCTTGATTTTGCTCTTATTGACCGTTAAACCAATTAGGCATCGCATTTGCACCTTGATTGTGAGCTTGATTTTGGTTTTGTTGAAATTGATTCAACATCCATGCATTGAACTGTTGCATAACGAGGGATCCATTTGATTCGCTTGGGCCTCATGTAGAACATTTTGTGGTATAGACCCATTCGCATTCACATAGTTATGTCCTTGTCCAATCCCACCTCCTTGTGCATTGTTGTTGACAAAAGGCGGGTTTTGATTCGGGACTCCATTATTGTCCTCCAAATTACCTTCCAATCCTTGTCCGCCGTTTTGTTCCATACCAGATCCTTCTTCCAACTCACCCAAACTACTTTCTCCAAAGACCGGAATCGATTCCTCTACTTGAGGACCTCTTCTTCTTTGACTATTTCTACGCATTGCGTAAGCCTCAATCCCGTCTATGTATGGTTCGAGTGGTGTTTGAGATCACCGGGTCATGCAAAAGCAAACAACAATAAAATAAAACCTAGGCCCAAGCCTTCGGTTCACTTGCAAGATATCACAAATAGCACACAATTCCCCGGCAAAGGCGCCATTTTGATTGGAGCTGAAATTCACCCTTCAAAAACAATTTATAAAGACTCGAAACCGTGGGCAAACTAACTCTCTAACCGGCAGTGTACCGGGTTGATTGCTAGAATAGCTACAGGAGTACGAGGTCGAACCCAAGGGAAAAGTGTTTGTGAGTACCAAAGCGAACGTGTTACTTAGTCTAGGTGAACAATCCTTTTAAAATGTTTGTATACTACCACGACACTAAAGTAATTCTTACTAACAAATCTAAAGACAAAAAGAAAGAAAGAAGATTAAACTACTAGGTTTTGAAGATAGATTAAGGGACATAGCCGAACCATGATCAAAATATCTAGTTTCAACCCCAAGGATAGACAAAACCGGGAGTGTGCATTATAACAAACGAACTCTCGCATTCAATTTCACGGGTGCGAGCTCCTAATTCCGGTGCTAAGGTCTGAACAACTCTCTCCTAACACCTTATGTCATGTTAACTACCCTTCCCTAAAGAAGATTCACTAACAAGACTTTATGCACTAGAGCCGCTTAAACGTTAAAACGAGAAACATCACTTTGGGCTCGGGCTTAACAACTAAGCCGAGTCTACGCCGTGATCTTAGAACCCCTTTTCCCACATCCCTCCATCTGAACAAATCTTTAGAGTGAAGTGTGTGGTTTTGACCTAGGTGATCAATCTAGCCCAAATCTGTTATAACAAGTTCTAAGACGTGAAACATGCAAGATACAACAATAAAAAGCACTACCCACTCCCAATTTCATCACCCAAAGGGTGATTTCACTAAATTTCATATGATTCGACTATGAAAAGGGATTAGCTATTCATTATACTAGTTAAAACATAGAAGAAACTGTAAATTAAAGACATAACAAGTAAAAGAAAGAAGAAATATACCATTAATTTGCAGAAATTCGAGATTAGATCCAAAAAGTACAAAATAGGAAACTAATTAAAAGATGGTCTCTTAGTGTTTGGAATAGAAATCTGAGCTAAGAAATGGAAAGACTAAGCTGAAATAGTGTTGATTTAAGCTAAGAGAATGTATTATAAGCTATTACAAAATTCGAGCTAAGAAATAGGTAGAGTTTTGCTAAGAGAATATTTGTTGTCCAAGAAATAGTCTAAGGGGGGTATTTATAGGTGGGGAAGAAATCTGCAGAAAAAGGCTCCAAACGCACGTTTGGAAGGCTGAGACTGGCGTTTAACATCTTCAAACGCGCGTTTGGCTTAGTGCAAACGCGCATTTCGCTTCATTTCTGGGCAGGGACTTGACTGATCTTCATCTAGAACGCGCGTTTAGAAGGTTCAAACGTGCATTTGGAGAACTTGGAACGCGCGTTTAAGGTAGTTTCAAACGTTCGTTTGGAGGGCTTGAACTCTTAATCAATCTATCCTCTTGCCTGACTTTTTGCAACCTCGCGACGTTTGGGGTTCAAACACTTGATGCGTTTTGAACCCCTGACCCGAGAATCGACATATTGCCTGCAAACTTCGAATGGGCTCTTCTTCACAAAAGTCTTAAACAAGTGATCAAGTTAATCGATTTGGATTAATAAAAATCCCGTAAAAGCTTGAAGGAACACGAGGTTATCAAGAAAGCGTTATCTGGAGAATCTATCCTCTTTTGCCTCGATCATGCCTTTGATGCCACAAACCGTCATCACCTCTTTCAACAGGTCCTCGAGACACCAATACCCTTCAACATCATATACAACCAAAAACATCCAAACAATTCCGATTTCTACCCGGGGTAAATTTGGGAGAAATAATTTTAAGTGCTTAAACCGGAAAGTTAAATCGTCCGGCTTTGACAACCGGAGCCTTTAAAATAAAATTGACCGAATAGGGTTAATATCAACAAAAAAAGATCGTTATAAACCAATTATATGGGTAATAATCCATCAAAGTAACGGATTCACTCCCGTGACCCGCATACGAGCCCACGATAACACCCCAAGGTAAAAGCGGTCTCAATCACCCAAACATGTCTAAATCAAAATGCGAAAATGCGAACGGGGATAAATAATGCACCGGAGTCACGTAAAGTTGACTCCCATCATAGATCTACATCTTGGAAAAGATAGAAAATCATATCCTCGAAGACGCTCGCATAGATCTCCTTCGGATCTCTTCCTAGGCGGCGACTCCGTTGTCTCTCAACCAGAACTCATAAAATAAATAAAGAACAAAGAACTTTTATTGCATAATTTCCTTGAATAATTTGAGTACATTATGTTCTGAGGCGAAGCCTCTTATTTATAGCTATCTAAACCAACTTAGAATCATCTAGTTTGACCCCTCGTCCAAGAAAATGCCTTTTGGAAGATTCTGGTCCCTCGGTAAGTCGGCACCGCCCTTCAGGTTACCGAGGGTATTTTTGTCTTTTTTCTTCAACCGACTTAACTTGGATGCTTCTAGAATACCCTAGGCCCATTCCTTTCATTCAGTCCACTCCAGATTCGTCCATCATGCTCAGCCCAATATTTCGTATCCTGAAAATCATCAAATAATGCACGAAATAATATCGAAACAGGAAAAATAAACGCTAAGTGCAGATTTCTCGACTCACGAACCCGACATATGATATTCAACGTAAATGGTTCATATTTGTAGGTCGAAACAACTATTTTTAGCTCATAATGGATAGAATACTGATGCCGTAGGATAGACTATTTTAACCGTCATCAATTACCAAATGGATCCATGTTAAGGTTTCCCATATAGGAAGAGTATGTTTAAGTTCAGATTTGGTTTTGGTTAATGTTTTGTGCGTTCCGGTTTTTCATTTTAATTTGATTTCTCTTGCCAAGTTAACTGCTGATCCTATTTTGTCAATGGTATTTGTGCTTAATAAATGTTTTATACAGGACATGAAGTATGGAAGACTGATTGGATCAGCTAGTAAATCCAAAGGTTGTACATTTTTTATGTTGTCCCTTCTCAATCTTTACAGGATCATGCTGCTTTTACATTGTTTAGTCCTATTGATGATCAAGATCTTTGGCATTATAGGCTACGACATCATTCAGATAAAAGATTGCTAGATTTACATGTTGTTACTAGTGCACCTTCTATGTCTAAACCATGTCAAATTTGTCATTTTGCTAAACATAAGAGATCTAGTTTTCCTTTGAGTACTACCTCTGTAAATGTCACTTTTGATCTCATACATGTTGATATTTGAGGACCATCTAGAGTGCATATTGTACATGCCCAATACTATTTCCTTACTATAGTAGATGATTACTCCAGATTTACTTGGTTACATTTGATGAAATGCAAATATGAAGCTAGGGATCTTGTGAAATCCTTTTGTCAGTATGTTCATGTACAGTTTGATAAACATGTCAAGATAGTTAGATTAGACAGAGGGCATGAGTTAAAATGCCAGATTTTTATAGAGAAAAAGGCATTATTCATCACACATCTTGTGTTGACACTCCACAACAAAATGAGATTGTGGAGAGGAAACACCAACACATACTTAATGTGGCTAGGTCTTTGAAATTCCAATCTAATGTGCCTTTGAAATACTGGGGTTACTGTGTTTCACATGCAGTCTATCTCATCAATATTATTCCATCACCAATTATTCATAACAAAACCCCTTTTCAATTATTGTATGACAAGTTGCATGTTTACACTGATCTTAATGTTTTTGGCTGTCTTGTTTATGATTTTACACCATCTCACAACAGATCTAAATTTGATCCTAGAGCTAGAGAGTGTGCGTATATTGGTATACCACAATATACTAAAGGACACATCTTATTAGATAAAAGTACAAGGGATATATTTGTGTTTAGAGATATTTGATGGATGTGCCTCCTCATCAAGTACAGAGCTATGTCTAGAGCCACTTGTGAGCTACAATGGCTTGTTTACATTATGAAGGATTTACACATACAAATATTCTTACCTATCCTTCTTTTCTGTGACAATGCCAGTGCCATGCATATAGCCAAGAATCATATTTTTCATGAAAGAACTAAACATATAGATCTTGACTGTCACATCACCAGGGCTAAGGTTCAATCCGGGTTCCTAAAGTTGATGCCAGTCAGGACACTCATCATCAATTAGCTGACATACTCACTAAAGCATTGGATGCTCCTTTGTTTCATCACTTTCTGCAACAACTTGGAATTCACTCTATTTTCCAGTCAACTAACTCTTCATCGTGATCACACTACAAGACTAGAAGATCTACAAGCTCGGGCTTCTTTGCATTTCAGCTTGAGGGGCTATTAAGAATATAGTGATCACACTACATGACTAGAAGATCTACAAGCATAAACAGAAAAAAAAAACATCAGCAGCCTTGAACATCAGCTGCTTAAGCACAACATCAACAGCCTTGAACATCAGCAGAGTTGCCTTGAACATTAGCAGCTTAAGATCCGCATCAGTAGCCTTGAACATCAGCAGCTTAAGCACAACATCAGCAGCCTTGAACATCAACATAGTTGCCTTAGAGGCATTAGGTCGAACACCTTCAACCAAAAGTGGTTAAAGGCAGTTATGGGAAGTATAGTAGTTATAACAGACTTTGTATGTACCTATCAGCTGTGTATCACTATAAATACCAGCTAGATAACAATTGTAAAATAACTTGTGTTTCTAATAAAAAGATGATACATCAACTGTTTCCTTTTCCAGTTTTCTGCGTTTTTTGTTTTGCTATGAGTTCATAAATTCCACAACTCTGGAATGATAGATTTCAGCCCTAAAAATATATTGACTGCGGTGTCAATAATAATGTGGAATGAAAAAAAACACCATACAATCCTTACAAGAAATGTGATAGACATATATAAAAAAACCAACTACAACAACAAGAAAGAGTCTTCCTTATTTTTTGTCTTAACAAACTAAAACCGGAATACATAAGAAACTAAAACACATATATCTACACAGGTAACTTTAGTCACTAGCAAGAAAAACCATCCTTTTCCCAACATTGCTACCATTTAATACACCAGCAAGCGCAGCAGGGCCATTCTCCATACCTTCAACAATCTCTTCAACATACTTTATCTTCTTCTCTCGAATGTATGGCAACACAATATCCAAAAACTTTGAGTACTCAGAATAGTAATTTGTAACATGAAATCCTTCCATACGCGCCGCCTTGTGAAGAATACGCAATATATTTTTCACCCCCTCGGGCTCTGTTCGATTGTATTGTGAAAGCATCCCGGAAACACAAATCCGACAACCAAGTGCCATGTTGTCTAGTACAGCATCTAACATTTTCCCTCCAACGTTTTCAAAGTATATATCGATTCCCTCCGGGAAATACCGTTGCAATGCAGCACTTAAGTCTTCCTCTTCCTTATAATTGAACGCATCATCGTATCCAAACGTGTTCTTCAAAAGCTCAACCTGTCATATATGTTAAATAAACATAGATAATTAAACGACATTCATTCGAAAGAGTACAGTATGTACGCGCGTAGCATAAATAATCAATTCACTCACCTTTTCATTACTACCAGCACTTCCAACAACATAACAACCAGTCAATTTCGCGAATTGCCCTACAACCTGGCCAACTGCACCAAAAGCGGATGATACGAATACCTTATCGCCTTTCTTGGGATTGCAAATGCGATAGAATCCAACATAGGCAGTCACACCAGGCATACCTTAAAAAGAATGCAACAAGAAGCCATCTTTAGAAAACAATTCACATGCAGTTACAGATTACTCTATGCCCGAGGAATTAAAGAGTGATGATACGGGGATTCACTCCTCCACGTGGAATTATCTGATTGGTCCAGCTGGTATGTGGAAAAGTCTGTGTTAGTTATCCACATCGGATCGATACGAGACGTACCAGTGAAGGCCGCGGCTCAGGGGAGATTCTACAAGTGTCCGAACTCGAACACCCACATCGGTGTCCATCGACTCGATACCACCGACTTCAGTCTAGGCTCCTGGGCCCACATCCAACAGATTACTTGGGCAAGGAGGCAAGGCCCATTTAAGGGTATTTATGTCAACATACCAAACCGCCTTAAGTTAGGGCAGAAAGAGGGCATGTGCCTATAAATACATCTTTCCAGGAACTACGTAAGGCTTGATTCCTGGACATTACACAGGATA
Source organism: Gentiana macrophylla (assembly GCA_026214975.1). Classification (NCBI taxonomy): domain Eukaryota; kingdom Viridiplantae; phylum Streptophyta; class Magnoliopsida; order Gentianales; family Gentianaceae; genus Gentiana; species Gentiana macrophylla. Next base: position 78,926,962 of record CM047812.1, read on the forward strand.
CGTAGGCAATCCAAGATACATTCTTGGACTCAGCCATAAAACACCCAAAAACACTACCTTTCCAACAAGTTACAGCCGTTCGATTCCCTTTACAGCCCACCCTTAGATTACACGTAGCCCGGATTTACCGGTGGTGCATTATTTGGCATCATCAAAGAGCATATGAGCTAGGTTGCATGCACGGATACGTATCGAGTATCTGGGTGCAAGATTGTCTAAAAATATAGGATACGGATACAGGGGAAATTATAAAAGAAAAATTACCAAGAAGTCCGCAATAGTAAGAAAGGGGAACATCAGTGTGTTCAATTTTGAACAGAAGTGTGTCTTCTCCAATAAAAGTGTACTCTTCCCAATTTGTTGTACCCCAAACTATGTCACCTTTCTTGAATTTCGGGTTACCAGAATCAATCACCTTGGCCACCCCAAATCCGAAAAGCGGCTGCATCTCAAACATTAGAAAAATTTTAGAATTACTTTTACAAACTCAAACTCAACCAAGGACAACTGGATGATTGAATATACAGTTTAGATGAAGCTAATTTAACTAGTTTTACCAGAATGATGTATGAGTTGTAATTGTCATTGTATGCAGAACTCTTGTTTCTTTTAATTGTCCTCCAATCTTTTTTTTTAAGCAAAAATAGTAGTATATCTTTCACTTTTATTACACTTTTAGCAGGATCCCGGGTGAGGGGAGTGATACTATGGGCGAGTGTAAATTTTTAGAGGAGGCAAAAAAATACACAACATACATAATAATGTAATTTCCGGATCTAAGGAGGTGTTTGCCCCCCTTAGTTTAAAGGTACATCTGCCCCTATCACGTGTCACATTACTACTGGATTAAAATAATTAAAATACGATATTTTATCCCTTATACTTTTTTATTGTTTGAGAACTAGCCATCATTTTTATCATAATGACATTTTTGGTTCTCTAAATAAATATTTTAGTTGTATTTTCTGGACACGCAACAGATCGAAAGATAATTGTTTCCTAGAAAAAGATAATTGTTTACCGTAACGGATCGACCTTGGCTCAATTTGTTTACCGTAACAAAAATACACAGTTGGGGGACCAAAAGTATTATTACGAAAGATAATTGTTTCCTAAAAAAAGATAATGGTCAGTTTTGGTAGAGTTAAGCAAAACAGGGGGACCAAAAAGTAATTTACCAAAAGAAAAAACATTGAACAAAGTTTCAACACAGCTATTAGCAGCCAGCTAAAACATCAATATATCCCAAGAAACAAAAATTTCATATCAACAGAGGCCCTTTTGGATCAAATTGTTTTTACCACAACAAAAACAATTACGTTTCCAGATCTTTAAGTAATTAATTGACTTAAATCAATAAGCCTCATAACCGAATAATAATACAAATTAAAGGATTTCATATGATGTTTAATTAATTGAATTTTTCGTCAAGAAGCATAATTAAGTCAGAAGAAAAGGCAAGGCAATGGGAAAGAAGAAAAGGGAAGAGTATAGGATACTACTTTATCAAGGGTGTAACCGTCCATGACATGAATCTCAGATCTGCCCATGAACATGCGCTGTAGAGTATCACAAGACAGGTAGAGATTTTTCACCAAAATAGATTTGGAGGCAGGTGGGAGTATGAGGGTTATGGTGGATGTGTTTAGATACATATCTGTCTCCTTTGGTACACCATTCACATAACTCTTGAAAAGCACCTGCTTGTTGCTCACCACCTCTCCCCAGAACCTGATGATGCCATTTTTGCAAAGAATTTTCTTTTTTGACTCTCTCTCTCAAGTCTCAGCTATATAATTTAAGTGATTTGAGGGTGCTTTAATGGATGAATTGGTAGGCTGAGCACATCGAGCTCTCCTGTATTTATTCAAAGTCTGAGCTACAGGAGGAGAGAGAACACTCACTAAGACCAAAGTCCTTCTCTCCTTTAAAATAAAATATAAAAACAAAATTATGGACACCGATTATATTTTAATTAACACTGATTGATTTAAGGGAATATTTAGATTTTAAAAAAACGAGAGAAAATCGCGTCAAAATTTTTTTTTTGGATGGTATATCCACAAATTTTCTAAAATTCAAAAAAATCCCCAAAAGGATTATGGACGCCGTTTATATTTTAATTAACACTGATTGATTTATGATTAGGTTTTAGTCTAATTTCCGTATTGTATATAAATTTTAATCTAGTTTATATTTTTTTATTGATTTAAAGATATATATTTTTTTCGGACTATTTTACCTTTTTTTTTAAATCCAAAAGCATCTGTCTGTAACATTATCCATTACCAAACTCAGTCTAATCTTCATACCGGTGGATAGCACTATTTCCACTTAAAAATGGCAAAACGAACAGCGTTGTTAGTACTGTGGTTAGCCGGAGTAGCAGCGTTGTGTTGGTGTTGGGGAGAAGAGACGATGAAGAATGCAGGTGATAAAGTGAATTTGGCTGCCGGAAACATCAAGGCGACCGCCGTTGAAGCCAAGCGAAGTGCAGAAGACGCCCTCCGAATTAATGCCAAGGAAGAGACGGATCAATCATGGACAGGCTGGACTGCCGACAAAGCATCTGAGAATTGCTTTTTTTCCTCTCACACAGTCACACATCAACATCGAGGATTTGTTCCATTATCTCTTTTATACTCAACTTTATGCTTTGTATTTTATTTTCTTTGCATACATTTCACACATTCAATTGTTCTTTTTTCAAGGAAAATTAAAATAGGATGCATACATTATAATAATATCTATGTAGAATTGTAGATTGGAGCCCAGACCATTTGATCTGATATCTTTAGCCTAATAGGATAAGCTTGTGTTCAAGTTACTTTGTGTTCAAGAAATTAGAGGAAAAATGATTTTATCTTTTTAATTATATTTATTTTAAAAGAAAAATTTTATTAAAGTTATAGAGATTTTATTAAAATAATTGGAAACTAGTGTGTTATTTTGTTGATAATAAAAAGTTGTTGTGAAATATGGAAAGTAAGTAGTGTAAAACTTTGTCATATTGGGCATGAGTGTTCCAATGTCAGTATTTATATGATGATAGTTGATTTGGTATTGTTGAGGTGTTTTTTATCTAATTGTGTTTCATCTTATTATAATGTCTTTATAATTAAGAGGTAAAATATGATTTATATTGAGTTAGTGAGATATACGTACTTGGCGTTTAATCATTTATAACAACTTTAGGTGTGGCGATTTTTATCGGACTTTTGTTATAATTTTAATATGATGATGATCATATAGAGTTTGGAGTTTGATTTGAGTTCGATATAGTTACAAGAAGTCTTAGCGAATCCAAGATCTTTTATGGATTAAAGTTATCACTAGAGTTAGAAGGAGGGTTTATTATATGGTACAACAACTCATTGAATGGTAGTCTGGCTATCACCAGATATGGAATCCATTCACTAAGTAAACGAACGATTCTTTGTTAACACGTTCATACTATATTAGTTGTTAATTGATCATTAGGGGTTAATAGTAAATAATGATAATATGTTTGATACGGAAATATCCGAATCGAAATGAAGCGATCTAAGGATTTATCCGTGTGCAATGATTTATATCGGTGGGCTGACTTATCAATTAGTTGAGTATAAGTTATCATATTTGTGAGTTGATTTAGGGTTTTATGGTGGTGTAATCGAGGAATTAATAGATTGAATATAATTGTTAGGTCCGACGAATAATTTTATTTAATTTATTGCAACTGAATATGTCGTGTAATTAAAGCGTGCTTTCACAATATAGAATGTTTTCTCATCGTTTCACCTCAATATAATTAAATAGTTGGATTGAACTATTTAATTGATATGTGAATTAATTGTTTAGTTTATTTAGATAATTAAATCTGCGGAAAAAAAGTTTTTAATTTGTTGCATGGACTTTTATTTAAATATTTTATCATTAAATAATTAGAGAGAAATTAATTTTTTGGATAATTATTTAATGTGTGAATTATCTTTTACTTGTTAATTGGTAATTCATGGAATATTAGTTAATAATATGATTTATCTTTGTTTGGGATAATTATTTTATTTATCTTTTATTTGGAATAAGGATTAATCTAATAATTATCTCTTAATTATTAAATCCTTGGAGGACATGATTCTTCTCACTATATAAAGAGTTATGAAACAATACAAAATTTCCAAAATATTGCATAGAAAATAGCTTGGAATTTTAGATTTATTTTCTTTTAGGTTGAGTTTTAGAAAAACTTGGGTTTTTAGGTAGCATATTTACATTGGAAGGCGGCTTCTCGTGATCTTGGATTGAAAATTGTTCTTGAAGCTTGTGTTCAAGTTACTTTGTTAGAAAATATGTAGTGTGTTATTTTTGATAATAAAATAGTGTATTACTTTTGTTGAGAAAATAGAGGAAAAATGATTTTATAGAGACTTTTAATCATTTATAACAACTATTTTAAAAGACGAGTTCGATAAGACTTTTATTAAAGTTATAGAGTCTTTATTAAAATCATTGAAAACTACGTCTTTCGTAGTTGTGATAATAGATTTTAAATCATTCAATTCGAAAGATTTAACGAATGAGATATTAACGCTTTAATTTGTTGTGAAATATACGTTAAGTAAAGAAAGAAACTCATTCCTATCGTATGGAAATAGTGTGTTCGCAATGTCAAGTTTATACGATGATAGTTGATGATTGGTATAAGGTCCAGAGAAAGGGAGAAAGTTCGTAATGATTTTAGATAGACGATGTTCACTGAATTGCCACATGCGGCTCCACGCGCCCGCCTCCGTGCTGTTGACCGTTGACCTTGGGCTTGGGCTTGGGCCTGAGGCCCTTGGTGGGCAAGTATTATATTTTTGGACAAAGCCCGCCGAGTTGAGTGGAATTCAAATCGACCAGTGTGCAGTGAAATGAGTGGTGAAGCAATTATGCCAAGCTGAGACTTTTCATCTTCTGCTAAGACCTTTCATTTTCGAACCTATTATCATCAATACTTGGAGTAAAGTGGAAGTAGTTGGAGTTATGCAATAAATGAAATTAATTGCAGAGACTCTTCCATTACAATCTGAGCCTCTATATAAACAAGTCCTCACAAGATGGAAAAGACAGAAGTATTCAAGCAATACAAGAGCATACATACATTCCATTGCATAAATAATTTTCTGCATTCATAGTTGAAGAGTTTCTGGGCATCATCAGAGTTCGAAGTTGTTCAGAAAGTGAAGTATCTCTTTTCTGAACAGGTAATTGAGTAATCCTGGGAGACAATTGCATAAACCGGGGTACAAGCCGGAGCAAATTTTTCTTAATGGTAGAGTTTCATCTCGCCTCAATTGGTGATATCCTTTCGTTTCTTTTTTCGTTTTCAATTACAGTATTGTAATATTTTTATTTCAGATTAATAAAAAGTGTTCTTAATTTTTGTTTATTTATTTATTTCGCATACGATACTACGGCAATAACAATCTTAAGACAAAATTTTTGCAGAGCTTTCTTATGCTCTAAAAGTATCTGTGTGCGAGAAGAAAATAAATATTCAGTTCGTTTCTGAACATTTTTTTATCAAACTGAATATCAGTTTCGATATTCAGTTCAGTTCGTGGAAAAAAAACTGATCAAGCTAAATATCAGTTTTGATATTCAGTAAATATTTTCTTGTTCTTTGCTTGGTCTCGATTTTTGAACCGAATCGAATCGTGATCTTCTCGCTTCGAGCGAAATGGTCTTGCCATCACTGATGAGTCAATGACACCCACTGTGGATGATGCGGCAACTACGAGTCTGAATCAAGTAACAACTGTGCCTACTACTGGTGTGACACAATCAACTGTTGATGTGGCTGGTTCTTCTCATGGAGAGAAACCAGAGAAATTTAATGGGCTGAATTTCAAGCGTTGGCAGCAAAAGATGTTCTATTTGACTACACTTGGATTAGCCAGGATGCTAACTGAAGAGAAACCAGTTGTGTCTCCAGACAACCTCGAACACAGGGCTTTGCTTGCTCTTGAGAGTTGGAATCATAGTGATTTTTTATGTAAAAATTACATTCTGAACGGCTTAGACAATATTCTGTATGGTGTATATTGTACGTTTGAGTCTGCTAGAGCACTGTGGCTTGCCTTAGATAAAAAAATATAAAACTGAGGATGCAGGTGCTAAGAAAATTATTGTAGGTCAATTTCTAAAGTATGAGATGATGGATTCCAAAACTGTAATTAAACAGGTTGAGGAACTACAAATAATTATATCTGAAAACTCATAGAAGAGGTATGATTATAAATAAGAATTTTCAAGTAGCCTGTGTAATTGAGAAACTACTTTCTTCATGGAAGGAGTATAAAAGTTATCTCAAACACAAGCGAAAGTAGATGACAATGGATGATCTGATTGTCCGACTCCGTATTGAGGAGGACAATAGAGGACTGGAAAAGAAAAGTTCGGTGCAGGTTGAACAGGCCAAAGCTTATGTTGTTGAGGTCAAAAATCAAAAGAGGAAGAAATCCGGTCAGTCTTCTAAGAAAACTGGTGAATCGTACAAGAAACCTCAAACTCCATTTAAGTTTAATGGTGAGTGCCGCAACTGTGGCAAATACGGGCATCGTGCGGCTGAGTGCCGTTGAAAGAAGCCATTTCAACCAAGGGCACGTGGCTGAAACTGATGGTGACGATGACATGTTCTGCGCTGTGATGACAGAATGCAATACCGTGGGAAATCCGAGACAATGGTTTGTGGACACTGGAGCCATAAGACATGTTTGTGCTGATTGTGCAGTTTTTTCAACCTATAAGGTTGGAGCTGATGAGAAACTGTGGATGGGAAACTCTTCTCATTCAAACATTCTGGGAACAGGCAATGTGATTCTGAAGATGACTTCTGGGAAGAAGATGACATTGACCAATGTTCTCCATGTTCCTGACATTCGTAGGAATCTAGTTTCTGGTGCTATGTTAAGCAAAGCTGGGTTCAAGATGGTGTTTAGTTCTGATAAGGTCATTCTGACAAAAAATGAAGTGTTTGTCGGTAGAGGATATCTCACCGAGGGTATGTTTAAGTTGAATGTAATGGCTATTATGCCTAAGAATGTTGTGCCCGATGAGGCTAATAAAATTGCATCTACTTCTGCGTACTTACTTGAGTCTTCTTGTTTATGGCATAATCGATTAGGACATGTGAATAATAAATCAATTCGTGGAATGATGAATTTAGAGTATTACCTAATTTAAAGTTTAATGAAACCGAAAAATGCCAAATATGTGTCGAAGCGAAAATGACTAAGGCACCGTTTCCATCAGTGGAAAGAAACACAGAACCGTTGGAATTAATTCATACAGATTTGTGTGATTTAAAATTTGTGCAATCGAGAGGCGGTAAAAAATACTTTGTAATATTTATCGATGATTGTACAAGATCTTTTATGTTATGTCTATTTGCTAAGTAGCAAAGATGAGATTATCGAGGCTTTCAAAAATTATAAGAATGAAGTCGAAAATCAACTTAGCAAACTAATCAAAAAGGTTCGTAGTGATAGAGGTGGTGAATATGATGCACCGTTTAATGAACTATGTTCAGAATCTGGCATTATTCATCAAACTCCTGCTCCGTATACACCTCAATCAAACGGTATTGCGGAACGCAAAAACCGCACATTGAAAGAAATGATGAATGCTATGTTGATAAGTTCGGGTTTACCTCAGAACTTGTGGGGGGAGGCGATCCTCTCAGCAAATGTCATTCTTAATCGTATTCCATCCAAGAAGATGGATAAGACCCCATATGAGTTGTGGAAGGCCATAGGCCAAGCTACAAATACTTAAAAGTGTGGGGGTGTTTAGGAAAGGTAGAAGTGCATAAAACCTAAACAAATTAAGATTGGGCCTAAAACGATAGATTGCGTATTTATCGGTTATGCGAATAACAGTAGTGCATATAGATTTCTAGTGCACAAATCTGACATCCCCTGATGTACATGTGAATACAGTCATGGAGTCAAGAAATGCTATGTTTTTCGAGGATGTCTTTCCTAATAAAGACAGAAAAGATGCAAGTCCAAGTAAGCGGACACTTGAATCCACGGAGGATAATACTTCAGAAATAAGGAACCAGAACCTCGTAGAAGTAAAAGGGCCAGGACTTCAACGTCATTTGGTCCAGATTTTCTCACCTATATGGTAGAAAATGATCCAAGAACATATGCTGAGGCTATGTCAAATCCAGAAGCTCCTTACTGGAAAGAAGCTCCTTACAGTGTTAGTTGAAGTATTCACAAATCATAGGTTGTCTGATGTACATAACCAATTGTTCTAGACCAGATGTAGCCTGTGCTGTGAATAAACTAAGCAGGTTTACAAGTAATCCAAGTGAAGATCATTGGAAAGCTTTGAATAGGGTACTGGGGTACTTAAAGTTTACAATGAATATGGGATTATGTTATACACGATATCCAGCAGTATTAGAAGGATACTGTGATGCAAATTGGATACCAGACTCAAAAGATTCAAAAGCCACAAGTGGATATGTATTCACTATTGGTGGTGTTGTGGTGTCATGGAAATCCACAAAGCAAACATGCATAGCTCGTTCCACGATGGAAACTGAGTTTATTGCATTAGACAAGGCAGGAGAAGAAGTAGAATGGCTTCGTAATTTCCTAGAGGATATTCCATGCTGGACTAAATCTATGGCTCCTATAAGCATACATAGTGATAGTCAGTTTCATATTTTTTTTCATATTTTCCCTTGGTCGGACTAATTCGAATCCCCTTGGTCGGATTAATTCTAATTTTTTTCATATTTTCCCTGTTCGTTTTTTTTTAACGAAACAAAAAAAAAAACAAATAAAAAAAAAGGGAGAGGGGAATCAAACTTGGGTGGTGTTGAAGGAAGAAGGAGCTTCAACCAACTCAGCTAAAAGGGTTTTTATTGAAGATTTGAAGCAGAAAATTCATATGCCCATCGGCGGCTGCACAATAATTTAGGGTTTATTTGTTTATTTATAGATTAGATACGGGGGTATATCTCAGTGGTTTATTTTTCGCATTTATCTTCTTGTATTATTATTTATGTGATATAACCATGCCATGACATGCATCATATTCATGAATTCCACTCCTAGCATATGCATACATATAGATAATTAATCGTGATATTAATTAGGCATGTATGAGACCTAATTAATTTAGGTAATAAATTAAATTAATTAAAACGAACGGAATTGTATCGGGATATAAAATTCACATGATAAAATAAAATTTACTCGGTAAATTTAATTTTGGGATCTAAAAATCATTCGTGTATTATTATTGGGACGGACAAGAATTTTAATAATTGAAAATTTGGAAAATTCGGAAAAGTTGGACACCAACTGAGCAAAAGGTTCAAAAATTGGTTCGGACGGTCAACAGGGCTTTGGCTCGACTCGACTTGTCCGTCCAAGTGCGGGGTTAGCCACGGGGTCCGGCAAGGTCAAGCTATCCGGCGAGCTGAGACTCAATAGGGCAACCTTAGCCCAATTTTCAACCAACACCCGCACACGTGCGACATCAGCATCGGGGGTCCGGCAAGGTCAAGCTATCCGGCGAGTTTCGGCTCAATGGGGCAGCCTTAGCTCGATTCATCCAGCAGTCGTATATGAACCAACGAAGAGGACGGGTCGGCTTAGCCAATCCCGACAGCGTTCGGTGGACTCGGTTAAAGCTCATCCAGGGTTTAATACCGATAAGTTGGTGTTTGCCTTTCAAGATTTATTGTTTTCAAATTATTGAGATAAAATTCTACGATCCTAAAATTTTATCATGACTAATTAGGACTTTAAAATTCTTTTGTGAATTTTAGTTGTGTAGTTTCTACACAAGAAATTTCTAAATATTCAAAAAATTGGAAAATCATTAATATAGTGTCTCTAGTTAGACGGTATTTGGAACCGATAAACTAGTGGTAGCTTTAAATTTTGTGATTTATTGTTTTTCGAATTATTGAAAAATCATAAGTCATAATGTACTAGGATTATAAAATTCTTGGTGAATTTTAATTGTGTAGCGTCTACACAAAGAATTTATAAATCCATAAAATTGGAAAATCGTGAATAGAGTGACACTAGTAAGACGGTATTTGGAACCGATGATCTAGTGGGAGGATTAATTTAAATATTCATGATTTATTGTTTTTCGATTGTGAAGAAATTCTGAAAATCCTAATGAGACTACCTAATTTTCAAAAATAACGAGTGGGAGCAGGGAAGTGACAACCGACCCCACGGCCTCTACTATTGACACAAGCACGTGAGAGAAGGGTGACGCCTCGAGCCGCTTTGATTACGGTCTTCACCTCTATAAAAATTCAAGGTTTGGCCTCCAAAAGGATAGGATTTTGGGTACTCGTCGAGTCACTGACCGACCCTGCGGCGGCATACTCGGGGCATACTTTGAGGTCTGAAACAATAGGTCACACTCACAAGGATATTTTAGGAAATATTTTGGCTAAAAAAACAAGGTAATCAACAATTAAATGAAGATGTATGATTCTTAATTGTTTAATTGTTGAGAGAGATTGTCTCAATTTAATCGTCATTATGCTGATACCGACCCTGCGGCGGCAGTATGATCTGAGGTTAAATCATTGGAATGGTAGGATAAACTGCATGCATGACATCATGTTTATTATTCTTAAAATTATTATATGTTGTGGTGTATGATTTGATTTATATTTCTGTCAAAATTTATTTTTGCAATTACATATCATCTCAAGGTATCTAAACTGTTAAATACGATAAATTTACTAGTAATGACTTTGTAAAAGTGGAAAAGTAACAAGAACGTTACACTCAATAATCGAGAATGCAAATTAATTTTTCGGAAGAGGAATTTCCTCTTGAGCCTACAAACTTAAGTGACATTGATGTGACTGCTGTCACTCGTGCTGAGCGAGAGACAAAACAAAATTAGTTCAAAGATGACGAGAATGATTTGGTATCAATCTCACCAGATATCCCACAGTTTACGAGTAGTGTCTACTCTTATAAACTGCTAGTTCAAGGCCATTTCCTTTAAAAAAGCCAAGAATGGGAAGGTAAATGTCTACAACCTCAAGTCATCTAAACTAAATAAGTTAATGGCTAAACCGAAATATTAATAAAAGAAAGAAAAGGATAAGGAAATTGATTTTGGATCACCAACCTATGAATCCTTAGAGACTTTCTTGACCAGGAATATGACTCGGAAGCTAAAGTTCTTTTGTAAGAACAGGGAAGTTGGGCATTCATGATAAAGAGTAGACAACGGGTAGTTATTTCAGCTAAGATAGTGGGAGTGATATAAGGAAATAAATTTTGAATTTTAATCTTTGAATATCGCATAAATCTAATTTCTATTTTTTCAGATTCATTGGAACAAGGGATTCACTTTCACATCGATAATATAGTTGCCTTAAAGAAAGTGAATATGACATTTGTATATGATTCTGAGACTCGGACTTTTGTCTGATAAAGTCAAAACCACTAAGTAATGCTGAAAAGGTATATGTAACACATCATAAGCTACTAAGACAAATGGTTTATGTATTTAGATAAATGATTCTTCAACATCTATTAATTAGTGCACATATCCTAAAGATAAGATCTGAAGACTGGCTATGGGTGATTCCTATCTCCCAGTCTAAGAACACTATCTCAAAGGAAAAATGACTAAGTTACCTTTCAATTAGGAAAAGGTAATAGAGTTGAAGAAGTATCACAACTTGTTCATATTGACATTCAGGGTCTTATAAAGGAAACAAGCTAGTGGGAACTTTTGAGTAGTCGACAATTTGTTTGATAGCTACTCAAAACGCCGATTAGTTTATCTAAATATTTGGAGGAATCTCTGATATTTCCAGAGAAACAACTATTCCATTCTCAGATATAGGCTATTGTATAGTATTTGGAACTGATGCTCGGCCTACCTCCGAGTGAAATGATTTCACTGAAAGGATAAACCATGTATTTCTTGTATAGTTATTGAAATGCTACATTACACTGCTTAACTCAATTAAGATATTAGTTGCAAAATAATGGTTTACATTATTATGTAATACCAAGAAGTCTACCTAAAGGTGCTTATGAATTTATGGATAAGGAGTGAACTATGTTTACTCCACTTTAGTAAATAGAGGCGTTTAGCTCTTGGTGCTTGAATGTATGAATAGAGATTTTGCATTCACGTTCAGATGGTGTTTGTTCGTGAAATATCTTAATGCAATGAATAAAGGTTGGTTATAAGATTCTTGAGATCGGATCGTGACGGTTACACTGTTACATCCTTCCTGAAAGAATGTTTAAATAACAACCTTGAACCTTGAAGTATAGTTACTCAAGGAGTTACTATCTGATTTAATCAAACCACATCCAACATTGGTTGTTGGGGGATAACACTAATAAATACTACTGAACCAGATCAGAATATCAATACACCCTAATGCAGTGGAGAGTATGGTTTAACCATTGACCTGCTGTGATTATGTAGAATTTATAGCCTGCTGATTGATAACCTATGGCCCTTTGGAAGGGCTGTATAGGATTCTGTAATAAGAGGTTGGTTCAAAGCCATAAACCTATAAATGGAGTTTTGGTACTCTAGTTTTGTTCATAGTCTTGTAGAACCACCTGAGTATCTCAAGCCCAGTAGGAGTAATTGGATCTACGTGCAGAAGAGACAAATGAATGAGAAAGTTTAACTTTCTAAAAAAAGTCAAGTGGTCTTGGGGGCATTTCCCTGAGAAGTAGATAGTTTAATAAGGGTGATGCCCTAAAACTTTCTCACCACTCAGCCTTGTTTGACTCCATGGAAATTAGAAAGATTAATAGGGGTGATGCCCTAAAACTTTCTTGCCGTACAATGGAGCATAGATTCATTCGAAACAGTAGGGTTTTAGCTTAAAGCCAATGGCAGATTGACTGCTTATGCTTATATCCATTGATGGATTAAAGCAAACCTCTAGGTCATTAAAAGTCACATGTTTTGGAATGTGTGGGCTTGACCAGAATATTGATAAGTCTTTTGTAGACTGGAGAATCAATATTGGTTAAGTAGTAGACGTTAGTGTTAATGACAAAGATAACACTGCAATAGTTGTAAGCAACTTGGGTGCGTTATCTGAAGTCAGAAACTGACTAGCCAAAGCTTCTCCAAATTAGAGAAGTGGACTATATTCTTAGAAATCGATTCGGTCGAATTCATGAGAACAAGTTGTTGGCCGTATCCCTTCTATCTTATTGGTTAAGATGATACAATGCATTTTCATATGCAACATTCAATGAGAGGTTTCCTACCCAACCTCACACGGAATAATTCTCTCAATCTTCGGATATAGAGAAAATGGGATAAGTTCTCTTTTGGATAGAGAATGTCAGATTATCAAAAGTCAATTAAAGTTGAATCTTGGATTCGAGCGTTGGAAAGCAGTATAGTGCATCCTCAAGTATCTTAAGAGAACGAGGAATCATATGCTTGTGTATTTGGGTGCAAACCAGAGTACTGTTGACTACACTGATTCTGATTTTTTGTCGGATTGAGGATGATCGTGAATCGATCTCAGACTCAGTGTTCACTCATTGTGATGGAGCTACAGTCTGGAGCAATCCAGCACTGCCAATTTGACTTTGTTAGTCAAATACATAGCAGCTTTCGGAGCAGCTAAAGAAGCAGTATGGCTTGAGAAGTTCTTTGTTGGATCGGGAAGTGATTCCAGGTCTCGATGAGCCGATATCAATTTACTGTGAAAATAGTTAAGAGGTAGCTCATGCAAATGATCTTCACAGGCACAAAAGGTCAAAAGCATATTGAGATAAAGTACCACTTGGTCAGACAGATCATGCAAAGAGGCGACGTTTCGGTCCTTAAGATCGCCTCGAGCTGACAACCTAGCTGATCAGATTACCAAGTCGTGTGGCATCTAATGTCACTGATAAGCGCTTGGCGGGTATGAAATTGGTAGATATGTCTCATCTGCTTTAGAGCAAGTGGGAGATTGTTGTGGATAGATAGAATAAGGGTGTGGTGCTCTAAAAACAATCATTACTTGTCTTTACGGGCAAGTGGGAGATTGTTAGATATAGTGTGCCCGAAAGAGAATTGTTGCTTGTCTAAACGGGCAAGTGGGTGATTGTTGGAAGTAGCACCCAAAAACAATTTATATAATTGTTTTTATAATTGATAAATGACATATTTATTCTCATCTTATTACTTGCTTCGTGCTTGCAAGTAATACACTACTGAAAACCCTAAATCGTATCATATGTAGCCATATAACTTGGTGTGTGTCACACGCGAGGATTAAGTTTATGGTGATACACTTGAACTATTAGTCCGTGGTGAACTTAATCAAAGTATGAGGTCTATTGATTAAACCACCATTAATGCGTCCAGAACACTTTATGGTATGACCGTCTTATCCGGACCTTCGACATTGGTTGTCTAAGTGGGCATTTATATATGATGTAGTAATATAGGACTGGACTGATTTATTCTGCATTTCTCATATAATTCCGGGATTGAGAAATCTCATTAAATCACAAGATGATCATATATGGATTAACCTTAATCTCAAGTGATTCTGAGACTCTACTTGTTTCGAGATAGGGTTTGATGTGTTCGTTAAGAATCACTAAGAGGCGCGGTCCGCATCACTTTCATGTTGGCACTATTCTGGAATGAGTGAGAAGTGTGTGTCTCACAGATATGGAATTCATTCATTCCTGCGGGAATTAGAAAGACAATCCCCTTATTTGTTGATCTTAGAAACTGATTGATCCGTGGAGTTCGTATTCGTTTTGAACTAATTGATCACTAGTGGGTTAATAGTAAATAAAGATAAGATGTATTGAATAAGGTTTACGGAAATATTCCCGATTCATTACGGATAGTCTATGGAGGGTTAGTTTATATGTAATGGTTATATCAATGGACACTTATCGACTCGACTCGACGTTTTGAGAATAAGTTATATCTATAATCGATAGAGTTCAGTTTCAGATTTATGGTGGCGTAATTCCGGAATTAATGAATTAAGTAGAAATATTCTGTTCGATTAATATTTTATTTAATTTATTGTAGCCACTGGTTATAGGTCCATGGTCCCTGGGTTGGCTCCTAACATGCGAGTGTTTTCTCGTTTTTTAAAACCTCGAGAATAAATTAAATAGTTGGTCTATTTAATGAATATGCAATATTATTTATTTGGTAAATAATATGTAAAATAGAAAATACATTTTCTATTATTTTTGACAAAAGTGGCGCCTCACATGTGTATAAGTTGGGAGAAGAAATTTTTCTAGATTATTTCATATGTGTAATTAATTAATTATCTATTTGTTGGATAATTAATGGAAAAATAAGAGATTGATTTTTTGGGAATTATCTTTTATCTTTTGGAAAATATCTTTTCCTTATGGTAATAGGTAATTGTGGTGTGAAAAATATAACTCTTTTGACTAGTTATTTTCCTATATAAAGAGAGTTTCTCCTAACACAATACACACTTACAAATTGCGCCAACATCATAATAAAAAGGAAGAAAAAATAGTTTATTGCCTTAGTCATTAAGAGAAGAAAAACTTAGGGTTTTTCTTGTGCATATTCGAGGAGGTTCTATGGCGAGGATCGACGTCCACCAGTCGTCGCTAGGAGATACAATCCGAAAGATTGTGGCTTCTCTTTTTGTCGATTTATTATTCCTCTTGAATAAGGTAAATCTTCAACCTTCTCTTAGTTAGATTAATTATTTATGTAGATCATATCTTGGTATAATCATATATAAATTTATTCGTAGCTTCCACTGTGCTAGATCGAGTGTCTTGATCGGTGTTGAGAATCAGGTCTAACGATCAAATTATGGATTGGATCCGGATTCGGGTTTCTGTATATCCAGCAGGTAGCACCTCCGTAGAGTAAGGCAGCTGACAGTGCCAGCAAAGTGACTCAAGAACTCAAAGAGCCAATTGCATTGATGATCAGAACGTTTGACAGATTCAAGAAGAAACAATTCAAGGGAAGTTCATCATCAAAACACAAGTCTTCCTCAAGAAATCAAGAAAAAGGATTATGACGTTGAATGCTTCAACTGCAAGAAAAAGGGACACTACATGGTTGATTGTCTTGAAGAAAAGAAAGAAAAAGATGATGAGAAGAGGAGGCGCAAATCAAGTGACATAAGAAGCATTCATCTGATATGAAAAAGAGAATGAGAGCACAGAAGGCTGAAACAAGCAGTGAAGAAGACATCAACACATCAGAGTCATTTGACAATGACTCGATTGATAGTGGTAACTAATCCAGCTCAGAGGACAAAAATTCATGCTTATGCCTAATGGCTAAAGAAGTGGAAGAAACAGAGGTACTATCTCGTGCATCCTCATCGATCTAATGTGTTTATATCTAATACTGCACAATCTTCTAATACGATCCTGTTAATTTCCGGAATTCTCACAATTGTGGGAGCATGTCTCGCAATTTCTGGGCAAAATTTCTTCAGAAACAAACAGAACAGACTCTGTTACGAATCGAATATTCACAGACTGGAGAACAAACTTAACAAACATAAAATGCAATAATTTACATGAACAAATATATATACAAATTCTCAATCTTAATTAAAAAGTATTTTTGACACGAGTCCCCAACAACAGTGCATAAAACCTTGATGTTGCGCGAGGAGAAATCACGAACTACTAGCAATACAACAAGATATATCGTAGGATAGTGAGCGGCGTATCAAGGGTCGAATCTATAGAGACTCGTAAAAATAGGAAGTAATTAAGATCAAGAACAAGAAGGGCGGTCAACGACCAACAATGGTACAAAGAAACAATGGTGAAAATCAATCACAAGAACAAGCACAAACGCAAAGCTATGATTTTTAAATGTATTAGTTCCTAATTATGAGTTATTAGTCATTTCCCAAACTATGCATTGATCTACCCCATGGTGAATTTTAGATCTTAAACAACTACAAGTGCTATCCCGTAAAATTACGCTACTTCCATTGGACGGACAATAGTTTCCCATATACAATTAACCTCCCCCATTGGTTGTTTTAATTCATACGTCATAAGATCTATAAATAGCCGGATCAAGACTAAGGACCTCCCTAAGAAGCTTTTTTGGATTGACTAGCACGTTCCTAAGGATCGATCAACACCATGTCCTAATTAACATTGTACCTTGTAAGTCCTACATTCTAATTTACAATGGCATACAAATAGTTGACCAGGAGATTTATATGGAAGTTAAATTTGACAATCAAACGTAGCTGGTGCCGGTTAGCATGAACTAGGATTTACTAGGTATTCAGATCTAGTGATAAATACCATCGCATATATGAGAACGCAACCTCTATTTCATGATTTCTTCACCAACGAATCAGATCTATAAATACATGGGGTAAATAAACTAACTACTACATAATTATAGAACTAAATTAAACAATCAAACCATACTAGTCACATAGAACAATGACATATCTACATCTAGAAAAATACATAAAATTATACCCTCAAAGATGAGTGTAGATCCTCCTCAGATCTATCCCTAGAAGGAGAATCCATTGGATCTGTAACTAGACCTCACAGAAACCAAATAACTAAAGAAATAAAAGAACTTTTATTGCATAGTGTATTTGTCTTGGAGAAATTGTACATTGAAAACTAAAGGTGGTGCCTCGTATTTATAGCTACATAAACTGATTTAAAAACACCAAGAACTACACCTCGTCCAAGAAAACATGTTTCCCGAGGCTTCTAGATCCTTCGCAATGGCAGCGTCATCTCCCAAAATTGAGGGGCTATTTTAGTCCTTTTCCATCTTGCCGACTTAACTGAATGTTCTAGAACACCTTAGGCCTGATTCTTCTATCCATTCCACTCCATAATCCGTCCAATCGCTTGGCCCAAATCTCATAACATGAAAATAGTCCAATAACGCACGAAATAATACCAATTCGGGAAATATAAATGCTAAATACAAATTACTCGACTCATGAACCCGACATATAGCAACGAATCAAATGGCTCTTATAAACGGCTGATAACAACTACTTTTAGCTTAGAATGAGCAGAATGTTGATGCCGTAGATATATCATTTAATGCGTCATCAGATTACCTGATCCACCCCATTCAAAATCTTTTCTCCCAAAACTCCTAAGTTTTGCAATTATTTATGACATCAACCTCTTTATTTTAATTCTCGTGTATGATTAAAATAATCTCCACGTGTGAAATCATTTTCATAAATGCTTTAATACTAGTTGGATTTTCTGCGTGGGTAAATAATTTTTCCTTTCCGACTTGCTTCACAGTTCAGTAGAGTGATGCAGTAGTTTGTTGGTTTCATTCAGCTGATCTGGTTCACTGAGTTGCTTTAGTGTTTCATCAAAGCTGATGTTCTTAACAAACTATTGAGTGATTTTAGTATATCCAGTGGTTGGCCTTCCAAGTGAGTGTTAGGAACATTTTATTATGTTTTGATGATGTCCATACTAGCTGTTATAGCAAGCCTGAAAATAAGTTAGAATTCTCTATATAAGTCTTTACTTAGAGTCTGACATGTTGTATAAGTTGAGTCGGAAAAGTATTGTACTAGTTGGTAGGACGGCAAAGTAAAAACAGATTTTCGGCAGAGTGAAGCCAGCCAAGTACTAGCAGAGAAGCAATGAAGACATTATGGTCTAACTTATAACCAGGGAAGTCTGTGATGACCTTGGATAAGTCTAAGTTATGTTTCAAGAGATGAAAATTAATGTTTAAATATGATGTACACTGATCTCACAAAAATCAAGGATCAGTGTAGTACAAGGATTTCTCCTGAACTGAAAAGAATGAAGGAAACAGTGAATCGGCAAAGTAAACTGATGATCGGCTGAGTAAAAACAAAGCAGTGAAGGAAGATCTAAAAGGCAAAGTCAGAAGGATCACTCGACCGTTCATAGAACAACTAAGTAAACCTTACTTAATCAGATTTTGAAATATGATGAAGATTCAGAGGATCAAGCATTGAATGCACAATCAACAGAGGATCAATCAAGGACGGATTTTTGATACACGAATGAAGAAAAATCCGATCACCAAAATCAAGGAGAGTATAATTAAGGGAGAATGAAGAATAAAATCAAGGATTATTCCCCTCATTAATATGCCAACGATGGAAATTCAAATCAAGGATTATCAAGGCTATAAATAGAAGGCATCGACATACAAAAAAAATACGAGGAAAAAAATCAGTAAGCTGAAACCCTGTCAAATCAAAAAGCCTTCTACTATGCTTAAAAAGAAATATCTAGTGATCAACTCAAAACCGAGAGCTACAATATCAATATCAAACATTGAGATTGGTCAACAAGTTTTGTGAATCCAATTCACTCCAATCAAGCAACTGAATCAGAGCCATCTGAGAAGGAGTTGTGTTTGTGATAGCTGCTGAAGAATTTGGTCCCAAGGAGTAGTGAAAGAGACTGAGTCACTGAATCTGTTGCAGTCAGGGAATGATAGTCTTGAAGATTGTGAGGCTTGTGTAGTCAAGGACAATCAGGCTATTGTATCTGTGAAAATAATAGTGAATTGCTCCAATCATCACAGGAGAATGAGTGGATTAAGGGATTACACCACCCTGAACCACTATAAGCCTTGTGTCAATTTACTTTCAGCAATTTACCTTACTGCATTTATTTAATTGCCTAAATTATATCATAGATCTGTGATTGCATAAACTATTTTGAAACAACATATTAAAAAGGGACTTATCCGCTGCCCAAAAGCTTTTAAAAACAAAAAAAGTTTTTGAAACTCCACTATAGCCATTCACCCCCCCCTCTGACTATAGTTTTACCCTTCTCTGGGACCAACAATTGGTATCGGAGCATATCAGAACCTGTTCAGATCTAATTTCTGGTAACAAGGAGATAACATATTTTCAAAGTAGTTTTCAAATTTGTGCTTTCTATATATACACATATATATCTCTTATTTGTACTTATGGACTCCTCAAACTTTATGTCAAAAGTATCTGTTTTCAATGTTAACAATTTTGATGAATATAAAATAAGAATGTTGTCTCATCTTGTAGAAACTCATGAGTCATGAGGAGATGCTGGATGTGATTAATGATGGCCCAATCGAGATTACAACTGTGGTAGCCACAAGAGCAGATCAAGGAAAAGTAATAGACAAACTCAAGAAAGATTGGACCAAGGATGACAGGAGAAGAGCAAATCTTGACTTTGTTGCAAAAGACATGATTTTGAAGACTCTGGACAGTAACATGTTCATGAGGATCAAAGATTGCAAAATAGCAAAGGAGATGTGGGACAAATTGGCACTGATCAATGAAGGATCAGAAGCAGTCAAAGAAAACAAACTGTCTATTGCAAAACAGAAATTTGAGAACTTCAAAATGAAGGCTGGTGAAACCATTGATCAAATGGACAACATATTCTCAAGCATTATCAGTGAACTACAACAACTTGGACACACATATCAACAGAAAGAAATGTGCCTGAAGATCTCGAGAGGCTTACCTGAAAGATGGAAGATCATTACATTAGTAATCAGAGGGACAACAAATCTTGCAAACACTGACACATTAACTCTTATGTCTCAATTAAAGGCTCATGAATTTGAGTTGAACGGTGAAGACAGTGCACCAGTAGAGGCACATAAGGCTAGTGCACTGGTTGCACCCTAGAAAAGTCAAACAGCTGATGCAAATAGCAATGAGACACATGAGCTGAAGGAACATGTATCTTTATTAGTAAAACGCTTTGACAGGTTTAGCAAAAAGAAGATATTCAAATGAGGATCATCATCAAACAAAAAGTCAATCACAAGCAAAGACCCCAAGAGAAAAGATGATGAATACAGATGCTTCAACTGTAATAAGAAAGGCCACTTCAAGGCTGATTGCCCTGAAGATAAAGACAAAGCTGAAGATAAGAAGAAGTACAAGACAACTTAAAAGAGGAAAAGAAAGAAGGCACTCAAAGCTGAATCTAGTAGTGAAAAAAATGAAGAATCATCTGAAAATGATTCTGATGATGATGAGGTTGATGACATCTCAGACAATGAAAAAGCCTATCTATGTCTTATGGCTAAAGAGTCAAATGAAATTGAGGTAACATCTAGTTCATACTCATCATCAAGTGCATCCACATCTGACACTGCACAATCTTCCATTCTCCCCTTAGATTCTGCAAACCTAATCCAAAATCTCATGAGTAAATTTGAACAAATTGAGATGAATCATGAAATTTTGGAATAGGAGTGTGAGAATCTAAGAATGGAAAATAAAAGACTAAAGAAAGAACTGGATAAAGTACAAGTTGAACTAACTAGTAAGGAGACTTACTCAAATGATCAACAAGCAGCATATGGTCATACATCTGGTGTTGACAGACCGGTTGAGGAAATCTCCCTACCAGTTAAGACCACCACTGCACATTTAAATGCATCCATCTTACAAACCCTCAAAAAGGTTTGGATCCAGATCTGGTCTTGGCTACAACAGTCAGGATGAGAATAGAAACAATGGACAACACAATTCTGAATCTAGGACCAACAATGGACCAAAGTTTAGAAAAGGACAGACCATAGTTTCAACCACTCATCCTGCACCGGTGAAGTCAAAATCCAGAGCAGTGAAGCAGCCGACCAAACCAACAATCCAGTCATCCAAAAGCAAAAGCTTTCTGAAAGGTAAATGGAGACTTTATCCTTCAGAAGATGATTGGAATGTTGTACGTCCAAAATACAAGAAGAAACCATTTAATGCCATGCATCACGTGTTTAAGAAAAACCAACAAAGGTATGTTCCTAGACACATAAAGCAACATAGGTTTCCCACTGCATATTGGAAAGTGAAAAATGATGCAAATGCACCAAAAAGTAGAGAAAAGTATCAGAATACCTTCAGTAGAAATATTAGAAGCTATTCTGCCATGCCTTATACATAAGAAGTTGATGAATTTAATTATCCAAAAAAAAGATCATTTGGATATACACTTGGAGTAGAAGGCATGACTGCTAACAGGTATGGACCCAAACAGTGTTGGGTACCTAAACAAAATTAATTTGTTTTGTAGGTTGTCTGGTACATAGACAGTGGATGTTCCAGACACATGACAGGAAACAAGGGATGGCTCACTGACTTTAAAGCTTTTGATGAACCTAAATTCACCTTTGGAGGCAAAGAAAACCCCGGTAAAATTAAAGGGGAAGGCACAATGCTCAAGAACAATTTGAAGATTCAAAATATGGCATATGTTAAGGGACTAAATTTCAATCTGCTAAGCATCGGTCAATTCTGTGACAAAGGCTACAATGTGCACTTCAACAAGGAAGGATGCATAGTGATTTACAGACAAACCAACACAGTGGTTCTTGCAGGAAGAAGAGAAGACAACATGTATGTGGTGGATTGGAGAACAGCTAAGGCAGAAACATGTTTGCTTGTCAAAAATAAACAATCAACCAGCTGGATTTGACATAGAAGATTAAATCACCTAAATTTCAAGACCATCAACACATTGTCAAAGAACAAGTTAGTTGAAGGCCTGCCAAAGATCACATTCAAGAAGGAAAGTCTATAAGATGCATGTCAAAAAAGAAAACAAATCAAAATCTCCTTCAAGTCAAAGTCCTATCAATCAACAACAAGAATTCTACATCTGCTACATATGGATCTGTTTGGACCAGTCACTCCAGTAAGTGTAAGTGGAAAGAAATAAACTCTAGTAGTGGTGGATGACTTTTCCAAATTCACCTGGACCATATTCATGAACAAGAAGAGAGAGACACTCAAGAAGCTACCAGATTTGTTAAGAAAAATTTAAAATGAGAAAGAACTGAAGATCATCAAGATCAGATCAGATGGAGGCACATAATTTCTAAATGAAGTTATCAGAACCTATTATGAAGAAAATGGAGTACTACATCAATTATCAGCAGCAGGAACTCCACAAAAAAATGGTGTAGCAGAAAGAAGAAACAGAACTCTTAAAGAAGCAGCCAGAACAATGATTGCAGAAGAATGCCTACCAAAGAGGTTTTGGGCTGAAGCAGCAAACACAGCATGCTATACACAAAACAGATCAATCATCAACAAACATCATGGAACAACTCCATATTAAATATGGAATGGAAGAAAACCTAATATCTCACATTTACATATGTTTGGATCTAAATGTTTTGTTTTGAACAGGAATTAGCTACACACCTTTGATGAAAAAGCTGATGAAGCAATCTTTATGGGATACTCAGACACCAGCAAAGCATTCAGAGTACTCAACAAAAGAACATTGGTGATTGAAGAATCAATACATGTAGTCTTTGATGAACCAAACACAAATGGTGAAAGTCTTCAAGAACAAGAAGAAGAAGCAGCACAAAGGCAAGTGTATATGAATACAACAGTACCAGCTACCATTCTGAATCAAAATTTTGGAAATCAAGATGAGCCACAAGTCAATACAACAGAAGAAGCACCATAACGTAAAGCTCATGCACAACCTGAAGAAGTAGTAGCACCAAGTGAAGAACAACTTCAACCTGACCTCAATTGGCTAAGAGATCATCCTGAAGATCAAGTCATTGGAGACATTCACACCGGAGTTATAACCAGAAGACAACTGGAGCATATGCTAGCATGTTTTCTATCACAAGTAGAACCCAAGACAATAGATGATGCAATTTAAAATGCTGACTAGATTACAGCCATGCAAGAAGAACTAAATGAATTTGAAAGAAATGATGTCTGGGAACTTGTTGATAGACCAGACACAACCAACATCATTGGAACAAAATGGGTATTCAGAAACAAGATGGATGAGCAAGGAACAATTTTCAGAAACAAAGCAAAGCTAGTTGCAAAAGGCTACTCTCAAGCAGAAAGAATAGATTATGATGAGACATTTGCACCAGTAGCAAGATTGGAAGCAATCAGAATCTTTCTAGCTTTAGTTGTACACAAAGACTTCAAAGTCTATCAAATGGATGTCAAGAGTGCATTTCTGAATGGACTTTTGGAAGAAGAAGTATATGTGGAACAACCTCCTGGTTTTCAACTCAAAGGAAAAGAAGATAAAGTATACAAGCTCAAGAAGGCTCTTTATGGACTCAAACAGGCACCTAGAGCCTGGTTTGAAACACTATCACAATTTCTGATAGAGAATGGATTCAACAAGGGTACTATAGATAAGACTCTTTTCAAATTAGAGGAAGGCACAAGTACATTTCTAGTACAAATCTATGTTGATGACAATATCTTTGGATCAGAGGATTAAAAGCTGTGTGAGAAATTCACAAACCTAATGAAGAGCAAATTTCATATGAGCATGATGAGAGAATTAAATTATTTTCTTGGCCTTCAAGTGAAGAAAATGAAGGATGGTATTTTCATTAGTCAAGCCAGGTACACAAAAGACCTAATACACAAGTTTGGTATGGACACAAGTGGCACAGCCGATACACCAATGTGTGCAAGAGTCATTCTTGGAAAAGATGAAGCTGGAAAAGATGTTGATCTAAAAATGTATAGAGGAATCATTGGATCTGTTGGGTATACATAACTCTGCCCGCCTATGTGCGTTCAACCCATGGCGCTGTGAAGGTGTGGTATAAGGAAATAAAGTAGCACCTTTACTAACACCAATTGGTTTTAGTACAACGGTAAGCGCTTGATCCTAAAAACGGTAGCAGAGAGCGGGTCATGGGTTCGAATCCCGGCAACGACGATTCTCGTGGTAAACCACGGTTGAGAGGGTAGCAGTCTTTGGGGAGATTGTTGGGTATACAGCACTCTGCCCGCCTATGTGCGTTCAACCCATGGCGCCGTGAAGGTGTGGTATAAGGAAATAAAGTAGCACATTTACTAACACCAATTGGTTTTAGTACAACGGTAAGCGCTTGATCCTAAACACCGTAGCGAGCAGTCATGGGTTCGAATCCCGCAACGAAGATTCAGTGGTAAACCACGGTTGAGTGGGTTGTAGGTCTTGAGGGAGATTGTTGGATATACAACACTCTGCCCACTATGTGCGTTCAACCCATGGCGCCGTGAAGGTGTGGTATAAGAAATAAAGTAGCACCTTTACTTAACACAAATTGGTTTTAGTACAGCGGTAAGCGCTTGATCCTAAAATCGGCGAGCGAGCGCGGTCATGGGTTGAATCCCGCCAACAACATTCTGTGGTAAACCACGGTTGAGTGGGTAGCAGGTGCTGGGGGGGAGATTGTTGGGTATACAGCACTCTACCCGCCTATGTGCGTTCAACCCATGGCGCTGTGAAGGTGTGGTATAAGGAAATAAAGTAGCATCTTTACTAACACCAATTGGTTTTAGTACAACGGTAAGCGCTTGATCCTAAAAACTGGTATCAGAGCAGTTATTCTAAGAAAAGACCTAATACACAAGTATGGTATGGACACAAGTGGCACAGCCGATACACCATTGTGTGCAAGAGTCATTTTTAGGATCAAACGCTTACCGTTGTACTAAAACCAATTGGTGTTAGTAAATGTGCTACTTTATTTCCTTATACCACACCTTCACGGCGCCATGGGTTGAACGCACATAAGCGGGCGAGTCTCAGTATACCCAACAATCTCCCCAAAGACTGTTACCCACTCAACCGTGGTTTACCACGACGTCGTTGCCGGGATTCAACCCATGACCTCCTTCTTCTACCGCTTTTAGATCAAGCGCTACCGCTGTACTAAAACCAATTGGTGTTAGTAAAGTGCTACTTTATTTCCTTATACCACACCTTCACAGCGCCATGGGTTGAACGCACATAGGCGGGCAGAGTGCTGTATACCCAACAGGATCCCTACTATATCTAACTGCAAGTAGACCTGACATAGAATTTGCAGTAAGTGTATGTGCAAGATTTCAAGCTCAACCAAAAGAATCACATCATCTAGCAGCTAAAAGAATAATCAAATACCTGAAGAACACCATCAATGTTGGAATTTGGTATCCAAAAGATGGAGGATTCAAGCTGATATCATATTCAGACTCTGACTATGTTGGATGCAAGATAGATAGAAAAAGCACCTCTGGAACATGCCAGATGCTAGGCACAAGACTAGTTTCATGGTTCAGCAAAAAGTAAAACTCCATATCTACATCAACAGCTGAAGCAGAATATATAACAGCAGCCAGATGTTGTGCACAAGTACTATGGATTAGACAACAGCTAAGGGATTATAAAATGGAGGAGAAGACAATTCCAAATATGTGTCATAACACAAGTACCAAATCTATTACTGAAAATCCAGTGTTTCATTCAAGAACAAAGCATATTGATGTAAGACATCATTTCATCAGAGATCATGTTGAGAAATGAGATGTTATTCTAAGATACATACCCACTGAAGATCAATTGACTGACATCTTCACTAAACCACTCAGTCATGAAAGATTTAGCATGTTGAGAACTGAGTTGGGAATGATTGAAATTTACTAAGTACTAAAGAGCGGATAACTGGAGTAATCAGCTAAGTGACTTTGTTAGGAAATCACTAGTTTAACGCAGTGGAATTTAAAATTTGATTTCCCTTTCTAGATCGTTCTTCGTTTAATGCAATAAACACGTTAAGTAGTTTGACGGTTATACCTCAGATGATCTATAAGATCGTCTCTTTGACCGCCAACGGAGAGTAGTTCAATGCGCAAGCCGTCCACGCGTCTGGCCTCTATCGCTAATCCACACGAACCCCTTGCCGGAATCCTCCTTGGATTGCTATCGGAAATACTCCGGCTGCTAGACCGGACCTTTTCTTCCCACACAAACTCACTATGGATTGCTCTCTATTTTACACAAGAACTATGAGCTCTTGTAATTGTGATGTACAAAAGAGCTTGACACCCACCTCTTATTTATAGTTATAAGTGGCGCCCCAATAGTGTGTAGGAGAAGAAAACATTTTTCCAATAAAATAAAGAAAATCTTCTAGATTGATTTATCTCTTTAATTATAATTTATTTTGCCAATATCATATATTGATTATAATTATCTTATTACCATAAATCTATTTTTCCAAAATCAATTAATATCTTATATTAATATTATGGCAATCATATTAATTAAAGTGCACAATCCAAGTGTATTTTATACACATCAAAAGTGGCGCCCCATATACCAAAAGATTGACTTCCGGAATATTCTTTAATTAACATAATTTATATATAATTAATATCTTGTATTTTATTTATTCATAAATAAATACCACCATATTAATTTACCACTATAACATTTATAGTCTAGAGATAAACTTTCCTTATTTGGTCATCAACTATAACCGCATTTTAATCCGACTCGATGTTCATATGTGTGTGACCCGATAGGCTTCCGAATATGTTGGCCGTAGACACAAAGTGCAAATTACTAAAATACCCTTCATGCCTAACGATCACGGGATAGCGTCTAGCAACACACCGTGACCCTCAATCATCGGAAGAGTCAAAAGCAATGACTACTACCTTTCATGTGAAGCAGTTACCGTGTAACTTACAATCCTATCGCTATAATAATATCCATACGATCGTGTCTCGAGTGTCAATACAATGACGATTGTATCATATAATCTGGATGTCACGCTCTCTCGGAATAACACATTTACTCTCACTTTGCAAAGATTCTCGAGAGCTAGACATTCCTTATAAGAAGGCCATTTCGGATATTCGATCCCAATCATAGGATCGCGATTCTGGGCGACCAATCATGTATACTCCGCGTGCTTCAATATCATACCCAATCACTACCGCATGATCGCCCGTGGTTAGGAGAAATCTCAATAGTGTCAAAGCATGACAATCAACACCGTGATGCCATGAAGACTCCGGTCAAAAGGATAATTACACAACCACCACATAGTGTGACACTTAATGTAAGTGGGTCAGTCTAACGTACGCATTCTCTAATACACGTCCATGTACAGTCCAAGTGTCCCTACACTTCGATAGACGAGATCTATCCCTATCTTCTAAAATATAGAAGACATCCAATACGTGCTAGTCTGATTATACTATCAATGTCCCATTTGATAATATATAAGACTAGAGACATTTAAGTACCAACCTTGTTATAGTGATTAGAGATCTCATCAACCACAATCACTATCATGGTTTCTCTATCACAGATTGATATTAGGGACGTTACTATATATATACAACAAATAATATGAAGACAAACAATATATAATAACATAAGTACTTTTATTAATCATAATAAAGTTATTACATGAACTAAACAGACTGTAAATGACCCGACCCGGTCGGATCCGGTCCAACCCGATTGGGTTTAGGAAACCTTTCCAACAATCTCTCACTTGGCCTAAAGCCAATCACCCATATGCCTAAGCCCGTGCAAGTGAACATGTTTCTCATGCTTTGCTTGAGACAATGCCTTGGTCAACGGATCACCTATGTTATCATCCGTGTGGACTTTCTCTATCTTTACATCTCCTCTATCTACTATCTCTCTAATCAAGTGATAGCGCCGTAGCACATGTTTGGACTTCTGATGAGACCTTGGTTCCTTTGACTGAGATATCGCTCCATTATTATCACAAAGATGCAGAGGCACCTTTGGACTTTCAATGAAGGAACCACACCAAGTTCGATGTGAACTTCTTCTTCCAAATCGCTTCCTTTGCCGCCTCCGAGGTGCTATGTATTCGGCTTCCGTTGTGGAGTCTGCGGTAGTCTCTCGCTTGGAACTCTTCCACTCACGCTCCACCGTTAAGCGTGAAAACAAATCCAGTTGCGACTTAAAGTCATCCTTGTCGGTTTGGAACCGGCATCCGTGTAACCTCGTAATACTAAATCATCATTCACGAAAACCAGGAACATATCCCTAGTGCGTCTCAAGTACTTGAGGATATTCTTGACAAACATTCCAGTGACCATCACCTGGATTGGACTGTACCTACTAGTCATACTAAGAGAGTGCGAGACATCCGGTCTTGTGCATAACATGGCATACATGATAGACCCGATTGCCGAAGCATAAGGGACTTTGCTCATTTGTGCCCTTTCCTCCTCTGTCTTAGGACTCATTCCCTTCGATAGGTAGACCCCATGTGACATGGGCAGCAATCCTTTCTTGGGCGCTCCATGCGAATCTCTTGAAGATCTTGTCTATATAGGTGGATTGCGACAGACCAAGCAACCATTTAGATCTATCTCAATAGATCTTTATTCCTAGAATATAGGCTGCATCACCCAAGTCCTTCATAGAGAAGTTCTTGGATAACCAAGCTTTGACCGATTGTAACATGGGCACATCATTCCCTATGAGCAATATGTCATCTACATAAAGCACTAAGAACACAATGGCACTCCCACTAACCTTCTTGTAAACACAGGGCTCATCTTCGTTCTTGATGAAATCAAACTGTTTGATTATCTCATCAAAGCGAAGATTCCAACTCCGAGAAGCTTGCTTTAATCCATAAATGGACCATTGCAATTTACACACCATCCTGGCGTCATTGGTAGTGAAACCCTCAGGCTGTGTCATATACACTTCCTCGCAGCGAGTTCCGTTAAGGAAAGCCGTTTTCACATCCATCTGCGCAGATTTAGTAATCATGGTATGCTGCAATAGCGAGCAAAATTCTAATGGATTTTAACATGGAAACAGGCGAAAAGGTTTCGTCATAGTCAACTCCTTGTCTTTGCTTATAACCTTTTGCTACTAACCTAGCCTTGTAGGTAGTCACGTTACCGTCCATGTCGGTCTTTCTCTTAAAGACCCATTTGCACCCTATGGGACTTATTCCCTCAGGTGGATCAACTAAGTTCCAAACTTGGTTGTCTTTCATGGATTCCATTTCAGAATTCATGGCTTCCATCCATTTCTCTTTGTCATACCTTAATAGCACTTCCTCATAAGTTCTAGGGTCCTCATCTTCCATGAGATACACGCCGGTGTACCTTTCGGGTTCACAGCGTTCCCTGGTGGATCTTCGAGGTGTTAGTGTGTCTATGGTAGAGGGTGGCGCCACATTTGTATGTGATGTCTCCTCTACTTCCATCAACGGACTGTTATCCGTAAGTGGTTCTCGAATTTCTTCAAAATCAATTTTACTCCCACTGACCCTATCCAGAATAAACTCTTTCTCCAAAAAGTGGCCAGTCCTGACAACAAACACCTTTTGTTCCTCAGGGTGGTAAAATTGGTACCCTTTAGTTTCCCTAGGATAACCCACAAATAGACATTTATCAGATCTAGGTTCCAGTTTGTCAGGCATGGTCCATTTCACATAAACGGGACATCCCTAAGGTTTCATGTAACCTAGTGTTGGTTTCTTCCCTTTGAACACTTCATAGGGAGTGGACTCAACCGTCTTTGATGGAACTCGGTTCAGTGTATAGGATGCCGTTTCTAGAGCATACCCCCAAAACGATTTTGGAAGAACTGCGTAGCTCATCATGGATCGTACCATGTCTAACAAAGTATGGTTCCTCCTATCAGATATGCCATTCATTTGAGGTGTACCTGGAGGGGTCCATTCAGATAGAATCCCATTCTCCTTCAAATAACTTTGAAACTCTCCATCTAGGTATTCTCCGCCTCGATCGGATCAAAGCGTTTTGATTTCTTTACCTAGTTATTTCTCCACTTCACTTCTGAATTCCTTGAACTTTTCAAAGGCTTCAGACTTATACTTCATTAAATATATATAACCATAGCGAGAATGTTCATCAGTGAAAGTGATAAAATAAGAGTATCCTCCTTTGGCTTGGATTGACATTGGGCCGCATACATCAGAATGTATGAGCTCAAGCAATTCATTGGATCTTATCCCTTTGCCACTAAAAGGTGACTTTGTCATCTTGCCAAGTAAACAAGCTTCGCATGTGTCAAACGATTCATAATCTAATTGATCCAACATTCCATCTTTATGGAGTTTGGAAATGCGATTTTTATTTATATGGCCAAGTCTACAATGCCATAAGTAGGATTCATTCAAGTCATTTGTTTTGGCTTTCTTGTTATTTATATTGAGTACGTCAACATTCATATCTAATATGTAGAGACCATTGCTAAGTATGCCAGTACCATAAAAGATTCCATCACGTGAAAAAGAACAACATTTATTCTCAAACGTAAATGAAAAACCATCAACATCTAATGCGAAATAGAAATAATGCTCTTCGTAAGGCGAGGAACAAAATAACAACGATTATTGAGTTCTAGTACTAGCCCACTTTGGGCAATGAAAGAAAATAAACTCCTACGGCTAGTGCGGCAAACACTTGCTCCATTTCCAACGCGTAGGTCCACCTCTCCTTTCTTCTTGAGATCTCTAGCTCTTCTTAGTGCCTGAATATTCGTACAAATATGAGAACTACAACCAGTATCTAATACCCAGTGGTTAGACTTAGAAGAAGAAATGTTGATCTCAATCATAAATATACACGAAGTCGAAGCATCGAGAATGCTTCTTCTTGGTACTCAAGAAGCCTTTGCGCTTTCTCCTCCAATGTCCGGTCTCACCGCAATGGAAGCAAGCATCCTTGGATTTGTCTTTTGCTATCTTAGGCGTTGGCTTAGGTGCGACCTTTGCCTTCTTGGATTTTTTCGGGTTTTGCCTTGCCCTTGCTTGAAGTGACCAAAGAACACTTGCTTTCCCTTCCCCACGGTGCCCTCGGCGAGTTTTCAACATGTTCAATAACTCCGCTTGAGAGCAATCTATCTTGTTCATGTGATAGTTCATCACGAATCTGAGAATGAATCGGTAGAGATTGCGAGAATCAAGTCAATACTCAACTCTCATTCCAACTTGTGGCCCAGCTTTCCAAGCCTCTCTATGTACCCGATCATCTTAAGCACGTGTGACCCCACAGCAGTCCCGGATGCCATCTTACAACCAAACAGGGCCTTTGAGACCTCGTACCTCTCTCAAAGGCGAGGCGAGAAGCATAAAGTTCCTTCCAGGTGGACCATGATAGAGTAGGCGTCCATGGGACTCATGTTGTTTCTGCAGTTCAAGTGTCATTGAAGCAAGCATGATACATGTAGCATCGATCGATCTTGTCGAGCATTGCTTGTTATACTTCTCGACAGCATCTGCAGCCGAACCCTCAGCGGGCTTTTCCGGTAGGGCCTCGTCCAAGACATAGCCAATTTTCTCGTGCCTCAAAACGATTTTGAGGTTCCTTTCCCAATCGAGAAAATTAGTTTCGTTAAGCTTGTTTTCGATGATAAAACGAAGGTTCAATTTGTTTGACATTTTCTACAACAATAAATAAAGATAGAATACGTAAAATTCATGTATGTAAAACCCTAAATTTGCACTTAAAAAATTTCCTAAGGTTTTACTCCCACCAGCCAACTATTCCCAATTGGCTTTCAAGAATTTAATTAATTATTTAGTGGCTGGGATCCAATCTAGTCACTTTAATCCCGACGGTGGTCGATCAATCTCGGCAATTTCGAAAGGTAGGTACTCCTACCGGTCGCATCATATGCGACTCCCAGTGGTTGACTAGTCAACTCTTTGACAGTCCGCATCTCTATGTGGTAGTCAACCCCTTGTCTCCAAAGTCAGACGGCCTTGAAGGTGGCCAATCACCGAAAGACTTTAGTCGAGTCATAACCCGATATTCATGAGATCTCGTGACGATCATATCTCGATAATAACGATATACCCGTGGTAGGTCAACTCCCGATGGTGGTCGATCAGTTGGATCCGAACAAAGGCTCTTCACCGTTATTATAATACCGGGAGACAATATTTGGCTCGATTTTTGGCGTGAGAATAATTTTAAATTAATTTACTTAATTAATTTGGTTTAATTATGGTCTTATCTACTATGTGCATATTACTACGATATCATATAAAGTAAAACATACACAACATTCCGCGCATAAAATAACCGGTATGATCAAGGACTTTTCCTAGGTGCGGTTTCGAATACAAACTGACGAAACCGTGGGTCACAAACTAAAGGTATCTGCAACCGCCAATAGGATCTTTATTGTTGTACGCCAATGGGTTCTTTATCTCTCCTTGGTCTTCAACTTCTTGCTCCATTCTTGTTACATAATAATTTATCTAATAATTACACCCGCCGCACACTGGGGGGAGCTAACGGGAATGAGATATATGTAAAAAGAAAACTAGGTCACGTTCTTCATAACGGCCTAGGACAATTTTAAAACCAACATAAAGAAAACATTCTCATCTATCCTATTGGTCGAGTCCATGATCAATCGGGGTCCATATAATCACATTATATCTACACATCTAATCCATACAATTTTATCTTATGAAAAAGATTAAATTCTAACTTTAACTACTCATGCGTCTTTATTTTATCACACATCAAATAATTAAATAACCTTTTAATTAATTATATGACTTAATCGAAAATTAAAATTAACATTTAATTTTAAATCGATTTTAATTTTAATTAAATTTGAACTATTCAAAATAAAATTAAAATTACTAAGTCTCCTATTTATTTCCTTTCCAAAACTAAATTTAGCTTAGGCTTGGCCACTTTCCAAAATCAAAATTTTGGAAGTGGCCTAGGCCTAGGCCTATTCCAAATCAAATATTTGGAAAGGCCAAATAATTTTAGTTAAGGCACAGCACTTTCCAAAATCAAAATTTTTGAAGTGGCTTAGCCTGCAGGCCTTTACAAATCAAATATTTGAAAGGGCTGCCTGGCCTATTCCAAATCAAATATTTGGAAAGGCCAAATAGTTTTAGTTTAGCGCACACACTTTCCAAAATCAAAATTTTGGAAGTGGCTTGAGATTAGCTTCCTATTCCAAATCAAAATTTGGAAAGGCCAATATGCCATATGGTTTCCCAATGGTCCAAACTATTTGAACCATTGGTTGACCATACGACACAACTAAACAAACGAGATATCTATGCACAATAAATATCACAAAACGAAAAGGGTCGATCTCCCCATCGGAAGAAAATACGGACGACGGACGGCACCAGGGCCACCGCCCGAGAGAGAAGCGCCGCGCCATCGGCCGACCCCCCATGAAACCTAATTTTTTTTTTGTTTTAATGTTTCGTGATTTAAATCTTTCATCTATCGATTAAATACTACGCATTTAAATTATGCTTATTGCTTAAGATCGAAGTCTGTCTCTGATACAACTGTTAGGAAATCACTATTTTAAAACAGCGGAATTTAAAATTTGATTTCCCTTTCTAGATCGTTCTTCGTTTAATGCAATAAACACGTTAAGTAGTTTGATGGTTATATCTCAGATTATCTATAAGATCGTCACTTTGACCGCCAACGGAGAGTAGTTCAATGCGCAAGCCGTCCACACGTCCGGCCTCTATCGCTAATCCACACGAATCCCTTGCCGGAATCCTCATTGGATTGCTATCAGAAAAACTCCGGCTGCTAGATCGGACCTTTTCTTCCCACACAAACTCACTATGGATTGCTCTCTATTTTACACAAGAACTATGAGCTCTTGTAATTGTGATGTATAAAAGAGCTTGACACCCACCTCTTATTTATAGTGATAAGTGGCGCCCCAATAGTGTGTAGGAGAAGAAAACCTTTTTCCAATAAAATAAAGAAAATCTTCTAGATTGATTTATCTCTTTAATTATAATTTATTTTGCCAATATCATATATTGATTATAATTATCTTATTACCATAAATCTATTTTTCCAAAATCAATTAATATCTTATATTAATATTATGGCAATCTTATTAATTAAAGTGCACAATCCAAGTGTATCTTATACACATCAAAAGTGGCGCCCCATATCCCAAAAGATTGACTTCCGGAATATTCTTTAATTAACATAATTTATATATAATTAATATCTCATATTTTATTTATTCATAATAAATAAATACCACCATATTAATTTACCACTATAACCTTTATAGTCTAGAGATAAACTTTCCTTATTTGGTCATCAACTATAACCGCATTTTAATCCGACTCGATGTTCAGATGTGTGTGACCCGATAGGCTTCCGAATATGTTGGCCGTAGACACAAAGTGCAAATTACTAAAATACCCTTCATGCCTAAAGATCACGGGATAGCGTCCAGCAACACACCGTGACCCCCAATCATCGGAAGAGTCAAAAGCAATGACTACTACCTTTCATGTGAAGCAGTTACCGTGTAACTTATAATCCTATCGCTATAATAATATCCATACGATCGTATCTCGAGTTTCAATACAATGACGATCGTATCTTATAATCTGGATGTCACGCTCACTCGGAATAACACATTTACTCCCACTTTGCAAAGATTCTCGAGAGCTAGACATTCCTTATAAGTAGGCCATTTTGGATATTCGATCCCAATCATAGGATACGCGATTCCCGGACGACCAATCATGTATACTCCGCATGCTTCAATATCATACCCAATCACTACCGCATGATCGCCCCGTGGTTAGGAGAAATCTCAATAGTATCAAAGCATGACAATCAACACCGTGATGCCATGAAGTCTCCGGTCAAAAGGATAATTATACAACCGCCACATAGTGTGACTCTTAATGTAAGTGGGTCAGTCTAATGTGCGCATTCTCTAATACACGTCCACGCATACCCAAGTGTCCCTACACTTCGATAGAGCGAGATCTATCCCTATCTTCTAAAAGATAGAAGACATCCAATACGTGCTTTGAGTCTCGATTATACTATCAATGTCCCATTTGATAATATATAAGACTAGAGACATTTAAGTACCAACCTTGTTATAGTGATTAGAGATCTCATCAACCACAATCACTATCATGGTTTCTCTATCACAGATTGATACCAGGGACGTTACTATATATATACAACAAATAATATGAAGACAAACAATATATAATAACATAAGTGCTTTTATTAATCATAATAAAGTTATTACATGAACTAAACAGACTGTAAATGACCCGACCCGGTCGGATCCGGTCCAACCCGATTGGGTTTAGGACACCTTTACAACAGACTTCACCAGCTGATTAAAACTTTGCCATTATAGGAGATGTAGTAGGTAAGGCACTGGTACTCAGCGAAGTTAACTTCACTGATTGTTAGGAACAGTTAAATACAGTGGCTCAGTGAAAAAGGCACTCCACCGGCTAAGTGACCAGCCAAGGCACTCCACTGAAATGAAGATTGGAGTCACCAGCAAATTAGAGTGTGAACCAAATCAGTTTTTATACACGTGGAAAATCAAGAAGTTATGGAGGATTATACTGTTGAAGATTACACACGTGGAGATCAACTTACAATCATGGAGGTAACCATATTATTTTTTGAATTACAAACACCTCAATTCTCGGGATCTATCATTACTTACCTCAATCCAGTCTCCCACTATACTCAAATACCGCGATTTATATACAAAAATCACGCCATTATGTTCATTCCATATTCAACCACGTTCACACTACACAAATCATCCTATATAAACCACATTTAGAGATTTTTCAGAATTCTTTACGCTCACCTTGCAAATCATAAACCCTACCTTGCTTTATTTCTGAAAATTCAAAGATTTTTTTAACTATCAATCACATTCAACAATGGCTTCATCCTCTTCAATATCTGCCACAAAACCATTCTGTGAAAAATTGATCATCACTGTATCATTCTTTAGGCCTAAACACTATCTCTCCTTCCGTGACAATGATGCACAAGCCAAATGATTGGTTGATTGCTGTATGTAGTTGGGGTTGATGACCTTCCTAAACCCCCCAATAAATAGATTTTGTTATGAAAACCTGATTGCATTTTGGAAAAATGCAAAGTTTGTGCCCAGCACAAAGAAAAGTGATCTAGATTGCATAAAAAGTTTGATATTCGGCAAGGAAGTGGTCATCCCGCCTGGGCTCCTCAACAGATTCCTACATCTGCCCAGAATTGGTCAGGCCAAAGTGAAGTTCGTAAAGATTGACATCAACAACTTCTGGGCTGAAATAGCCAAGAAGCCCACAAGGAACATCAAAACCTACAACCTCCCTAGATCAGCACTCAAAATTCCGTTTGCTGAGTTTGTATCCGTTATCACCAAGAACATCGAAGGCAGGAAAGGGTCGGTGGAAAACTTGACCGAGTTACGGGTCAAACTAATTGCAATCATCTATCAATGTATTAACTTTGACCGGGCAACATTTGTCTTCAATAGGTTGAAAGACCATATTCAAAAGGAAATTGACCTGTCAATTACGGCCCCAAGCAAGGGTTTGCAGAAGAAAGGTGATTTCTAGGAGAGGAAATCATATGGGTTCCCTCTTCAACACCTGTTTGACACACTGAAAGTGAAACCCACAAACTTGCAGCCTTCACACAAGTCCAAGGTAATGTTTACCTACATCAAGGAATCTCTGAAACCCAAACCCAATGTCGGGGGAAATAGAAAACAAATTGAAAACAGCAATTCAGGAATGGGACGAAAAACCAGATCCCAAATAGCACAAGAGAGCACCAGAGGAAATTGATCCAGAAAGACTCTTCAATCTGGACATTCAACCCCTGATTGTAGACATGGAAAAGCAGTATCACAGTAGGCAAAACCTGAAAGCTGCTTTCAGGAGTGAAGCAACCTCCTTCAATCACAAAATTGAAGCCCTCATCAGTCACATCAAGATTCAAGATGTGGTCATGGAGAAACATGGCAACCTGCTTTGCAACCTGCAACATATCATTCCCTACCATGTCCAAACCAACCTTGAATTTCATGCTGACAAGATTGATAACAATTTCAAACGTTTGGTGGAAACTCTAAATGCTCACACTCATCAACTTCAACATCTGGATGAGGTTATTGAATTTGCTGGCAAGCAACTTGACACTCTGATAAATGTCACTACTGCCAACAAAAAAATTCTGGAGCAAAGGTATGGTCCTCTCCCTGAGTCAGAAGCAACAAATGCAACTCTTGAAGCACGTTTTGGTGCTGCCAAAAAAGGGGAAGGAAGCTCAAAGCCTGAGAGCTCCAGTGCAAAGAAGGCAAGCCCAACAGATAAGGGCAAGGGCATCAATGGCTAAGGCATCAGATTTGAAGAAAAGACAAAATGGCCCTTCTGTTAAACCTTAATTGAATAATTTCTTTTTTTTTTTTTGAAAGTAATTGAATAATTTCTATATGTCTTTGTTTTTGAATAAAAAGATGCAATATCTTATTTCCCTTGAATGGATGAATAAAATTGTTGAGTTTTATTCCAATGTTTATTATGAAAAAATTGGTATACTTATGGTCAGGCTTATGAGGGTTTTGGCATCATCAAAAAGGGGGAAATTGTTAGGAACATTTTATTATGTTTTGATGATGGCCATACTAGCTGTTATAGAAAGCCTGAAAATAAGTTTGAATTCTCTGTATAAGTCTTTACTTAGAGTCTGACATGTTGTATAAGTTGAGTCAGACAAGTATTGTACTAGTTGGTAGGACGACAAAGTAAAAACAGATTTTCGACAGAGTGAAGCCAGTCAAGTACCAGCAGAGAAGCAATGAAAACATTATGGTCTGACTTATAACTAAGGAAGTCTATGATGACCTTGGATAAGTCTAAACTATGTTTCAAGAGATGAAAATTAATGTTTAAATATGGTGTACACTGATCTCACAAAAATCAAGGATCAGTGTAGTACAAGGATTTCTCCTAAACAGAAAAGAATGAAGGAAACAATGAATCGGCAAAGTAAACTGACGATCGGCTGAGTAAAAACAAAGCAGTGTAGGAAGATCTAAGCGGAAAAGTCAGAAGGATCACTTGACCGTTCAGAGAACAGCTAAGTAAACCTTACTTAATCAGATTTTGAACTATGATGAAGATTCAGAGGATCAAGCATTAAATGCACAATCAACAGAGGATCAATCAAGGACAGATTTTCTGATACACGAATGAAGAAAAATCCGATCACTGAAATCAAGGAGAATATAATTAAGGGGGAATCAAAAATAAAATCAAGGATTATTCCCCTCATTAATATAGCCAACAGACGGAAATTCAAATCAAGGATTATCAAGGCTATAAATAGAAGGCATTGACAGACAAAAAAAATACGAGGAAAAAATCAATAAGCTGAAACTCTGTCAAATCAAAAAGCCTTCTTATGTGCTTAAAAAGAAATATCTAGTGATCAACTCAAAACTGAGAGCTACAATATCAATATCAAGCATTGAGATTGGTCAACAAGTTTCGTGAATCCAATTCACTCCAATCAAGCAACTGAATCAGAGCCATCTGAAAAGGAGTTGTGTTTGTGATAGCTGCTGAAGGATTTGGTCCCAAGGAGCAGTGAAAGAGACTGAGTCTCTGAAGCTGTTACAGTCAGGGAGTGATAGTCTTGAAGATTGTGAAGCTTGTGTAGTCAAGGACAATCAGGCTATTGTATCTGTGAAAACATTAGTGAATTCCTCCAATCGTCACAGGAGAAGAGTGGAATAAGAGATTACACCACCCTGAACCACTATAAGCCTTGTGTCAGTTTACTTTCAGCAATTTACCTTACTACATTTATTTAATTGCCTAAATTATATCATAGATCTGTGATTGCATAAACTATTTTGAAACAACATATTAAGAAGGGACTTATCCGCTGCCCAAAAGCTTTTAAATCCAACAATTTTTTTTGAAACTCCACTATAGTCATTCACCCCCCACCCTCTGACTATAGTTTTACCCTTCTCTGGGACCAACAGTGAGCACACCCAAACTGGGATCAATATGTTTTGTTCTTGAGTGGAGTACTGGATTCTCTGTAATTAAGATAGCACTTGTATTGTCACACATAATTGAAATTGTCTTTCCCTCAACATCATAGTCTCTAAGATGTTGTCTGATCAACTGGTGTCTCTACCGGTGTGTCAGTTGGTGTCTCTTCTTGGTCTTCAGTTGAGTTATCTAGTAATGTAGTTGGAACTTCTGCCTCAGTGTAGACTGGTTCAGGATTCTTTTGCTTTGTCTCTTCATCTTTTGAGATGGGTGGATCTTTCTAGCTGGTATTCGGTTCAACAAACACCACATGGCTTGATTATTCAATTACCAAAGTTCTCTTATTCAATATTTTGAATGCTTTGCTGGTATCTGAATATCCTATGATAATGCCTTCGTCAACTTCTTCATAACATGTACTACGTTGGTTCCCGTTGAGAACAAAACAATTGGCTCCAAACATATGTAGATGATAAATGTTTGGTCTTCTAGCCATTCCATAACTCAAATGGAGTTTTTCCATGATGCTTGTTGATGATTGATCTGTTCTGTGTGTAGCAGTTTGTGTTCACTATTTTAGCCCAAAACCTCTTTGGTAGGCATGCCTCTGCAATCATTGATCTGACAGCCTCCTTAAGTGTTTTGTTTCTTCTTTCTGCTACACCATTCTGCTGTGGAGTGTCTACTACCGATAGCTAATGGATTACTTCATTTTCTTCAGTAGCTTCTTATAGATTCATTTAGGAAATCTATTCCCCTATCTGATCTAATCTTGACAATCTTGATTTCTTTTCATTTTGCAATCTTCTCAACAGATCTCAAAGCTTCTTGAGTGTTTCTTTCTTCTTGTTCATAAACACGGTCCAAGTGTATTTTGAGAAGTCATCAACCATCACTAAGGTGTAATTCTTTCCACTTACACTGACTGGTGTGACTAGACCAAACAAGTCCATATGAAGAAGTTGCAATACTCTAGTTGTTGACTAGTGTGGCTTTGACTTAAATGAGATCTTGATTTGCTTTCCTTTTCTGGCATGCATCACATAAGGACTATTTCTTGAAGGTTGTATCCAGTAAGCCTTCCACCAGTTTGTTTTTTGTTATCTTGTTGATGGATTTAATGTTCAGATGATTGAGTCTTTTGTGCCATATCCAGCTAGGTGATTGCTTGTCTTTTACCATCAGACAAATCTCTGCCTTGGTTGTGCTTCAATCCACAACATACATTTTGTCTTATCTTTTTTCAGATAGATCAACAGTATTTGTCTCTTGTGGGTTACTTTACATCCTTCCTTGCTAAAAAGACATTGTAGCCTCTGTCACAAAACTGACTAATACTCAATAGGTTGAAGTTCAGTACTTTGACATAGGTCACATTCTGAACCTTCAAATTGTTCTTTAGTAATGTGCCTTCCCCCTTAGTATTTTCAGGCTTTTCTTTGACTCCAAATGTGAATTTGGGTCCATAAAAAGCTTTAAAGTCAGTCAACCAGTGCTTGCTTCCAGTCATGTGTCTGGAGCATCCATTGTCAATGTACCAGAATACCTACAAAACAAATTAAGTATTTTTAGGTAACCAACACTGCTTCAGTCCATACTTGTTAGCTTTCATGCCTTCTACTCCAAGTGTATATCCAAAAGTCTTCTCATTGGAGGAATGAAGTTATTAACTTAATAATTATAGGCATGGTAGAATAGCTTCTAACAGATGGTTGGAAGGTATTCTGAAATAATTTTCTTCCTTTTGGATTATTACCATCTTGGTTCACTTTCTAGTACACAATGGGTGAACTTCTCTCATAATGTCTTCTGTATCCAGTTTCATGCCAAGGCAGGTTCTTCTTTAATGTAGAATCTTGGGTGTGTGATGATTTCATTTTGTATTCTGGAGGTGAAACATTCCAATCATCTTCTGAGGGATAAAGTCTCATTTACCCTTCATAGTAGCTTTGCCTTTAATTGCTGGTTGCTTAATGACTTGGTTTTCTTGTCTACTGCATTAGTTTATTACTTATCTAGTGCAGGATGAGTGGTTGATCTAATAGTTTATCCTTTAATGAATTTTGGACCAGATTTAGTGTTAGATTCAGATCTGTATTGATTATTGGATCTTTTCTCATCTTGACTGTTGGAAATAAAATTTATGTTTTGATGATGATTCATCACTTATTTAGTCTTGGTTCTAAACCCCATTGATGAAGTGTCATAACTAGCTGTTATAGTGCAAAGCAAAAAGATGTCTAGATATAAATGTATAGGATTTAATAGAGTTTGATATTTGTATAAGTTAAATCAGACAAGCACTGTAATACATCTAAGTCGTGAACTGAGATAACAAGAAACTGAGTTATCGAGAAACTGAAATCAATTAAATTGGAAAGCGGAGCACACCAACGTAAAACTGAAGAAGATAAGTTCGCTGAGTGTCACAGACTCAGTTGGCTTATCTAAAAAGACTGAAGAACTGAGGGTCATAGACTCAGTTATAGAAGACTGAAGAACTGAGGGTTCAAACTCAGTTTATGAAGACTACGTCGAGACTGTATAGTTAGACTTCAGGCAAGATTGTAATGCCCTAAACTGACTTTATGGATCTTGTATTAGGAGCTAAGACACATAAGGACAATGATGTCTTTGATGATTAATTCCTTGGTGTACTCTGATTAAGTCAATTGTAATCAGATGAAAACTTGAGTACTGATTTTGAAGAAGAGTAAAACATCAGTTAATGCTCTTAGAAACTGAGAACTGATAATGTTCTCTGTAAATCAGTTTTGGAACTAAGGTTTAACTAAAACTGAAAAAGGATTCAACCGTTACAATTCGAGAATTATGATTGGAGGATAATCTATCCATTCTGACATAATCGTACAAGCAACAAACCAGGACCACT
Organism: Gentiana macrophylla; assembly: GCA_026214975.1. Taxonomy (NCBI): domain Eukaryota; kingdom Viridiplantae; phylum Streptophyta; class Magnoliopsida; order Gentianales; family Gentianaceae; genus Gentiana; species Gentiana macrophylla. Next base: position 78,969,530 of record CM047812.1, read on the forward strand.
AACGGCCACAAGAATTTGAATTCAAAGGAATCTGACCGTTAGATAAACCCCTATAAATAGACTACTTCTACAACAACAAAGAAAAGAGCAGGATGAATAAAAGAGAATCAATCTAGTCAAGAAAGATAAAATTAAGGGGGAAAGCCAATCTAAAAGAATTCCTGCTAAATACTTTATTGCAAGATCAAGAAATTTCTTCAAGTGTTCTTAAGCATTCAAGGAAAAATAAAGATCATTCATTTGAAGAAATACAGAGCCGAGCGTAACTTATATATGTAGAAGAAAAGCTCAAATCACTTGAATCATAGTTATTGATTCAAGTCTCAACTTTGATTCTATCAAAGGTTTAGACTGTGAAACACCAAGAAGGTGTGAAGGACAGTTGAGTGCAGTCAGAAAGACCGTGGTTGTGATGAGCTGGTGAAGAGGCAATTCAACCCTCCAAGGACCGGTGTTTCAAACAATTGAAGAGCAGCAATTCTACCTGTTCTACAAGTGTTTAGATAGTGAAGCTAGGGATTAGTCAAGGACTATCAGTTTAGAACTTTTTGTAACCGGGCCATCTCAAAGAAGTTCTGGTGGAATTTTTCTCCGCATCACAGGGGAAGAGAGGACGTACATGATTACACCACCTGGAACCTCTATAATTCTTGTTTATTTAATTTACGCACTTATTTACTGACTCAGCATTTATCTATAGCATTCTGAGAATTGATTGTTATACATGTCACAGCTCACAAACTGATATTCATCATAATTCAGTTTAACACACTAAGTTTTCACATGGACTAACAAGCTCAAGAAAAAGGCTAGAATTATATCCGCTGCCAGTTGACTAAGTTTTAAGCTTAAGTCAGTTTGACTTAAACTCAGCTTAGTCAGCTTAACTCCATACAAGTTTTTAACTGAACTTTAATTTGCTTTAAATCCAGTTTTAGGGACAAGTTTATTCACCCCCCCCCCCTCTAAACTTGTGTTAGCCTTTCCAAGGGACCAACATTGACTATCATAGCCAAGTCTAGATCTAGATCCAACCCTTTTGGAAGATTAGAAAGCTGGTACTGAAGTAATTTTTGCTGATGCTAGAACTTTCTCTGTTGATAATGTGGCCTTCTCAGCTTTTCTATCAACACCAGATGACTTGTCATCCGATCTTTGTTGATCAGCGAGTTTTTCAGTTTATCAGCTGTGTTTGCCTTCAGCTTATCCAGCCTCCTTTTTAATCTTTTATTTTATTTCTTTAAATATTCACATTTTTTTCAAGAGCTTCATGATTCACCTGAATTTCTACAAATTTACTCATGAGATTTTGAATTAGATTTTCATATTCAAGTGGGAGAATAAAAGATTGTACAGTATCAGAAATAGATGCTTTAGATATGGAGTTGCAACATAGTATCTCTGTTTCTTCTATTTCATTTGCAATTAGGCATAAACATGCTTTCCCATCCTCAAAGACGGATGATTCTCCACTATCAGCTGAGCCATTGTCAGATGACTCTTTTCACTGCTTCCTTCTTCACTGCATGTTTCTGCCTTAAGTGCTCTCCTACTCTTCTTCTTGTTTGAGGTGTGCCTTTTCTGGTCTAAGGACTTGTGCCTTCTTTTCTCATCATCTCTCTCTCTCATTATTTTCCTCAGGGCAGTCAGCTTTGTAGTGCCTCTTCTTCTAACAGTTGAAACATCTGACATCATCATCTTTTTCTTGATGTTTTTGCTTGATAAGGTTTTGTGTTTTGATGATGAGATGTCTTTGTATTGTTTTTTTGCAAACTTGTCAGACCTCCTCAGCAGCAATGCAATCCAGTCTTTAAGAGCTTTTATCTCTCTGCTGAGGTTGTCAGTTGCATTACTTTGTTTAGGTGCTATTAGTAGCTGGTTTGGGTTTCCTTAGTTGCTCCACCATCTTCATTATTTAGCTTAAATTCATGAGCTTTTAACTCTGACATCAATGTCAGTGTGTCAGTCTTGCTGAGATCAAGAGTTCCTTTCAAGACAGTAATCTTGATCTTCCATCTCTCTGGTACACCTCTCAATATATTTAGGCATACTTCTTTCTGTGGATAAATGTGTCCAAGCTGCTGCAGTTCACTGAAAATACTGGAGAATCTGACGTCCATCTATTCTATTATTTCTTCATTCTTTATTTTGAATATTTCAAATTTTTGTTATGCAACAAACAATTTGTTCTCTTTTATAGCCTCAGATCCTTCGTTGATGACCAAACATCTCTTTGGCAGTTTTTCATTCTTTGACTATTAAAAACATACTCCTGTCTAGAGTCTTCATCATCATATCCTTGGCTATGAAGTCAAGGTTGACCCTTTTTCCTGTCATCTTTGGTCCAATTTTATTTGGGTTTCTTTATTATGCTTCCCTGACCTGCACCTACAATCTCCTGAGTTGTAATCTTTATTGGGCCATCATTGATCACATCTAGTATCTCTACATGAGTTGCTGTAAGATGAGACAACATACGAAATTTTATATTCCTCAAAATAATTCACACTGAACATAGGAATTTTGGACATAATATTTTGGAATTCCATGATAATGAATTTAAATTAATACTTGAAATACATGGAAAATAAGCCGATCTCTTTGTAACCATAAATCGAGCTGAACAGGTTCTGATATATAAAGATACTTCTCTGATACCAATTGTTGGTCCAAGAGAAGGGTGGATCAAGAGTCATAGAAGGGTAAATGACTCTAATTAAGAGTTAAAAACTTTTCTTCTAAAAAATTTATGCAGCGGAATAACCCTTCACAAGTATGAGTTTTTCAAATGTATGAAATCACACACAAGAATAAATAAAGAACATATATAAAGTAAATGCATAAGTAAATGTTGAAAGATAAGAACACAAAACGTATAATCGTTCGCACTTCTCATTTGATGATTGGAGGAATTCACTATGGTTTTTCACCAATACAGTAGAGATGATTGTCCTTCACTACACAAGTATCATAATCTTGTGTTAGAACTCCTTAGCAACAGATGCTTCAGTGATTTAACTCCCACACTGCTCCTTCAGACCAATCCTTCAGCAGCTATCACAAACCCACAACTCCTTCTCAGATTTCTCTGATTCAGTTGCTTCAGTCCTTGAAGACAAACAATGTCCTTTCACTTATTTGGAAAATCTCTAGATGAGATGAAAGGGTGTGAATTGAAGAATTCACAATTTGATCAAGTTCAGACTTGATAAATCCGTTGAGGCTCTGAGAATTCTGAAATTGAATTCTGGATAAGTCTCCTAATATCAAGAATATGAAAGTTGTTTTTAGCAGAGTGTGGGCATTTAGTATTTTCAAGAATGCTTGTGGGTTTTTCCCCTTTGATGATGCCTTCTATTTATAGCATCCTTCTAATTTGAGATTCCGCCTTTCGCTATTAATGACATGGAATAATAGTTGATTCTGTCTTGATTTCATTCTCCTTCATTTGCGGGACGGGATTTAATTCCCAAAGTTAATCATGATGTTGCGCTGAACACCAGATTTGCGGTAACAGTGTTTATCTTGAAGATATAAGGCTTTATATATGTGATTTCTCCGGAAAGAGCTCGGTGGTGAGCAAGAACTAAGTTGTCGGATAAGCTTTTAATGAAGAACAATCGAATGAGTCGACAAATTGGCAGAGTGTATCTGCTTGTATTAATTCTTGGATGCCCTTCTATTACATTGTGATCCCATATTTATAGGCTGAGACTATGTCGGTTTACTGTTCCTTGAAAAGACAATTAAGAATACATAATTAAAGATAAATATGCATGCAATACAAGTGGCCTAGCCAGCTGTCAAGATTAGCCAGTTGGAACGATAAGCATGGCGAGCAGCAATCGGTGAACAACGGACTCGTATATGCCTTGTCTTGATCAGCTTGACCATATGGGTAGAAATCACATGGAGAGGAGGAATCTGGCTTATGACCAGCGGACAGGATCCGGCTTATTGTTAGCGGACAGGATCCGACTTGTTGTTAGCGGACAAGATATGGCTTATGATCGTGGATAGAGGGGGCAAGGGCCCAATACCAGTATTAATGGGCCATGACAGTAGGCCCAATCTAGATGAACATGGCCCCATTCCGATTCGGGTATATCAATGGCCCCCTACTCTGTGCCTAGCGAGTCCACCGAGGCGGAGAGTAGAACTTGAAGAAGAATTTGGGAGCCACCCCTTTGTATTGTCGCTCGTGGCAGAGGTATGCCGATAATGCTCTATCAGGCTTGAACTAGTGTTGGTGAAAACCACCAGTTATATGCTGTGCATTTGTAGCGGACAGGCTTGTTGCCGATTGATGAGAGATAAATTTATGATCATTATTACGACATTTTACCCCAATATTGATACCATTTTGAGCATTATTGTATCATATCAAGTCAAAATTACTAAGTTTTATTCAAATGTATAAGTAGTAGTTGTTATATAAATTATCGTATTTTTATCGGTTTTGTATCGGTTTAAGAACTCGGAGTGTAAATGTCGGATTTACGTTTGGTATTTTGGTGGTTCATTGCAGGATTATATATTGACCAAGATTCCACGTAACGACATGTTTTGAGTCTAAAAGATGTGTTTAGAGGGTTAGAAGAAGGTGCCACAAGTTTATAAGTTCAACGGAGCAAATTTTCTAAGTACTTAAATCGTTACATATTTTCGACGGAGATTTGACCCAGCTTAGAGGCATTTTCAGGGGATGACTTCTTAATGAAAGTTGTAGATCTTCACATAAGCTTTCCAACGCACTTTGAATTACATCAATTGGAGGTCTACAACTCAAGTTATGGTCAATTGACTAATCAATTCGGATTAGCGGAAATCCCGAAAACGACACGACATACGAATGGCTCATCAAAACGACATTTTATGAAGAAGTTTCCTTCATAAAAGTTGTATATCTTCAAGAACTCTTTCCAATGGATTTTGAATCAAGTCAATCGGACTTCTACAACTCAAATGATGGTCAAGTGGCTAATTGATTTGTATTAAGGAAAATGTCGCAAAACGACGCGTAATGGGAATGGCTCATCAAAAAGGCGTTTTCTGAAGAAGAGTCCTTCATGAAAGTTGAAGAATTTTCCGAGAGCTTAATTTTGACGTTTGAATCATAATTTTTGGAGGTCTACAACTCAAGATATGAATTTTATAAGTTTTAGAAGGATCTAGAATTATCACCACCGGATCGATCCGGCCCTTTCCCGGATCGATCCGGCCCCCTTTTCTCCTATAAAAACAGAGCATCAGCAGCAGGGAGCTCTGCCCCTTCTTTCCCCTTTCTTTTCTCTGTTCTTCTCGTCCATCTTTCTTTCTTTTTTTTTTTTTTTGATGATCATATATATATATATATATATATATACATATATGATATATATATATATATACACACCCTTCATGTATATATATATATTCTATATATGAATATATATGTGATAGATCTATCTATATATATATATATAGATCTAGATCTAGATCTCGTTTTCATCTCGCTTCTCTTTTAATTTTCTTTTGGGCCCGTATATACATATATATGTCTATTATGTATGTATATATGTTTTTCACATATATAAATAAAATGGTTATAGTATCGTTGTAATGGCGGAATAATTATCGAAGATTGTTGATTTGAAGCTTTGGCATGTTAGATCCGTGGAAACGACCCGATTCGATAGTCATCACCGGTAATATATTCTAAAATTGTTATGTTTATTATTTCTATTTCTATTTATATATGATATTAAACTAAAAATATATCTAGCCAAGATATGAATCTGAATTTGTTAATCTTTTGATAAAATGAATGATCGACTCTGGTAATAATGATTAAAATCAATTATGATGAATCTCTTTCTTTCTGCGCTTAATGAAACGTTAAAATTGAAAGACCGGAGGGTAAAATTGGCCGAGTGAAAACGTGACAACGGAACCCAGTTTCCTACCCGAAGCGATTTGTCCTAAAAAGATGAATCTTATTGAAATTTGTACTCGAGATCGTAATAATGTTAAATCATCAGTTTAATTGAAACTTAAACCGGAAAGTTGAATCGTCCGGCTTTGACAACCGGAGCCTTTTAAATAAAATTGACCGTTTGACGAACGGAATGACTCCTTTTTATCTAAAGGTAGATTTGTACTCGGGACCTGTTCAGAAAAACCGTAACAGTTGTGGACCTTGGACTGATGCAATGGACATATGACAATTTCATACGCTGCCGTGTGAGAGAGTTGTCTAGCTTAGGAGTACACCGGTTCATATATAATTGACCTCCTTGAATCAAGAAAAGATCATGCCTCATTTATTTCTACTAAAAAGAGATCGTAATTCGATAGACGTATTCTTGGCTAGATTCCAAAAATATATATATTATATTAGTATTTATTTACTTATTTTACTTTATGCACTACTAACAATCTAACTACTAACATAATCTAACCCAGAAAATGATAAAGCTGCGACTTAGATCGAGTTAATAATAGCTTCTTGGTGTTTAACCCCACTTAAAAGAGTTACCATGTTTTCCCCGAGAATACGACTGACTCACCAGACTAGCACTACAATTTGACCCGGTACACTGCCGGTTAGGATCTGTATAGCCTAGGTAATGTCCGTCAGCTTTCTGGCGCAGTTTCCAAGGTTAGGTTTAGGTCTGTCACCGATAATGTTCTATCGGGCTTGAATCAGTGTTTGTATCGCGTAGCGAATTACCGATTGTTTGCTGTGCATTGTAGCGGACAGGCTTAATTGCCGACAACACTCTGTCGGACTTAGTCTCCGATAACGCTCTATCGAGTATAGATTATCGAATAGGCACTTGCGGGCATTGATAGATGTTGGCCGCTTGAAGAAGTATTTATAGACCGCGATATTATGAGGTCGTGTGTTCGGGCATGTTGATGGCCGCCAGCGGGGATGTCAAATGATTGGAGATGACAAACGGATGTGTTGGTTCATGAAATGTCACGTCGATTCGTCTCGACGACACGACGCTGAGTGAACCGCCGCTTCGATTGGTGAGAGAGATCGGCAACCGTTCCAGTCATTATGACATTTGAATTTTGAAATCCCAAACGTCGTTCCCTCTTGATTTCCCCTATAAATAGAGGCATCCCCCCAACTCATACACTTTTCCCCCTTCTTATTTCTGAGAATTTCTCCGGCAATAGCAGCAGGAAGCTCCGGCGAGTGTAAGCAGGTTCCGGCATGCGAGATTTTCAGACAAGATCAACACTTTACTTCCTTCCTCATCAATCAGGTATGAATTTACACATTCCCTTTGTCTTTTGATCCGATTCTGCCTTGATTTCACCTGTTTCCCTTGCCAAAAATCGCAATGTTTGTGAATTTTCCTCTGTAATCTATTTGTTTTTTCCTGATGAACACCGTGAGCCCATCCTGTACGTTTTCTTAGTGTTTGCGCCCTTTTTTCCTCTAGAAATTTCTTTGTATGCATGTATTCTGATTGTTGCTATTCGTAGAGGTTGGAATGCGTGTTTATTTAGGGTTTTCTAGGTTGTGTTTGGGGTTTTTCTGGGTTGTGTTTAGGGTTTTTCGGGGTAGATTTTTGCTAAGAAAGATGGAGGGACGAGGTTTCGGGGTGTGATTACTTTCACCTCGGCCCGATTTCCATATCCGGGTGATTAGACTGATCCACCTTGCCCTTTTTCTTTTCCAGAATGTCTTCAGAGCATACAGAATCAGACGAAGAGGCCAGGGCCGCTGCGGGCTATGGCTCTGAAGAGGCGAGCATGGATGATGCTAGCTCGAGCGACATCGAAGAGGAGATGGTCGAGGAAAATCAAGGACCCATTAATATAGACTCCGATCTAGAGGTCGCAGTAATTGATGAGGGTGCTACAGGGGGTGAGGTCGATGATGACGACCAGATGGTGCTGAGCGGCCTTATCGAAAGGATGGAAAAAGTTATCACCCCTGGAGCCGCTAGACGCAGCTCTAAGATCAAGGAATCCGTGGAAGCCGCCGAGGCATCAGAGAGGCGAAAAAAGTCTCAAAAGGTCATGGTGTCCAAGAGGAAAGCCGCATCGGATGTGCCTGGAAAAAAGAAGAAGCCGCCAAAAAAGAGGTCTGTTGCCGTAGAGAAGGAGCTCGCAGAACAAAAGCGGGCAGATAGCGATCTCATAACTCGATGGAGGGAGTTTCGAGATCGGGAAGATTATACCTTGGCGTTGGGCGCTTATGACATTCCGGATGATTATCGATTCGCCAGTATGGGCACGACCAATGTGTCTTGGACCTGTGGCCGGGAGCAAGAAGATTTTCTATGGTTGCATTATAACCATCTCGCTGCCGGACTCAGACCTCCCTTTGACCCATTTTTTTTGGTAAGTTTATGGATGAACTGAAGGTGATGCCCTGTGACCTTAGTCTGGGAGTAGTCCGCGTGGTTATGTCCTTCATTATAATCAGCAGGTTAAGCGGACGCGAACCATCAATGGCGGTGTTTTTGTATTTTATGGTTTTTCTCGAAAAGGTGGTGCTGGTCAGATTCAACCGCGCAGTCGGTCAAGTAGTGGTAGGCCCCGGCTATTATTTGACCTTCCCGATAAGGTGGCGGACTGGGATAATAGATGTATGAAGGTAGAATCCCGGATAGGATGGCCATTTGAGAAACTACCGGTGAACTCTGTTAAGACCGACCACCTGAATAAGATAAAAACCCAGTTTGATGATGATGAGTTTATAGCTGATTTGAAAGATGATCTCGGATACACCCGCAAAGGTGAAGAACAATCCCGCGCCTTCAACTGGAGGCTATTACTAGATGTTAGTTAGCCTTATCTTAGACAGGCCGGACTTTCTGGAGTCGGCGTTGGCAAACCCCTAGTAGTAGTCAATCCGTTGCCGACCGACCCTGACTGGTATGGGGAGTGTCACCATGGCAGGCGCATGCCTTCTCAATGCGTTATCTGTGGCGGCCATCCCTCTATGCGAGCACCGAGTAGGATTTTTAATTTCACTTTTGATACTTCTTATAGTTTGTTTCCTTTCATATTTCTTCATGTCATATTTATGGTCGCTAATAAATATTGCTTTCCGCAGGTACCATGGACGCACTCTCTCAACGCAGCCAGCTGACCAGAAGGAAGACTACTGGTGAAGTGAAGAGAGCCGCTGATCTGCAGGGGATCAAGACCCAACTCCCAGTGGTTGACTTAAAGGCGGGGGCGGCTGGAGCTTCTGGATCTCAAGTTAAGAAATCAACCCAACCGTCAGTTAAACAAGTAGGGGATAAAGCCGCGGCGGGCAAAACCCTGAAGTAGGCCACCCTGTCAAAGCCGCCGGCTGGCGATAAGAAAAGGAGGGCTGTTGTTGAAGAATCTGACCCTGCAGGAGGTGGTAGTGGCGAGCAGGAAGCTCCTCCTCTCAAAAAATCCAAAGCTGATGACTCCCAGAGGAAAGAGGCCGCTGATAAAGCCAAACCCTCTGATAAAGGCAAATCTGTGGTCGACGAGGCAGCTTCGGCGGGCACAAGAACGATGGTGCCTTTCGCCGCAGTCCCGGTAGGGCCTGGGGGTGTCCGGCCGCATGGTTGGATAAGGAGTTTATGCGCCAACAACCTCTCAATATGTCCAAGGCGACGACGATCTCGAGGGGAATTGTTGATTTGCCCCCTCTGAGGTATTTCCGATGGGGTCTTCCCAGCCCCGTCCAGCTGGAGATAGGACGTGAGATCATGAGCAGTGTTGTAATGGCGGATCAGACCGATCCCCGCCGTACCTTGCTTCAAAATATTGATGACTTGTGGGGTTTGTATGGCGCCCCGGTGAGCATGGTAAACATCTTTCCTGTCTTTGCTTGGTTTTTCTTACTGCTATATTTTTTGAAGTCAGTATTGATCTCGCTGATCACTCCTTTTTCTAGGTCGGCACAGGCTTGGCGCAGTTCATTAATGACTACAAAAGCGCCATGTCTGCGAGCGCTGATGTCGGTAAAGAGCTTGCTGATACCAAGAAAGCGCTTGATGCCGTAAACTATGTGGGGGCTGGGCTTCGTGGTAGTTTGAGTGCGGCTGAGGCTGAAAACGAAAATTTGAGACTGCAGCCCACTGAGGCTCAAAAGAAATCCAAGCATTTGGAGAAGCATAACTCGGAACTCGCGGAGCAGGATAGGTCGGCCGCTCAATCGATGGAGGAAATGAAGCAGAGAATAACAGAGCTCAAGCTCATTAGAAAGCCGAGCAAGCTGTGAGCGAGGGTTTGAGGAAAGAGCTGGAGGACCTAAGCTCAAGTGTCCAAGGCCAGATTGAGGCCGCAAGCAAGGCTGCTGCTGGAGAAAACTTTTTGATGGGATATGACCAAGGGTTCTATCACATCGCAAGGTGCATTTTGGCCCACGGCGGCGATACTCCCGACCTCGATACCTTGCAAGAATGGATTCTCACCCATCCCTTTTCTGATCATCTAAGGGACTTCCACCCACACATACCCTTTTCCGACGTCGAGCTACAACGATACATCCCTATGTATGATCCAGATTGGGAGGTACCCGCAGTGGTGGAAGCAAATCTAAGGGAGCTTGTGCGTCGAGCCACCCAGGCGAAAACCGCAGCTGAGGAAGAGGGTGAGCAGGCTGGAGAAAAGGCCGAGCAAGCAGGCGAAGAGACTCTAGAGCCTACCGAATCTGAGACGAATGCCGACCAAATGCTGCATCATTCCCTTCGCGAGAAGAATGTTCATAATGAAGAAATGCGGCCTGAGAACTCTTAGATTTATGCTCTTTGCTCTGTAAAAACTATTTGAAATTTGCGTTTATATAACTTTCTTTATTTCCGCACTTTATTTTTGTTAATAATATTTCTGAATGAAGTCTGCTTTCTGTTCGCCTGATTTATGCTTACTTTTTGCTCGAATTTATTGCCTAAATTGAGTCCGATCATAATAACCTCCGGCCCCCTTATTTAAGATAAGATTCAAAGTTGATAGCAAGCGACTTTATCCTTGCCATATGCCCATCTTGAATCTTATCTGAAATAACTGTCCGATGAAGATAAAACAAAACTTCATGTCTGCCTTCTCTCGAATCTAATATCTGTTCGCATGGTAAATTCGGAGTCGAACCCAATATGATCTCTTGATGAATTGGTTTGCTCGTGGTTGTTTTAAATTTTTCCGAATATGGCCCTCATTTTCGACAAAGGTTGAGGTGAGTTCGAGCTTTTGTTGAGATTTTTTCGAAAAAACTGTCTTTTACCCGCATGCCGGGCATACCTGAAGCATACAATAATACGCATTCTAAAAGAGAATATGTAAGATCAGGCTTTATTAATTTCGACTCATCCCGCTAGATGAGTAAAGATCACAAGCAAGTAAGAAAGCCTAACCACTCACGTCGTAAACGAGAGGATAGCCATAACCCTAACCGATTTATAACATGTAGTACCTTTTGAGATTGTCCGCGTGCCATGGCCTATTGAGCTCGAAGCCTTGCTAATTTCTGAGGGAATAAGTTCCTTTTTTTTATCTCTCTTGCGACCTGGTAAGGACCTTCCCAATTTGCTGTTAGTTTACCCTTATCATGCTCCATACCAGTGGCCTTTCTGTTTCGGAGAACAAAATCCCCGACCCTAAATGAATGATCGCGGATCCGCTTGTCGTGCTGTTGTTTGGCGAGTTGTTTGTAATTTGCGAGTCGATGATATGTCGTTAGCCTTTTTTCCTCCGCTAGATCTAAGTCGATCTGTCTGTTTAGCAAATTGTCCGTCGGGTCGTGTAAAGCGACCCTGATGCTGGGTAGGGCCAATTCGACAGGAGTCATGGCCTCTGATCCGTAAGTAAGAGCAAAAGGTGTTTCTCCTGTGGGTGTTTTAATTGTTGTGCGGAGTGCCCACAATATAGCGGGTAGCTCGTCGATCCATCCTCCTGCTTTTACTTGGTCATCCACGCTCTTCTTGAGCATCTTGATTATTTGTTTGTTGCCGGCCTCGGCTTGGCCGTTTCCTTGAGGTTAAGCCACGGATGACTGCCAATGTTTGACTTTGAATTCTTCGCAAAGATTTGAGAAGTCCTTCCTGAATTGTGGGCCGTGGTCCGATACTACTTCCTGCAGGATACCAAAACGTGAAAAAATCTGATCGTGTAAGAAATAACCCGCAGCCTTCGCGGTTATCTTGACCATAGGCTTGGCCTCGATCCATTTTGTAAAGTAATTTACAGCCATTATGATAACCTTGAACCCGCCTCTTTCTGGTGGAAAAGGTCCGATGAGATCGAGTCCCCACATGTCGAAAGGCCAAGGTGCGACAACGATGCTCTGTTCGACAGATGGTATCCGGGGGATGTCTACATGTTTTTGATACTCTGGACATTCTCTGACTAACTTCTCTGAGTCCTTAAGGATCGTTGGCCAGTAATACCCTGCGGTTATAACCTTCTGGGCCAAGGAGCGACTAGCGGGATGGCCCCCACATACTCCTTGGTGAAGCTCGATAAGGATTATCTTGCTTTCTTCTTCTCGAACGCACCGTAATAGAGGTTTTGTTGCGGATCTCCTGTAGAGTATTCCGTTGTTTACAATATATCTGGCCGCTCTTTTCTTGAGCACACGAGATTTATCCGCCCCGTCAGGTAAGATGCCTGACTCTATGTAAGCCTAAACCTCGTCGATCCAGCATGTAGTCGGCGCTGGTGCATCGATTTCCATGATTTGTGTTTCCTCGATAGCGGGTACCGCTAGATATCCTATCATTATGGAGGGGTCTGCAAGCTCTTATTTGAGAGATAGTTTTGAGAGGTAGTCTGCCCGATCGTTGTCCTCTCTCCAAATTCTGATGAACTCGCAATAGTTGAAGCCGGTTTTTAGTCGTCGAACAATCTAACCATATTTCTCGAGAATACCACAGTGCGTGTCATAGTCCCCTGAGATTTGGTTGACGATGAGCTGTGAATCACAATAGACTTCAACATTTTCCACACGGAGCTCCTTCGCTAATTTGAGCCTGGATATAACTGCTTCGTATTCGGCTTGATTATTTGTGGCCGGGAACTCGAATCTTAAGGCTTTTTCGATTTCTTCCGTCGTTCTGGGTTCCATCAAAATTACCCTGGCCCCACAACCATTTCGATTAGATGCTCCGTCAACATACAACTGCCAACACTGATCGGGCTTACACCTGACCGCAGTGGACTCTAGTGGTACCGGCGAACTTGGTTGTGGCGAGCTGAAACTTGTTTCTACAATAAAATCCGGAAATGTTTGACCCTTGATTGCTTTTATAGGTAGATATTGTATGTCAAATTCTGTGATTTCGATTGCCCATCTGAGGAGTCGACCTGACAGATCGGGTTAATGCAGTATTTGGCGCATTGGGCTATCCGTTAAGACAATTATTGTGTGTGAAGTAAAGTAGCCCCTGAGTTTGCGGGTGGCGATAACAAGCGAGTAGGCTAATTTTTCAACATTAAAATAGAGACTCTCCACCGGACTGAGAGCCTTGCTTACATAATAGACGGGATTTTTGAGGGTTCCGGCCTCTTTGACAAGAATGGCGGCAACAGCCCGGTCCGAAGTCGCCAAGTACTGAGACAAAATATCTCCCTCTACAGGGCTAACCAGAAGGGGTGGCTTCCCAAGATATTCCTTCAAAGCTTGAAACGCCTGCAAACACTCAGCGTCCCACGAGAAAGTCTTATCACCCTTGAGAATTTTGAAGAAGGGCAGACACTTTTCCGCCGATTTTGATATGAAGCGACCAAGCGCAATGATGCGGCCATTGAGCCTCTGAACTTCCTTGATGGTCGTGGGTTCCTCCATGTCAAGCAAAGCTTGTATTTTTTTCCGGATTAGCCTCGATGCCACGACGACTAACCATAAACCCCAGAAATTTGCCTGCCTGGACACCAAAAGTACACTTGGCCGGATTGAGCTTCATTGAGTGTTTTCGAACATTGTTGAAAGTCTCCTGAAGGTCAGCGGCGTGACCATCCCCAGCGGACTTAACTACCATATCGTCTATGTAAGCCTCCATATTTTTGCCTATTTGTGAGCTGAAAACCCTGTTGACCATTCGCTGATAGGTTGAACCCGCGTTCTTCAGCCCGAAGGGCATCATTTCATAGTAATATGGACCTCCAGTAGCTCTGAAGGACGTTTTTTCTCTGTCGGACTCAAGCATCCGCACTTGATGATACCCCAAGTATGCGTCCAAAAAACTAAGAACTTCAAAACCAGAGATGGAGTCTACTAACCGATCGATCCGCGGAAGCTGATAAGGGTCTTTCGGGCAAGCTTTGTTGATGTCAGTAAAATCGACGCACATTCTCCACTTGCCATTGTGCTTCTTTACCATAACTACATTTGCTAGCCAAGTAGGATAGGCGAGCTCTTTTATGATCCCTGCTTGCAGGAGCTTCCCGACCTCTACTTTCATCGCCGCTTCCTTTTCGATCGAAAACTGACGTGCTCGTTGCTGTATCGGCTTGAAAGTAGAGTCGACGTTAAGATGATGGAGGGTGATGTATGCCTCGACCCCTCGCATGTCCGTTACTACCCAAGCAAATGCACTCAGATTCTCTTTGAGTAATTTTATCAATTTTTCCCTCTCGAAGGAACTCAGTCGAGCTCCTATCTTGTATTTTTGCTCAGGGTATATATCGTTGATGATTACTTCGACTAACTCATCCTCCGCTGTAAAATCGGGCTCATCTCTAACTTCCAAAGTTTCACACTCCACTTTAACTGGAATAGGTTCGACATCGACTCTGATCATGTCGATGTTTTCCATGTTCTCAGGTTGTTCGATTCGTGCTCTTTTATTCCCGGTCCTCATTTCCTGTATGTATGTGAGGACAGTTGCAGGCTCACTGATCGATGTTCCGATCCTGTCCCCCACATAAAACTTCACCCGCTGGCAGGGGATGGAAGTTACCATCTAAAATTGTCTCAAAGCTGGCGTTCCAATTATCATGTTATAATTGGACTGAAGATCGACCACCAAAAATGCTACCTTTTCAGTGCGAAAGGGTGCATAATCTCCCATCTGTACATCCAAATCGATGGCCCCCTTGACTTGTATTTTGTGATTAGTGAAGCCCTCAAGGGTACCATTATGCGGACTCAAATTAGAGTCTCTGAACCCTAATTCTTTGAAGCAGTTGTAGTAGAGGATATCGCGGCATGCTCCTGTGTCGATCATTACCCTGTTGATGCATGCCCGATTGATAACTACCGAAATGCATAAACACATATCTTCTGTATTTATCGAAGTTACTAGCTCGCTTCAAGTAAATGCGAGAGGTTGCTCGTTTCCTCGTAGGACTACAGGCTTTTCCACATGTTTGTTAATGGAGCCAATGCGACTCTTGATCTGATTGTTACTTAGAGGAGGCTCAGTTATTATTCTGATGTTCCTGTCGAACTGGCGAGCTTGCTAATTCCTCCTGTCCGGCCCACCGGCCTCTAGCTTGTAATGATCATGGTGTCCGTGAGCAAGTAACTTTTCTATTGCTCGCTTGAACTGGATACACTCATCGGTTGTATGACCCTTATCTCTGTGATAGCCGCAATATTTAGATGCATCGCGGCGTGTATCCGGAACCATAGGGTAGGGCTCAAGTAGCTCGTCTCTCACTTCGTTCAGCATCTGGGTGTACGATATTCGAAGAGGTGTAAAGTGCTCCTCCATAAATCTCTCGGGTTTTTTGACATCCCGATCAGTATTTCTGTGGGTATCCCTAGGCGGACTGCGCTCAGCCCTCTGTTTGCCTTTATTGGACTAAGACGCTCCTTCGTTTCCCTCGGTGGCGATGTATTTTCTGGTTGAACTTAACTTTTCTTGCAAGTTTGCTGTAGGGGTCAAAGCAAAATAAGATTTTAAGTAACCGGGATTCAGCCATGTTTCAAAACTGCTCATAACGACGTTGTCGGCCAAGCCCCTCGTTAGCTCGTATATTTTATAAAACCGCTCATAATAGCTGTGAGTACCCTCATTCTCGCCCTATCGGACCTCATGCAGGTCGATGTGTGTCTTTTTGGGTCCTCCTACTGATCTGAACTCTGCTACAAATTTGTTGATTAAATCATCACAAGATAAAATCGAGCCCGGAGGAAGACCGCGGATCCACGACGCTGCTCTGTCCTGCATCGATCCCACAAAAGCTATGCACCAGGCCTCGTCGCTAGATGTGCACAAGCTGATTATGCTTTGAAATGTGGAAAGCCAATCCAAAGGGTCTGTGGCTCCATAGTAATTAATTAAATTTGGGTAGTGAGTTCCCCCTCTTGGCGCCACTTTCAAAATCCTGGGATGAAGTACACTTGTTCCCCAAGTCGGAACAACTTTAGCACCCGCCGTACCTTTTTGCAATTCCTCTATCTATTTTTTCATTATGCCCAGCTCCACCTGATTCTGGGGGACATGCAGGAGTGCAACGTAGTTCCCTTCCATTTGTGAGTCCCCTTGTCCCTCCAAGCGGGTACGGACCTGTAGAGGATTCCTAGGTCTCCCTGGGGCTGCACCGCGATCGTCGACCACGGGCCCCAGACGGCCTAAAGCTGATTTCCTACTTCCCCTCGGATGTGAGGTTGCGTGGCTGCTTCCCTCCATTTCTGATCACTGGGGTTGAACTATTTTTGGGGGAATGAAAGTGGGTTGTATCTCTGTTAGCGCTGGTTGGGGAGGTTTGAATTTGCGGATAGGTTGAGGTGGTAGTCCCTCAGCAATTAGCAACGTGTTTCCTACTCACATCTCCTCTACATATTCCATGTGTGCTTGTAGATCTATCTTGTATGAGTCTTGTTGTGGGGACGCTCCCCCTGCTGAAACAGCCTCTTGTTCGTTATTCGGGTTAGAAGTCCCAGCGACCCCTTTTCCTTTATTTTTCCTGAGTGCCTCCTCATGTATTTCCCGAGCTCAGGTCCTTTCCCGGTTGTATGCTCGCATGTCGGTCGTGAGGGCAAGTCTGGCATCGGCCCCATCAGACATGACCCTCCTGCTCCCCTCTTCATGCAGCATGCTCGCTTCACGTGGCGGTCCTTCATTGACTGCCTTAGTCGGTGTTCCAGGGTTTATGTTTTTCCCACCTGCCATGACTTGGGATATTTTGTGGATATTTTGGGTAGGGGTTTTAGATATTTCTTGCTAGAAATATTTAGGGTGAATGGTGGATGTTTTCCAAGTGGTTTGTAGCTAAACAAACAAACTTTCTTATTACTTGAAGATCTGAAACCGACAGAAAGTGTTTAAACCAACCTGGGTATTAAAAATGGACTCGAGTGTGAGTTTGTAGTGAGTTTGACGACCTTTGTTCTGCGTATGTTGCTGAGATGTGGGAAGTGATGATTTCTGGGCTGGATTATCCCAGAAGATCAAAGCTTTGGTGATCGTTGGATCAAATAGTGGTGGTATCCTCGCCTGAGACACCGTGGAGTCGTCTTTGCGGTGGAGCTAGTGATCTCCAAGAGCTGAATGATGATGATGTTCCCGGTAACGAAGCCAACTGATGTTGCGCTGAACACCAGATTTGCGGTAACAGTGTTTATCTTGAAGATATAAGGCTTTATATATGTGATTTCTCCGGAGAGAGCTCGGTGGTGAGCAAGAACTAAGTTGTCAGATAAGCTTTTAATGAAGAACAATCGAATGAGTCGACAAATTGGCAGAGTGTATCTGCTTGTATTAATTCTTGGATGCCCTTCTATTACATTGTGATCACATATTTATAGGCTGAGACTATGTCGGTTTATTGTTCCTTGACAAGACAATTAAGAATACATAATTAAAGATAAATATGCATGCAATACAAGTGGCCTAGCCAGCTGTCAAGATTAGCCAGCTGGAACGATAAGCATGGCGAGCAGCAATCGGTGAACATCGGACTCGTATATGCCTTGTCTTGAAATCAGCTTGACCATATGGGTAGAAATCACATGGAGAGGAGGATTCCAGCTTATGACCAACGGACAGGATCCGGCTGATTGTTAGCGGACAAGATCCGGCTTGTTGTTAGCGGACAAGATATGGCTTATGATCGTGGATAGAGGGGGCAAGGGCCAAATACCAGTATTAATGGGCCATGACAGTAGGCCCAATCTAGATGAACAGGTCCCCATTCCGATTCGGGTATATCAAATCATAAAATACTTCTTTGATTAATTCTACAGTTAATAACTTGTCATCCATACGTCCACGTGTTTTATCCGCTTTTTGAATCTTGTCAGCTTACTGAGTCAGCTGATTCACTTGATCACTTTGCTTGTCTGGTGGTGTATTTGGTCAACTTGCTTCTTGCTACATAGATGGCTTCCACTAATCTTATCTGATCATATGTTGTCATAAACTTAGCAGATCCTCTACTGAAATCAAGACTTTGCTGATGCTTCACTATTTAGTTCCTTCAGCCGATTTAGATTGCAATTCACTAACCCTTATTTTGGGTGAGGCCAGTGTACACCGATAACATGCTATTTTGTACCTTCAACTATACTATTATTTACCCTGAATTATGCATAGGAGAGGAAAGAAAATATGAATATTGTGTGATATACATGTTAATTACGTAGTGTGTGTTATTTGGATATCATTTATGCATTTATGTGATTACCCCGTGGATTTGGTACTGTTGCTACTTTATGTTGCGTGCTTTTCAGAAGTACTTTATTCTGGAGCAGTATAGACATGGATCTGGACCGAGAGAAAGTCACGGGGCTGAGTTAAATAGTCGATAAAGAGATATGCCGAAGAAAAGAGCTGAAGTGGGGCTTGATAGCTCAAGGCCCACCACCGCCTCATCGAGATCTTGGAGAACACGAACTTTACCCTACAACGTTTTACTATGTTGGCTAGGGTTTTAATGTCTTATGTCGGCTATAATGCCTATATATAGCTACATTATTCTATTGTAAATATATACCCATGATATACTCTCAATACTTTTATCAAATTCCATGAAATAAAAGTCTATAGTTTTATATTGTGATTTTACTTACGGTTTCCTTCTTCCATGCCATCTCTAACTTGAGTAGATCAAGTTAGATCTCTATAGAAAAGGTATGAAGCTTTGAACATTCCCTTGTATCTTAGTTATGGTAGATTTACTTGTTTTTACGTGTTGTAATTAATCTGAATGTTTAACAACCCTATAATTTACTAGAATTAATCATAACGAATCGATATGATTCCAGAATTAGGAACCACATTGCTCGATTCAGTGACGGTCTATGTAGCTGAATCGAGGCAACTTTAAGTCCCCTAAACCGAGATTTAGCGTCAGCTACATTGATCGACAAGTTTAAGTAACGATTATTAAGATCTAGTCAATCTGATATTCATATTCATAAACTAACATGAAGGACGATAAACTGAAGTGTTAGTTAGGACATAGTCTGGATCGATCTCTAGGAACATGCTAGTCAATCCACAGTAGCTGCTTAAGGAGGTTCTCGGTCTTGAGCCAGCACTTTCTAGAACTTATTGCGTGTGAGTTAATACAACCAACGAAAGAGGTTAACTGCACATATATGTTTACTGTCCTTTCAATGGACGTAGACAATGTTTGGAGACTGCACCGGTAGCTAAAACTGAATTAGTAAAGTGTTTTTACTGTCGTGGGGAATTATTGGGGGAAGTAAACATGATGATTAATTAAACCAATTTGTGAGATAGGTAAGGAAGGGTGGAATATCGCTTCTTTTCGTTCTTATATTGGTCCAAGACCGTCTTCGGGTTCTTAGTTAGATCAGATGCGTTTATTTCCAAAATTTGCGTTGTCTCCGTTGGATCGACCAAGATATGACATTGTTATACTATGATTTGACCTAGTACTCTTGATAGTATAAGAAACCTCACGCCGATATCATGTTTTTGGCATCATTTTCGGGGACAATGGCCAACTTTATTAATAAATTTATTTTGATCTAATTAAGAACTTTATGTTTTTTTGTTATTTAACTTTGATTTGAGACTTGAGACGTTCTGCACGTTCCTGTAATTCAATAAGATCAGAGGAAGAAAATCAGGGCTTGATTCAGCGGGATGTTATCTAGACACATTGAATTCTAGAAATTCAAACTCTGATCATCCCTGTGATTCTGTGTTTTTCCCTGTTAGTTTTTAGTTAGTAGGTCCGTAGCGGTTGAGTCTAAACCCAAATGAAGCGGAAGTTTCTAACCGTGCTTTTTTATTTTGTCTTTCTTGTAGAAAGTACGGAACACTTTTGATTTTCTCTCAAACAGATTTTTAGAGTTCAAGGTCAAAACAAGCGCAATGCCTCGCCCCGTTTTGAATATCAGACCTATCTCGATGTAATATGGCTCCAGATTTGGGGAACAATATGAAAAGGATAAGAAAAAAATGAAACTGGAGGAGAGAACGACAAGAACCAAAGAAGACAAGGAAGCAAGCCTAGAGGAGTATGAACACTATTGGAAAGGTAAGTCTCTTATTCAGATCATTGATTTATATTCTTCTGAGTCCGATCCCGAAGAGGATCATGATTATCTTACATCTGAGCCTGAGGATTACCCGGACTCTGATGTAATAGAGAAGTTCGGAGACCTTGGTTCATTTAGGCTCCCTATCTCGGTCAATGGAATATCTTTAGGATTAGGGATTTGCAACTTTAGTTCAAGCTATAACATCATCCCACTATATTTTTGCCATACGGTAGATTTTAAGGTCGCCATGGACCAGAAACGTACTATATGATTTGTCGAATGTAGGGTAGATATGGTCGCCGGTATGGTAAAGGACAGTAATATCAGAGTGGGAGGCTTTTGCTTTCTCATTGGTTTCTTAGTACTAGACGTCCCTGATGACCCTAGTGAGAATGTATTATTAGGACGTCCCTTCCTGGCTACCAGCAGAGCCATACTCGACTATGAAAGTGGCGATATTACTTTAAGATCCAACAATGATGCCATGACCTTAAATATCTTAGAGCCATTAAGTAATCGACCTGGAGAATGCCGCATGAGCTCAAGTTTTGGAGAAGTGAAGATCATAGAGATTGAAGAAGTTGGAAGTAGGAAGAAAGAGGTTTTTGTAGGAGTCGGTGAGCAGGAATTCATGACAATTCTGCTTCGAGAAAAAGATGATAAGGACCATGACCAAGCGCCACGGGAGGCACATCATCCTACTTTGTTGGATGAGGAACAAAGCACCCTGCATAGTGACAAGCCGGAATTAAACAACAACAAAGTGGAGTCCTTGTGTGATGTCGGGTCAAGTAATAAAAATACTCGATTCCTAAATAACACACTAGCAAGAGAACTAGGTTCAATCGTAGTATAGTTAGATAGAGTCGAGGTCGATCCCACAGAGACTTAGCTTAAACAAAATATAACTTATTAAACTAAAAGCAAATTAAAGGCGGTCTACGACCAACAATTAACGTAGAATTAAAATTGACACAGTAGAAACACAAAACCAAACAAAAGACACTAAGACACTTATTTTTATAGGTATTATAAATAATTAACAAATGGTATTGATAACGCTAGTAGTAATTACTCCCTAATGCTATGTAGATTGACGACGAGACAAAACAAGACATTTAAGATTAATTATTCTGACTACGGGAGTCATCCCCAAAAATAGATCTAGCTCCGGGTAGGCCATCTAGATCATCGTGTCTCCATTACGTGACTTCACATTTTTAGTCTCCATCTCATATAACTTCTGACACAATTACCAAGCTAGGGATGCCGGTATAAACCGTAACCTCATCTAAGAAATATTCCTATGGTTAGGCGTACTTCTTAGACGCCGATTCAATCTCTGTCCTAAGTAACAATCACTTTTTGGGTCTCATGTTAAATTACGTTGACAAATAATTAAGTTGATCAAGTTTTATTACTCGTTTGAATTACAAAGCGTAGAACTCGACGTAGTCGGCCGTTCACGCACAAATCAAGAACATCACAGATCTCGCTACCAAATGACAGACATAGGCTCATTGCGCCAAAGGAGCTCGATTCAAACAGATTTGCTCGTGAAACGCCTTTTTACGTCTCAGATCTACATAAACATGGGTTCGTTAATTAACTACATCACGAAATCAATACACAAAACGACTACTCCATAACGAAATAAATTAGATCTACGAATAAAGATTGCATAATTGAGTAGACATTACCCTCGAAGACGAGCGTGATTCCCACTCCTCGATACGATCTCTAACCGGCGATTCTAACGACTCCGTAATGAAAGAACATAAAATAAAGAAAACATGTATTGAAATTAGAACAAATGTTGTGAAGTTGTATTTTGCTAAAGTATACTAGAGTGTGTCTAATAAAATCCGTGGCTGCTCCTTTATATAGAGACTTAGATCGACTTAAAGATATATTTGAAAATCCTAAAACGCATAGAGATAACTCCCAGCCGATCTCCCAGATTTACTGGACTCGCCCCCAGCTAGCTGATGACTCGCTGCCAGGGAGCTCACTGCTTTCTGATTGGCTCGCTGGCTTTTCTTGTTCCTTACTCCACTTTTCATGCTGCTTCGGTATTTATCTTTAATGCAATCCGATTCTGCCTTGATTTCTCTTGAGATTTACTTCCGCCGATAATAGATATCTTCTGATTCATCGCAATCTATAAAATAAATATTTGTTGCACAGTAAATCATATTTAAATAATAAAAGTAGATAAATATCAAATTATATCTTATAAATCACACAACACTAAATAATCAATATAAACATGTGATTTAATATAAAATATATATTATAAATCTCGATTTAAGGACAATATTGATGACATTTATGGGTATAATTTGAACGTCATCAACTACCCCCCACTTAAACTTTGATCGTCCCGAACAAAGCATCAATAAGTCATTCCCCAAGACAACATTTTTCATGGTCAAATCATACTTACACAAGAAACTCGAGTCAACTCATACCACTCATGCTCATAAGGTATCCATTATTCACTACTCACTATGAACCGAAGTGATGTGTGCATGTGCATTTAGTTTTATATATTCGTGGCAAGATTAAAGTTTATGCTAACTTCATGATCTTAACCTACCAACATCAGAGATTCCCACTTCTTAAGCCTCGCAATGGTTAAAGACATGGTGCAATAAGCAAGAGCGTCATCCATAAGGTTTTTGGACTCGGAGACCGAGAAATACTCAAAGCCTCTTAAAAACTTGAATTTCTTCGCATTTTCATAATTTCAAGCTTTACCACTTCTCAAGAAAGAAACTTGCTTTAAAGGTAAAGTATGCATTGCAAGAATCCCCCTCTCACGGATTAGTGGACAGCATTGAATATTACCACAAGCGCGAGGCTACTTTGGTAACGTTACTACAAGCCCAGTGTTGAACGCATTGTCAAACACAGATAATTCTCAAGCTTATTACTCCGCTTTGATGGCTAGAAAATAAGAATACATCAGTAGATAAATATCGACACTCAGTTGGCATAACCAATCATCTACGCAATGTACACATAATTCTTTCAGTTATTATAATTTGTGCGGGAAACGTCGATCCACAAATTGAGTAATCGAATAATAAATAACTACTTGCAATGGTCGGCATGAATATCCTTAAGTTTACATTCACATAAGTATAAGATGATCACGTACTCATGCAACTTGGTTCCTTTCCTATCAATTCCATGTATAAGAACTCACAATTCTAAGGGTACGAGATAATTAATTTGGCACTTGTTCAATTTTTTTCACCGTTTCATTCAATTGTTCAATTATAACACATCATAGCTAAGTCTCTACCCCCCACTTAAACTTGGCATTGTCCCCAATGACAAAGAAAAAGGAGAATTTAAGAAAAAATACTTAGCTCTGGAAACGGCTCTCAAGTAGATGCAGAATATAGGAGCGATCCAAGCACGTCGTGGAGAAGCAAACAAAAACCTGTTTAAGCAAACCAAACAGAAACTCCACGAAACCGTTAATAACATGTCACTGGAAGTTATAAAATAATGTGGCAGTAATTAGATATAGGATATCCAAAAACAGATTAAGCCACTTTATTTCATACACCCAACGACAAGGAAAACCAAAGAGTTAAAACTACAAAACTCACATGGCGGCTATCAAGGAAAAAACCTCGTTTATTCCGAACTTAGAATCGGAATATGGCGAGATGAAAAAAAACCTTAACAGTCTCATGCTACTTTATTCAAACAAAACAAAAACAAAAGATAGTTTTCAAGAAATAGTTCTGAGGTTATAGTCGCCATCCCGACTTAATTCAACGATGGTTTAAGTATAGGTAGGATCTTCAAGAGTGAAGACTTCCTCCTCCGTTCCTTGACCAAGACCAATGTAATGTTTCACACGGTGTTCATTAACCACTAAAGTGGATTGATCCTTAAGGTTTAATAACTCAACAGCTCCAAAAGGGAAAACCTTACTTACTTGATAAGGGCCATACCATCGTGATTTTAACTTGCCAGGAAAGAGTCTCAAGCGTGAATTGTAAAGAAGAACCAGATCACCTTCCTTAAAGGTGCGGTCCAGTATTTTCTTATCATGGAATTTCTTTGTGTGCTCCTTAAATATTTTTGCATTCTCATAGGCTTCCAGGCGAAACTCCTCTAGGCGAGTCAATTCCAACAATCTTCTTTCTCCAGCTAAACTCTCATCAAAATTCAACATACGCGTAGCCCACATGGCACGGTGTTCAAGTTCAACCGGCAGATGACATGCTTTTCCAAAAACAATCTTATAAGGGGACATTTCAATAGTCGTCATATAAGCAATTCTATAAGCCCATAAAGCATCATCTAATCGCAACGACCAATCCTTTCTAGTCGTATTCACAGTTTTCTCCAAAATGCGCTTTATTTCTCGATTTGTAACCTCAACTTGTCCACTTGTTTGAGGGTGATAAGCGGTAGCTAATTTGTGTCTAACCCCGTATTTAATCATCAACTTTTCAAACGGCCTATTACAAAAATGGCTTCCATTATCACTAATAATGGCAAGAGGGGTTCCAAACCGCGTAAAAATATTCTTCTTCAAGAACTTCAGTACAACTTTTGCATCATTAGTAGGCGAAGCAATGGCCTCAACCCATTCAGACACGTAGTCGACTGCCACTAGATATAGCGGTTGGACAAAGACGAAGTAAAGGGTCCCACAAAATCAATACCCCAAACATCAAAGAGTTCCACCTCTAGGATATTCTTCAGTGGCATTTCATTCCTTCTCGAGATATTTCCCGTCATTTGGCAAGAATGACAAGATCTAGCATATTGATGTGCATCTTTGAACAAAGTGGGCTAGTAAAAACCACATTGGAGAACTTTTGCATCCGTCTTCTCTCCTCCATAATGTCCTCCGGCCTCATAAGCGTGGCAATGTCTAAGGATATCATACATCTCCTCTTCCGGCTCACATCTCCTAAAGACATTGGAGGATCTTAGCTTAAGCAGATAGGGCTCTTCCCAATAATAGTGCCTAAGATCCTTGAAGAATTTATTTCTTTCTTGGGGGTTGAGATTTGGTGGCAAGTATTTTGCAGATAGATAATTCAAAAAGTCTTAAACCATTGTTGTTTCTTCTCTTTCACAACCTCAACACGCGAAGATACCACAGCGCAATCATCTTTCCCATGTATGTGCGTGATGAATAACTTTTCATCAGGAAATGTTTCCCCAATCTCGGTCATTGGCTCATTATCCTCTATTTGTAAACGGGAAAGATGATCCGCAACCAGATTCTCAGATCCTTTCTTATCACGTATTTCTACATCAAACTCTTGCAATAGTAGAATCCATCTCAATAACCTTGGCTTGGAATCTTTTTTGGCTAAAAGATACTTCAACGCTGCATGGTCAGTCCAAACAGTGACTTTAGATCCCACTAGATAAGATCTAAACTTGTCAAACGCAAAGATAACAGCTAGAAGCTCTTTCTTAGTAGTTGCATAGTTTCTTTGAGCAGTATTTAAAGTTTGACTAGCATAGTAGATGGTCCTAAAGATCTTATCTTTCCTTTGTCCTAAGGAAGCACCTACAGCAGTATTGCTTGCATCGCACATCAACTCAAAAGCATGCTCTTTAACTCATTGAAAGCTTTCATGCACTCATTAGTAAACACAAATGGCACATCCTTGGCCAATAATTCAGTAAGAGGTCAAGAGATTAAGGAAAAGTCCTTCACAAACCGACGATAGAATCCCGTGTGGCCAAGAAAACCTCGGAATGTCTTAAGATTGGTTGGTGGAGGCAGTTTTTCAATCACCTCTACTTTTGCTCTATCCACCTCTATACCGTTCTTTGAAATACGGTGGCCAAGTACTTTACCTTCAGTAACCATAAGATGACATTTCTCTCAGTTAAGCACCAAATTCATCTCCTCGCATCTCTTCAACACTCTTGCTAGATGCGTGAGACATGAATCGAAATCATCTCCAAATACGGAGAAATCATCCATAAAGATCTCTAGGAAATATTCAACCATATCAGCAAACAGAGAAATCATGAATCTTTGAAACGTTGCTGGTGCGTTGCACAAACCAAAGGGCATTCTATTGTAAGCAAAGGTTCCATATGGACATGTAAAATTTGTCTTCTCACGATCCTCGGGTGAAATATGAATTTGATAATATCCCGAGTAACCGTCAAGAAAGCAATAAAACGCATGTCCGCTCAGTCTCTCGAGCATTTGATCAATGAAAGAAAGAGGGAAGTGATATTTACGAGTAGCATCATTCAGCTTCCTAAAGTCAATGCACACTCTATGACCAGTAATGAGTCTAACAGGAATCAACTCATTTAACTCATTAGCTTGCACCGTCAAACCCCCCTTCTTAGGAACTACGTGGATCGGGCTAACCCATTCACTATCAGAGATATGAAAGATGATTCCCATTTCTAACATCTTAATAACTTCATCCCTAACCACGTCCTTCAATTGTGGAGTCAACCTTCTTTGGGGTTGTGCAATTGCTTTCTTTGCAGGATCAACGGAGATTTTATGCATACAAACGCTAGGGCTAATGCCTTTAATGTCAGCTATTGTTCATCCAAATGCTCCGCGATACTCTCTCAACACTCTCATAAGCTTTTCTTCTTGTATTTCACTCAAGGCAGAAGAAATAATAAGCGGCAAGGTCTCACCTTGAAGGAATACATACTTCAAATGCGCAGGCAGAGGCTTCAATGTCAGATTGGTAGGTGGTTCTTCTAATGAAGTCTTTAACTTTTGTCCGGTTAGCTTAAGTTCAAAGAACTTATGCCATATCGGTCTATGGTAGAATTTTTCAACCTCGGTAGACTTCATCTCTTCAACATGGCCAGGGGTTCCTCTACTACATCCAGGCCATATCACTTTTTCTTCCTCGCTACGTTCATACGGTACTTCATCCTCTAACTCTAGAGTAGCCTCGATGAAGTCTTTAATATCTTCATATTGTTGGAAGCCATTGACAAGCTTGTCAACAAAATCCAACGTGAAACATGCATCCTCTCCATCATCAGGTGTCTTCATAGTGTCAAACACGTTGAATGCTATTTCATCTCCATTAACTCTTAACACTAACTCTCCTTTGTAAACATCGATAAGCGTCCTACTAGTGGCCATAAAAGGTCTTCCCAAGATTATGGGAACTTCGTAGTTAGCTTCCATATCTAGCACAACAAAGTCGACAGGAAACACAAACTTCTCAACTCTTACTAGCACATCCTCAACCACTCCACAAGGTTCCTTAACCGATCGATCGGCTAATTGCAAAGTAATAGAAGTCTTTTTAAGGTCTTTCATACCTAGCTTTTTAAAAATGGACAGAGGCATCAGATTTACGCTCGCTCCTAGATCACACAAGGCTTTGTTCAAACATACGTTACCTATGGTGCAGGGAATGAGAAAACTTCCGAGATCCTTGCACTTAGCGGGTAACTTATGTTGAAGAATGGCTGAGCACTCCTCATTTAGGCAGATGGTCTCTAAATCTAGGAGTTTCCTCTTAGTAGAGACAACTTCTTTTAAGAACTTGGTGTACTTGGTGTACTCAGGCATCTCAGCAAGTGCTTCAACTAAAGGTATATTGATGTGTAACTTTCTAAGAATATCAATGAACTTCTTATACTTTTTGTCATCAACCTTTGGCTTAGATTTGCGTGGAGGATAAGGTAAGGTTGAAGGATCGACATCAGTGAAAATAGGATACTTATTATTATAAAGCTCAACTCTAGGGCCAGCAGGTTCCTTATAGGTTTCTTGCTCAGGAAAGGTTCCAGAGGCATTCGCTTCCTTGCTTGGCTCACCATCCTTACTCTCTACGATTTTCTCTTTCTCTTTTAAGGATGGTGGAGTTACTTCTTTCCCACTTGTAGTCATGATCGCATTCAAATCCTTTGGATTTTTATCTGTATTGCTTGGTAATCCTCCAGGAGGTCTAGTTGAGACTTGCTCAGCTAACTGTCCTATTTGGTGAGTGAGATTTTAGACTATGGCTTCTTGATTGGTTACCTTAGAATCATTTTTCTGACAATTTTGGCTAAAGTTAGTGGCTAACTCGGCCATTGATTTTGAAAGTTGTCCCATATTGTCAGTAACGACATTACTCAATTTTTCTATCGCAGCTTCCCAACCAAAAGTTTTCGCTTCTTTGGTACACATAAGTAGTAGGCGGTTTAGGTCCTTCTCTCTGCATTGATTGGTCTATATCGAATCCAGGATGGTTATGGTTAGGCTTATATCCTCCCCATTGATTTCCTTGTCTCCCAATATAATTGGCTACTTGAAGATCAAAGATTCTCACTTTGATGAGTCACTTGATTCCAGTCCTTTCTCTACTCTTGCCATCCTCTATTGCATTCCATCTACCTTATTGTTGATAACATACAGTTGTTCTAAGATTTTGGTAGATGCACTATCCTCAAATATGTTAGCGGCCATCTTCACAGTAGCTATGTCATTTCCTCCCCATTGACTATTCATTGCTATTTGCTCCATCTTTCCTTGTGCCTCCTCAAGAGATAAAAGAACAAACGCTCCATTCTTTGGAGGCGCTCACTCTAATTTTCTCGTCTCTCTCAATCCATGGTAAAAAGTATGCATTAAAAGCCAAAGAGAGATATCATGATGAGAACACTTTGTCATAGCTTCCTTAAAACGCTCCCAAGCTTGATCAAAACTCTCCCTAGGTTGTTGCATAAATCCTAAGATATCCTGGCGTAACTTAAAGGTTTTTCCTAAAGGAAAATACTTATTCATGAATTTTTGCAACAATTGTTCCCAAGTAGTGATAGATCTAGCCTCTAAAGAGAGAAGCCATTGCTTAGCTTTATCTTTCAAAGTGAAAGGGAAAAGCTTAAGACGAATGTTACCCTCCGGGATTAATTCTGGCTTCACAGTGCTAACGATTTCCAAGAAATTTGTCACGTGAACACCAGGATCCTCGTTTTGGATTCCATGAAAAGTGGAATAGTTGGTCACCATTTGAATTACATTAGGCCTAGGGTGATAGACTTCCGCAGCATTTTGTGGTGCTACGATAGCGGGAATGGATTGCTCAATAGTAGGTGTTGCATAACTTTGTAAAGTACGCCTTGCTCCTTGAGCTAGGGCTTGATTTCCATTATTAGCATTAAGATAATTCGCATTATTAACATTATTGGCATTATTAATAACTTGTTCAGGATTAAGTACATGGTTCGGATTGTTCAAAATGCCTTCCATTTCTGCCTCAGATTCAGAATGCTCAGAATGATCGGTTGTATGTCCTTCCTGCTCGCTTTCCTCATGATTTGGATCCTCTTCTCCTTGTTTAGCCAGTTCTCTAGCTAACATCATATTTCGCCTTGCAAATTTCTCTATTTCATGATTATATGGCTCAAGCGGTTCCTTCGATTTCCAAGTTGCGTACTATAAAATAACAAAAAACAATAAAAAAAAATTAAAAATGTAAAAGGCTAGGCCTTTAACTAGACTATATAATTAAAACGAAACTAAAACAGACTCTAAAAATTATGAAAAATACAAAAAAAAAAAAAAAAGCAGAAACTGTGTAAAACAAAACAAAACAGAAACTGCCTAGAAAAACTGACTGCATGATGCTCGCCCCTATCTCTAAAGGGGTTTATGCACTCCATGGCTCCCAGCGAACAGGGAGTTCGCTGCCAGCGAGACCAGTGCAGTCTGGGAAACTGTCCAGATTTGTTTACGACACTAACAGGTTAATTCTATGCTACGAAAAATAATTAAACAGACACTATTCATAATATTTACGAATTTACTTTTAATAAAATAAGAGATACTTGATTAATGACACGAGTCCCCGGCAACGGCGCCAAAAACTTGATGTCAGGTCAAGTAATAAAAATACTCGATGCCTAAATAACACACTAGCAAGAGAACTAGGTTCAATCGTATTATAGTTAGATAGAGTCGAGGTCGATCCCACAGAGACTCGGCTTAAACGAAATATAACTTATTAAACTAAAAGCAAATTAAAGGAGGTCTACGACCAACAATTAACGTAGAATTAAATTGACACAGTAGAAACACAAAACCAAACAAAAGACACAACGACACTAAGACACTTATTTTTATAGGTTATATAAATGATTAACAAACGGTATTGATAACGCTAGTAGTAATTACTCCCCCATGCTAAGTAGATTGACGACGAGACAAAACAAGACATTTAAGATTAATTATTCTGACTACGGGAGTCATCCCCTAAAATAGATCTAGCTCCGGGTAGGCCATCTAGATCATCGTGTCTCCATTACGTGACTTCACATTTTTAGTCTCCATCTCATATAACTTCTGACACAATTACCAAGCTAGGGATGCCGGTATAAATCGTACCTCATCTAAGCAACATTCCTATGGTTAGGCGTACTTCTTAGACACCGATTCAATCTCTGTCCTAAGTAACAATCACTTTTTGGGTCTCATGTTAAATTACGATGACAAATAATTAAGTTGATCAAGTTTAATTACTCGTTTGAATTACAAAGCGAGAACCTGGACGTAGTCGGCCGCGTTCACGAGACAAATCAAGAACATCACAGATCTCGCTCCCAGCGAGACATAGGCTCGCTGCCAGCGAGCTCAGATCTGAACCAGATTTGCTCGTGAAACGTCTTTTACGTCTCAGATCTACATAAACATGGGTTCGTTAATTAACTACATCATGAAATCAATACACAAAACGACTACTCCATAACGAAATAAATTAGATCTACGAATAAAGATTGCATAATTGAGTAGACATTACCCTCGAAGACGAGCATGATTCCCACTCCTCGATACGATCTCTAACCGGCGATTCTAACGACTCCGTAATGAAAGAACAAAAAATGAAGAAAACATGTATTGAAAATAGAACAAATGTTGTGAAGTTGTATTTTGCTAAAGTATTCTAGAGTGTGTCTAATAAAATTCATGGCTGCTCCTTTATATAGAGACTTAGACCGACTTAAAGATATATTTGAAAATCCTAAAACGCGTAGAGATAACTCCCAGCCGATCTCCTAGATTTACTGGACACGCCCCCAGCGAGCTGATGACTCGCTGCTTTCTGATTGGCTCGCTGGCTTTTCTTGTTCCTTACTGCACTTTTCGTGCTGCTTCGGTATTTATCTTTAATGCAATCCGATTATGCCTTGATTTCTCTTAAGGTTTACTTCCGCCGATAATAGATATCTTCTGATTCATCGCAATCTATAAAATAAATATTTATTGCACAGTAAATCGTATTTAAATAATAAAAACAGATAAATACCAAATTATATCTTATAAATCACACAACACTAAATAATCAATATAAACATGTGATTTAATATAAAATATATATTATAAATCTCGATTTAAGGACAATGTTGATGATATTTATGGGTATAATTTGACCGTCATCATTGTGCTTAAAGAATAATGCTCGAGGTAGAAGGGATAAGCCAAATGCACTGGCCAAGAGAGCCTAGCGTGCATTGTGGAGAGCTCAAAGGCCTACCAAGCAAGTTCGAGAAAGTGCCCTTGTAGATTGTAAGGAAGCATGTTTCTTCCTTGGCCTAAAAACTAGGAAAGAGCATTCATCGAGAGAGAAGGGAGGCGCACTACCATCAAAGCCTGTAGAGTGCAAGTTTGGCAGGAAAATTCAAAAGTCTAACTAGGGAAGATAAGTTGATCTGGTGACTTTAAACTCAGAACTTCTTCTCATCCCTTAGGTAGTAGAGTCAATAAAAATAGCTAGAGAAAGTGATGAGCTTTTTTTCATCCTACCGCATCCAACGGCCATAAACCAATTGATGGTGGGAAGGTTTTTTACTTGTTGTTTGCTCTAGTTCAGTAGGTTCCATGAGTCGGGAAAACCACATGGAAAGATTAAAACATGGTCAATAAAGGAGTCAATTAGGAATAATAAGTGAGCAATAACCAATGGAGGACACACAGGACATGGGTTTGAAAATCTGGGAAAATAGGACCCTCGATTCAGCGAGGTGTTATCCCGACTAATCGAGCCATATTGGACCAGATTCTAAGGTTGGAATCAATTCTAGAACACCTCGATGGCGCGTGGACGTCACGCGCCTAATCAAGTCAGCTGACAGACTGTGGATGCAGTCCTTCTCACCTCTTTTCCACCAAATCCTTCTTCCCGATAACCCCCATTAATACAATTCCCCTCAATCCTCTCACCCATTAATCCTTCCCACTCCCCCACTCAATCCTTCCACCTTCACCCTATCTCCCTATATAAACACACTTCCACCACCATCATTATTCACTTTTCAAATTCACCATCTCCGAATTTCCTACATTTCTTCTTCTTCTCCATTTTCGGTCACAACTACTATCACCATCACCACCATAAACCACAATATAATCCACCAACTCACTATTCCTTATCACTTATACACATCATTTTCTGGACTGTTGTTGTTGTGCTATGAAGTTGATGACATAGTTATTGCATTTCTTCTTCTCCATTCATCGTTACAACAGTTTTTAGAAAATTCCAATTTATCTACTCTGATTCAGCGGCACCAGACTCCGACTAATCGGAACCCGTTCTAGAAGAAGCACCTAATCCTCTCAAGAAATTCAGAAAAGCATGCCTCGATTCCACGGGTATCACTCGAGCTCGTTTTTTCAGTCCAGAAACAAGTTTCTCAGCAGTCCAATTTATCAGTTTCTATGGGTCCCAAATGCAGTCGTCGTCCAAGCGATCAACAGGCTAAGATGGGAGATGCCAACCCCTTGATAGATGGGGTTGATTAAATTGCCTCATTGCAGATTTTTGAGTCATTCTAGAGCCACTAGAACATGAGACCTGTTGCCCCCGAGAGGGGCATCAAATTAGATGGTTGTGATACGATTTTGCCTGACATTTTACAATACCACGAGCGTATGAGCATGGCCGATCCTCCAGTTCGGTTCAATGCTACTTTGTTATGGGAGTTCTATGCGCATGTGGCGTATAATCCGGATACTTTTGCCATGGTCCACAGAGTCAAGGTTGACTACGCCGTTGAGCGAATTCTGGGTCATTTCGGTGTCCCAAACGCACCTGTGGGCCTTGATAATTACAACTCTTCTTCTGACATCTATTATATGGAGCGGATGCGGATGATTACTGATTATTTTAGGGTTGTTTGGCTGATTAATTCAATGAATGCCCCTACTATTTTTCTGGAGAACGAATTGTCATAAGATAGGAAGATGGTTCATATGTTTGTTTGCTCACATTGTTTGCCGACCGATCACCATACTTCCGTTACGCCGAAGCAAGCCGAGTTTATGTTTTATCTGGAGCAGGAGTCACCAGTGAATGTTTGTCTACTTCAGCATAATTGCATTCGCACTATCGCTCAGGACTCCGAGCGCGAGCTTCTGTCGTACAACCACATGATTCATATGTTTGATGTGGAAAATGAGGTACCGGTTCTAGCCAGCGATGTTTAGGAGGAGCACAAGACTATTCTAATTTCAATCTCGGTTATCCTTGGCATTAGTCGAGTTCCACAGGCAGAGAGGCACGAGCATACCCTGATTCAGGGTTGATCAAGATCTCAGAGAGAGATCAATGAGGACTCTGCCCGAACGATTGCGGCCCTGCACCGCTAGATTGATTACATGATGGTGCAGTTAGGCATTCCTCAACATGCCCCTCCCCTGAGAGCTGCCCCAAATCACGGTGCATCGTCTTCAGTTGCCGGTCCTTCTAGTTTTGCACCACCTCCTGCTTTTGAGCTTTAGGCTGATCCAGAGGAGGATTATTACTTTTCTGATTCCGATGACTAGTTTTTTACTTTCTCCTTGTTCTTTTTCCATTACTGTTTTTATTTTTCTTTTATTTTGGACTATAGTTTTGCTCTGTATGGATTTGGTCTTATTATTATTAATATGGTTTTCGGCTTAATTTGTTTATGAGTTATTTCATTTCTCTTTTACTGCCGCCGTTGTTATTCTATTGGTTAGTGTTATCCCGAGTATCTCGTTCTATTTTGTATGAGATTTCTTGCAGATTCCACTTTCGAGCCTATTGACACATAGTCGACGATCCATATTACACCGCTCCAAACTATCTTTTCATCATTGAGGACAATGTTTCGATTAAGTGAGGGGGTGAGCACGTCACTTAACTTTTGACATTGTATTATGCTAATTAATAAATTATCTTGATTCTTTTTTGACAAATTTTTCACCACCTTTTATTTTGATTCGTTTTCGACAAGACTGTAAAAGAAATGAGTGTTTGATCTTTTGGAGATAATTAATTACACCATGTTTCACGGATGAATACATGAAAATTATGCCAACTTTTGAAGTAGTTGCATATTAACCGTATATTCTGTTTATGAACAGCCCCGTTAAGCACGTATAACTCGCTTTCATCAGTATGTAGCCAGATGATGCATTATTTTGACTGTAGTTGACCTCAGTTTTCTGAGTTTGTTCTACCTATGGTCATTTAGGGCTAAGATTTACGGATTCGGTAGTTTGTCAAATTTTGCGGACCAACCGTGAGGATAGATAGATTTTAGAGTGTGTCCATCTTGCCAAAAAGTGAAGAGCAAAACAATTAAAGTACATGTTCTCTTTGGCAAGAGGGAAGCAAATCCAAAACGTAAGACGTACGGCCCTCGCATAAAATAAGCATAATGAGATAAACACGAGCCTTAGATTAGTACTTGGTTCTCGATACGTCTTGCCCAGATGACTTGACCTTTAAATTCAAAATGAATAAAATTAAAAAATTAATGGCGTAAATGGTCAAGCATTCAGGTGATTTGCTGGCTAGGCTTAAGTTGATATAATGTGATTCTTTCTACATAACTGACGCTAGCAAGTTATTTCACACCCACACACCGGTTCATGCATTGAATGTTGTTTAATACGTTGCTTATGGGAAATAGTTGATGTGTAACATTTATATGATAAAAATTACGATGTTTTATATACGTTATCGACTATTTTTATATAAAATATAAGTAATTATAACAGATAATCTTATAAAATATTAATAGCTATGAATAAATCTAAATACTATAAAAATCTAGTAAAAATGATAAAAAGTTATAAATTTTGTACCGGGTTAATAACCGGAGTGTCGTGTCGATTCACGTAGGTATTTTTGGTATTTCTGAGACCTTAGGTAAACCAAGACCCAGTGATGACATTTTGTGGAGTAAAATCATATCTTTTGAAGGAATAAAGGAAGTGCCACGAGACTTAAAGTTCAAGTGGATCAATGGTTCGTGACGCCAGATCAAGTTATATTTTCGACGAACAAATGGCCCAGCAAAAGGCATTTTCCGAAAAGAAGTCTTCATGGAAGTTATAGATCTCCTCAAGGGCTTTCCAACGCATCTTGAATTATGTCATTTGGAGATCCAGAGCTCAAGTTATGATTTTATCAAGTTTCGGATTAAGATTGGAAAAAATCTATCCGGATCGATCCGGATTTACTTGGATCGATCCGAGGAAACATCATGATTACCCGAAGATGTGGCCCTGCGCAGAGAATAATCCTGGATAAGATTTTTATTCCCGGATCGATCCGGCCTTTTCTCGGATCGATCCGGCTTGGGGAAAATATGCCTATAAATAGAGCGACTTGCGAGCACATAAAGGGGGTACCAAATATATTTTCTTCACCTCTTTTTAGTAGTAGTAGTATGTATATATATAGGCCTTATGCCATAAATAAAGTAGTATCGTTATAATGCTCGAGAAATTATCGTAAGATCAATGTTGTTGAAGTTGTTGTAGCATCCGGAAGAATACACACGATTCAATCGTTGTAATCGGGTAAAATTCCTAAAGTATTTATGTTTGTTTTGTCTTTTTATCTTTTAGTATAATGTTAGTAGGCTAAATCTAATAACTAGCCAAAGTTATGTAATCGTTTATTTCGATCTTTTCGGTAAAGGAATGCTGTCTAAGTAAAATTGAATAAAATTGAGTTAATTGAATCTTTTCCTATTGATAAAGTTTGACTTGAAAGAATTCATAATCTAATTATGAATTGACACCTCGTAATTAAGTTATGAACTCGTTAATAGAAAAACCGGAGGGTAAAATTGGCCGAGTGAAAACGTGACAACGGAACCCGCTTTCTACCCGGGGCGATTTGTCCTAAAAGATGAATCTTATTAAAATTTGTACTCAAGATCGTAATAATGTTAAATTCATCAGTTTAATTGAAACTTAAACCGGAAAGTTGAATCGCCCGCCTTGACAACCGGAGCCTTTAAATAAAATTGACCGTTTGACGAACGGAATGACTCCTTTTATTCAAAGGTTAGATCCGTACTCGGACCTGGTTCAGAAAACCGTAAACATTGTGGACTTTGGACTGATGACAATGGACATATGACAATTTCACACACTATGTGAGGACGAATTGTTAACCTTAGGAGTGCACCGTTTCATTTACTCAATTGAACCTAAAGATCGAGCACATTCCATTCAATTTGAAAAGATCGTATAAATCAATTATATAAACTTTGGCTAGTTCTCTAATAATATATTGGCATCTATATATTTATATCTATATATATACTTTGCAACTTATGCACATCTATATATATTTATATATCTATATATATTATATTAGAATAAATTTTAATTTACGCATTTATTTTATGTTAAGTAAAATAGTAGTTATCTCGTGCTATAAAACCGAGATTTAGATTGAGTTAATAATGACTCTTTGGTGTTTAACCACACTTAGAAGAATTACAAAGTTCCTCGAGGATACGATACTCGACTCACCATACTAGCACTACAGTTTGACCCGATACACTGTCGGTTAAGGACTGGTTTTAGCACTAGAAAAGGCCACGTCGACTTTTCCGGCGCCGTTGCCGGGAACGACGCTAATTTCTTTTTTTTTTTGTCTATGGTTACTACTTATATTAGCTCAAAATTCTAGAGAATAAGTCAACACTTTTCTTATCTCACTTCTAATTTTATTTTCGTTGGTACTTACCTTAAAGGTAAGTTACCAAATTTTTTACTACTATCAATTTAGTGTTATTTTCTATTTTCGTTAGTTGATGACCAGAAGTGGTAAGGCCCCACTCACTCCTTATAAGCTGACATAAACACTTACGAAAGGCGCTTAGAGTAGAGAGAAAACGTGGTCATACTAGTCAGGGAAATCCTGACGAATCATCTTCAAACAGAAATACGAGAATGGCTGAAATCAGTGATGAAACACCTGAACAAGGGCTGGAACATGCTCTAGGGCATGGACAAAACCCTGTTAACCTTAATAATCAAAATAATAATAATAATAGAAATAATCAAAATCGGAACCGAATAATCGTAACAACCCAATAAACCCAAGGCCCATCTTGTGACCAAACCATAAGAAGAAATCAGACTAATAATCCCATACTTTTACCTAATGAAGGAGCGAATAATTTCGAGATTAAATCTCATCTTTTTGGTTTAATTGACGCAAGAGCCCAATTCTAGGAGAAGATGATGAAGATCCGCATCATCATCTCTATCTTTTGAAGAAGCTCGCGCAATACAACCAAAAGTCAAAGGTGCTCACAAGGAATTAACAAGGATGACTATGTTTCCTTTTTCTCTAAAAGGACGCGAGCCGAGATTGGTTTATGTCTCTTCCGCATCATTCACTTACAAGTTGGGAGGAGATTCAAACTGAATTTCGAAACAATACTTCACTCTGGGACGGAATTTGGAATTAAAAGTCGAGGTTGCTAATTTTAGACAAGGATCTCAAGAAGCGCTTGGGAATGCGTGGGAAAGATTTAAAAATTGTTAAGAGCGTGTCCCGACCATGGTTATTCCTTAGACATGCAAATTCAACTTTTCTCGTCAGAATTAAGAAAAGATTCACGTCTTTGATGTAGACCATGCATGTGGTGGTTCTTTAATGATGAGTGAGGCTCAATTAGTTTACGATGCCATCGAAAAGATTTCCAAAAATAACGAGAATGTGGAAACCGGTTCTAGCACCAGAAAAGTAGCTTTTGCAGGAGAATGTACGTCTAATACGGAAGTTCTAGCACATTTAGAAAATTTGAGTAGGAAATTTGATGGATTACAACAGAATAAGAACCAAAGTTCAGAAAATAGTGCACCAACCGAATACTCAAATCGGGATAAAATACCACTAGGGATTGAAGAACCGACGGGATGCTCAAGAGAGGAGGTGAGTTTTCTTCAAAGACATAGAAATTTAAACAATGCTTACTCAAACTCGTTCAATGCTATTAGAAGAGATCACCCTACTTATCGATGGTCCAAAACCCTAGCAAGCAAGGACAACCGCCGATCCAGCTTCCATATAGGAACTTGAATAATAATCAAGTTTATCAAGAAAACACATCTAATCGAATTTACAATCATTACCTAGATCCTATCCTCAACATACCACTCAAAGTATACCAAGAAACTCAAAGTTCTACTCAACTGCGAAGGAGTTGAAAAATGGGAAAAACTAATGGAAAATATGATGGGTGTAGTATCTACTCAAGCTAAAAATATAGAAACGATGGTGACTTCTATTGGTACAATCACTAAGGACATGAGTTCAATGAAAACATCTATGAGTGGACATGATACCAGGATGAGAACGATAGAAGCCTCATTAAGGAATATGGAAGATCATTTGAGTAGGGCGGTGAACGTAATAACAAAGCAGACTTCCCCGGAGGATTACCAAGTAACACCGAAAGGAACCCAAGAGAGGTAAATGTTGTAGTTACGAGAAGTAGGAAGCTCATGGAAGTAATGGAGTTGAAAACTTTGGGGATAATGAAGTAGAAGATGACTTAGATGGTAAGAATGATAGAACTAAAGATGAACTTGAATTTACAGATGAGGAAGAAGAATTATAGACAACTTCTTGAAAAGAAATAAAAGTTCGAACACGAGAGTGAAAGGGAAAATTGGGTAAAAATCCCTAAGATTCTCGAAGATCCCATGGATAAAGATTTAAGGACTTTATTTAAGGAACATGTTAGAATGGAAAATAATGAAAACAAGGATGAAAAACAGGAAAATGAGGGGATCTCAAGTAGAGATTGATTCAGGGAACAATTTAAAAGAAAGAATTCAAGAACTCAAACATGGCGATGAGTAATACTCAAAGGTTTAAGGAAAAGGAAAAGAGAAAACTCGACAAAGGAGCCAAGGGTCATAGATCTAGAATCTTTACCTTACCCTCCTAAAGATCAAATCAAAAGGCAAAAACGATAAGAAGTATGCTCGTTTCTGGACACTTTTCGTCATATTCAAGTTAATATCCTCATTATCGAAGCTTTGATTAATATACTCGCTTATGGAAAATTTCTCTCAAAGAAATTTCACAAACAAGAAAAATTAGAGGAATATGAGAACATATGCCTAAATGAAGAATGTTCCGCAATTCTGCAGCATAAGTTACCACCTAAACCGAAAGATCTGGTAGTTTTACCATTCCGTGTGAAATTGGAGGATTTACATTTAAGAAGGTCTTATGTGATCTAGGAGCTGAGTATAAATCTCATGTCTTATGAGGATTATAGAAAGTTAGGCATAGGAAAGCTTACTAAGATCGAAATGACTCTGCAAATGGCGATAGGTCGATTAAGTACCCTAAAGGAATTATAAAGGACATATTGGTTAAAGTAGACAAATTCTATTTTCCAAGACTTTGTAGTTATGGAAATGGAAGACGGATATTCAAAGACCTCTTATTCTAGGTCGTCCATTTCTAGCTACAGGAAGAACTTTAATCGATGTTCGAAAAGGAGAATTAATCTTAAGAGTCAATGAAGACGGAGTTACTTTCAATATTTTCAAAGCTATGAATCATGCATCATCAGAATCATGTTCTTTTATAGAAGATATTCATTCTGTCTATGATAATCAATTACCAACTTTTGAAGACAGATTAGAAGAATGCTTAACTCTGTCTATCTATAAAGAAGATGAGGAAGACATTGAAATGAAAGAGATAATTCTTTCTTTAGATACGAAAAGTTTTACCTTTAAACCACCATGGCATAAGTACTTGGAATTAGAACTAGAAGGACCGGTTCTTAAATCGTCAATAGAAGATCCGCCAAAGAACCTGGACTTGAAACCATTACCTTTAAATCAAATATGCTTTTCTTGAAACGATAATCTATTACCGATTATTATTTCATCAACTTTAATCGAGCAACAAGAAGATCAATTACTTAGAATGTTGAAAAAGCATAAGAAAGCTTTTGGATGGACGATTCTTTGATATTCGAGGTATTAGCCCGAGATTTGCGTTCATAAGATAATTTCGAAGGAAGATGCTAAGCCTTGTATTCAACCACAACGCCGCCTCAACCCAAATTTGCGCTTAATTGTTAAGAAAGAGGTCATTAAGCTATTAGAGATGGGAATAATTTTTCCCATATCGATAGTGAATGGGTAAGTCCAACTCAAGTGGTACCAAAGAAAGGAAGTTTCACAAAGGAAAGAAAATGATAGAAATGAATGGATTCCAACAAGAGAAATTACAGGTTATCGAATGTGCATTGATTTTAGGAAACTAAATGATCATACTAAGAAAGATCATCATCCACTTCCATTCATAGTTCAAATGTTGGAACGGTTAAGTGGTCATAAATATTACTGCTTCTTAGATGGTTATTCAGGTTATTTACAGATTTTCATTGCAGCAGGAGATAGGGAGAAGACTACTTTCACTTGTCCTTATGGAACTTTTGCGTATAAAAGAATGCCGTTTGGTTTATGTAATGCTCCAAATTTCGCTTTCAAAGATGCATGATGGCTATATTTTCCGATATGGTTGAGAAATTCTTGGAAATTTTTATGGACGACTTTAGTGTTTACGGAGATTCTTTTGGTAAATGTTTATCGCACTTAGAAAGAGTGTTGCAACGCTGCGAGGATACCAATTTAATTTTAAATTGGGAAAAATGTCATTTAATGGTATCAGAAGGAATTGTCCTAGGCCATCGAATCTCTGAAATAGGAATTGAAGTTGATAAAGCTAAGGTTGAAGTAATTGAAAATTACCACCACCGCTTAATCTAAGGACTCTAAGAGGATTTCTTGGACATGCAGGATTTTATAGGAGATTTATTGCAGATTTTTCAAAGATAGCGAAACCTCTAAGTCATTTGCTTGAAAAGGAAGTACCTTTTAACTTCGATAGTAAATGTAAGGA
This sequence comes from Gentiana macrophylla, assembly GCA_026214975.1. Classification (NCBI taxonomy): domain Eukaryota; kingdom Viridiplantae; phylum Streptophyta; class Magnoliopsida; order Gentianales; family Gentianaceae; genus Gentiana; species Gentiana macrophylla. Next base: position 79,011,113 of record CM047812.1, read on the forward strand.
AGCTTTTCGGACCTTAAAAGCGAGATTAACTCTCGCACCAGTGCTAATAGCACCGCATTGGAATTTACCGTTTGAGATTATGTGTGATGCCGGTGATTTAGTTGTAGGAGCGCTTTTAGGACAAAGATATAACAAAATTCTCAAAGCTATTTACTATGCATCTCATACGTTAAATGCAAATCAACCGAACTATACAACTACGAAAAGAACTGCTATCGTGTAATTTTTGCCTTAGATAAGTTTAGATCGTATATTGTTGGTTCTAAGGTAATAATTTATACTGAGACCATTCAACTTTGAAGTATTTAATGAGTAAGAAAGATCACGAAACCACGTCTTCTTAGATGGATTCTCTTACTTCAGGAGTTTGATATTGAAATTAAAGATAAAAGGGAAGTGAGAATGTAGTAGCGAGATCATCTAAGTAGAATGGAAAATGATGGAGAAAAGGGAATAGAAATTAAAGATTCATTTCACGATGAACAACTTTTAAAATAGATACTCCTTCAACCATGCAGCTTATTAAAGAATAGAATTCCTTCTAAGGAAATGTCACCTGGTTTGGAGATATCATTAATTACTTAACTTGTGATTATATTCCGTCTCATTGGACTTGGCAAAGGAAGAAGAAATTCTTTTATGACTTAAAATTTTATTACCGGGAGGAACCGGACCTTTTCCGTAAATGTTCGGATGGGATAATCGTAAAGTGTGTGCCTGATAATGAAATTTTAAGTATTTTATCATTTTGTCATGATCGTGAGGCAGGAGGTTGGAAAACTGCTTTTAAAGTTTTACAATGTGGTTTTTATTGGCCTACGCTATATAGAGATGCTTATAAGTATGTCAAATCCAGTGAATCTTGTCAAAAATGGGGAAATGTATCTAAAAACATGAAATGCCTATGCAACCTATTTTAGAATGTGAGTTATTTGATGTTTGGGGTATAGATTTCATGGGACCATTTCCTATATCTTTTGGAAAAAGATTTATTCTAGTAATGGTAGATTATGTTTCGAAATGGGTAGAAGCTGAAGCTCTTCCCACTAATGATACCAAAGTTGTCATACGATTCCTTAAAAAGAATATATTTACACGTTATGGCATTCCGAGGGCTATCATTAGTGATAGAGGTTCACACTTTTGTAATAGACCATTTACCAAGATAATTGAAAAATATGGTGTAACGCATAAGTTAGGAACGCCCTATCATCCGCAAACCAGTGGTCAGGTAGAGGTGTCTAATAGAGAGATCAAAAGAATTGTAGAAAAGACAGTGGATTCAAATCGAAAAAAAATCAAGCGATTAAACTGAGACGATGCATTATGGGCATATAGAAACGACTTTTAAAACACCAATTGGTTGTTCTCCCTATAAGTTAGTTTTTGGTAAGTCTTGTCATCTCCCAGTTGAGTTAGAACACCGAGCCTTCTGGGCTATTAAATTTTTGAATTTCGATCCTAAGGCTGTCGGTGATCATAGATTGCTTCAATTGACAGAACTAGAAGAATTCCGTCTCGATTCTTATGAAAACGCTCGAATCTACAAGGAACGCACGAAATCTTTTCACGATAAGAGAATCTATAGTCGTGAGTTCCATGTAGGTGATCGAGTGCTCTTGTACAATTCACGTTTAAAGTTATTTCCAGGAAAGCTTAAATCAAGATGGACAGGTCCATTTAAAGTAACGAGAGTTTACAAATCTGGAGCTGTTGAACTAACTGATGGAAATACAACTTTTATAGCCAATGGCCATAGAGTAAAGTTATTTGTGGAAGGAGAAGGAACCGCACTGAAAGAAGAAATAATGCTACTAACTGATCCTCCGACAAAGTGAAAAAGCAGAGAAATCAAGAAACTGAAAAGCAGAGGAGTTAAAACTCAGCCGAATACCAGGTGCTATCTATCTTTACTCTACTTTTATGTGTTTTATTTATGTTTAAAGTAGTTTCGTCTTTTACCGGATAGACGTAAAAGAACTGGATGTCTTTTCTAGATAGAATAGGAATTTTTATGTTGCTTTTGAAATTAGGCTTGGATAAAGATGTCGCGTTTAAAATAGAAGCTTCAGTTTTTGAGAAAAACAAGCAATTGTTGAGAGAGATCAGACTGAAAGAAAAATGTAATGGAAAATCGAGAAGTTCGATAAAGAGAAGGGCAAAGTTTTTAAGAAGGTGTAGAAAATGTGTGGAAAAAGTGAGCATGAAGGAAATGTAGGAAAGCACAACCAAATCCCGGATGAGTGTTTGAATGTTGTTAAGAAGGAACGATTAGGTGGTTATCCGAAAATCCCGATGGAGATCAAAGGAAAATTTCAACGCCTCATTTCTTAAGGTTAGGTTGATAGAACGTTACATCGTAACTCCTGGAAGATTTAGAAGTATTGGAATTAGGACCTCGTGAATTTTGTAATATTTATAAAATTTTTATATAACTTTTGAAAATTTTATAAATAGGATCTTTATGAAATTACTTAAAAGTTTTTATAAAAAGTTTTTTTTTTATTTTTGTAGAAGTTTTATTAAGTTTAAAATAAAAAAAAATAAATAAAAAAAAAAAAAAAAGTGGTCGGATCGATCCGACCTAACCCCGATCGATCCGAACACTGAAAAAACCTAAAAGGATCGGGTCTCTTCTTCTTCTTCTTCTTTTCTTTTTCTCAACAGCCGCCCCTCCCCTCTTCCCCCCAACTCGAATATTTTTTTCTTCAAATCATCACACAGCATCACCATTAAATTACCCCAACTCTTAAACTTCTCTAATTTGCCTCTACTCTCTTCAAATTTTCATCTAAATTGAAGAATTTTTCAAGAGAAGCTTCAACTTTTATTCAGTAAATTTCCATCTTTTCCGGCCAAATTTCAACCTTTTAAGCTTTGTAAGGTAACATTGTAGTCACTTATTTTCTTAATTTCGTTTTTTTATTTTATGCAATTTTTATTTTCAACTTGTTTTGTCACTCACATTTGTACTTGTTGTTTTGTGTCGCTTTGTTGTTCTGTGTTGTTTGTTATTTTGTCATTATCGTAGAATGGCCGAATCATCGAAAGCTAGTAAAAATAAACCGCATATCCCTACCCAAATTCCAGCTTATAGAAACTAGGCCTTTAACGAAAGAAGAATTGGCGAGTTAGTTTTGAAAGAACTGCGTCTGCTGCAGCCTAAGAAAGCATTGAAAAATAAATTTGGACGTTGTTTAGTTGCAATAGAGAGGGCTTAGACTTCAAAGATTTGGGAAGGAGGTAAAAGATATTTTTGAAAGGAGGCATTGGATGGAATTAGCCAGCTTTAAGGTCGGGAGAAATTAACACCACCTTAGTAGCTGAATTTTATTCTCTGGTAGCAACTCATAATGCTACGGATGAAGGTGAGTTAACCTCTGTCAACCTTGAGAACTAGGATAGTGCCGTTTACTCCTCACATTATTAATGCTATTTATGGTATTCCCGATATACCGGAGAATGAGGATTATTATACGATTTGGAATTTGGATGAGCCAAACAGACTTTGATCATATTGTTGCGGTAGCCTGTAATGAGTTAGATCCCATTTGCCGTCTGGCATGAAAACAGTTTTTCCATGGGAAATGTATCCGGGATATGAAAGCCATTAAACGTTTTATCACCACACTTTTACCCGACTCGGCATTTTACATCTTTTGGTAAGAGGATTTGTGTATTGCTTGGGCTATAGTTAATGATGTACCAGTGGATATAGGCGAGTAATGTGTAGAAGGGGCCAAGGAATTTGCCTCGATCTTAGACCAGTGCGATCCACATGCCTTTTCCGTGTTTTATTTCTTCCTTGTGTCGTCGATAGGAGTTCCCGAGCTCCCAAATGATAATTTGATGATGGTGGATGACACACTTATAGGTCCTAGTTTATCACTTAGGCCGGCGGAAGAATAAACTTTTGGACCCTAACCGTCAACGACCTCAAATTTACTCCATCCACTTCTTTGTCCCTCCTTCATCCAAAAAACTCAAACTCAATTTCCGAATACCATCACTTACGACATGTTTCAATCCATGGCCTATGATGTTCATCGTGCTAATGCCAATATGGTTGTTTTTGCGAAAGGAATAAATTATGGTCCAAGATTTACGCCAAGGCATACGAGGTTTATATCAAATGAATATCTTGCAAAACCCTACCTATGCCGAGATGGATATTCCGCAATGCCAAACCCAGACCTTATACCTTGCCCGATTTCATTCCACCGATGCCACCTCACTCGGACTTCCAACAAATGCCACATTCTTTTGGATTTCAAACTAGTGGTGTAGGAGATTTTTCGACAGTACTACGGCAAAATGCGACATCGAATGGATGGATCTCGGATCATTTGGCCATACCACGGCGAGATGGGGAAGCACTTTTTCCGATATCACGAGAGAGATGAGCTCGATGGGACTAGATAGTCGGTGCGGATGTCAACTTATTTTCAAGATCCATCCCAAGAATCGACCCGTTCTCAAGCTATGCCAAGTTCAAGCCACGTCGAGCTGAGTGATGAAGAGGAGTGATTTTTAAACATTCCATGATTTTTGACATTGAAACATTTTATTTTTCGTACAATTTCGTTTTAAAAAATTTTAGGTTATTTTGATTTTGGTTGGATTTTATTTTAATACGATCTTCATGTTTTCGTTACATATTTTGGTATTACGTATCGTGTAGTAAAATTTATCGTTATAACACAATGAAAATGAAAAAAAAAAAAAAAAAAAAAAATAGGAAGAAAACTTGTCCCCTAGAAAAATCTAGACATTTTACAAGCAAAATCAACTCTGTCCGTGAACAGTAGTGTTCCGGATCGATCCGGCCTTTTACCGGATCGATCCGACCTGAGAGTACCGACCGACAAAGATTACTAGTTCGAGGGCCGGATCGATCCGCCCTTTCTCGGATCGATCCGGCAAGTACAAAACGCGCAGAAAGAGATCTTTTCTACTTTTGCTTGATAGATTTATTTCTATAAAAGGAAAGAGCAGCAGCCTTGAACTTTGCTCATTCTTTCTTTCCTTCTATCTAGCTTAGTTTAAATCTCTTTGTCAGAAATGTCTAACCGCTCCTCTCCCTCGGTTAATAGTTACGAACCACATACGCCTGATGGTGTGGTTCCCGAAGGGCATGCCTCTTGTTTTCATAATAACGTCCCGAGACATCTAAATTTCGTCCGTTCTCCTATTCTGATGGAGAAAGGCTTAAACACTGAAAAAATTGATCATAAATAAAAATTAAAATTTTCTTATATAAATTTATACTTCATTGCTCAATACTTAGTTTAATTTTTCTTGGAACAAAATAATTAGATAGTATATAATTAGTATGAATAAAAACAATATAAATTGGTAAGAATAGATTTTAATTAAGTAAAATAAATTAGATATATTATAAGTATATTATATATGTCAATTTTAGATCTTTATAAGATTTTAAGTATATGTAACTATACATAAATATTATCAAGTAAGTTTCTTATGAAATTTTAGCAAATATACTTATATTTATAATGAATTTTTTTTAGAATAATTTTCTTTGTAAAACGAAATATGAATATGGAATCGGATTAGGAATGATGAGATTTTTGACACCATAAAAAATTACATCAACCTTGATTAGAGTGATCAAGACCTCACTCGATATAGCCATTTTTTTGATCATAACCGACCCTTGGCTTATTTTGGTCTACATTTCCTAAAAATCCCACGAGTTTGTACGTACTTATGAAAGGAGATGATAGCACAGAAGCTAAGGATGGTGTATGCTGAGGTGAAAAAAAAAAAAAAAAAAAAAAAAAAAGGATATATATAAGAACGAAGCACCATATTTACAGAGAATTAATCGAATACTGTGTATCTTCCTTATCTTTGATCGATGGATATCGGTAGTAGCTTCCAATGATTTGAGTGCGGAGGTGTTATCTAGAAACGTCCTATATCACTATGAGGTATAAAGCTCCCGATAAAAATTCGAATCATAAGATCTCAAGAATGATTACGAGTTTAAGGAAACCGGACTCGTAATTTTAGATCGAAAGAGTATTACTCCGATCAATCTTGATGAAGCAATGCTTGTAAATTTGATTTTCTACACACATTCACGCTTTTAGTTCTTAATATTGAAAAAAAAGAGAAAAATCTGAAAATAGTTGGAAAAGGAGATATTATTAATCAAAACTGTTTTTGATCAAACATGAAGGTGTAAGTACGCATTTACTTTGCTTCTTTCTCTTTTGATTTTTTTCTATCTTTTCGATTAACCAATGTCCTATCCTAAAAGTATTAGCCATCTTGTCAATTACTTGACTTAGTCTTTGATTCCAAATATTTCATATAAGTTGAGATAGGAAAATAATTCTAGAATTTTAATTATATTTATTGAGTAGATTTTGTGAAATTTCATTTGAATAATAGTTGATAAATAATTTATCAAAGTTATCTACACTTTTTATCTTATTAATTTCTAAGAAAGATATAATTAATATGTTTATAATATTGAAATGATATTTTACTAATTTAAAATTTTATCTACCACTTATATTATTTTTATCGTAATTTTTATATATTACGCTTATTTTGCTTTGAGGACGATCAAAGAGCTAAGTGGGGAGTAGTTGATGTGTAACATTTATATGATAAAAATTACGATGTTTTATATACGTTATCGACTATTTTTATATAAAATATAAGTAATTATAACGAGATAATCTTATAAAATATTAATAGCTATGAATAAATCTAAATACTATAAAAATCTAGTAAAAATGATAAAAGTTATAAATTTTGTACCGGGTTAATAACCGGAGTGTCGTGTCAGATTCACGTGGGTATTTTTGGTATTTTACAGACCTTAGGTAAACCAAGACCCCGAGTGATGACATTTTGTGGAGTAAAATCATATCTTTTGAAGGAATAAAGGAAGTGCCACGAGACTTAAAGTTCAAGTGGATCAATGGTTCGTGACGCCAGTATCAAGTTATATTTTTCGACGAACAAATGGCCCAGCAAAAAAGGCATTTTCTGAAAAAGAAGTCTTCATGGAAGTTATAGATCTCCTCAAGGGCTTTCCAACGATCTTGAATTATGTCATTTGGAGATCCAGAGCTCAAGTTATGATTTTATCAAGTTTCGGATTAAGATTGGAAAAAATCTATCCGGATCGATCCGGATTTACTTCGGATCGATCCGAGGAAACATCATGATTACCCAAAGATGTGGCCCCGCAGAGAATAATCTCGGGATAAGATTTTTATTCCCGGATCGATCCGCCCTTTCTCGGATCGATCCGGCTTGGGAAAAATATGCCTATAAATAGAAGCGACTTGCGTGGCACATAAAGGGGTACCAAATATATTTTCTTCACCTCTTTTTAGTAGTAGTAGTATGTATATATATAGGCCTTATGCCATAAATAAAGTAGTATCGTTATAATGCTCGAGAAATTATCAAGATCAATGTTGTTGAAGTTGTTGTAGCATCCGGAAGAATACAACTTTCCGATTCAATCGTTGTAATCGGGTAAAATTCCTAAAGTATTTATGTTTGTTTTGTCTTTTATCTTTTAGTATAATGTTAGTAGGCTAAATCTAATAACTAGCCAAAGTTATGTAATCGCTTTATTTCGATCTTTTCGTAAAGGAATGTTGTCTAAGTAAAATTGAATAAAATTGAGTTAATTGAATCTTTTCCTATTGATAAAGTTTGACTTGAAAGAATTCATAATCTAATTATGAATTGACACCTCGTAATTAAGTTATGAACTCGTTAATAGAAAAACCGGAGGGTAAAATTGGCCGAGTGAAAGCGTGACAACGGAACCCGCTTTCTACCCGGGGCGATTTGTCCTAAAAGATGAATCTTATTAAAATTTGTACTCAAGATCGTAATAATGTTAAATTCATCGCTTTAATTGAAACTTAAACAGAAAGTTGAATCGCCCGGCCTTGACAACCGGAGCCTTTAAATAAAATTGACCGTTTGACGAACGGAATGACTCCTTTTATTCAAAGGTAGAATCGTACTCGGGACTGCTCGTAAAAACCGTAATAGATTGTGGACTTTGGGTGATGACAATGGACATATGACAATTTCACACACTATGTGAGGACGAATTGTTAACCTTAGGAGTGCACCGTTTCATTTACTCAATTGAACCTAAAGATCGAGCACATTCCATTCATCTTTGAAAAGATCGTATAAATCAATTATATAAACTTTGGCTAGTTCTCTAATAATATATTTGGCATCTATATATTTATATCTATATATATACTTTGCAACTTATGCACATCTATATATATTTATATATCTATATATATTATATTAGAATAAATTTTAATTTACGCATTTATTTTATGTTAAGTAAAATAGTAGTTATCTCATGCTATAAAAATCGAGATTTAGATTGAGTTAATAATGACTCTTTGGTGTTTAACCACACTTAGAAGAATTACAAAGTTCCCTGAGGATACGATACTCTGACTCACCATACTAGCACTACAGTTTGACCCGATACACTGTCGGTTAAGGACTGGTTTTAGCACTAGAAAAGGCCACGTCAATAGTCGGCATGATTCTTATCTTGAAAGTGTAATGCTTAGCTGTTTTTGATTAACTCGTATATTGTACTAAGGTTTCATTTTCTTTTGCCTTTTTGTTCGGGACGATCAAAAGCTAAGTGGGGTATTTGATAACATGCTATTTAATACCTTTAACTATACTGTTATTTACCCTAAATTATGCTCAGGAGAGGAAAGATAATCTGAATATTGTGTGAAATACATGTTAATTGTGTAGTGTGTGTTATTTGGATATCGATCATGCATATATGTGATTACCTCATGGATTTGGTATCGTTCTACTTAATTTTGTGTGCTTCTCAGGAGTAGCTTATTCCGGAGCAGTGGTGACATGGATATGGACCGAGTGAAAGTCATGGGAATGAGTTAAAAGAGTCCATGAAGAGATCTGCTGAAGAAAAGAGCTGAAGCTGGGCTCGATAGCTTGAGGCCCACCACTGCCTCATCGAGATCTTGGAGAACATGAAACTTACCCTACAACGTTTTACTATGTCGGCTAGGGTTTTATTGAGTCTTATGTCGGCTATAATGCCTATATATAGCTACAATATTCCATTGTAAACATATACCAATGATATACTCTCCATACTTTTATCGAATTCCATGAACTATAAGTCTATAGTTTTATATTGTGATATTGCTTACGGTTTCCTTTCTTCCACATCATCGCTAACTTGAGTAGATCAAGTTAGATCTCCATAGCAAAGATATGAAGCTTTGAACGTTCCCTTGTATCTTAGTTATGGTAGATTTACTTGATTTTACTTGTTGTAATTAATCTAAATGTCTAACAACCCCGTAATTTAATAGAATTAATCATAACGAATCGATGTGATTCCAGAATTAGGAACAACCACACTCGATTCAGAGACAGTCTATATCACTGAATCGAGGCAACTTTAGGTCCCCCTAATCTAGAGATTCAGTGTCAGCTACGTTGATCGACGTGTTTAATTAACGATTATTTACATCTATCCAATCTTGTATTTGTATTTGTAAATTAACATGAAGGACAATAAAGTGAAGTCTTAGTTAGGACATAGTCTAGATCGATCTCTAGGAACGTGCTAGTCAATCCACGATAGCTGCTTAGGGAGGTTCTCGGTCTAGAGCCTGCACTTTCTATAATTTATTGCGTGTGAGTTAATACAAGCAATGAAGGAGGTTAACTGCACAAAGACGTTTATTGTCCTTTCAATGGAGTTAGGCAAGGTTAGGAGACTGCACCCATAGCAAAAACTGAATTAATAAAGTGTTATGGTTGTTCTGGGGAATGATTGGGGGAAGTAAACATGATGATTAATTACACCAAGTTGTGAGATAGGTAGGCAAGGGAGGAATAACATTTCTTTTCATTATTATGTTGGTCCAAGACCGTCTTCGTGTCGTTAGATTAGATGCGTTTGATTCTAAAAGTTGTGTTGTCTCTGTGGGATCGACCTTGATTCACCATTGCTATACTAAGATTTGACCTAGTACTCTTACTAGTTTAAGTGACCTCACACGTGACATCATACACCACTTATTAATTCATCACTTAGTTGATGTCTTAGACTTACCCAATGTCGTCACAGACTTCATTGGTCGTAAGTCAGCGCATAAGTCTTCACATAACCGAGTCTGGATTCTCAGCCTTGTCACTCAGTGATCTTCAGTCTTAACTTCAATGAGTGACCTACCAGAATACTCATTATAGTGCTTAGTCTGACCTAACTTATACAATGTCAGACTTATAATAAAGACTTATACATTCAACTCTAACTTATATAAGACTTTCTATGACATCTAGAATGGCCATCATCAAAACTTATAAAATGTTCCTAAGAGAAGATTGATAAAGTCACTATATGGCTTTAAGAAAGCCAAAAGACAAAGGAACTACAAGTTGACAGAATCTTTGGAAAGCCAGGGATTTGTTCAGTCCAAGAATGATCATAGCCTATTCAACAAAGGATCTGAAAAAATTATTGCCCTACTAGTTTATGTAGATAACATTATTACAGTCCAGATTTAGATCAGATCTGGAAGCTAAATGACCATCTTCATAAACAATTCACTATCAAGGATCTTGGTAAGCTGCACCTAGTGGGATTTCTATTTCATAAGGGAAATATACTCAAATCTTTTACAAGAATATGAATACTTCGAAGCTAAACCTTTAAAGACTCCAATGGAATCCAAACAGACATTGTAGCATAGGGATTCAACTTTGTTGGATGATAATACTGCCTATAGATCTTTGGTTGGAAAGCTGATTTACTTCACTTTTACTAGACATGATATTGCATTTGTTGTCCAACATCTGAGTCAATTTTTGAATACTCCAACTGAGAATCAAATGAATCATAGATTGCTAAGATATTTGAAGGCTTATCCAGGCTAAGAAATTTTATTCCCAGCTGAGAACACATTCATCCTAAAGGGATTCACTAACAGTGACTATGCATGATGCCCTAAAACTAGGAAATCTATTTGAGGCTATATTAAGTTCCTAGGAGATGCTCCCATTTCTTGGAAGGCTGAGAAATAGACAACTATTTCCAAAAGCTCTTCTAAAGCTAAATACAGGGCAATGGCTAATGAAACTTGTTAGATACAGTGGCTTATCTACATCTTGAAGGATTTGCATATTCTAGTTCAACTCTATTGTTTTTTTCTTTGACAATGCCACTGCTTTACACATTGCTCACAATCCTGTCTTTCATGAGATAATAAAACACATTGAAATTTACTGACAAGTTGTTAAAGAACAGTCAAGTCAGTCTTGATCAAACTTATTGTTGAAAAATGAGTCCCAGTTGCTCTGTGTTTGAATAATTTCCCATAATACCCCTTATGTGTGCTCTTCCGTTTTACCTCTGCACTGACCTGCTATGAAGCTAAAAGGCTTACATCATGTAGCCCTATTTTTGTTAATTGTATTTTTGCAGGAATTTATGAATTTAATTTTATTTAATTATTTAATAATTAAAATATTTTATAGAATTAAATTGATTAATTTTATATTTATTTTACTAAATTAAATGGTTATTTAAATTAATTCATACAGAATTCATCTGGCAGACAATAAAGAAGTCTAGAGAGATCAAGGAAGATCAACATGTGGTCTAGAGAAGTTTTATCTCTAGGAATAGAAGCCTAGGATAGCATGGAAGCTTTGTCTCTCATACCAATTGTAATGCCCCGTTCCCGGATACCGAGTCCTTATCTGGAAAAAAACGTTTGGCACGTATAATATTAAATAAATATAATATTATACGCAAGTCTCTATGTCATCGTATCGAGTTAAGCAACGCGGATGCTAAAGAGACTCGGGTAAAACCATAAATTATACTAGAATTACAATGTCATCCGACTAAAAAGGGTAGAAAAGGGAATTTACAACAACAAATTATCTTACATTGTACGATGTCTTACAAACAAGGCTAACTAATCTTACAACAATGTTTCAAAAGAAGAACATGTCTTGAAAGGAAAATACAACAAGATACAAAGATAATAAAAGCATGATAATACTCCATAGTGTGGCATATCACACGTCATCCTCAAACTCATCATAATTTGGCTCAACCTGTACATCTTTTCACGCACAAGACAACAAGCAAACATGCAATAGAGGTAAGTACAAACGCACTTAGTAAAACCTAAAAGCTATTGCAAAATTATGCTTAATAACGAAAGGACATCTGATTATAATTATTGTTAAAGTTATATTTATGAAAAAGGCTCAAACTCTAAGGTTAATTCCATGCTCATCAATATGTCATGAGATCCTACTTTGTTTCTAGCTTAATTAGCTTATCTTTGTTACACCAAGAATTAAAGGGCACTGCACACGTTGCTGCTCACCGAGAAGCATCTGGTTGCAACCTACTAGTGGTGATGCACTAGTAGCCACAGGCTACTCCCTATAGTTTGTGTGTTCGGCGAAGTTCCTCCACTCCTGGTGCCCCTCAAAGGCCAGCAGAATTATTCATTTTATACTGACCAAACCACACATCGCGATATTGTCTTGTGCCTTACCAAGAACCTTGATGTTTTTAATTACACAAGTACGTATGTAATTAATCATTAACTAGACACCTAAGTGTTTTCAAGGCAAGTGCTCACTTATACTTCTACCCCCTCACTTAGATAGCTAGACACAACAAGCCTAACACATACACATACATTGATGGATACTAATCCATCAAAGCACAAGGCCAATCATGCTTTTCCGATGATCCCAAACTTCAGCTTTAAGGAAGAATCCATTCGGTGCCGCCAGAACTAAACGCATCAGAAGCTTAATCATGAATTTGTTAAGTATTTTAGACCATTTTAGATTATACAAGTGACCATATCCCAAATTTAAGCATTAAAAATAACATGTCCAAAAAATCATGTTCAAGCATGGGCTTGGCCTTCCAGGCCTATGCCTCAACAATAAAAGACAGGTTGAGGCATGGGCCTGTCTTTTCAGGCATGTGCCCGAAAAGTAGTTGTTTCTTGTTTTTATTTTGTTTAAGTTCAGGCATGGCCCAACTTTTTAGGCATGTTCCCGTAAACCGCCTGCATTTTTTGTTCTGTGCGAATTCCATCTTTTTCCAAGCCCAAAATAAGACTTTTTACACTTCAAAACATTAGGAAATCATGTACTAATCATACCATGACATCTCATACTTCAAGCAACAATCAATATCATGAATTCCACAAAAACTAACACCAAATTTACCTAACCTAAACATCATAAAACATAAATTGTTCAACAAGAAAACCCTCATACATGTGATGCAAACCAAAAGCAAGCAAAACAAGCCAAATACGCCAATGAACTGCAACAACTTCTGAGACCTTCAACCAAAACCTATTTGATCCACAATTAGACTAGAATTAATTCTGATCAAGAACTTCTAAATTATCGAACAACGAATTGAAGAACTTAAAGAAACCAAACTAGTCCAGAATTTGAAGATTCTACCTTTCATAAACTTGCAAATCTTGATATCAAAATGAAGCCCTTCTCACGCTGATTCCGCTTCTCTAATTGATTCTGAAAACCGATCAACAACTTGTGAGAATTTTGAAAGATTCCATTTGCTCCCTTTTCGGACTTTGAGAGAATAGACTTCGAACTATTTTCTGAATTCCTTCTTTTTGATAAATCCCTTGTATAATGGGAAATTTTATTTTCCAAATAAAACTTCTCATTAGAACCCCTCTCTCTCTCTCTCTCTTTTTAAAATTAAATCCATAAATAAATAAACATAATATTTCGAGTTTGTGCAAAATGACACGTCTACCCTTTCTCAAAAATTGGAATATTGTAATATATGACCTTAAAGATATGCATGCAATATTGACAGTGGTTTTAGGAATTTATGACTAAAGAAAAACTGACTAACACAACGAAAGACTATTGTTTATTGATGAATAAAAATGATATAATGCATCTCCTTTACATGTGATATTTTTGGATACAATCTCCACTCCGACTGTTTTTTCGGGAGTCCATAGTTGTGATATTTTTGGAGGCCATCTCCACTCCGGCGCACATCTTTTCCGCGGCTCTTCCGAAGTCCTTTTGTTTTTGTGGGATTCGGTGTTTTCCAATGGCTTTCGATTCTTGACTTCTGGTGCACATCTTTCAGCTCTTTCAATAGTCAAACGAAGTTTTTTTTTATGACATTTGCCTCCAATTGCGATTAATGCAATTGATCTGTTTTTTTCGATCACACCTGAAAAATACGCATAGCCGGTGGCCTAGATTATGCAATTATGCCCTAAGTCGGCAATAGCATTTGTTTGGAGTATCATAATTAGACTCTAGGTCGGTTTTTAACGGTATGTATATTAAAGCAAATTACGAATTGTAATAGGCATACCTTGATACTTTTCCAAACAAAAGATTGCCTTTGAACAACTTTAGTATACATTTGCTTTTATTGAAACAATTTTCCGGTGTTCTAGTCTTTATTCGAAAGGGCTCTAATTACGCATCGTGGAATCGTGTGAATCATCATTTAGAAGAAGGTATTTGCTATTCCGTTTATACGATGCTAGGGTAGAGTCTTTGTTAATCAAATCATGTAAGATTAATTCGAACCCATTATATGATGCAATTAGATACGTATGTGAGTTTCAAAAATCAGATACATGCCCCGTATATGCCGACTCGGTGGTGGTCATGCTACAGGGTTTTGAATCTGAACGTTCTGCTCTTTAATTTTCTTATCGGTGCTGAATGTATGTCGTGTCTAAAATCTGGCCAATTTTATGAATGTCATCGTAAATGGTTTCTTAGGATCTGCTCGTTGAAGAAATAGTTAAGACGTATATAACTAGATCGCCATATAATATCACCATCTGAGATGGACGGTCTCATTAGGGAGGTTTTCCATACTTGTAAGGGAATCCAATTGAGTTAGTTGATGCACGTTTGGCCAATATAGTTTTGTCCTGCCAAACCTTTGAATTGAACGTAGGGTTTCTTGAAAAGATATATAAGCATACAATGCGCAGAAAGACTATTGCCAACGGGAAATTCCGTTGTGGGGTCCCGTCCTGTAGAAACCTAGATGGAAACCTAAGAGCTTTTATATGATAAAATGGGGATTCAAAATGGTGATGTCACATCAGAATTTTCTATTTCCTATTGTAGATTTTCATCGAAAGAGTTAAGTAATTATGCAATAGCAAAAGATGTTATTGCCACAAAATTGACCTCTTTTTGTGTTAAAGTATTTAAAATATTAATTATCTATCATTCCATCGGCTTAAGCTAGCCTTTTGGAGACGTGGTATTTAACATTATGTGATTTGAAAAGAGAAATTTGAAAAGCATAAATGACATCAACAATATATATATATATATATATATATTGTGTCCATTATTATATATAAGTACCCTTCAATACATTTTCCAACACATCTTGTCCATGACATGCATGTATGTAGGTGTGTATATGGGATGAAGAATCACCACAAACTCAAAGTAAATAAAATTAGAAGCATGTCCCTTCGGTGCCTGATGGGGAGCCAGGTGGGGGAAGACAACTGCATTCAGGTGCTTTCGCACACTCATCATCATTACTCTCAAAAATGCATGTCCCTTCGCATTCAAAATCCTTGTATTTCCTTGATACAAAGGTTGTTTGGAAGCTTTTTTCACTAACAAACATATTGCCTGCAGGGGATTCCTTAGCTCCAACTGATTAATCAAGTAAGAACATTAACATAATTTAGATTCAAATATAAGCAATTAAAGAGCTAGAATTAATTAACTACTCTCTCCGTCCCGTATTATAAGTTATTTTGGCTTTTTCACACAGATTAAGAAAAATCGTAAATGAGTTATTTTTTAATATTTCAAGGCAAAATATAGTATCATTTTTTGGGATAATATTGTGTTGTTTAGTGTGAAAGTGAAAACAATACATTAATCATGTATTGAAATGTGAGAAGAACTTATATTTTAGGACACCATAAAAATGTTAAAAGGACTTATATTGTGGGACGAAGGGAGTACATCTAAAAAAGAATTATAACCTGCAGTTATGATGAAAATGAGCATGAGAAGCATGTAGATATTCCTAGCCATATATCTTATTTATTATTGCTTTGTATATTTTGTGAGTTCTTTATGTTAATTATGTAATAGATGATCGATCATATGATTTATAGAAAATCAATAATCCGATATCAAGAAGTTGTCAATGAAACAAATTAATAACAACGAAAATTGCTATATGAATATTGACAAAAATAAATATGTAAATAAATATAATCATAACACACCTACCATCCTCCTTCTTCTATTTTCTTTTTCTTTTTAATTAGATAGACATAATCATACCAAATCTGGTATTTTAAAATTTCTTTTGTCAAGAACGTCTCAATTAACTACAACACAACCCTAAAGTTTGGAAAATTCTAGAGTTAATTCATGTTTCTACCCCTAGTATATAAATTATCAATCCCACAATTTAAAACATATAATAATAAAAAATAAAAAAAATAACCCATGTGTTATATACTACTAAGTACCAAAATGTAATTCTCTTTAGCTTTTTGAATTTTTCCTATAATATAAGTCCATTTAGAATACAAACAGAGCATTTACTACATTTTCTTCCTTTTAGCCCTAATATATTATTAATTCACCTACTTTACAGCTATTACATTAATGAGAGTCAAAAGTATTCTAGACTTTTACCATTAAAATTAATAACACATAATTCTTTGTATGTGTGAAAAAATCAAAATGGACTTATTTAATTAAAAGATAAAAAGATTTTTTGTAAAACTCACAAATTGAGTTTCAAAGCTCAACTACAAAATCATCAAAGTAACGCTTATTTTTTTTTTTTTTCGTTTTTCTACTCATCATATGTATTTTTTCAACCTCAAATGTTGTTTTTTTTTTCTAAATCCGAAGAGTAATTTTTCTTTCCTTTGTGATAATGTCGAAATTATCACGGTGTAAATAACGGAGGTTTGTGATGAATATCTGGTGGTGTATTTGTATAAAATCTGGTGGTGCACGGTGGAGATAAAGGATTTCGCGATGGTCGGAAAGCTATGAAGATGCTGGAGCACCACTAGAGAGAAAAGGGCAGCAAGTGTCTACTTTTCATAAATTGTATATATATGTAAGTGTTACATTGAGCCTCTATATAAAGGCGAGCCACTAATTAGAGTTAAGCCAACGACAATAAGACATAATTAGTACGATACGACACTAATTAGGCTAACAGCTATCTAGCAGGCCGATAAGGCGCGGACCCAATAGCCATGTCATTTCTTGTGTCTTTGTCTTGTCGTCCTCGTATAGTAGCATGCTCATCTTGATACTGCGGGCTCGATCCATTAGCCTGAGGGATAGGCGGGACAGCCCCTTATGCCTTTCTTAGTGCCATGGAAGGTGGTCAGTAGGTCCTAGACGGGGCCATTAGCTCGCGGTCCCGATTCGGCTTGTGTATACGCGGACTGCGTTGGCTGGAGGCCATGTCCACTGTTTAGATCGCTAGGTGGACACGAATAAGGATACGCAAGACGATTCACGGTTTAGGTATGTCAATGTCCCCCTACGCCGTGCCTTGCGCATTTTATTGAGATGTGAGGCGAGGAGTAAAGTTTTCTCGCGCATCGATTACCTCAAAATACCGTGATGGTTTGCTATGTGGCAGACTAGCTTTGAATGGATGCCAGACTTTAGTCGGTCTTTGATGGCTTTTATTTCGCTAAACGACTCACCGTTGGATCGTTCTATGAAGCAGAAGAGTCGGAGCACCGCGCTATGAAGCTGACGGTCTTATGGAGCCGCGCTATGAAGCGGACAGTCTTATAGGGCCGCGCGCTATGAAGAGGACCGGTATTATGGCGCCGTTCTATGAAGCAGACGGTCTTATGGCGCCGCGCTATTAAGCGGACGGCCTTATGGTGCCGTGCTATAATGCGGACGGTCTTATGGCGCCGCGCTATTAAGCGAACAGTCATATGGAGCCGCGCTATTAAGAGGATGGTCTTATGGTGCCGCGCTATGAAGCAGAAGGTCTTATGGTGACGCGCTATTAGGATAACAGTCTTATGGTGCCGTGCTATGAAGCAGAAGGTCTTATGGTGCCGCGCTATTAGGCTAACGGTCTTATGGTTGGCGGAGAGACGCCTCTTTATGGGGCTGATTCTGCCATTAATATCGATAACGGTTGAGTACAGGATTTGAGGAGACGTTTCCACTACGTGCTGATCGTGACGGTTGACATAAAAGGTTGTGTCCTCTGATTGGTTGTGTTGTTTCGATAACCGTCCCATAATGATGGCGGTTTCAAAATTTGAAATTTGAAAAGCGTGCCCAAATCTAAACCGTTGGATCATCTCAATCTCGGCCTATATATAGGGGAAACCCTTAAACACTTTTCGGATATCGCGTTTTAGGCTTTTGGTGAATCTCATGGCTTTGTTTAAGGTTCCGGCAAAAACTTGAGGCAACAACAGTCCGGGACTGGATTCATTTGAACCTTAATCGGCAGGTTACGCCACTATTAAGCACCACAGAGTTAAAGTATACCTGGTGGAAAACTCTGTATGGAATCTGGATGTGGAGGAATCGATGCATTCATGGCAACAAAGAATATAGGCCCCCGACCTCAGTTTTTCTGTCACAAGTGGTGGAATGAGCAAAGAATCTTCGACTATCTTGGGATGAGTTATTTTGATTATTTTTAAAATTTTGGTGTATAGCTCTTTTTAGCTTTCCTGATGTAATTCGAAGGCTCTTTGGTTGCCTTTTGGTTGTGGAAATAAAGTGATTCGTTCTCTAAAAAAAAAAAGACGTAACCAAAAATAAAAAATGGAATTAACGCATTATGGAGCTAAAAGAATTTTTTTTTGGCTTCAACGGTGTGTTGAGGGGATTGTAATGGTAGGATAGATCTGATGTGGGGAAGTTTAAGATGGTTTTATTTTCGAAAGAGAATATTTAATTATATATGGGGGGACGAGGCTACGAAACCGAGTTATGCAGAAAAAAACAATTTAAACGTCGGTGAACAGAATTTGGGATCAAACAAGATGATGGAACAGGAAATTTGGATGTTTTGGTTGTATTTAGCAGAGGGGATAGGTTTAGAGAGGATGCAATTATACTTGACGTTTAATTGGTTGGATAATTTGTGTTTATGTATGAGGGATACTAGGACAGGTAGGTACGGATCATGATAGTGGTGGATTGGACGACTTTTTTTCTCGGGCGAGGGATCATCAATATTAAGGCTAATGAATTCTTGCATGTGTGGCTCTGATTCCATAAGGAAAAACAGAATAGCAAAACAAAAGACTCTTGAAAATGTTGTTTTATTGATGAATAAAAATGATACAATGCATCTCATTTATATATGAAATTAGATAATAATCCAATCCAAAAATAAATAAATCTAATGATAAACTTTTTTCTTATCTCTTGAATTGATATATTTCAAACATTAATCGTATTTATAGTAGCTTTATCCATTTATTTCGACATTCATCATTATTTCAAATATCTTGACTTTATTTTCTAAAAATGACAACAACAATCGCAATATAGATAAATAGGATATTTTCTAAATCATATATTTAATTAATAAAAAATAATTAAATGATGTGAATCAACTTTTTAATCATTTTACCATTGATTTATCTTGTAATATGAGCTCAATTGATGGTTTTATCTTATGAATAAATCATGCGCGCTAAATGGGTTTTTTTTAACATTTCGTGGTTCGTGATTGCGATGTTGACTCTCATTGTCATTTATCGAGAAAACAGAATATTTCTTATGTTATTCGATCTTTGGCAGAATATATGGAAGAGTAGCGTGCTGAGAAGTTTTCACGAGCATGAGAAATGATTAAGGGACAGAGAATCGAGTCGAGTTGCGGGTCGAGATTTTAGTTAGTGTTTGCAAGAACATAATTTTTTTAGTCAGAATTCGAACTAGGTGATTAGAAGGCTTAGTGGACAATTTAATCCAATAAGAACTGAAGAGTCAATAGACTTGGGCTACCAAGTTTCCGGCCGGTCGCTATAGAAGCCCACCGGCAAGCCGGTGGCCTAGATTATGCAATTATGCCCTAAGTCGGCAATAGCATTTGTTTGGAGTATCATAATTAGACTCTAGGTCGGTTTTTAACGGTATGTATATTAAAGCAAATTACGAATTGTAATAGGCATACCTTGATACTTTTCCAAACAAAAGATTGCCTTTGAACAACTTTAGTATACATTTGCTTTTATTGAAACAATTTTCCGGTGTTCTAGTCTTTATTCGAAAGGGCTCTAATTACGCATCGTGGAATCGTGTGAATCATCATTTAGAAGAAGGTATTTGCTATTCCGTTTATACGATGCTAGAGTAGAGTCTTTGTTAATCAAATCATGTAAGATTAATTCGAACCCATTATATGATGCAATTAAATTCGTATCTGAGTTTCAAAAATCAGATACATGCCCCGTATATGCCGACTCGGTGGTGGTCATGCTACAGGGTTTTGAATCTGAACGTTCTGCTCTTTAATTTTCTTATCGGTGCTGAATGTATGTCGTGTCTAAAATCTGGCCAATTTTATGAATGTCATCGTAAATGGTTTCTTAGGATCTGCTCGTTGAAGAAATAGTTAAGACGTATATAACTAGATCGCCATATAATATCGCCATCTGAGATGGACGGTCTCATTAGTGTGGTTTTCCATACTTGTAAGAGAATCCAATTGAGTTAGTTGATGCACGTTTGGCCAATATAGTTTGGTCCTGCCAATCCTTTGAATTGAACGTAGGGTTTCGTTGAAAAGATATATAAGCATACAATGCGCAGAAAGACTATTGCCAACGGGAAATTCCGTTGTGGGGTCCCGTCCTGTAGAAACCTAGATGGAAACCTAAGAGCTTTTATATGATAAAATGGGGATTCAAAATGGTGATGTCACATCAGAATTTTCTATTTCCTATTATAGATTTTCATCGAAAGAGTTAAGTGATTATGCAATAGCAAAAGATGTTATTGCCACAAAATTGATCTATTTTTGTGTTAAAGTATTTAAAATATTAATTATCTATCATTTCATCGGCTTAAGCTAGCCTTTTGGAGACGTGGTATTTAACATTATGTGATTTGAAAAGAGAAATTTGAAAAGCATAAATGACATCAACAATATATATATATATATATATATATATATATATATATATATATATATATATATATATATATATTGTGTCCATTATTATATATAAGTACCCTTCAATACATTTTCCAACACATCTTGTCCATGACATGCATGTATGTAGGTGTGTATATGGGATGAAGAATCACCACAAACTCAAAGTAAGTAAAATTAGAAGCATGTCCCTTTGGTGCCTGATGGGGAGCCAGGTGGGGGAAGACAACTGCATTCAGGTGCTTTCGCACACTCATCATCATTACTCTCAAAAATGCATGTCCCTTCGCATTCAAAATCCTTATATTTTCTTGATACAAAGGTTGTTTGGATGCTTTTTTCACTAACAAACATATTGCCTGCAGGGGATTCCTTAGCTCCAACTGATTAATCAAGTAAGAACATTAACATAATTTAGATTCAAATATAAGCAATTAAACATCTAGAATTAATTAATTACTCTCTCCGTCCCGTATTATAAGTCATTTTGGCTTTTTCACACAGATTAAGAAAAATCATAAATGAGTTACTTTTTAATATTTCAAGGCAAAATATTGTATCATTTTTTGGGAGTGACTTATAATATTGGGTTGTTTAGTGTGAAAGTGAAAACAATGCATTAATCTTATATTGAAATGTGAAAAGAACTTATATTTTAGGACACCACAAAAAAGCTAAAATAACTTATATTGCGGGACGAAGGGAATACATCTAAAAAAGAATTATAACCTGCAGTTATGATGAAAATGAGCATGAGAAGCATGTAGATATTCCTAGCCATATATCTTATTTATTATTGCTTTGTATATTTTGTGAGTTCTTTATGTTAATTATGTAATAGATGATCGATCATATGATTTATAGCAAATCGATAATCCGATATCAAGAAGTTGTCAATGAAACAAATTAATAACAACGAAATTTGCTATATGAATATTGACAAAAATAAATAAGTAAATAAATATAATCATAACACACCTGCCCTCCTCCTCCTTCTATTTTATTTTTCTTTTTAATTAGATAGACATAATCATACCAAATCTGGTATTTTAACATTTCTTTTGTCAAGAACGTCTCAATTAACTACAACACAACCCTAAAGTTTGGAAAATTCAAGAGTTAATCCATGTTCTACCCCTAGTATATAAATTCTCAATCCCACAAAATTTGAAACATATATAATTAAAAAAAAAACCCATGTGTTATATACTACTACGTACCAAAATGTAATTCTCTTTAACTTTTTGATTTTTTCCTACAATATAAATCCATTTAGAATACCAATTGAGCATTTATTACATTTTTTCTTCCTTTTACACCTAATATATTATTAATTCACCTACTTCACAGCTATTACATTAATGAGAGGCAAAAGTATTCTAGACTTTTACCATTAAAATTAATAACACATAATTCTTAATCTGTGTGAAAAAATCAAAATGGACTTATATAATACTTTTTTTTTTACATAAACAACAATTTTATTAAAAGATAAAAAGATTTTTTGTAATACTCACAAACCGAGTTTCAAAGCACAACTACAAAATCATCAAAGTAACGCTTATTTTTCTTTTTCGTTTTTCTACTCATTATATGTATTTTTTCAACCTCAGATATTGTTTTTTTTCTTTCTAAATCCGAAGAGTAATTTTTCTTTCCGTTGTGATAATGTCGAAATTATCACGGTGTAAATAACTGAGGTTTGTGGTGAATATCTGACGGTGTGTTTGTATAAAATCCGGTGGTGCACGGTGGAGATAAGGATTCGCGATGGTCGGAAAGCTATGAAGATGCTGGAGCACCAAAGGGCAGCAAGTTCCTGCTTTTCATAAATTGTATATATATGTAAGTGTTACATTGAGCCTCTATATAAAGGCGAGCCACTAATTAGTGTTAAGCCAACGACAATAAGACATAATTAAGTACGATACGACACTAATCAGGCTAACAGCTATCTAGCGGACCCAATAGCCATGTCATTTCTTGTGTCTTTGTCTTGTCGTCCTCGTATAGTAGCGTGCTCACCATGATACTGCGGGCTCGATCCATTGTCGGATCCATTAGCCTGAGGGATAGGCGGGCCAGCCCCCTATGCCTTTCTTTGTGCCATGAAAGGCGGTCAGTAGGTCCAAGACGGGGCCATTAGCTCGGGGTCCCAATTTGGCTTGTGTATACGCGGACTGCATTGGCTGGAGGCCATGTCCACTATTTAGATCGCTAGGCGGACACGAATAAGGATAAGCAAGACGATTCACGGTTTAGGCATGTCAATGTCCCCCTACGCCGCGCACATTTTATTGAGATGTGAGGCGGGGAGTAAAGTTTTCTCGCGGATCGATTACCTCGAAATACCGTGATGGCTTGCTATGTGGCAGACTAGCTTTGACTGGATGCCGGACTTTAGTCGGTCTTTGATGGCTTTTATTTCATTAAACGACTCACCGTCGGATCGCTCTATGAAGCAAACGAGCCGGAGCACCGCGCTATGAAGCGGACGGTCTTATGGTGCCATGTTATGAAGCGGACAGTCTTATAGGGCCACGTGCTATGAAGAGGACCGGTATTATAGTGCCCCGCTATGAAGCGGACGGTCTTATGACGCCGCGCTATTAAGCGGACGGTCTTATGGCGCCGCGCTATAAAGCGGACGGTCTTATGGCGCCGCGCTATTAAGCGGATGATCTTATGGATCCACGCTATTAAGAGGACGGTCTTATGGCGCCAAGCTATGAAGCAGGGTGATGTGATCCATGAAGGACTTCAGAATGTAGAAAAATCAGAAATTCATGGTTATGCAGAAGAGGTGCAATTATTTATTTTATTGGCCTGAATAAACTCTTAAGTATTTATTTCAGTCATTAGTCTTTTATTATCCCACATTCGTTAGATAATCTTTTATTTTTGTTATTATTTTTATTTATTGTTATTTTGTCCCACATTGCTAAATTAACAATTGGACTTGGAGTCTGTAGCCTATATAAGGCACCTAGGTTATTCTTTTACAAACAGATTAATTTTGAGTGAAAATTTGATGAAAGTCTTTGACTTGTTAATCACTTGCGAGTGAGGATCTCTTCGTTGTAGAGTTCCACCACTTAGAGAACTTATCAGCGCCTTGAGCAAGCGTCGTGGCGTTCTTGCCAACGTTTCTTAGGTTGAATTATCTAAGATCGTTGTTTTGAGCTCGTCATTGATTTCCTTTAGAAGGTCCTAGGGCAAAATCCTGTTCCGGATCGAGATGTCAGAGGTGTCTATTGTGGAGGAAGTACGCAAAGAGTTGATTGTGGATGAGGCACAAGAAGAAGAGTTTTCCTAGATTCGTAGTGGTTTGGTCATTAAATACGTGGATTTCACATCAGGGTGTGAAAACTTTCACACCTGTGTAATTCTGCTGTCAAAAAAAATTCATTACGATTGAGCATCAGGCTGAGTAAACATGAGATAATTGTGGGAATATGCCTTATTTTGATCATTATGAGAGACATGATCGTAGAAAGGAACAGAGGCGTCAAACTGAGTTAGCGGATCGAAATGAGAGCATGTTAGCAGTGATAGCAAGGATCCTGAGGAGAATAATCGTGCACTCGGTGCGAAGTTGAAACAAGAAATTAAGGCTATTATGCAAGTTAAGATGCAAGAGTTGCGGGATAGATTGGAAAAGGAAGTTGAACTACTACAGCGGAGGAGGCCAAGCGGTGGGTCGACATTCAAAAAGAAAATGGGTGGACTAAAGCGGAAAATGACGAGGTTGTTAACATTCGTGAGGAGGATTTGGAAAGGGAGGAAGAAAATAGTTATATAATGGTCGATGTGTGGTGGATGGAGGTGGATGAACACAAAATGGGGGAAGAGAAATAGAGATGTCGAGAGGTGTCTATTGTGGAGGAAGTATGCAAAGAGTTGATTGTGGATGAGGCACAAGAAGAAACTATGCTCTTGAATTCTTGTTTCAAATTGTATTTTGTCTTACGTGCGAGTGCAGGAGGATCATCCACACGAGGAGGAAACCGGGCATTGGATACATCCAATGCCGCCCCTATATTGCCTTTGGGTGAACTATCCCAGGTTGTTAATGGTGGCAAACCGGCGCACATTTTTATTGATCCTTTTGCCTTGCGTGTTTATGAAGATCCTACATTGCATTTCTATGATTATGTTGCTGCCACTCCGAGCTTCATCACCGTCGATATCCAGCCAAGTGACTTTTCTTATATTCTATTGCGGAAGCATGGATCGACATCTAGACATGCTATTGCTTTGGAGCTGTATATCCACATTATCTTTGATCCTGGTATATCATTGATGTTTTTTGCGGTTTGTTCAAACTTGGTTCATGATGCTGACTTGTACGACATCCTTTTGATTCGAGGATGAATCCATTCCAACCAGGAGGGAATGATGTGATCCATGAAGGACTTCAGAATGAAGAAAAATCAGAAATTCATGGTGATGCAGAAAAGGCGCAATTATTTATTTTATTGGTTTGAATAAACTCTTAAGTATTTATTTCAGTCATTAATCTTTTATTATCCCACATTGGTTAGATAATCTTTTATTTTTGTTATTATTTTTATTTATTGTTATTTTGTCCCACATTGCTAAATTAGCAATTGGACTTGGAGTCTGTGGCCTATATAAGGCACGCACAATTATTTATTTTATTGGCACCTAAACTATTCTTTTTATTTCAAGCAGTCTTTAATTATCCCACATTGGTGAAAATTTGATTATTTTGAAAGTCTTTGACTTGTTAATCACTGGCCTATATAAGTGAGGATCTCTTTTACAAACAGCTTTAATTTTAGTGAAAATCCAAAGTCTTTGACTTGTTAATCACTTATGAGAATCTTATCGTAGCGTTCCTCCACCCTTATCGAGCAAGCAAGCGTTGTGGCATTCTTGCCAACGTTTCTTAGGTTGGATTATCTCAGATCGTTGTTTTGAGCTCGTCATTGATTTCCTTTAGAAGGTCCTAGGGCAAAATCCCGTTCCGGATTCATGTCACGGGGTCTTATGGTGCCGTGCTATTAGGCTAACGGTCTTATGGTTGGCGGAGAGACGCCTCTTTATGGGGCTAATTCTGCCATTATATCGATAACGGTTGAGTGCCGGATTTGAGGAGACGTTTCCACTACGTGCTGATCGTGATGGTTGACATAAAAGGTTGTGGCCTCTGATTGGTTGGGCTATTTCGATAACCGACCCATAATGATGGCGGTTTCAAAATTTGAAATTTGAAAAGCGTGCCCAAATCTGAACCGTTGGATCATCTCAATCTCGGTCTATATAAAGGGGAAACCCTTAAACACTTGTCGGCTATCGCGTTTTAGGCTTTTGGTGAATCTCATGGCTTTGTTTAAGGTTCCGGCAAAAACTTGAGGGTTCCGGCAAAAACATGAAGGTTCAGGCATGCAGTTGAAGTTTCCGACTGGAGTTTGTAGATCCCGGCGTATTTTTCAACATTCCATTGTCTTTCTTCCTAGATTTCCTAGGTATTTTCTGCATTTTCATTCTTTCGCGAATTTCGTATCCATTTTCATGTGTATTTGTGCTCTTTGAATCTTAAATAGGATCAAAAACAAAATGCATGATTTTTATCCTAGCAATTCTTGTTCGTCTGGTTCTTCGTTTTATGAGACATGGTAGAGTAGAAAGCATGTAAGTCTGAGTTTTTGGTACTTTAATTGAGTGATTTTTTCTTGATCTGACTGTATTAGTAAGAGTCCAAAACTCAACCTTTGCCTTGGAGTAGGAGGTAGCTTTTCTCTCTTTGTTTTTTTCTTTGTTTCGAACTGGAAGAAGGGAGGGGCAAAGTGTCTAGATGGGCAGACACATGCTCTTCTCGGCCCGACTTCCACAGTTAGGTGACTAACTCTTCACCTTACACCTATGCTTTTTTAGGATGTTTGAAAAGTCCAGAACTATTGGTGATATCAGCGACGATGTCCATGGATATGCCTCTGGCGGCGAGGAGGAAGTGAGTAGCTCCGGTAATGAGGGCGCTAACGAGCAGTTAGACGATGAAATTTTGCTCGCTCAATTGCACAACTGACCTAGACAATGACACGCTACTCGTAAGAGGTCTCAGCGTCAAGCCGCGATGGGCAAGGCGAAAGGTGTGACAAGAAAGAAAACTAAGAGAGCCAAGGCTCAAAAGCCGACCAATCCGGGGGTGTCTAGTCGCCAAAAGGGCGTAGGAGAGACGAAGAAAAAGACTAGGACCCCAAGATCGAATAATCCTGCAGCCGTCCAAGAGGATTATCAGCAAAAAGCTTTGGATAAGTTTGATAAGACCCAAAGGGGGGCGATTCGGACCATCCTTAGCGACGCCAGTACCTTTGCCGAATGCAACATATCCAAGAACTATGCCTTCTCAAGCTTGGGTGAGGAGGATAAGGATAGGACATGTCAGCGCAAGGAGAAGATGTTTTGATCCTGCACTATGATCATATTCTTGCGGGGCTTTACCCACCGTTCGATATTTTCTTGGTCGAGGTGATGGAGATATTGGCCGCTCTACCTAGTGACTTTACCCACGGGGCAGTGAGGGTGGTGATGGCCTTTATCGTGTTGTGCCGGATCTTAAAGCACGAGCCAACCTTGACGGTATTTATGCGGTCTTATTTAATTAATTGTGTAATAACTTGTGCCATACTTGATAAATCGGAAAAATGGTATAAATCCCTATACACTCTCTTCACACTTTATAAAGTGTATTTTGCGCATTATCAAGCCAACAATTGGTATCAGAGCTTGGTCACCTAGTAATCATACACTGATATCTCTTGGTGTGATTATAGGGCCTATTTCATTTCACTGATTTACCTTGTGTTGGAGTTGCCAGAATCTGAATCCGACCCGAAAACCCGAATCAAATGAATCAAGTCGGGTCAGAACCCACACATATTCATCTAGATCTTGATTAGATCAAGTTCTATAGCGCAAGAATGAATTTTGTGATACAATTAACTAATAAACGATTAATTAATACCTTAAAGAGAAGGTTACGAGATTACGCAACCGAATCGAGATGCTGATCTTCTGGATTGTACCTCCAAGCGACGACTGGTGGACATCGATCCCGTATTCGAACCTCCTCGAATATGCCTTCAAAAAAACTCTAGTTTTTCTTCTTCCCAATGGCTAAAACAAGAAAACAAAATTTCTCTCTTTTTATTTGAAACTGGCGTTGGTTTTTCCATCAAAATTGGTGTTGGCGAAACTCTCTTTATATAGCCTAATAACCAATAGTTTGAGAGTTTATCTTATACACACAAATTTATCTTTTCCTTTAAGGAAAAATAAAACATTTATCCAATAGGAAAAAAAAAATTTATCCAATAAGTAAACTAATTTCTTATTTATAATTATTTAACACAGAAATAATTATATTATCCACATTATAATTAATTAGGAGAAAATTTCTTTTCCCAAAATCAAAAAAATATGGCGCCATTTTTATGCCATTTGGGATAATAGAAAATGTCTTTTCTATATTACATATTATTTACCGAATAAACAATATCCGCATATTCATTAAATAGACAAACTATTTAATTTTATTTTCGAGGTTCCAAAATACGAGAATTCACTCACGTGTTAGGAGCCAACCGGAGACCATCGACCTATAACCAGTATCTACAATAAATTGAATAAAATATTAATCGAACATAATATTTCTATTCAACTTATTAATTTCGGATTTACGCCACCATAAATCTGAAACTGAACTCTATCGATTATAGATATAACTTATTTTCAAAGTGTCGAGTCAATAAGTGTCCATTGATATAATCATTACATATAGACTAACGCTCCATAGACTATCTGTAACGAAACGGGAATGTTTCCGTAAACTTTCTTCATCACATCTTATCCTTATTTACCATTAACACACTAGTGATCAATTAGTTCATAACCAATATGAACTCTGTGGATCGATCAGTTTCTAGAATTAACAAATAAGAGGATTGTCTTTCTACTTCCCGCAGGAAGGAATGGATTCCATATCTGTGAGACACACACTCCTCACTCATTCCAGAATAATGCCAACGTGAAAGTGATTCAGACCGCGCATCAAACCCTATCTTGAAACAAGCAGGAGTCTGCAATCACTTCAGGATTAAGGTTAATCCATATATGATCATCCTTTGATTTAAAAAGATTTCTCAATCACGGAATTATATGATAAATGCATATTAAATCGGTCCAGTCTTATATGACTACATCATATATAAATGCCCCACTTAGATAACCAATATCGACGGTCTGGATAAGACGGTCACACCATAAAGTGTTCTGGGTGCATTAATGGCGGTTTAATCAATAGACCTCATACCTTGATTAAGTTCACTACGGACTAACAATTCAAATGTATCACCATAAATTTAATCCTCACGTGTGACAACACACTAAGTTATATGGCTACATATGATACAACTTGGGGTTTTCAATATTGTATTACTTATGCGCACAAAGCACATAATAAGATGAGAATAAATATGTTATTTATTAATTATAAATACAATTACATAAATTGTCTTTCGGAAGCTACTTCCAACAATCTCCCACTTGCCCGTAAGGACAAGTAAACAATTGTCTTTTGGACACTACATCCAACAATCTCCCACTTGCCCGTAATGACAAGCAACAATTGTTTTTAGAGCACCACACCCTTATTTTATCTATCCACAACATTCTCTCACTTTCTCTAAAGCAAATGAGACAGCTCCCCATTTCATACCCGCCAAGCGCTTATCAGTGACATTAGATGCCACGCGACTTGGTTAAACTGATCAGCAGGTTGTCGGTTTTGAGGTGATCTTTAGGACCAAAACGTCGCCTCTATGCACGGTCTGTCTGATCATTTGGTACTTACTTACAATATGCTTTTGACCTCTTGTGATTGCGAAGATACTTTGCATAAGCTACCTCTCCACTGTTTTCACGGTAAAGTAGTATCGGCTAATCAAGACCTGAAATTAATTCCAGATCAGCAAGGAACTTTTAATCTATATCGCCACTCTAGCTGCTCCAGAAGTTGTTGTGTACTCGACTAAAAAAGTCGAATTAGCGGTGTTGGATTGCTCCAGACTATAGCAAGATGATGGAACAGGAAATTTAGATGTTTTGGTTGTATTTAGCAGAGGGGATAGGTTTAGAGGGGATGCAATTATACTTGACGTTTAATTGGTTGGATAATTTGTGTTTATGTATGAGGGATACTAGGATAGGTAGGTACGGCCCATGATTGAGGATTGGGCGACTTTTTTTTCTCGGGCGAGGGATCACCAATATTAAGGCTAACGAATTCTCGCATGTGTGGCTCCGATACTATAAGGAAAAACAGAAGAGCACAACAAAAGACTCTGAAAATGTTGTTTTATTGATTGTTTTATTGATGAATAAAAATGATACAATGCATCTCATTTATATATAGAAGAGATATTAGATAATAATCCAATCCAAAAATAAATAAATCTAATGATAAACTTTTTTCTTATCTCTTGAATTGATATATTTCAAACAATAATAATATTTATAGTAGCTTTATCTATTTTTTTGGTCGAAACCGGATATTTTATTAAAAAAAAACTTACGAAAGTTGTATAAGAAAACGAATTGTACAAAAGCTAAACTTTATAGAGGGTAACACTAGCAAAAAAAACAATCGCAATATAGATAAATAGGATATTTTCTAAATGATATATTTAATTAATAAAAAATAATTAAATGATGTGAATCAACTTTATAATCTTTTTACCAATGATTTATCTTGTAATATGAGTAACAAGTAATTACATGTTGTTCTTGAATGAAAAAATGCAAACAGAAGATTAAGATCTAACAAACAAGTATTCCTATGCCAAGCTTTTCTCACACACTCATAAGGTCTCCTCTGCTTCTACACCTCTCAAAACTAAAATTATTACTCCCTTATAAATCCAATCAGCACCCACTGAAAATGCACAAAACAACACATCTTTTTTCTACTTGGATATTGTAAAGAAATCTTCTTTATACAAGGTGGGGGTTAAAAAAATCAAAGTTAAGCAAGGGAACTGCTACAGCTACCACAACAGTTAATAAAGTTTTCAACATTTAACACAAGGTGCCACCAAAGGAGACCTTTGTTAATATATACCTGTCAGGAATGAACCGGGAGAAATTTGTATCGAGAGGGACAACTCCGGTAAGGTTTTTATATGAGATGTTCCTATATATATTAAACACATGTCATTAATAAATGCAGCAGTTTATGCACATAAATTACTTTCTCAAATTCAAAAACTCACAATGTTTCAAGACTTTAACAACTGGTTAATTGATCAAGAATTTCCCCACTGAAATCATTGTTGTCCAAGATACTGCAAGGTGTGGCAAAAAATCAAACACTTTATATGCATACACCAACCAATTGATCATGTGTTAATACCGTCAAACCACAACGAATCTATCAACTTACAAGGATGCAAGGTTTTGCAGATGACCTAACTCTTTCGGGATGTCTCCAAAAAGCTTGTTATTGGACAAGTCACTAAAAGAACGAAAAATAATATTTAGAGACATATCTAGTTAATGGAAATGTTCAAGTTATATGGCACTCAAGAGATTGTAAACGCACAGGATTTGTATGCTTCTGAGATTTCCAAACTCTTCTTGTAATGTTCCATCAAGCTGGTTGTGACTCAAATTCCTGAACAAACACTTAGCAAAATTAAAATTATCAAATATGTATGAGGCACTGATATTATGTTTAGAGCGTGTCCCGAATTCGATACGATACATAGGATACATATCTTAGGAATGCTTGTTTAGAAGTTGATTAAAAAAACCACTACAAAATTAATGAAAAGCTAAACAAAATGAAGAAAAACTACCAAAAAAGAAGAAAAACCACTAAAAAAGGTTTTGTTTTATGATTTTTAATATTTATTGTTTTGTTCTTGTAGTATTATTATGTATGGTTTGGTCTTTATATATTTAATATTTGTGCACATCCCTTCTATATACCCGTATCCTAATTTATTTTTAAATGATGCAGATATGTATCCCGTATCTGTTTATCCGTACCCACGTATGTGTACCCGTGCAATCTATGTCAATACGCTTTTAGATATATATACGCCTTACAGGGTAAGAAGATGCTCCAGATCACCAACGGAACCAGGAAGAACAACTGAAAATTCATTATTAGAAAGATCTCTGGAAAAAAATGAAAAAATATATATCAGAAAAAGGGTTACTGCTAAGAGGCAATGAAGTGCATGAGCTGATGTTTTCGGGTATTGGACCTTCGAGTAAGTTATTTTCAAGATTCCTGATAAGATCAGTAGACAATCCTTCAGAAAGATAATCAATGAGCTGTTAACTGTAATTTTAAGATTGTTAAGATTCAAAAAATTGAGAACAGGGGTTTAAAATGCCTCACAATTCAAAAAGCTGATCCAATTTGCCCAGCTCCACTGGAATTTGACGAACGAGTTGATTGTCATTCAGTCGCCTAAACACATAGAACCAAAAAAACTATAGAAAGCAAAGCTAAAAGGGACAAGTAAAGAGCAACACTAAAACTATGACTACTTACAAATAACTAAGCTTCGACATATTTCTGAGTTCAGGTGGAATTGAACCTATAAGCTTGTAACCATAGAAATACCTGATACAAAAGACAGGACTTAGACCTCAAAAAGGTAATCCTAATTCTCTAAAGACCTAAATATCATTCAGCTGTGAACTTATAGATTTCCGGTGTAAGAAAACATTAAATGAAGCACCAATATTAACATTATATCACCACAACTATCTGAACCCTAGAATTAAAGCTCTAGTCGAAATACAGAGAAGAAGAGAAAAGAACTGAGGGAGAATGGAATATTTAGCATTCTACGCAAACAAAAGAGCCTTCTCATATTATGTTGAAATTGAAAATGTGCATCAAACAATCATCCCAAAACAACTCCAAATTACCAGAACAAAAAAGAAAGGGCTAG
Source organism: Gentiana macrophylla (assembly GCA_026214975.1). Classification (NCBI taxonomy): domain Eukaryota; kingdom Viridiplantae; phylum Streptophyta; class Magnoliopsida; order Gentianales; family Gentianaceae; genus Gentiana; species Gentiana macrophylla. Next base: position 79,044,365 of record CM047812.1, read on the forward strand.
GAATCAAAACCTGCATTGTTCAGGGTATAGGATAAGCCGTTGCAGCCACGAGCCGTAACTCTGAGCTTGAGAAAAGGTTGCTGGCGCTGATCTAGGAGCTATCGCATCCTACAAGCGGAGGCCTCTGTTAAGGTGAGCACCTGCTTCTTGACGGCCGGTGCTATTTTCCGGACACCAGATTTGAGGATCGACAGCGAAGATGATGAAATCGAACCTGACATGCGTGAAATTGGTTCGTGCTCTGTTTTTGGGGTTAGTCTTTTTCCTCTCCTCGTATAAGACTAACCCCTGTTTTTGGGTTAGGGTTGAGAATGATTTTGGGGGTAATAATGATTTTTGAAATGTCTTTTTAACTGTAATGTTAAAAAATATATAATAAAAAAATTTAAAATTTATCAAATAATGAGGAGATCTTTTTCTATATATGGAATAATGAGAAGATTTTCTTATCAACAATGAGGAGCAAATGCAAATTGGCCATTAATTTCATAACTCCTCATTAAAACTATCATTTAATGACGAAAATTATACTCATCATTAAATTCTCCTCATTAAATATAGTTATTCTGTAGTGACATCACTAGTCCCGATAGTTTGTGTGTTCAACGAAGTCCCTCCACTCTTGGTGCCCCTTAAAGGCCAGCAGAATTATTCATTTTATACCGACAACACCACACATCACGATATTGTCTTGTGCCTTACCAAGAACCTTGATGTTTTTAACTACATAAGTACGTATGCTATTAATCATTAACTAGACACCTAAGTGTTTTCAAGGCAAGTGCTAACTTATACTTCTACTCCCTCACTTAGATAGCTAGACACAACAAGCCTACCATATACACAGACATTGATGGATACTAATTCATCAAAGCACGAGGCCAATCATGCTCTTCCGACGATCCCGAACTTCAAATTTAAGGAAGAATCCATTCGGTGGCACTGGAACTAAACGCATCAGAAACTTAATCATGGATTTGTTAAGTATTTTAAACCATTTTAGATTATACAAGTGACCATATCCCAAATTTAAGCATTAAAAATAACATGTCCGAAAATTCATGTTCAAGCATGGGCTTGGACTTCCAGGTCTATACCTCAACAATAAAAGACAGGTTGAGGCATGGGCCTGTCTTTTAAGGCATGTGTCCGAAAACTAGTTGTTTCTAGTTTTTATTTTGTTTAAGTTCAAGCATGGCCTGACTTTTTAGGCATGTTCCCGCAAACCGCCTGCATTTTTCGTTCTGTGCGAATTCCATCTTTTTCCAAGCCCAAAATCAGACTTTTTACACTTCAAAACATTAGGAAATCATATACTAATCATACCATGACATCTCATACTTCAAGCAACAATAAATATCATGAATTCCACAAAAACTAACACCAAATTTACCTAACCTAAACATCATAAAACATAAATTGTTCAACAAGAAAACCCTTATACTTGTGATCCAAAGCAAAAGCAAGCACAACAAGCCAAAAACGCCAATCAACTGCAACAACTTCTGAGACCTTCAACCAAAACCTATTTGATCCACAATTAGACTAGAATTAATTCTGATCAAGGGCTTCTAAACTATCAGAACAACGAATTGATGAACTTAAAGCAACCAAATTAGTCCAGAACTTGAAGATTCTACCTTTCATGAACTTGCAAATCTTGATATCAAAACGAAGCCCTTCTCACGCTGATTCTGCTTCTCTAATTGATTCTGAAAACCGATGAACAACTTGTGAGAATTTTGAAAGATTCCATTTGCTCCCATTTCGGACTTTGAGAGAACAGACTTCGAACTATTTTTGTAATTCCTTCTTTTTGATAAATCCCTTGTATAATGGGAAATTTTATTTTCCAAATAAAACTTCTCATTATAACCTCTCTCTCTCTTTTTAAAATTAAATCCATAATTAAATAAATATAATATTCCGATTTTGTGCAAAATGACACGTTTGCCCTTTCTAAAAAATCAAAATATTGTAATATATGACCTCAACGATATGCATGCAATATTGACAGTGGTTTTAGAGAATTTATGACTAAAGAAAAACTGACTAACACAACGAAAGACTATTGTTTTATTGATGAATAAAAATGATATAATGCATCTCTTTTACATGTGATATTTTTGGATACAATCTCCACTCCGACGGTTTTTCGGGAGTCCATAGTTGTGATATTTTTTTAGGGAATCTCCACTCCAACACACATCTTTTCCGCGGCTCTTCCTAAGTCCTTTTGTTTTTGTGGGATTCGGTGTTTTCCAATGGCTTTCGATTCTTGACTTCTGGTGCACATCTTTCAACTCTTTCATTAGTCAAACGAAGTTTTTTTGATGACATTTGCCTCCAATTGCGATTAATGCAATTGATCTATTTTTTCGATCACACCTGAAAAATACACATAAAATGGACAACAAAAGAAAATATTGAAGCTATATGTAAATACTGCATACTTTTAGGGATTTCCCTTGGGCAAGAACTCTTTGGTGTTTGAGTTTACCTCGGGAGAGTTGGGTAATTTTTTTGGGGCAACAACAGTCCGGGACTGGATTCATTTGAACCTTACTCGGCAGGTTACTCCACTATTAAGCACCACGGAGTGGAAGTATACCTGGTGGGAAACTCTATATGGAATCTGAATGTAAAGGAATCGATGTATTCATGGCAACAAAGAATATAGGCCTCGACCTCAGTTTTTCTGTCACAGTGGTGGAACGAGCAAAGAATCTTCGACTAGCTTGGGATGAGTTATTTTGATTATTTTTAAAATTTTGATGTATAGCTCTTTTTAGCTTTCTTGATGTAATTCGAAGACTCTTGGGTTGCCTTTTGGTTGTGGAAACAAAGTGATTCGTTCTCTGGAAAAAAAAAAAAGATGTAACCAAAAATTAAAAATGGAATTAACGCATTATGGAGCTAAAAGAATTTTTTTTTGCTTCAACGGTGGGTTGAGGGGATTGTAATGGTAGGATAGATCTGATGTGGGGAAGTTTAAGATGGTTTTATTTTCGAAAGAGAATATTTAATTATATATGGGGGGACGAGGCTATGAAACCGAGTTATGCTGAAAAAAACAATTTAAACGTCGGTGAACAGAATTTGGGATCAAACAAGATGATGGAACAGGAAATTTGGATGTTTTGGTTGTATTTAGCAGAGGGGATAGGTTTAGAGGGGATGCAATTATACTTGACGTTTAATTGGTTGGATAATTTGTGTTTATGTATGAGGGATACTAGGACAGGTAGGTACGGATCCTGATTGTGGATTGGACGACTTTTTTTTTATCGGGCAAGGGATCACCAATATTAAGGCTAACGAATTCTTGCATGTGTGGCTCTGATTCCATAATGAAAAACAGAAGAGCACAACAAAAGACTCTGAAAATGTTGTTTTATTGATAAATAAAAATGATACAATACATCTCATTTATATATAGGAGAGAAATTAGATAATAATCCAATCCAAAAATAAATAAATCTAATGATAAACTTTTTTCTTATCTCTTGAATTGATATATTTCAAACATTAATCATATTTATAGTAGCTTTCTCTATTTATTTTGACATTCATCATTATTTCAAATATCTTGACATTATTTTCTAAAAATGACAACAACAATCGCAATATAGATAAATAGGATAATTTCTAAATCATATATTTAATTAATAAAAAATAATTAAATGATGTGAATCAACTTTATAATCATTTTACCATTGATTTATCTTGTAATATGAGCTCAATTGATGGTTTTATCTTATGAACAAATCGTGCGCGCTAAATGGGTTTTTTTACATTTCGTGGTTCGTGATTGCGATGTTGAATATTTCTTATGTTATTCGATCTTTGGCAGAATATATGGAAGAGTAGCGTGCTGAGAAGGTTTCCCGAGCTTGAGAAATGATTAAGGGACAGAGAATCGAGTCGAGTTGCAGGTCGAGATTTTAGTTAGTGTTTGCAAGAACATAATTTTATTAGTCAGAATTCGAACTATGTGATTAGAAGGCTTAGTGGACAATTTAGTCCAATAAGAACTGAAGAGTCAATAGACGTGGGCTACCAAGTTTCCGGCCCATCGCTATAGAAGCCCACCGGCAAGCCGGTGGCCTAGATTATGCAATTATGCCCTAAGTCGGCAATAGCATTTGTTTGGAGTATCATAATTAGACTCTAGGTCGGTTTTTAATGGTATGTATATTAAAGCAAATTACGAATTGTAATAGGCATACCTTGATACTTTTCCAAACAAAAGATTGCCTTTGAACAACTTTAGTATACATTTGCTTTTATTGAAACAATTTTCCGGTGTTCTAGTCTTTATTCGAAAGGGCTCTAATTACGCATCGTGGAATCGTGTGAATCATCATTTAGAAGAAGGTATTTGATATTCCGTTTATACGATGCTAGAGTAGAGTCTTTGTTAATCAAATCATGTAAGATTAATTCGAACCCATTATATGATGCAATTAGATTCGTATGTGAGTTTCAAAAATCAGATACATGCCCCGTATATGCCGACTCGATGGTGGTCAAGCTACAGGGTTTTGAATCTGAACGTTCTGCTCTTTAATTTTCTTATCGGTGCTGAATGTATGTCATGTCTAAAATCAGGCCAATTTTATGAATGTCATCGTAAATGGTTTCTTAGGATCTGCTCGTTGAAGGAATAGTTAAGACGTATATAACTAGATCGCCATATAACTAGACGTATATGATCATTAGGGAGGTTTTCCATACTTGTAAGGGAATCCAATTGAGTTAGTTGATGCACGTTTGGCCAATATATAGTTTGGTCCTGCCAAACCTTTGAATTGAACGTTGGGTTTCGTTGAAAAGATATATAAGCATACAATGCGCAGAAAGACTATTGCCAACGGGAAATTCCGTTGTGGGGTCCCGTCCTGTAGAAACCTAGATGGAAACCTAAGATCTTTTATATGATAAAATGGGGATTCAAAATGGTGATGTCACATCAGAATTTTCTATTTCCTATTGTAGATTTTCATCGAAAGAGTTAAGTGATTATGCAAAAGCAAAAGATGTTATTGCCACAAAATTGACCTCTTTTTGTGTTAAAGTATTTAAAATATTAATTATCTATCATTCCATCGGCTTAAGCTAGCCTTTTGGAGACGTGGTATTTAACATTATGTGATTTGAAAAGAGAAATTTGAAAAGATAAATGAATCAACAATATATATATATATATATATATATATATATATATATAATATATATATATATATATATATATATTGTGTCCATTATTATATATAAGTACCCTTCAATACATTTTCCAACACATCTTGTCCATGACATGCATGTATGTAGGTGTGTATATGGGATGAAGAATCACCACAAACTCAAAGTAAATAAAATTAGAAGCATGTCCCTTCGGTGCCTGATGGGGAGCCAGGTGGGGGAAGACAACTGCATTCAGGTGCTTTCGCACACTCATCATCATTACTCTCAAAAATGCATGTCCCTTCGCATTCAAAATCCTTGTATTTCCTTGATACAAAGGTTGTTTGGAAGCTTTTTTCACTAACAAACATATTGCCTGCAGGGGATTCCTTAGCTCCAACTGATTAATCAAGTAAGAACATTAACATAATTTAGATTCAAATATAAGCAATTAAAGAGCTAGAATTAATTAACTAATCTCTCCGTCCCGTATTATAAGTTATTTTGGCTTTTTCACACAGATTAAGAAAAATCGTAAATGAGTTATTTTTTAATATTTCAAGGCAAAATATTGTATCGTTTTTTGGGATAATATTGCGTTGTTTAGTGTGAAAGTGAAAACAATACATTAATCATGTATTGAAATGTGAGAAGAACTTATATTTTAGGACACCATAAAAATGTTAAAAGGATTTATATTGTGGGACGAAGGGAGTACATCTAAAAAAGAATTATAACCTGCAGTTATGATGAAAATGAGCATGAGAAGAATGTAGATATTCCTAGCCATATATCTTATTTATTATTGCTTTGTATATTTTGTGAGTTCTTTATGTTAATTATGTAATAGATGATCGATCATATGATTTATAGCAAATCGATAATCCGATATCAAGTAGTTGTCAATGAAACAAATTAATAACAACGAAAATTGCTATATGAATATTGACAAAAATAAATATGTAAATAAATATAATCATAACACACCTACCCTCCTCCTTCTTCTATTTTCTTTTTCTTTTTAATTAGATAGACATAATCATACCAAATCTGGTATTTTAAAATTTCTTTTGTCAAGAACGTCTCAATTAACTACAACACAACCCTAAAGTTTGGAAAATTCAAGAGTTAATTCATGTTTCTACCCCTAGTATATAAATTCTCAATCCCACAAAATTTAAAACATATATAATAATAATAAAAAAAAAAAATAACCCATGTGTTATATACTACTACGTACCAAAATGTAATTCTCTTTAGCTTTTTCAATTTTTCCTATAATATAAGTCCATTTAGAATACAAACAGAGCATTTACTACATTTTCTTCATTTTAGCCCTAATATATTATTAATTCACCTACTTTACAGCTATTACATTAATGAGAGTCAAAAGTATTCTAGACTTTAATTTACCATTAAAATTAATAACACATAATTCTCTATCTGTGTGAAAAAATCAAAATGGACTTATTTAATTAAAAGATAAAAAGATTTTTTGTAAAACTCACAAATTGAGTTTCAAAGCTCAACTACAAAATCATCAAAGTAACGCTTTTTTTTTTTCGTTTTCTACTCATTATATGTATTTTTTCAACCTCAAATGTTGTTTTTTTTTTCTAAATCCGAAGAGTAATTTTTCTTTCCTTTGTGATAATGTCGAAATTATCACGGTGTAAATAACGGAGGTTTGTGGTGAATATCTGGTGGTGCACGGTGGAGATAAAGGATTTCGCGATGGTCGGAAAGCTATGAAGATGCTGGAGCACCACTAGAGAGAAAAGGGCAGCAAGTGTCTACTTTTCATAAATTGTATATATATGTAAGTGTTACATTGAGTCTCTATATAAAGGCGAGCCACTAATTAGAGTTAAGCCAACGACAATAAGACATAATTATGTACGATACGACACTAATCAGGCTAACAGCTATCTAGCAGGCCGATAAGGCGCGGACCCAATAGCCATGTCATTTCTTGTGTCTTTGTCTTGTCGTCCTCGTATAGTAGCATGCTCACCTTGATACTGCGGGCTCGATCCATTAGCCTGAGGGATAGGCGGGCCAGCCCCTTATGCCTTTCTTAGTGCCATGGAAGGTGGTCAGTAGGTCCTAGACGGGGCCATTAGCTCGCAGTCCCGATTCGGCTTGCGTATATGCGGACTGCGTTGGCTGGAGGCCATGTCCACTGTTTAGATCGCTAGGTGGACACGAATAAGGATACGCAAGACGATTCACGGTTTAGGCATGTCAATGTCCCCCTACGCCGTGCCTTGCGCATTTTATTGAGATGTGAGGCGAGGAGTAAAGTTTTCTCACGGATCGATTACCTCGAAATACCGTGATGGTTTTCTATGTGGCAGACTAGCTTTGAATGGATGCCAGACTTTAGTCGGTCTTTGATGGCTTTTATTTCGTTAAACGACTCACCGTTGGATCGTTCGATGAAGCGCAGGCGAGCGGGCACGTTATTATGAAGTAGACGGTCTTATGGTGCGAGCTATAGGCGGGCGATCTTATAGGGCAGCGCACTATGAAGAGGACCGGTATTATGGCGCCGTGCTATGAAGCAGACGGTCTTTTGGCGCCGCGCTATTAAGCGGACGGTCTTATGGTGCCGTGCTATAATGCGGATGGTCTTATGGCGCCGCGCTATTAAGTGAACAGTCATATATGGAGCCGCGCTATTAAGAGGACGGTCTTATGGAGCCGCGCTATGAAGCAGAAGGTCTTATGGTGACGCGTTATTAGGCTAACGGTCTTATGGTGCCACGCTATGAAGCAGAAGGTCTTATGGTGCCGCGCTATTAGGCTAACGGTCTTATGGTTGGCGGAGGGACGCCTCTTTATGGGGCTGATTCTGCCATTAATATCGATAACGGTTGAGTACAAGATTTGAGGAGACGTTTCCACTACGTGCTGATCGTGACGGTTGACATAAAAGGTTGTGGCCTCTGATTGGTTGGGCTGTTTCGATAACCATCCCATAATGATGGCGGTTTCAAATTTTGAAATTTGAAAAGCGTGCCCAAATCTAAACCGTTGGATCATCTCAATCTCGGCCTATATATAGGGGAAACCCTTAAACACTTTTCGGATATCGCGTTTTAGGATTTTGGTGAATCTCATGGCTTTGTTTAAGGTTCCGGCAAAAACTTGAGGGTTCCGGCAAAAACGTATTTCATAACACTCCTGCCCTCCTCCTTCTTCTATTTTCTTTTTCTTTTTAATTAGATAGACATAATCATACCAAATCTGGTATTTTAACATTTCTTTTGTCAAGAACGTCTCATTTAACTACAACACAACCCTAAAGTTTGGAAAATTCAAGAGTTAATTCATGTTTCTACCCCTAGCATATAAATTCTCAATCCCACAAAATTTTAAACATATATAATAATGAAAAATAAAAAAAATAACCCATGTGTTATATACTACTACGTACCAAAATGTAATTCTCTTTAGCTTTTTGAATTTGTCCTATAATATAAGTCCATTTAAAATATCAATAGAGCATTTATTACATTTTTCTTCCTTTTACCCCTAATATATTATTAATTCACATACTTTAATTGGTTGGATAATTTGTGTTTATGTATGAGGGATACTAGGACAGGTAGGTACGGATCCTGATTGTGGATTGGACGACTTTTTTTTCTCGGGCAAGGGATCACCAATATTAAGGCTAACGAATTCTTGCATGTGTGGCTCTGATTCCATAAGGAAAAACAGAAGAGCACAACAAAAGACTCTGAAAATGTTGTTTTATTGATGAATAAAAATGATACAATGCATCTCATTTATATATAGGAGAGAAATTAGATAATAATCCAATCCAAAAATAAATAAATCTAATGATAAACTTTTTTCTTATCTCTTGAATTGATATATTTCAAACATTAATCATATTTATAGTAGCTTTATCTATTTATTTTGACATTCATCATTATTTCAAATATCTTGACATTATTTTCTAAAAATGACAACAACAATCGCAATATAGATAAATAGGATAATTTCTAAATCATATATTTAATTAATAAAAAATAATTAAATGATGTGAATCAACTTTATAATCATTTTACCATTGATTTATCTTGTAATATGAGCTCAATTGATGGTTTTATCTTATGAATAAATCGTGAATAAATCTAATGATAAACTTTTTTCTTATCTCTTGAATTGATATATTTCAAACATTAATCATATTTATAGTAGCTTTATCTATTTATTTTGACATTCATCATTATTTCAAATATCTTGACATTATTTTCTAAAAATGACAACAACAATCGCAATATAGATAAATAGGATAATTTCTAAATCATATATTTAATTAATAAAAAATAATTAAATGATGTGAATCAACTTTATAATCATTTTACCTTTGATTTATCTTGTAATATGAGCTCAATTGATGGTTTTATCTTATGAATAAATCGTGAATAAATCTATTGATAAACTTTTTTTTTATCTCTTGAATTGATATATTTCAAACATTAATCATATTTATAGTAGCTTTATCTATTTATTTTGACATTCATCATTATTTCAAATATCTTGACATTATTTTCTAAAAATGACAACAACAATCGCAATATAGATAAATAGGATAATTTTTAAATCATATATTTAATTAATAAAAAATAATTAAATGATGTGAATCAACTTTATAATCATTTTACCATTGATTTATCTTGTAATATGAGCTCAATTGATGGTTTTATCTTATGAATAAATCGTGCGCGCTAAATGGGTTTTTTTACATTTCGTGGTTCGTGATTGCGATGTTGACTCTCATTGTTATTTATCGAGAAAACAGAATATTTCTTATGTTATTCGATCTTTGGCAGAATATATGGAAGAGTAGCGTGCTGAGAAGGTTTCCCGAGCTTGAGAAATGATTAAGGGACAGAGAATCGAGTCGAGTTGCGGGTCGAGATTTTAGTTAGTGTTTGCAAGAACATAATTTTATTAGTCAGAATTCGAACTAGGTGATTAGAAGGCTTAGTGGACAATTTAATCAAATAAGAACTGAAGAATCAATAGACGTGGGCTACCAAGTTTCCGGCCCGTCGCTATAGAAACCCACTGGCAAGCCGGTGGCCTAGATTATGCAATTATGCCCTAAGTCGGAAATAGCATTTGTTTGGAGTATCATAATTAGACTCTAGGTCGGTTTTTAACGGTATGTATATTAAAGCAAATTACGAATTGTAATAGGCATACCTTGATACTTTTCCAAACAAAAGATTGCCTTTGAACAACTTTAGTATACATTTGCTTTTATTGAAACAATTTTCCGTGTTCTAGTCTTTATTCGAAAGGGCTCTAATTACGCATCGTGTGAATCATCATTTAGAAGAAGGTATTTGCTATTCTCTAATCGTACCTATAACTATTCATCAATTCTGTTTGTTTATTTCTTGGTAACCATGATTTAATTATAGCATTTCCGTTTATACGATGCTAGAGTAGAGTCTTTGTTAATCAAATCATGTAAGATTAATTCGAACCCATTATATGATGCAATTAAATTCGTATGTGAGTTTCAAAATCAGATACATGCCCCGTATATGCCGACTCGGTGGTGGTCATGCTACAGGGTTTTGAATCTGAACATTATGCTCTTTAATTTTCTTATCGGTGCAGAATGTATGTTGTGTCTAAAATCTGGCCAATTTTATGAATGTCATCGTAAATGGTTTCTTAGGATCTGCTCGTTGAAGAAATAGTTAAGACGTATATAACTAGATCGCCGTATAATATCGCCATATGAGATGGACGGTCCCATTAGTGATGTTTTCCATACTTGTAAGGGAATCCAATTGAGTTAGTTGATGTGCCGTTTGGCCAATATAGTTTGGTCATGCCAAACCTTTGAATTGAACGTAGGGTTTCGTTGAAAAGATATATAAGCATACAATGCGCAGAAAGACTATTGTCAATGGGAAATTCCGTTGTGGGGTCCCGTCCTGTAGAAACCTAAATAAACCTAAGAGCTTTAATATGATAAAATGAGGATTCAAAATGGTGATGTCACATCAAAATTTTCTATTGCCTATTAAAGATTTTCATCGAAAGAGTTGAGTGATTATGCAATAGCAAAAGATGTTATTGCCACAACATTGACCTCTTTTTGTGTTAAAGTATTTAAAATATTAATTATCTATCATTCCATTGGCTTAAGCTAGCCTTTTGGAGACGTGTTATTTAACATTATGTGATTTGAAAAGAGAAATTTGAAAAGCATAAATGACATCAACAATATATATATTGTGTCCATTATTATATATAAGTACGTTTCAATACATTTTCCAACACATCTTGTCCATGACATGCATGTATGTAGGTGTGTATATGGGATGAAGAATCACCACAAACTCAAAGTAAATAAAATTAGAAGCATGTCCCTTCGGTGCCTGATGGGGAGCCAGGTGGGGGAAGACAACTGCATTCAGGTGCTTTCGCACACTCATCATCATTACTCTCAAAAATGCATGTCCCTTCGCATTCAAAATCCTTGTATTTCCTTGATACAAAGGTTGTTTGGAAGCTTTTTTCACTCACAAACATATTGCCTGCAGGGGATTCCTTAGCTCCAACTGATTAATCAAGTAAGAACATTAAAATAATTTTGATTCAAATATAAGCAATTAAACAGCTAGAATTAATTAATCACTCTTTCCGTCCCTATTATAACTTTATAAGTCATTTTGGCTTTTTCACACAGATTAAGAAAAATCATAAATGAGTTACTTTTTAATATTTCAAGGCAAAATATTGTATCGTTTTTTGGGAGTGACTTATAATATTGCGTTGTTTAGTGTGAAAGTGAAAACAATGCATTAATCTTGTATTGAAATGTGAGAAAAACTTATATTTTAGGACACCACAAAAAAATTAAAATAACTTATATTGTGGGACGAAGGGAATACATCTAAAAAAGAATTATAACCTGCAGTTATGATGAAAATGAGCATGAGAAGCATGTAGATATTCCTAGCCATATATCTTATTTATTATTGCTTTGTATATTTTGTGAGTTCTTTATGTTAATTATGTAATAGATGATCGATCATATGATTTATAGCAAATCGATAATCCGATATCAAGAAGTTGTCAATGAAACAAATTAATAACAACGAAAATTACTATATGAATATTTACAAAAATAAATAAGTAAATAAATATAACCATAACACACCTGCCCTCCTCCTTCTTCTATTTTCTTTTTCTTTTTATTTAGATAGACATAATCATACCAAATCTGGTATTTTAACATTTCTTTTGTCAAGAACGTCTCAATTTACTACAACACAACCCTAAAGTTTGGAAAATTCAAGAGTTTATTCATGTTTCTACCCTTAGTATTTAAATTCTCAACCCTACAAAATTTAAAACATATATAAGAATAAAAAATAAAAAAAATATAACCCATGTGTTATATACTACTCCATACCAACATGTAATTCTCTTTAACTTTTTGAATTTGTTCTATAATATAAATCCATTTAAAATATCAATAGAGCATTTATTACATTTTTCTTCCTTTTATTTCTAATATGTTATTAATTTATCTATTTTACAGCTATTACATTAATGAGAATCAAAAGTATTCTAGACTTTTACCATTAAAATTAATAACACCTAATTCTTAATCTGTGTGAAAAAAAAATCAAAACGGACTTATTTAATACTTTTTTTTAACTTAAACAACAATTTTATTAAAAGGTAAAAAGATTTTTGTAAAACTCACGAACTGAGTTTCAAAGCTCAAATACAAAATCATCAAAGTAGCGCTTATCTTTTTCGTTTTTCTACTCATCATATGTATTTTTTCAACCTCAAATGTTGTTTTTTTTTCTAAATCCGAAGAGTAATTTTTCTTTCCTTTGTGATAATGTCGAAATTATCACGGTGTAAATAGCGGTGGTTTGTAGTGATCTGGCGGTGTATTTGTATAAAATCCGGTAGTGCATGGCGGAGATAAGGAATTCGCGGTGGTCGGAAAGCTATGAAGATGCTGGAGCACCACTAGAGAGAAAAGGGCAACAAGTCCATCAGCTTCTATGGGTCCCCAACGCACCCGTACCAGCCTTTGTCCTAGCGATCAACAGGCTAAGATGGGAGATGCCAACCCCTTGATAGACGGGGTTGATCAAATTGCCTCGTTGTAGATTTTGAGTCATTCCAGAGCCACAAGAACACGAGACATGTTGCCCGGGCGTCAAATTAGACGATTATGGTACGATTTTGCCTGACATTCTACAAGACCAAATGCTACTTTGGTACGGGAGTTCTATACGCATATGGTGCATAATCCGGATGCTACTTTTGCCATGGTCCGTGGAGTCAAGGTTGACTTCACCGTTGAACGCATTCTGGGTCATTTCGGTGTCACAAATGCACCTGTAGGCCCTGATGAGTATGACTCTTCTTCTGACATCCATGATATGGAGCGGATGCAGATGATTGCTGATTATTTTTGGGTTGTTTGGCATAGAAATTCGATGAATGCCCCTACTATTTTTCAAGAGAACGACCTGTCGTAGGACAGGAAGATGGTTCATATGTTTGTTTGCTCGCATTGTTTGCCGACCGATCCATAATGCTTCCGTTACGCCAACTGTATTCGCCCTATCGCTCAGGACTCCGAGCACAAGCTGTTGTCGTACGGCCACATGATTGATATGTTTGATGTGGAAAATGAGGTACCGGTTCTAGTCAACAATGTTTGGGAGGAGCCCAAGCCTATTCTGAGTTCAGTCTAGGTTACCCTTGGGAATCGACGAGTTGCACAGGCAGAGAGGCACGAGCGTACCCCGATTCAAGGTTGTTCTATATCTCAGAGAGAGATCAAAGAGGATACTGACTGAGAGATTGTGGCCTACACCGCTAGGTGGATTACTTGATGGATCAGTTAGGCTTTCCTCCATATGCCCCTCCACCAAGAGCTGCCCCACATCACGGCGCATTGTCCTTCTAGTTCTTCACCACCTCTTGCTTTTGAGCTTCAGGCTGATCCAAAGGAGGATTATTACTTTTCTGATTCCGATGACTAGTTTTTTACTTTCTGCTTGTTGTTTTTCCATTACTTTTTTCTTTTTCTTTTATTTCCAACTATAGTTTTGCTCTGTATGGATTTGGTCTTATTATTATTAATCTAATGATTTTCGGCTTAATTTGTTTAGGAGTTATTTCATTTCTTTTTACTTCCGCCATTGTTATTCTATTGGTAAGTGTTATCCCGAGTATCTCGTTATGTTTAGTATGAGATTTATTGTAGATTTTGCGGATTCCATTTTCGAGACAATTGACACATAGTCGACGAACCATATTACGCCGCTCCAAACTATCTTTTCATCATTGAGGACAATGTTTCGATTGAGGGGGGGGCATGTCACTTAGATTTTGACATTGTATTTTGCTAATTAATCAATTATCTTGATTCCTTTTTGACGCATTTTTCACCGCTTTTTCTTTTGATTCATTTTCGACAGGACTGTAAAAGAAATTAATCTTTGATCTTTTGGAGCTAATTAATTACACATTTGTTTCACGGAAGAATATATGAAAATTATGCCAACTTTTGAAGTAGTTGCGTATTAACCGTATATTCTATTTATGAACCGCCCCATTAAGCACGTATAACTCACTTTCGTCAGTATGTATAGCTGACCTCGGTTTTCCGAGTTTGTTCTACCTATGGTCATTTAGGTAAAGCTGTGGATTTTTTAAGGGCTAAGGATTTACGGATTTGGTAGTTTGTCAAATTGAGCGGACCGAACGTAAGGATAAATAGATTTTTGAGTGTGTCCAACCTGCCAAAAATCGAAGAGCAAAACAATTAAAAATATATATTCTCTTTGGCAAGAGGGAAGCAAATCCGGAACGTAAGACGTACGACCCTCGCATAAAATAAGCATAATGAGTTAAACACGAGCCTTAGAGTAGTACTCGGTTCTCGATCCGCCTTGCCCAGATGACTTGACCTATAAATTCAATGGGTAATGAGCCATAAGGACAAAAGTATTTCAAAAATATGGGAATAGGACAGATTTCAAAAAATGTTGCATCACGGACAAAATTGTAGTCAAAAATACCAATTAACCCTCATTATCAAACAAATTCTGCTGAGCATTACGTAATTCACATGATTGCCCTAAAATTCGGGTTAGGAAGTTGAAACTTTCACGTTCTCTGTGATTTCAAAAACCAGGAGCGGAATTCATCGCAAAAATTGCCCGAGAATTCAGGAGTATGCAATCGTTTTCCCTAATTTGCAAGGATTTATACTCAATCGAACAGATGTCGAAGCTATACGATCTCAAATAAGCTTCCAATTCTGGAAATTTCGATTTCTTCAAAAAATTAGGGTTCAAATTCACCTTTGCATCTTCTTTTCACCTATTCAGAGAACCAAATCAAGTGAATCAAGTGCTCGAAATGGCGAAAACAAGATTGAAGGCAGCTGAGAGGCAAAAAACTGAGGGACGTATTACTAAGTATAAGTAAGTACTAAATCGATGAATTCACAGCTCTGATTTCCTTCATTTACTAAACGAGATTTATATCATTTTGATTGCTTTTTAGTGAACGTTTACTAAAATTCACTATAATATGTACTGAATTTTTACTTGGAATCATGGTGATATTGTTAGGATTTTTTATTGCAGCAAGTTTTAGTACTCACATTCATTGCTATGTTTCGATTAAACTAGTGGATGAGAAATCTATCAGCTCGATTGCTTTCTCAGTGAGAAATCAAAGAGAAATATGTTTATACAAAGTGAATGTATGCAAAACTGTATTCACTGTATATTTTGTGTGCTTTGTGGAACATATGTGTTAGGATGTGCTTATGATTTTCACTAAACTTTGTTGTAATATGCATTCATTTTTCTGTAATATGCATTTACTTTTTACATGCAATCATGATGATGTTGTTTAGCTGTTTTATAGCAGCAAGTTTTACGGTTTTTTACTCAAATTCACAGTAATATGCAATCAATTTTTACATCGAATAATAGTGATGTTGTTAGGGTTTTTTATTGCACCAACCTTTAGTAGTAATACTCACTACTATTTTTCCCTGAATTTAGTGGACAAGAAATCGATAAGCTCTATTGCTTTCTCAGTGAGAAATCACAGAGAATTGTGTTTGTTCACAGTGAATGTTTAGAAACTGTATTCACTATAATTTCCAGTGATTTGTGCAACATATATGCTATGATGTGATTATGATTTTCACTCAAATTTATTTTTAATAAAACACTTGTGGTTATGTTGGACTTAATTGAACACAAGATCAGTGATTGATAGTATCTAGGTTTTCTAGTTCACTTACCCAAAGATTTAACACGTTTCACTTGTGTTTTGCTTTGTATGTCAGTGAGATATGTACAAAAAGTCTGATTCACTAAGTCAAGTATTCAATATTAACAGAAATTCACTTTACCATTTATTCAGTGTTTATATACATTCATGCTGATGCTATTTAAATTCAAAAAGTCTGATTCCTTAGTTGTCATCACTGCCTACTTTAGACTATATTTGCACATAAAAGACTTATTATATGAAGTGTTAAACATTAAAGTAGCTAATTGTCTTACCTTTGTTTGTCAGTTTTATGATGTAGTTGCTAAAATCTTGATTAAATAAGAAAATTCACTAAGCCAAATGTTGAATGCTAACTCAAATTCACTTTTACATGCATTCATGTTGATGTTGTTTAAATTCAAGTGATTCTGTAACGCCCCGTTCCCGGACACCGAGTCCTTATCCGGAAATGAAACGTTCGGCACGTATAAAATAAAGGTAAATTCACTTTATATGTAAGCCTCTACTACGTCGTATCAAACAAAAGCAAATGGAAGCAAAAACTCGGGTATAAAATTTCTAAACGTTTAAGAATAGAAAAGAGAAAATCTAAAAGCGGAAATGTAAATTTATTACATTTGAGAAAGTACGAAAAAAATCCCAAAAGGAAAGTGATACACGTCTCGAAAGACCAAAAGTCTACCTCAAAAGTATCAAAGAAATCCAAATGTAAAAGTAAAGCTGTAAATGATAAGTCTTCAACGAGCGCCGTCAAACGTCGTCGTCGAACTCCTCCTCGAAAACCTATTCGTCTTCCCATCCCCAAACACATAAAAAACATGCATTTGAGGTAAGTACAACGTACTTAATAAGAAAGAGAAGCTATGATAACAACTGTAGTTCATAAGGAAAAGATATTTAATTTGATTGGTTTTTTATGTGAGACCGACTCAATCTAGGGTTCATTTCATGTCCATCAACACGAATTGACTAAACGCGTTTCTACTTAGCTTATCTATGTTACAACCGCACTCAAGAGGGCACTTCTGCGCATCCACTTCAAAGCAGAGTCCCTCCGTACTTAGGGTCATTATGACCTACGGAGTTCTTCCACCTCAGGAACACTCTTTTGCAACATATTAGTGGATCACACCAATATCCACGAAGTCTAGAAAAGGTAGACTCCGATAGCTTGCGCGTCTCGGCCCGAGTCCTCTCAGTACTTAGGGTCTTTTGACCTCTGAGTTCCTCCCTTCGAGGTAGCACATGCATCGCGATTTAGCCTGGTGCCTAGCCAAGAGAGACATGTTGTTTAATCTTTTACTAGTCAAGTATGTTGATTATTAGGATGATTAACTAGCCACCTAAGTGTTTTCAAATAATCTCCCTCACACACACTACTCTCTTCCTAGACCACTAGACACGGACAAGTCCTAGCAATTACACAGACATTGATGAATGCTAACTCATCAAAGCGCAAGCCTATCATGCTCTTCCGACGGATCCGAACTTCAACTCCCTTTAAGAGTACATTCGGTGTTTTAACTGAACGAATCAAAAGCTCAATTCAAGCTTGTCCAAGTTTATACCAATTAATATATCGTATATAAAGGTTTCATAAAGCTAAATCATGCTTATAAGGTTGATCAACAACCAACAAAGGAAGAAGGACAGAACAAGCTAGACGCCCGTTTAAGGCTCTGGACGCCCGTCTGAACCTTATTGGACGCCCGTCCAAAGATGGACGCACGTCCACTATACCCAGACGCCCGTCCACCTAAAACAGTTTCAATCCTGAATGTAAAACAACACTTCAAACGCCCGTCTAGGGAAGCCAGACACTCGTCCGAAATATGCCCCAAGTAGACGCCCGTCCAGAGAGGCCAGACGCTCGTCCACCTGGGTTCGACTAGAACCCTAACCCTTCATCATGCGATTTCCAAAACGATTCCAAACCGAACCACAACAAAATCAACACAAAAAAACTCGGAGAATTTTCTCTAAACATATTATGGCACTTATGATCAATGACCAATCCATAAACTCATCAATCTAGCATCAAAGCACCCTACAATTTCATCTAAACCTTATAAAAGACATTTGAGATCATAGGGATAGTTTCCTTACCTATTTGCAGCCGCAGAAACTGATCAAAACCTCAACAAAAGCCTGCAGTTTTGCCAACCAAACTGGTATCAAGACGATGCTTTCCTCACGACGATTCTAACGCTCCCGTCCGATTCGAAAACCACCAAGAGTCGCTTTCGATTATTGGTGAAACTTTCCCAACCCTCAACTCTCTCATTGAATGCGCAGAAGAGAGGGGGAAAACGTGGCTGCTCTTTTTTTTAAAAGGTTATGGGGATTATCAGTCTACTTTTTTTTTTTCCTTTAAATACCCATTCCCATAAAACCTTAGTTTTCCTTACTTGCCCTTAGTCATAGAAAAATCAGATTTCCTAAATATATATATATATATATATATATATATATATATATACACCACTCGAATATATATATATAACATCCAAATTAATTAACTCCGATTAAAAGGAACCGAACCCAATATTTGGTTTTCGCAAAAGACACGTCTCCTTCTTTCCGAAAATCGAATATTACATTCCTCCCCTAAAATGGAGTTTCGTCCTCGAAACTAGAACATACCTGGTAAGTCCGCAAACTCTTGGAACTCACTGATCATGTCGCTTTCCACTTCCCAAGTTGCCTCCTCGGGTGAATGATTGCTCCACTGAACCAACACCAAGGGAATCATCCGCCTCTTAATCGTCTTTTCTTTCCGGTCTAAAATCTGGATAGGTCTCTCGTCGTAAGCAAGATTATCTTGTAGGATTTCTGGATCAACCGTAGTTTCAACATCGTTCTTTGTCAGACATTTCTTCAACATCGAAACGTGAAATATGTTATGAACTCTCGACATCGATTCTGGCAACTGAACCTTATAAGCTAACGTTCCAACTCTTTCCAAGATCTCAAAAGGTCCGACATACCTTGGACTTAGCTTTCCTTTCTGTCCAAAGCGTTTCACTCCTTTCATCGGTGAAGCTCGGAGGTAAACTCTATCACCGACTTCAAACTCTAGGGGCCTTACCCAAATTGCATCATGCCCTCCCTTTGTCCTTGGTAATCCGGTGATGAAATCCATCGTAATATTATCCCACTTCCATTCAGGGATGTCCAATGGCTTAAGCATTCCCCCGGGTCTTCTATGTTCTGCTTTAACCTTCTGACAAACATCACACTCTACCACAAACTTGGCTATTTCCAACTTCATTGAGGGCCACCAAAATCTTTCCTTTAAATCTCTGTACATTTTAGTAGCACCTGGATGAACCGCAAAAGCAATTCTGTGTGCCTCTTCCAAAACTCTTTGTCTTAGGTTGCCGACATTAGGTACACACAGACGATCCTGGTACCACAGATTTCCACTCTTATCTAGCACGTAACCAACTGTAGGCTTCTCCCTAGCAACCCGCCTCAAATCAACCAAAACCGGATCTTCGTCTTGCTTCTCCCGAATGTCATCCATCAACTCAGATCTTGCTAGCAACGGTGCCACAAACTGCCGGTCTTCGATCTGATCAAAGCTTCTGATTTGCAGCCCATCTAGCCTTTCTGCCACTACCTCAACACTGGAGGCTGCAAACACTGGTTTCCTGCTCAAAGCATCTGCTACTACATTTGCTTTTCCCGGATGGTACTGAATATCCAAATCGTAATCCTTTACAAATTCTAACCATCTCCTCTGTCTCATATTCAGATTCTCTTGGGTGAAGAAATACTTTAAACTCTTATGGTCGGTGAAGATCCTTGCTTTAACTCCATAAAATTAGTGCCTCCAAGTCTTTAAGGCAAAAACTACCGCTACCAACTCTAGATCATGTGTCGGGTAATTCTTCTCATGCACCTTCAACTGCCTAGATGCATAGGCGATCACTTTCCCTCCTTGCATCAACACACAACCTAGACCATGTCCCGACGCATCAGGATAGACATCGTAATTATCAAAGATCTCCGGAACTGCTAACACTGGGGCCGTAGTCAACTTCTTCTTCAGTGTCTGAAAAGCTATTTCGCACTCTCTAGTCCATTCAAACTTCACATTCTTTTGTGTCAGCTTAGTGAGTGGAGTAGCTATCTTCGAAAAGTCTTGTACAAACTTCCGGTAGTAACCAGCCAACCCAAGAAAACTTCTTACTTCTGAAACGGTGGTAGGTCTAGGCCAATTCTCAACTGCCTCGATCTTCACTGGATCAACTTGAATACCATCTCCAGAAATCACATGACCCAAGAAACTAACTCGATCCAACCAAAAGTCGCACTTTGAAAACTTTGCATATAACTGATTCTTCTTCAAGGTCTCCAACACTATCCTCAAGTGTTCCTCGTGTTCTTTTTCATCCTTTGAGTAGATAAGGTTATCGTCTATGAACACAATCACAAACTTATCCAAATACGGCATGAAAACACGTTGCATCAAATCCATAAATGCAGATGGAGCATTAGTGAGTCCAAATGGCATGACAAGGAACTCATAATGTCCATATCTCGTACTGAAAGCCGTCTTCGGTATATCTGCCACTTTAATCTTCAACTGATGATAGCCGGATCTCAAGCCAATCTTAGAGAACACTTTCTTGCCTTGCAATTGGTTAAACAGATCATATATCCTTGCTAGAGGGTACTTATTCTTGATGGTAAGGTTATTCAGCGCTCGGTAATCGATACACATCCGCATGCTACCATCCTTCTTCTTCACGAACAAGACAGGGGCTCCCCAAGGCGAGGTACTGGGCTGAATTATGTTCCTTTCAAGCATATCTTTAAGTTGAGCTTTTAACTCCTTTAGTTCAGCCGGTGCCATCCTATAGGGTGCCTTAGCAACTGGTGCCGCCCCCGGTAACAACTTGATCTCAAACTCGATTTCCCTATCTGGCATGTTTCCCGGTAGCTCTTCTGGAAACACCTCGGGGTACTCTCTTACTATAGGAGTTTCTTCTAACTTAGGCTTCACTTGCTCCACATCCACTGCATACAACAAGTAGCCCTCACAACCCTTCTGACAAGCCCTGATGGCCTTAACTGCTGAGATGATCGGATGTCGCTTCTTACCTGGCTTGTACACATTCCCTTGATACGTCTTGTCTGATTTTCCAGGTACTTTAAAAGTCACTTTCTTCTCTCTACAGTCCAAGTGAACATAATTCTCGGATAGCCAATCTATCCCGAGGATTACGTCAAAATCCGAGAAGTCCAAAATTGTGAAGTCGCTCTTGCATCGATAAGGTCCAACTCGAACTTCCACTTGAGGTATCATCCTGGTCACTTTTGTTACCTTCCCTAACGGTGTAGTTATTTCCAAAGTATTCCTTAAAGGTTTTGAAGGTAAGTTCAATTTCTTAGCTACTTTGGTTGACACAAAAGTATTTGACGCTCCCGTATCAAACAAAGCCTTGACCACTAGGTTTTCTAACATTATCATACCTAGGATGCATATTAGTTTATTTAAATATAGTTACAACATGAATAATCACGCTATAAAATATCTTAACAAAACAACAACATGGTACCTGAAATAACGTCATCCTCTGGTTCCACAAAACCAAAGATCAAGCGCAAAAACTCGAACCGGTTGGCTTGGGCGCTCTTTCCGCTTCCTTGACTTGAGCTACCTTTGTTCCTCTGTTTGGACACGCTCTGAAAAGTGTCCCGGCTCTCCTTGAGATGTAGCAACCAAGACTGCTCGCTGCGCACTCTCTGAGTGATTTCTGTTGCACTCAGAGCAAAGCGGTGCACTTGTTCGGGGCCTTAGCCGCCGTGGGGCCGCCGCCTTCTTAACGCTCACATTCGGTGCTCCCACGAAATTCCCTTGACTAGTCCCAAAACTTCTCTTGTTCCCAACAACTCTGTAGCCCTCTTTCTAAAGGTCTCGACTTCCAAAGCTTTATTCAAGAGAGCTCTCCCATATTCTTATTTGTAAATCCCAACATGCCTCGATTGGATTTCATAAGCCAAGCCGTCCTTGTAAAGAGCCATCTTCCTTTCCTCCACTTTCATCAACTCGGGGTAGAACCGCCCCAATTCGTTGAACTTATTGGTGTACTGGGTCACTATGTATTGAGTACCTTGCTTAAACTTCAAAAACTGACTTGCCTTATCAGCTTGCACCGTAGCCGGGAAGTATTCGTTGTAAAACATAGCTTTAAAACCTTCCCAAATTGCTGTTCCTTTGAATGGCATCGATCCATTTGCTCCCCAATAGAAAACTAACTGCCAGCTGTGCCATTTCCGTCACAGGGACATGTATATTCCTGCAAGCCTTTTCAAAACCTCTCAACCACTCCTCTGCCTTCATATGTTCCACATTTCCATAAAAGTTCTCAACCCGATTCCTTCTTAACTGTGTGTACCAATCTACAACCGGTGCTTGCTCAAAAGCCGGCTTTGATCGGTGGGTAAACCGGGTGGGTAACCATAAGGTATCGATGTGGGTACTGCTGTTCTTTGAGGAGGTAAGCTACTGAGTGTACAGGTGGTAAGGATAGTATCCCCGAGGGTAAAAGCCGGTGAGGCCGCGGAGGAGTACTTGGGGTTCTTTGAAAACCGAAGGTGGGTGACCAACGCATTGTTGATGATCAATGCGTGGTGAAGGTGGTACAGTAGGTTGAGGAATATGACTTACAGGAGGAGGGTAAAAGACCTGCTGCTGCTGAGGATACACTGGTGGATAAACACTTGTTGGTGGAGGGTACACGCTAGCCACAGGTGGTGGTACATAGCCAGTTGGGACATCACTTACCATGGCGAACTGAACCGAACTTCCCACGTGCCATCGTGGAGGTCGTTCCTGATAAGGTCGGGGTGACAAGCTCTGATGAGACCTCGGTGATGGTGTCTCCGTATGAGGTGTTCGTGATAAACTCTGCTGAGATGGGGGTATCGGCCTCACTACGCCACCCCCCACAACCGGTACGGGACTTTCCCCACGAACTCTGGAAGACTCTGCGCCCGCTCCAGTCCTCGTGAACACCATCCTGATGATCAAGAAAACCAGACGTTACTAAAAGATCTGAAGAAGCTTATCTTAAAGGAAAGGAAGCCTAAAGGACGCTTCCCTCTGATACCAACTGTAACGCCCCGTTCCCGGACACCGAGTCCTTATCCGGAAACGAAACGTTCGGCACGTATAAAATAAAGGTAAATTCACTTTATACGTAAGCCTCTACTACGTCGTATCAAACAAAAGCAAACGGAAGCAAAAACTCGGGTATAAAATTTCTAAACGTTTAAGAATAGAAAAGAGAAAATCTAAAAGCGGAAATGTAAATTTATTACATTTGAGAAAGTACGAAAAAAAAATCCCAAAAGGAAAGTTCTACACGTCTCGAAAGACCAAAAGTCTACCTCAAAAGTATCAAAGAAATCCAAATGTAAAAGTAAAGCTGTAAATGATAAGTCTTCAACGAGCGCCGTCAAACGTCGTCGTCGAACTCCTCCTCGAAAACCTATTCGTCTTCCCATCCCCAAACACATAAAAAACATGCATTTGAGGTAAGTACAACGTACTTAATAAGAAAGAGAAGCTATGATAACAACTGTAGTTCATAAGGAAAAGATATTTAATTCGATTGGTTTTTTATGTGAGACCGACTCAATCTAGGGTTCATTTCATGTCCATCAACACGAATTGACTAAACGTTTCTACTTAGCTTATCTATGTTACAACCGCACTCAAGGGCACTACGCGCATCCACTTCAGCAGAGTCCCTCCGTACTTAGGGTCATTATGACCTACGGAGTTCTTCCACCTCGGAACACTCTTTTGCAACATATTAGTGGATCACACCAATATCCACGAAGTCTAGAAAAGGTAGACTCCGATAGGCTTGCGGCGTCTCATTGAGTCCTCTCTGCACTTTCAGGGTCTTTTGACCTCTGAGTTCCTCCCTTCGGAGGTAGCACATGCATCGCGATTTAGCCTGGTGCCTAGCCAAGAGAGACATGTTGTTTAATCTTTTACTAGTCAAATGCGTTGATTATTAGGATGATTAACTAGCCACCTAAGTGTTTTCAAATAATCTCCTCACACACACTACTCTCTTCCTGAACCACTAGACACGGACAAGTCCTAGCGATTACACAGACATTGATGAATGCTAACTCATCAAAGCGCAAGCCTATCATGCTCTTCCGACGGATCCGAACTTCAACTCCCTTTAAGAGTACATTCGGTGTTTTAACTGAACGAATCAGAAGCTCAATTCAGGCTTGTCCAAGTTTATACCAATTAATATATCGTATATAAAGGTTTCATAAAGCTAAATCATGCTTATAAGGTTGATCAACAACCAACAAAGGAAGAAGGACGAGAACAAGCTAGGCGCCCGTTTAAGGCTCCTGAAATTGGGCGCCCGTCCAAAGATGGACGCCCGTCCCACTATACCCGATGCCCGTCCTCCTAAAACAGTTTCAATCTCGAATGTAAAATAACACTTCAAACGCCCGTCCAGTGGAAGCGACGCTTCGAAATGTACCTCAAGTAGACGCCCGTCCGAGAGAGGCCAGACGCTGCTCGTCCACCTGGGTTCGACTAGAACCCTAACCTTCATCATGCGATTTCCAAAATGATTCCAAACCGAACCACGGTCTAAACATATTATGGCACTTATGATCAATGACCAATCCATAAACTCATCAATCTAGCATCAAAGCACCCTACAATTTCATCTAAACCTTATAAAAGACATTTGAGATCATAGGGATAGTTTCCTTACCTATTTGCAGCCGCGAACCGATCAAAACCTCAACAAAAGCCTGCGACTTTGCCAACCAAATGTATCAAGACGATGCTTTCCTCACGACGATTCTAACGCTCCCGTCCGATCTGAAAACCACCAAGAGTCGCTTGATTATTGGTGAAACTTTCCTAACCCTCAACTCTCTCCTTGAATGTGCGTAGAGAGGGGAAAACGTGGGAAAAAAAAGGTTATGGATTATCGGTCTACTTTTTTTTCCTTTAAATACCCATTCCCATAAAACCTTAGTTTTCCTTACTTGCCCTTAGTCATAGAAAAATCAGATTTCCTTGAATATATATATATATATATATATATATATATATATATATATATATATATATATATATATATATATATATATACACCACTCAAATATATATATATAAATCCAAATTAATTAACTCCGATTAAAAGGAACCGAACCAATATTTCGTTTTACGCAAAAGACACGTTAAAATCGGAATATTACAGATTCCTTATCATGGTCATGCTTAACTGGTTTCTAGCCCTTTTGTTCCTCAAAGTTTGATTCACTAAGAATTTTCGCTACAATGAATATTGACAGTACATGTATTTGAATGTCATATTGACAGTAATAACTCTGATTCAGAAGACAAACAAATTCACTAACCAAAAAATGTGTTGCAATTGATTTTTTCCAGGTATGATCAATACAGAAACAACATCTCATATCTAGTGGATGCATATAACAGCATAAAGGGAAAATTGACAACAAGTCATCGGAACATTATGCATCAAACTCATTTCAAGCTCTTTTTCAAAGCTATTGACAAAAATAGGATATGTTCCAACAAGGGAAAAGACCAAGTGTTGGACAACATCATAAGCGCATATGTACCAGAACAAAGAGGGATTAAAATTGGAAGAGAATGCTTTGAGGTACGTAGGATTGACATCAAGCTCATTTTTGGAATCATGGACGGTAATTTAAAGTTGGCAAGTCACACGGGAAGAAAGTCAAAACAGAATTTGCAGATCGACTACTCCCAAATGCCCAAAACATCACAGCCAAAATGATGAAAGACAAGTTAGCAAAACTTGTGGACAATGAAGACACAACTGTTGTGGTAGAAACTGTGAAAGTGCTATGCCTTTTGATGTTTCAGGCCTTTTTCTTCACAAACACCGGACAGACGATTGCATGGATGTATGTCAAATATGTGGAGGACTTGGACACATTAAAACACTATGATTGGTCTTCTTCCATTTATGACACACTAAATCAGAGCCTCAAAAAAATAGCACAAAGCCCAGTACAGTGATTGGATGCACTAGTTCACTCATGGTAACAACTTCCTATCTTTTTTCAAGCATTACTCCTTAAAAGTGATTGCATATTAACAAATTGTTATTGTATTGTAGTATTGGCTTTGTGAGTATGACAAAACACTAAAGCCAAGAGAATAGGAGGATCCAAAGAAACAGCAAAAGCAAGAGGAGACGTCCTCAACTGCATATACAGGAATACCAAGGTGCACAAAGTGGGACTTGAGCACCTTGAGCAAATTTGTGAACAAGGCAACAATCATGGCTATGCGTAAAGAAACTGTACGTACTACATTTCCTATACAAAACAACATTCATGCCATACATTTACTGATTTACATGCATTCACTAACAGTTTTGACTGTTTTAAAATTACATACATAGGTCAAATAGACAGAATTGGACCCTACACCAGATGAGCTATAGCTAATTCCAAATTTTAAAAGGAATGCAGATGGACAGGTCAAGCGAAAGCTACATGATTCAGATTTTGAAGATAACATTCCAATACAACAACTCAAACTCAAACCAGTAGCAATGCATGAGCAAAACGAAATTGATGCATATCACAATAAAGAAAATGCACAAGTCATGGATGAAACATTTGAAGAGGATTTGTCACCCATAACACAGTTGGAAGAACAGCCTCAAAATGATGCATACCTGATTGAACAAAATACAGATTCCATGGATGATGATCCATTTGAAAGGAATGTCCAAGGAATGGCAGAGTTGGAAAAGAAAGAAAGAGAGTCCATTGATAAGACCATCAAGGTAACTTGTTCTCCTAACACTAACATGAATTCACTGTGCTAAATTCCCCATATCAGTAAATCATTCTATATATTATTCTGATTTTGTGAACATAAGCTTCTTATTCACTGCCAAAAATCCATGTTGTTTGAGATCCACAGTTGAAAGTGACCTTGAGAAAATTGACAGTGAATCTCATGAAAATTGAAAAATGCATGCATTCTCTTACACAGAATTGTTTTAGTAGATGTACTTCTGAACATAAAACAGTTCATAAATGTAGGAAAGGGATGAGAAGATAGAGCATTTGCAATCAGAAGATAAGAGGCTGAAGAAAAAGATGAGAAAGTGGAAGGCAAAAGAGGACGAGATAAGCAAGCAGAAGGAAGAAATCATAAACTTAAGAAATTGAAAATGTTGTGGGGAGAGAGAATGAGATCAAATCCAATATTTTCAGTGAATTGGAGGAGGTATACAAATGTGTAGTTGATGGTCTCAAAAAAGAAAATGCTGGACTTTTAGCTTCACTTACTGATGCTTTAATAAAATATCACGATCTTCAGAAAGTTGTAAATGAAATGAGATCAAGGTTGGAAGAATTCAAACAGGGGATGGAAAAGAATGGTGAGGAAGGCACTGAACAGATGAAAAAACTGAAACAAATTCAGACAGAAAAAGTGAAGCATCTCGAGGAAGAAAACTGCGCAAAAGCAACAAATTTTTCTGAATTGAAGTCAACAATGAGTCAGTTGCAGACAAGGTTGGATGTGTTCCAAGAAATGAAAGAATCTTATGAGAGCAAGATAGAGGAAAAACGCAAAACAATTGAAGCTCTTCATACAAAAATTGAGAATACAGCAGTGCATGCAGTGTCATAGAAATATGCAAACACATATGCTAAGCAAGTACAATAGACTGTGAACCAAAGTTCACGTGTCAAATAAATAAAAGAAAGGAAACGAAGAACAAGAAATTATGACGACTTTGTATATCCAGAAGATAAGAAAAGAAGAACCGAACAAGTGAACTTGACCAATGAAGCTTCACCAGAACATGTCCAGACAAGGACCAAAACTGTGAAAATGAGTTTAAAAAAGAAGAAAGGTGATTACACATGTGGGGAGAAAATAACCAAAGAAGCATTTCAGTTGTTACACACAACACTTAAAACACATGAAAGATTGTAAGTAAGAGTAGTTAACATATTTCTTATTACATTTGATCCGGTTTATAAGATTAAAGGGGAAGTATGGTCAGATATTGAGAGTGGTACCACGATCACTGTACATGACATGGTGAATTTACTAGTGGGGTCATTCATTGCAGACAGGGTAAACAATTCAACCTAACTACTTCTTCTACAACAACATTCCAAGTAAACAACTAATAAATGACATGTACAAAAACAGGTTATCGATACATTTGCAACAATGCTAAGCAGGAATGAACAAGTCAGAAAGGAATTTCACATACTGCCAGCATCAACTTGGGTGAGATCAAAAAATGTTGAATGGTCGTTATAAGTATAAACAATTCATTTGCAATATACACTGAAAGTTTTACTAAAAAATCAGAGTGAATACACTGTTCGTTTATGTGTAATACATAACCAAAAACGGTAATTGATTGCAGGCATACTGCAAGAAATATGCAGCAGATGGAAACTACTCAAATCATTTTGTCAATAGTATGAAACCGCATCTGGAAATAGGAAAAATATTCTCATTACGTTGTGTTGTCCAGGTGTGAAGGACGAATCATATCACTGGGCCCTATTATTTTTATTATTGTTACAACTCCCCCACCTTTTTGCGTTCTAGGGCCATATATAAATTTAGAGTACCCTTTCTTCCACCTCCGAAGGATGGAGGGGATATACAGCGAAAGAAGCATCGAAGGGGTCATTAACCTTTGCAGTAGGTGAAGGAGGAGAATGAAACATGTACAACTCAATGGCTAGCCGGAAAGGTGTTGTTGACCACTTTGAGGAAAATGCACTTGACATTGTAAGTATTTTTCGTATTTGTGTTGTTAATATTACAGTCACATTTTCTATACTAATCAAATGTGTTAAACATGTGTTATTTTTCAGCAAAAGTACATATGGAAATTCTTTTGTCCATCCAGTGAATTAAAAGCAAGAAAAATCAAGAAGGTCGCAAAGAATGACTGTGCAATATACATCATGTACTACATCTACCAGATTGTACGTAAAGAGCCAATCGACAAGAAATGGAAAACAGATGAATTGCAAGAATTCAAAGCTTGGGTAGTAAATTGTTTTACATCTAATCAAATGTAGATACCAAGAGAATAACAGAACTTATCTTCATATGTAGACCAAACATCAGTATTAATGTGTAGATGCCAAGTGAAAACTACTGCTTATTTTCATATGTATGTCCTAAATTGAAGCGACTTGAATTAATTGGGACAAGGAGACAACTATTTCAATCAATGTTATTAACTAATGTCTTTTTTTCTCTATTGTTTGATTAGTACAAGTATAATTTTCATTCATAAGTTCAATAAGTACAATGCTACTGGCAAAAATTATGTTTGTTAGAAATTCATTGCTAACATTCACTGGAAGTCAAAAATTCACTATTAATATTCACTAATGAATTTCGACAGTGAATCTCATGAAAAGTTTTCTAACAATATAAAACCAACTCACAAAACGAAACAAATGTCTTAAAACAAAAGTTTGGTGAAATTTTCATCACTTTGGATTGTTTGGTTGCACCTATTTTTTACATAACTTATAATACAATAATGAAGAGAATCATACAAACACAACAGCAAAGAACATTCAAATAAAATACGTAAAAGACAAACATATACTTCATAAACTTCGTATGGGAGCAGAGGCAATCCAAAATTTATAGAACCACAATGTAAAGAATATAACATCCAATAGATAAGTCTCTCAATTAAGAAGAACAGAGTCACAAAACAATAAGCATCAGCCAAAATACAAAAACAACTAGAATACCAGAGTTATATTAAAGAATGTCATCTACATCATAATAGAAGCAACACATGTCCTTCGATTATGTTGCCCCAACTTATGGCACCGACCACACATCATCTTGCGTTTGGATTCATCTCTAGAAGGAATCCACCTCTTCCTTGGCCTTCCAGGTTGTCTCTTTGAAATAGGAGGTAAAACAACAATATTGGAATGCTCTGGCTCATAAACCAACGGCACTGGATGGATTGCATATTCATAACAAGCAGCAAACGAACTCGACCGGAATCCAACATCAACAAAATCATGCAAGGGGAGACCAACTTTCATTATACAGCCTACAGCATGATCACATACGTAACCATTCAATTGCCAAAACTTACAATCTCAAGGTAAACCATACAAGACGGCGTTGATCGCACTTCAAATACATATCCACTTGAATTGATGATATTCCAATTCTTTGATGCAGCAAATGAATCTGCTAATATCTTGTTTATACTTGGGCATATTGTAGAATTCCATGAAGCACAAGCAGACCTACGTTCTACAAATAATTTCAATTGATCTCATTATATACAACAGATACAAGATGATGTAAAATACTTAATACACAAAGCAATTAAACAAAAACATACCAGAAAGTTGATTCATAAGCTTCAAGCGGAGAGCATCAATCATATTACATATGGGTAAGTGTCTCTCATTAAGAACCCACGAATCAAAAGATTATGCTGCACTTGAAGACATTTCACCATTCCCATGCCTTTAAAATGATCATTCGTCCATCTTTCAGCAGGTAAGGTGCTAAAGAAATCTTTTGCAATTGTCTTACCCTCTTCAAACATAACACTCATCAAACTATCATATAGATCAAATGTTGGTGCATAAGCACACTGTCGCAAAAGAAAAACCATACGCTTCTTAAAACCCTTGCTGAATCTAGACCCCTTAAATTTGTCTTTCAAATTCAACTTAAGATGAAAAAGGCAAAAAGCATGGTCTAAATATGGGAAAACAACAAGCCTGGCATCTAATAACCCACTATTCCTATCGGAAATAAATGTAATTCTCCTAGTGAGATCAACTATGTTCTTCAAATTCATAAGGAACCAATGCCAGTTGTCAGTATTTTCGGAATCAACAACCGCAAAACAAACAAGGTACAAGCCTGACACAAAGAATTTATTAATATCAACATATGTCAAGTACTAAAGAGACTAAATTAGCAACTGAAAAACATAAAAAAATGAATAAACTAACATTACAAAATGTATGCTATAGAATGAATACAGTACCTTGATCACCATCTTTCGCAACTGCTGACAAAAGCTTACCCTTAAATTGTGTTTTCAAATGACCTCCATCCAAACACAGCATTGGCCGGCAATGCTTAAATCCCTCAATGCAGATGAAAGGCAACAAACACCCTCGTAAAACGACATGAAATCTCATCAACTTCCAAAACCACATAAGAACCGGGGTTCGTTTCACGAATCTTTGAGACATATGAATTTAAAGAATTGAAAGACTCTTTCATGTCCCCAAACAGAGCATTCTTTGCTTTTTCTATACCGCTCCAAGTATTGTAATATGAAACAGGGAGACCATGATCTGAAAAAAGCTGACGCTTAACAGCAATAGGCTTTATTGAGGGATCATCACGAATTTATTACAAACCAAATCTAAACTCATCTGATGCCCTTTGAAATAACGCATTGACGTACCACATGTATGCAACCCATGCATCTTCTTAACATAAAAAAATCCATTAAGAATTTCTTTCTTCACACTAACCATCCAAGCACAACGTGCTTCCCCCCTCTTTGCACACACTGCCTTAATCCTTTTATCATCATTCTTAGTGTTATACGAAATCAAAGCCGGTATAAACAGACATTTTACACAATGCTTTCCTAAATTTTGATGCTCTGCCAACAAACTTTTGACCAACACGTTCTACACACTTATCCCAACAGATAGACAGTTGCATATTCTCCTTTCTTGGACAAAACATAGGAAGCAAATCGATCTCCTCATTATCAGATTCAGCAATAGATGATGATGCAACTGATTCAATACTAGTACAAGCCACAATTGAAGACACGATAGAAGCTCTAGTAGAACAACAGTAGAAGGATTATAAACAACATATGCATGTACATGTGATGCACCAAATGAACTAGACACAACCAATATGATTTCAACATCTTCATTATTGAACAGAAAACAATTTTCTTGTTCAGGTAGTGAATAATACACACTGATCTTATCTTCTCTCAATGAACTCCATCTCTCACATATACATAGCTTAATTCTCCATAGAGTATCAAATTATTTGATTTTCAAAAACATGACTCTCCATTGTAAGTACAAATAAGGAATGCCATCTTTAAAAACCTACATAACAAACAAATCAGAGAAAATCAGCAGTGAATTACATTATTTCTCATAAAACACAGAGTATATACAAAAAAAAAAAAAAACATCAAACGAAGAGTGAAGAACGAATTAAACTTAACAAATTCAAATTTATGTTTAATTCCATTACAAAGATTGAAATTTAACTTATAAAACTCAAAATAATGTTCCACTATTCAGGTAAAAAAAGGAATCAGAGAAAATCAGTAGTGAATCAGATTATTTCTCATCAAAAACATAAGGTATTCAGAAATAAAACATCAAATTCAGGATCAAGAAGCAATTAAACTTAAGAAGCTCACATTTATAGTCAAATTCATAAGAAGATTAAAATTTAACTTATAAAACTGAGATTTCAGATCTCTAATGCATTTGAACAATAGCGAACAAAAAAATTTCCAAACATACCTGATGAATACAGGATCTGCAGAGAACGAACCTTCCAATTAGATGGTCGATCAGCCGAATTTGGAAACGAAACAATGGAAGATTGACAATTACAGATTGTCACTACAATTTTCTCTCGTCGACATTGATTTTCTTCGAGAGCAAAATAGATAAGCCGACATTGAGTTCATAGAAAAGCTAAAGGATAAGAATCTCTTATGAGAGGGCAATTTAGTCATATAGTTTTAATTATGTCCTTCAGCCTATAAAAAATATTAACAAGGACCGTTACTTAAAAAATGTATAAAGTGTCCTAATCCCTAATTTTCCTTAAATTCAAAATGAATAAGATTAAAAAAATTAATGGCGTGAAGGGACAAGCATTCTCGTGATTTGCTGGCTAGGCTTAAGTTGATATAATGTGATTCTTTCTTCATAACTAACGCTGGCAAGTTATTTCACACCCACACACCAGTTCATGGATTGAATGTTGTTTAATGCATTGCTTATGGGAAATAGTCGGCATGATTCTTATCTTAGAAGTGGGACGCATAGCTATTTTTTATTAACTCGTATATTGTTCTGAGGTTTCATTTTCTTTCACCTTTTTGTTCGGGACGATCAAAAGCTAAGTGGGGTAGTTGATAACATGCTATTTAATACCTTTAAATATACTGTTACTTACCCCGATTTATGCTCAGGAGAGGAAAGATAATATGAATATTGTGCGAAATACATGTTAAATGTGTAGTGTGTGTTATTTGGATATCGATTATGCATTTATGTGATTAACCATGGATTTGGTATTGTTCTACTTTATTTTGTATGCTTCTCAGAAGTAGCTTATTCCGGAGAAGTGGTGACATGGATCTGGACTGAGAGAAAGTCATGGGGCTGAGTTAAAAGATTCCAAGAAGAGATCCGCTGAAGAAAAGAGCTGAAGTTGGGCTCGATAGCTTGAGGCCCACCACTGCCTCATCGAGATCTTGGAGAACATGAAACTTACCCTACAGCGTTTTACTATGTCGGCTAGGGTTTTATTGAGTCTTATGTCGGCTATAATGCCTATATATAGCTACAGTATTCCATTGTAAACATATACCCATGATATAGTCTCCATACTTTTATCAAATTCCATGAAATAAAAGTCTATAGTTTTATATTGTGATATTGCTTACGGTTTCCTTTCTTCCACGCCATCTCCAACTTGAGTAGATCAAGTTAGATCTTCATAGCAAAGGTATGAAGCTTTGAACGTTCCCTTGTATCTTAGTTATAATAGATTTACTTGATTTTACTTGTTGTAATTAATCTGAATGTTTAGCAACCCCGTAATTTACCAGAAGTAATCATAACGAATCGATGTGATTCTAGAATTAGGAACAACCACGCTCGATTCAGCGACAGTCTGTATCGCTGAATCGAGGCAACTTTAAGACTTCCTAATCTGGGGATTCAGTGTCAGCTACGTTGATCGACAGGTTTAATTAACGATTATTTAGATCTAGCCAATCTTGTATTCGTATTTGTAAATTAACATGGAGGACGATAAAATGAAGTGTTAGTTAGGACATAGTCTAGATCGATCTCTAGGAACATGCTAGTCAATCCACGATAGCTGCTTAGGGAGCCGGCACTTTCTAGAATTTATTGCGTGTGAGTTAATACAAGCAATAAAGGAGGTTAACTGCATAAAGACGTTTACTATCCTTTCAATGGAATTAGACAAGGTTAGAAGACTGCACCCATAGCTAAAACTGAATTAATAATAAAGTAATATGGTTGTTCTGTGGAATTATTGGGGGAAGTAAACATGATGATTAATTACACCAAGTTGAGAGATAGGTAGGGAAGAGAGTGATATTGTTTGGAATATCACGATGATTGTAATGGAATTTACATTGTGGATATCTGAATGGTGGGGATGATTTCTGGTGTGAGAAGACGGTGGTTGTGAAGAACTTACAGCGGGGCTCAGCCGGTGGGTATGAGGGATGATAAGAACAGAACGTTGTCGACAAATTGGCAGAGTTTATTTGCTTATATTGATTAGCGTATATCTTTTTTAAGTGATATGAAGCCTCTATTTATAGGCAAAACACTAATCGCAATTAGACAAACAATGACAAGACATAATTAAGCACCATTAAGAAGACATGCAAGTGTAGAGGGTCGCGCAGAGGGGACCATTGGATGCTCTAACATCTTCGTGCCAGGATTGCCTCATCTTTGCTAATGCTAAGTATGGAGCGTGCTTGACTAAGTGCAGATGGCGTAGTCTGTATGATCGGTGTGGCGGACAGGGGGCGATGTGCTCGGCCCCCAGTTTGAGGGCTGAGATGATCACGTGAGCTCTATGACTCGATCATCTTATTTCCAGTTGGGTTGGTAGCGATGGAGGTCAGAGGCTGAGAAGAGACCACTAAGGTGGGTTTAAGGGTTGTCCGGTCAACCGTGTTCGGCCGCGGTATATCAATGGCCCCCTACTCTGTGGTCAAACCATTCGTTATGGTTTGGACGAGGAGTAAGGTTGTGCACGCGTTGTATACCATGATCCCGTGACCTCTGTTTTGAGGTAATAAAGATTGGGGCGGTATCGGGCTTAAGATAGCTTTGATGACGTGTGTCGATGTCGAGAAGTGTTGTGCGCCTTGAGAGAACAGCCTGGACCGCCTTAGGTGACGGGTTTTTGGCCAACATTCGTGTCGCGTTGTGACTCGTTGCACGACGCTTGCGTGATGAAGCGGACAGGCGAGAAAACACTGCATCCTACGATGAATAGGTTCGGGACCGCATTAGTGTGCGGGTTTTAGCAACTTTCATGTCATGATATGACTCAGTGCCTGATGTTGTGCGGCAATGCGGATAGACTTATTTGTGGTAGCTATAATTGACCAGCTGTTGGCTGAGGCGTAACCTCGATCGTCTAATTGGTTGACGTTTGATGTGACCCGAGCTGGCTTCTTACTGGCGGGAAAATCCGTTAACCGTGAGGTAGTTTTATTTTCGAATTTCGAATGTTGAAACAGCTGACGTGACGTTTCGGCTCCTGAGTCGCCTATATAAATAGGGTAACTTGAAATCAATATACTTTTTCATTTTCCGCTTCTTTATCGAAAATTCTCAGGCTCTTTGTGGAGAATCTGACGGTTCAATCACAGATATCCGCGGCTTTTGAAGTATTTATGCGGTGGTTTCTTCGAATTTTCCGGCCAATCTTCGTCCCCATCCCCAGCAAATCGTCCATTTTCAAGTAAAAAGTTTTGATTTTAATTTCTGCGCTAGCTTCCTTAGGTATTCATAGCTCTTAGTTGGCAACCTTGTTGAAAACTCACATGAATCGATTAATTTTTGAGGTTTTGGTTAGGCTTTTCTCCTGCTTTTCTGCCGAATGTAGTGTTTTGAAGCGTTTTTTCACCGTTTGTTTAGCCTGCGTCCAACTCATGTTCTAGTTGCTTTCTTGGGTTTGCAATCTTTCCCCTTCCAGATTTTTTGACTTTATCATTGGTCCTGTGTGGACGTTAGTGTTTTCTGCTTCTGTGGGAAACACGGAGGGGCGAGGTGTCATGATGAGCAGACACGGTCGTCTTGGCCCGACGCCTATGTCTAAGTAATTGATGATCCGCCTCGCCCTTGTGTTTTTCAGGATGCCGTCTGAGCGTACCCTTAGTCAAGAAGAAGATCAGGAAACCAGGGAGTACGGGTCTGTTGAGGTGGATCAAGGCGAGCAGACCGCCGAGGATTTCACGGAGCAACTCGAAATCGAAATGGCTGAGGAGGAGGCCCCGAGTGTTTCTGATCAAGGCCCTGACGAGGGTGAGGCTTTATTGTGAGCAAATACAGCTCGCTCCAGAAAGTGGAGGGCATCTAAAAAGGTGAATCCGCGACCCCCGAAACAATATACCGAAGAAGGCCGTGCTGAGGTCAAGGCCCAAAAAACTTTTGACAAAGAGGTAGCTAAGCAATGGAAAAAGTTTCACAGTTCGGCCGACGATACTCGCTTCCTGGCTGCTTTTGATATTCCCACAGATTACCGCTTTATCAGCTTTCCCGGTGCTAAGGACAAGAAATGGGTGTGTGGTCGCTCTAAATTTGACTGCATCTGGCTGCACTGT
Organism: Gentiana macrophylla; assembly: GCA_026214975.1. Lineage (NCBI taxonomy): Eukaryota > Viridiplantae > Streptophyta > Magnoliopsida > Gentianales > Gentianaceae > Gentiana > Gentiana macrophylla. Next base: position 79,081,615 of record CM047812.1, read on the forward strand.
GACCATCTGGTAGCCGGGGCTCGACCCCCTTTTGATCCATTTCTTGTCAAGTTTTTAGAGGTAACCGGCACTCATCCTAGCGGTCTTACACTGGGACTGATGAGGGTCATTCTGGGCTTTATTGTCATGAGTCTTTTACTTGGCAGAGAGTCCTTTCTTGCCGTGTTCAACCATTTTTACCAGGTTACCAAATTTGGAGAGTTCGATCAAGTAGCGCCCTAGAGAAAAGCCTGTCAGCTGTTTTTCGACCTTCCAAAAAAAGTGGACTCTTGGCATAGCCGGTGTATGAAAGTTGAATCTTGGGTCGAATGGCCCTTTAGGAGAATCACCGGAGTGGATCCGGATACCGAAAGCATCAAGGATTTCGAGGAAAAGGTTGACGAGCAGAGCTTTATTGCTAGAATTAAAGAGTTGCTAGGTTTTGTTGGGGGAAAGAAGCCCACACAAGAAAGGACTTTCAACCTCCGCCTCCTTCTTGACCTTACCGAGCCATACAGCCGGCTGGCGGGGATTATCGGCCCTGGTGAGGAAGAGGCGCTTTCCCCGATCGAAACATTGTTGTGTGATCCGGAGTGGTATGCTGAGTGCCACCATAGGATACGCTTGCCCTCTGAAGTGTGAGGAATGTGGGGGTGATCCCCGAGTGCGGGAGGAGTTTCCTGTCAGCACCATATGTACATCTCGATTATTGTACTATACACTCTATTCACCCCCCTCAGAGTGTATTCTGCGAATTATCGATCCAACACTTATGACTGTTAACACAAAAGAGCAACTTGATGACATCCTAACCAAAGCTTTTGATGCACCTATTTTCTGCTACTTGCTGGACAAACTAGGCATTTCCAAGCTTTTTCAGCCAAGTTCAAGTAGATAAAGGAGTGATAGATGCAATAAGGATGTGCAAGCTGATTCATTCACTATTCTCTACTTGGGGGTGTTACGATATATGGATAAAGAAGTGATAGATGCAAGAGGATGTACATGCACTCAGCTCAACTACTCAACTCAATTGCCTTGAGAGATCAGCTGACTGCAAAGCTCAGCACAGCTGACTTAGACTCAACAGATTATATAATGTTGGAACTTCCATTCTGTTATAACTGAATGTAACTATAGCATGTAACCGTTGTGAGTAAGGTATACTCTACAAAAAAATTCATGATCAACACACATTGTAACTTAACTAGTTGATTATTCTATGATTGATTATAATTCCGCATTTTATTTTCTTGTGTTCTTTCAATTTCATCAATTGCAACAACAAGGTTAGTGAAGATGTGAATAATAAGTTGTGGAAGCCCATCTGTATTTGCAAAGAGGGCCCTCCCATATCCCACCTTCTTTTTGCCGATAACTTGCTTAACTTCATTAATGCTAATTCTAAGGGTATTCGTAATTAATGGCTTCTGCAGAGACACTGGGCACACGATTAATTTTGAGAAGTCTAAAATTATGTTTAGTCCACACACCGAAATTAAAACGTTATCTAGGCCCCTCAAAACAATCAACATGCACCAGAGAATAATCAAGCATGGAACGGGGGGCAGATCAGAAATTTGTTTCAGTGGGGTCATCAGAGGCTAAAACTATATTTCTACTCTGAAAATTTGTTTCAGTGGAGTCACCGAAGCCTAAGACTACTTTTTTTAACCATAAAACTGACACTTTTAAACAGGAGTTCGTCTATTGGTTGAGTGATTCGTGACAGTAACGGGGTTCGGTGTTTTGGTTTCATGGGTAATACTGGGTGCTACTAATGTATTTTGTGCAGAGCTTCTTGCCATTAGAGAGGGTCTTACGCTTGCTTGGAACAAAGGGTACAAAATAAAAAATAAAAACCTTCAGATTTCGTTATACAGTATTTAATAGAAATAAAATTATATACATTTAAAAAAGAAACACAAGAGAACTTTACAAGCCTGAACTGAACTCCTTGGTGATATGTTTGGTCAATACAACTATACTTAGACAAGAAATAAAAAAAGTGAGCAATAATACAAATTTGCAGAGCAGACAAAATGACTCTATTCGCCTTCATTGGTCTGTCCAATAAGTGCAGAAAATGAAAAGCACAACCTCAAATATATGTACCGTTCTTACCCTTGTGTTTATGAAGTAAAGGCTCTGTATTCCTCCGTCGATGCAATGACATCTTCGTAGGAAAATGTGCTTGCGAGGTACAAACTATATCCTGTATAGAGAGATTCGAATATCTATATTATCAACCAAATAAGCAAATGCAGGGCGTGAAGCTTCAAGGAAGAGCAAACGAGGAGAACGGGGAGAAAAAAGGAAAACCGAAACCATACCAAGGAAGTTTGAAAGTGTCTTTCCACCAGCCATGCTTTGTGCAGTTAGCAACAATCTTATCCATTCGTATGATGATCTCTGAGAATGGTGGCCTCTCTGAGGATTCCGGGCTCCAACACTCTTCAATTAACCTAACCCAACCATCATCATTTAGTATATATATACATATATATAGCACTAAAGTTAAGACAAATCGTATATAATCCATAAAGAGAAATTCTTGGGCAGATAGAGACAGAGAGTCTCTATTGCACAAGACGGTCAGTTGGTCCCGTGCACAAGCCGGTTTGTACACAGAAGTATATATATATATATGCATAATCTTTACTTACTCCTTAAGATGTGGTGGATACTGTCTTTTCGTCTTGAAAGTTGGTCTCTTTCCATCTAAACACATTGCTTTAGCAACCTCTTCAGGAGGCTTTGGGTGAAAAGGCGGTGCTCCTTCCATCATCTGAATCCATCAAACACAAAAAAGACCATTCAACTTTTTTGTTCTTACAATAATAATGTGCACCTAAGACGCCGGGGAGGGATCATATTAGGTGTGAGAAAAACCAAAATATGTACCTCATAGAGTATAACACCAAACGAATACACATCCACTCCTCTGTCAAATACTTCATCGTTATAAATCTCAGGTGCCATGTATATACCTGCAAATAAATCATAAAACCAATTTCTCACTTTGTCATTTGAATAACTCTTTACACCGTTATTCTAGTGTTCACTTATGGAAAACTTACTTGTACGATCAATGACGTCAGGCTGCAACAGTTTTGCTTTGGAAGGCGATATTTTGGACAATTTATTCAAACCGAATCCTGCAACCTTCATCTGGCCCCCACAGTCCAGCAAAATATTTCTGGCACCTTACCAAGATCTTAGATATTAAAACGAAAAGAAAAGAAAAAAAAATGTGCATTTGATATGTGCATGCAGTCACATAATCCAAAAAGAACACTCGAGCATTTAGATGCCTTACTTGGGCCTTAAATCGCTATGGATTATCGGGTCTGGTTTACATTCATGAAGATAATTCATGCCCCTGCTTCAGAAATACCAATCAATAAACATATTACCAATCAAGTATTGCATAGCATTGCAGTCAAACAGCACTTGCCTGGCAATGTCAAGAGCAAGTCTTAAGGCCTTAGACAGAGACAAACGGCTTTTTTGCTGGAGGTACGCACCTAGATCTCTCTGTCACGTCATGAAATTATACGCTTAAGAAATTCAACTGACGAAAATATTCCGACAATACAAGTTATCTAGGAAGAATAAACTTTGGTTCTCTAACAAAGAACATGGTTCTCGATAATAAATGACTACAGAGAACAAATGTATCTGTAAACGGCTTTTGAACAAATAGAGAATTCAACACGGCAAGAAAAAGCGCACATCAACATGAAAATTTTCGAATCAAAGATAATTTTAGAAAGAACTTATGTATAGAGATAACCTCAAGCAAGGCAAAAGAAGTGTGGCATATGTGCTTACACTTGAAAATTCTAGTAGTATCATCATGGGTACATTCTGGGTGACCGCCCCGACAAATTGAACAACGTTAGGATGCCGAACCTTTTCCAACAAAGTTAACTCATGTCTGAAAGCATTTCTGCATAAGTACTAAAGTCAAAAGCAAAGTCATCTAAACAAAAGGTAATTAAGTAAATGAGGAAACTTCAGCTCATACATGCTTTCAGGGTCTGATAAGCTGTCCTTGTCAAGAATCTTTACAGATACTTTTGTTCCATTCCATTTAGCAACTTGATATGATCCCTGAGAAAATGCAACAGCTTGAATCAGCACGAGCTGAATTCAAAAAATCGCATAACAAAGACTCTACGCAGTGAAAAAAAAAAAATGGATCAACAGAAACCAACAAGCGAAGTGATTAGCAAAGCAAGAGCAATTCTCTCTACCTTTGCTTGAAACTGGCAGTTTAAAAAGACAAAACAACACAATTGAAAAGGAAAAAAAGAAATAAAAAAGGCAAGTTTTACAGGATGGCAGACCTATGAATTTCAATGTTTGACCGTGGATTATAGGTACGAACAAAAGATAAAGGTAACAGAAATGAGAATACTTAGATAAATGTGTGGACTTAGAATGATGGACAAGATAAGAAATGAACATGCTTTAGAAAAAGTCAGGGTAAATTCATTTGATGAGATAATGAGCGAGTCATGGTTGAAATGGTATGATTATATGCATAGACGTCAGGTAGATGCACATGCTAAGTGCAGCAAGATACAAGAAAAGACACGTATCAAACACGGAAGAGGTAGATGACAGAAGAAAACATGAAAGAATACAATCAAGAAGGACAGGAATTATGTGGATACCAATGAGGTTACGGTTTGTGGTATAAGTGATATAACGTAGTAGAGACATTCTAGCCTTTCTGGCACAATCCAGTTCCTATGGCTTTCGTATTTTAGACACTCCACCTGTGGATATTGCTCCCTTCTTGGCTGATGACTTTAGGGGCCTAATGCTCCCTGGATAGTGGAGACATGCAATCCATACTGACCCCACGATTATGGAATAAGGTTTGTATGTTGTTGTCACTGGCGGATCCAGATTTTTTTTTTCAAGGCGGGTCCGCAAATTTTATTTTTTTCCAGAGGGTCTAAAATATTTTTCTATAGGTTAAATGTGGAGTTGCTTTTTTTGCCGGAGTTTGTGGACCCCAATTAAGTATACGTGGGTCCGCCCCTGGTTGTGTTGATGTTATAAATGACATTGATCAATAAAACATTTGGTGTCAAATGGATCATATCAAATTACCACCATCCCAACTTCATGGGAAATAATTCCTACACTAGCCTGATGATCTTACAAGACAGTAAATTTTTTGGACAGCCAATTTAGGGCTAAGTCCCTAAAAATAGAGCATTTTCTTGAAACCAGGGACTATTACAGAGTTTATAAAAGCAAGCCGAGGCATTTCTCGCAGTCTTTCATTAGCATTTGTTCAATCTTCACTTCGGACATACATCCATTTGTTTTCTCCATAAAGTTCCCAATTTCATGAGTGTTCAAGGTTTTCATCAAACAATATCCTGGACATACACATAGTCATAGGTCTGTTTAGACGTGATCTATTTCGTCTTTAGTTTTATTCACCTAAAAATATGTAGTTAAGATGTGGTTTAGATTGTATTGTAAAATAAATGGTGTATTATTGAGAAGAAAAATACAAAAGAGAAAATCACTCTTTTATATGATGCATAACATCAAGTGATTCAGAAGTACTCTTAACATAGAGCTCTCTTTTACCCCTACAAAAGGAATGTCCCTCTAAAGGACAGCAGCAAAATTATTAACACACAAGAAAAGAAGAAGAAGAAAAAAAGAAAAAATAACTACCTACCTTTGAAATGCCATCACTTTTTCGAATTTGAACATCCATGGGATTGAGCTCATACTCTGGAACTTCGCGAGGATTAGCAACAGCCATCGGTGTCTTTCTGATTTTCTACGAGAATGTCGGACAAACTTTTACAAAAGCATTCAAACATTTTTATTTTTTTTAATGAAATTTTCAATCAAGTAAAAAGGACATGATTTTGTTACCGCGGCTTTAGCCCCACGGGCCTTCAAAATATCGTAAACCTCTGCATTTCCATAGTACTTTGCATCAGCTGCAGCCTGTCGCCATGAAAATAAACAATAGTTACAGCTTGAAAACAATAGAAAAATCTGCAGCAATTAAGCACAAAGGAAGAAAGTGAAGGCTAAATGATATAAAGTTCCTTTTACCAAGTTAGATGAAATTGACAATGTACCATTCCTATAGTATGTGATTAGTCTCAAATGTCTACTTTGGCCACTCAATTGATGTCTCTAGAGGATAACTCAAGGAATAAAGAGGTGAATTACTCTTTTCCCCTTCACTTTCTGATTCGTAACTACTGATAAGTCTTGTAATTATCCAAGCCCTTTACTCATCTAAAACCTTATTGTTCAACTCAAGACAACAATAATTAGCCCATTTGATCTTAAAATAGCCCCACTTGAAAAAACAATGTTTACCAATCGAACTATTGATTGAATCCCAGACACAAATGAATTATGAAAGGCTATTTCCGCCATCATTTTGCTTCGCCTATTTGTTAAGCAATCCACAATTAAAATAAGAGTTTGAATTTGGCCTATCGATAAATATCATTGCATTTTCCCAGGTGACAACCAGGTTCAATCCGACCCTGCCCCAATAATGTGTCAATGGCACAACAGCTAAAAATGCATGATTTCAGCATTCAAGAGGGAACTTGAACATATTGTGATGTATAAAATGTTTATTATCTACCTCCCGACCAGCTTAAGCTTATGGGAGAGATGGTAATTCAACATTATCAGGGCCTTGTGATATATAAAATGTTATTTATCTGCCTCCCGATCAGCTTAAGCTTTTGGAAGAGATGAAAATGAAAACAATTTGATTAAGAAGAAAATGTACCGTGCTACCCCAACGATCGCGGGCATCAATGTTGGCTCTTCTGCTCAACAAAAGCTTAACAACATCGACATGGCCTTCACAAGCAGCAATGTGCAATGCAGTTCTACCATCCAGATCAATGCTATTCACATCCACACCTTCATCCAATAAATCCATTACTCCCTCCACATCTCCCTTCGAAGCCAAGAACAGAAGCTGCATTGTTGAATCTAAATTCACAGGGACGCCTGTTAGCCCATCATGGCTTCCCGGAATCCGTTTTATCGGATCCATCGATGACTGCCTCCCGAAACTGAAACGCAGATTATTCCTTCTCGGATCCAATGAATTCTGCCTCCTAAAACTGAATTTCCCGCTCATTCTTAACGACCCTGTTGAAAATTGCCGTGAAATTCCTCGTTTCAATTGAGTTGCTATATCCATAATTTCTGATTCTTCCTCTCTTAATTATTATTCTTCGTCTTGATTTTTGTCAAATTTCATGGTTCTAACAAAAGGTGGTGGGAAATAAACGAAAATTGAATTTGAATTCTTGATGGGGTGCTGTAGATGCTCGATCGAGAGGAGCTTAGAGCAGCTCTCGATGGCGAGCGGAAAAGTGGAAATGAAATTTGAAGAAAACAAAGTGAGAGGTGAGAATGGGAGGAAAAGGATGGGTGAAATTAATTGTTCTCTCATTTGTCAGTGTACTCCATACGGTTTGCTTTTTGCTCGCTGACTTTGAAAAACCGTTAGTATCTTCTTCCTCTGTTTATTTTTTAAATGTTATTTTAGGAAAGGAAAATTTTAGGTCCACCTCATACCTAATTTCGTACCGTTAAAATAGGAAATTCTTACCCGCACTCTCCTCACGTGCACCGTTTTGTTGGATGTGTATTTGTCTTCTTACGCACCTGTCGCACATCCAACGAAACGGTGCACGCGAGGAGAGTGCGGGTAAGAATTTCCCAATGACATCTTATCTTTTGTGAAAGCCGGAAGGTTTAAAAAAAATTGTAAAGCTATCCGATAGCATTGGATTTTGACGAGTCATTAAAACTTTACACCAAAAGTTCCGTAAACTTGAATCGGTTTATAGTCTTCAAAGGTAACGTTAATGTCCGAATACTGAATCCTTATCTAGATATAGAACGTTCGCCACGTGACATTTAAAGTAAACACTGAATCTCACGAAAACCTTATGTCTTATATGTGACGTCCCGTTCTCAGACACTGAGTCCTTATCCGGAAACCAACGTCCGGCATGTATATAACTCGTATTTATAACAATTATATACATAAGCCTTACAAATACAACATCATAGTATAATTTCGAAAATTAAAACAACTCAGGAATACATACATATCTAGGGGTAGAATGGGAAAACCAAATGTCAAAACCAAAACAACATTTATAGTCCGAGACTTCAACGATAACCAGAAATCCAAAACGTAACAAGGTTTGGCCTTACAAAACCTATTCAACGAAGACAAAAGATAGTCTATTACATTACATATATGAATACAGAAAACAACAACAAAAGTTCAACCGAATCAACACAAAATCATTCCTCGAAGTACTCGAACACTTCCTCGAAACCTGCATCAGCTTCTCGGGGTGGAAACAATACAAATAGGGTAAGTACGAACATACTTAGTAGGAAGTAAAAGCATTGAATCCAACAACAACAACAAGATATCAATAGTGAGATAATAACTAACAACCACGTATGTTCAACGTCTCGCAACTCTCTACTAGCCCGGCTAGTAAAACTCAACAATACAAGGAAATGTGTTGCATAAAAGTCCAAGGACACTTCGCATGGTTTCAGTGTACCATGACACCTTTCAACCCCTTAAAAGGTATGAGCCCGGCTCAAGTGGAGTATGAATCCTGGTTGCGATATGAAAACGTACCTCACTAAAGGCTAGTATGCTTTAGATTTAGACTCTCGAGTGCATATTTAAGCATTTAAACTAACCACCTAAGTTCATTACAAGTAAAAGGCTTCTAAGGACCGCTAGACACTTCGACAATTCTAGGTTACACTACTTAGCACATAACACTAAAATACCGGATTCTTATCCAATATCCACGAGGCTTAGGTATAAGGTTTCCAATGATCCCGAGTTTCTCCCGACAAAGGATATTCACAAGGTGCTGAGCCAAATCCACTTGAAATCAAACCCCAAACTTCGTCACATAACAAGTATGATGTTGTCATCCCGAAAACAACACCTCGTAGGGCCAAACGATTCATGTTCCAATGCTCCCGTGTGTCATGATTCGGAGCCAAAGCCACTAGTACACTCACATTTAACTTTACAACACTTCACAAAAGGTTTCTATCCTAAAGCATGCTCAAAAGGGGTCAAAAACACAATTATGGACATTATGGGTCATAGCCCGTGCCCATGGAAGTTGGGAGCTTCCTGAACTCTCTGTATCGATAGGCCCGCACCCATAAGGTAATAGGCGCACGCCTATCTCCCCGGTTCAGCCAGAAAATATGCAACTGTTCTACAACGATTTTCTTTCACTTGCTTCACTCAAATCAACCCCAAAACCTTCCAAAAAGGCCACCTAGCTAGAAGTCGACTTTTTCCGGAAGTAGACCTTCTTACCGCTAGAGGCTAGACACTTGGACTGCTCGGTGCTTGGACCATCAACCGTAGATAAAGCGACGATCTATTTTAGATCAATCTGTTACAAATCTTTATCTACTTTCTCTTGTTTATTGTTTAAACAAAGTCGATCTTGGTAAAAAGAAAATCAAAATTTTAAATTCCAATTCGTTCCTGTGTGGATTTCCTAACAGATCTAGCTCTCGAAATTGACAGTAAGAATAATCAAGAACCTTTGTTGTAAATATGCTTAGCCAGCTTATGGATTGTGACTTGTCCATATTTCACATTTGTTGTAAATAGGCTTAGACAGTTTTTGGACATAGTCCTTTCATGCAAGCGTAGACAGTTTCAGAGCCTCATTTAAGGGCGCATATATTTCTAGAATTTACAGTAAATGTTAAAATGTATGGATACAGAAGTGTTAGATGCAAGAGGATGTGCATACACTCAATTTAGTTGTCTTGTAGATTTCAACTGATAAGCTCAGCTCAGCTCAATACTCAGCTGACTTAGGCTCGGCAGACAATATTATGTTGTAACTTCTTATTATGTTATAACCGAATGTTACCATTGTAGTGAATTATACTCTATAAATACTTTATGATTGGCAGCATTGTAGCTTAATTTTTACATTTTATCTTTCATCAATAAGAACTCTGCATTATATTTTCTTTTATGCTTTCAATTTCATCAATTTCAACATGGTATCAGGGACTTTTTTTTGCTCAAACTGTGCTAATTCTGATGTTTTAGCAGAATAAACTTGAGAGTTTTCTTCAAGATTTAGTGTTTTTCATAGAGACTTGACAGTTTTCTATGAGATTTTCTTCTTGTTCCAGGAATTAGAATCCAGTTCTTGATCAATTTTTCCAAAATGCTTTTGTGTGGATAGCTAATGTTCTTGACAACCATGGCAGCTTGGAAGCATGAACTGAGTCATGCTAGTATGTTCTATGTTCATCCCAATAAGAATCCTTCTATCGTATTAGTCCAGCCATTGATGAATGGTAATAATTATCATCCGTGGAAGATGTCTATGGAAATTGTGTTGATTATGAAGAACAAATTTGGATTTGTTGATGGTACAATCAAGAACCATTTGTGAATTCTGTTGACTTTTAAGTCTTGAGACAATATGACACAATGATTAGAACTTGGAACTTGAATTCAGTGGAGATTACAATATCTCAAAGTTTGATGTATTTCAAGAGAGCTCACACTGTGTGGAAGAATCTTGCAGATTGGTTTGCAAGCGTAGATGCATTCAGACTGTCATACATTCTTGAAGAGATGAAGTCACTGAAACAGTGGACAGATTTAGTGAATCTATATTTAACGAGTAATTGGTAAATCAGGCAACTGTAGCATGTGATATTTTTTTTTAGGTGTGTCAGAGTCTGACATTTTTTTTCAAGTAAATCGTCCAATTAGGACGACGTCGTCTAAATTGAGTCAAGTCCGTCCGAATTTGGATACATGATGCCGTCCAATTCCATGAGATAATTTTAGACGTCCAAATTGGACGCTCCGTCTTCCAAATTTGGACGGAGTCGTCCAATTTTTAAACCTTTTCACTGTCATCTTCCCCAATTCATCTCATTTCGAATTTCATAGCCAAAAAAGTCCGGCGAATTTGGGCGATTTTACAGCAACTCAGGCGGATTTGGACGATTTACAACTCAAGCGGATTTAGACGGATTATACAGAGGCTAAATCACAATGGCTACTCCTCTTCTTCGCATAGCTCGCAGGGCAATCAATGTGAGTGTTTACATGTATTTGATTTCTTGTTTTTGGATTAGGTTTATGCTTTTTTATATTTGAAATGCCCGAATTATGATGTAATGATTTTGAACAGCCGAATTGTATGTTATTAATAGGATGAATTCATGTGTATGATGCAAATGATTATTATGTGTAGATGAATGGGATAAAATTGTTGGATATGTGGTTTGTCTAAGTTTTAGATTTATGTATATGTATATGCGGCCATTGTAGACATATTCATGTATATGTGCTTTGTCTAAGTTGATGTATATGAATTGTAGGAGGATAAATGCCCGATTAAAATCATTTTATCCGTCATATTCCATGTTTGAATAATTGTGTATGTGGTTCATGTAAAATTCAAAATATGTGATAACATAAATATGGATATAATTTGTTATAAATTTTGATTTGATAATGTAGTGTGATCTATGATAGTATGATAGTAGTATTGCTAATGACCTAATTATGCCCTTGAAATTATGGCTAACATGGGGAACAATAAAAATGCCCTTGAAATTATGGCTAACATGTATGTTAATTAAAAAATTGAACCAAACGACAAACTACTGTTGTTTGAAAATCCAAACTTATTTATTTTGTTAAACAGACTAGAAGAATCGGTCTTCGGTGATTTTATTTGCTGGTATCGTACTAGCTGGGCATTCAAAGGGCGGCTCGTACCATTTTTATATTTCCAAATGGTATATCCCGATTGTGACGACGAACTGCATTTTAATGTTAACGGGAAGAGAGTAAGTTTCGGCCGAATATAGTTTGGATTGATAATGGGCTATAGATTCGGAGATACAAACCTTGAGATTAGGCCCGTATCACGGTGTTTCCAGGAGCCGTGTGAACTAAGTAAGTGCGTAGGGTCGGTAACGATGGAAAAATCATAGCCGCGATGAAAACAAACCGACTCGGCGTCGAAATCGCTTTATCGGTTGGCTCTCGCTTATGTTATTTACGGGCTTTTAATGGGACAAGACCCCAACTATAATACCGAATCGTATTTTTATATCGCCGAGGACCTAAGACTCATGACAAATTATCCGTGGGAGGCGATGACGTGTTTGATAACCTTATGTTGAATCTGGAGTAGACAAGTCTGCAGACCACTACGCACATACGGTCCTTCGATGATGACAAGGCTATGCAGCCCACTATAGCCGGGTGTCTTTATGCATTGCATGTGTGGGCTTTTTACGCCATACCAGCCGTCGCTTCTAAAGGGAATTATGCAGTTTTGAGGCCGGGACATTTGAACGATCATCCTAAGTATTTGAGGTGGCAGTTTTCGAGCGGCGGTGTATATTACGGTACACTGAAATCAACACAATTTAAAATATCGGTAAGTATCGACTATCAGATTTTTTATTGTCCACATTTTAAAGATATTGAATCTAAAATCGTGTTTTTTTCATATATGCAGGAAGGAATCCCCAATGATATTCTGACCACCCCAAAAGATAGGGAGTATGTGATTTCACTAGGGTTGCCGGCGGCGTACGTTACGGCCGTACCTCGTCAACTACCGGTACCACCCGGTACCTCAACGGCCATGCCTCCCGTTACAGACAGTCCACCGGTCCCTCCTCTCAGAAACACACGACCGGTCTCTCCCGAAAGAAGCACACCGACTCGTCCCTCCGGCCATTCATTACAACGTGAGCGTCCAGAAGTTGATGAAGAGGGCGCTCGACGCTGGCGATCGAGGCGGACAGAGGATGCGACTACCTCCGCCAACCTGTAAGGCGATCGCACGATATCTCAGAACGCTACCGGTTGAGCCACTGAGGCCAGTCTTATCTGAACTCATCCAACAAGAGTTGGATGGAACTAACTCGGAGTTGAGAGCTTTGAAGAGTGCGTTGGTAAAAACCAACTCCGAAGTCTATGAAATATTCAAACAATTCGGGGTGTTGTTGAGGAAAGTGCTTGAGACGAATGATCGCCTCCGTAGCCACCAAAAATGCTTGATCCGCGCCGCCTCCTCTGCTCGTGTCAAAGCGATCCGTAGTGAGGATGTACCACAAATGCCAATCCCGTAAGTGTTATTAACGTCAATGTATTTATAATACTATATAGTGTACATTATCTTCTTATCATCCGATTAATCGAAATTTACATTCGTGCGTAAGGGTGATGTGTGGGTGTATACGGTCAAGTTCATCGAGCATATGATGCACTCCACTCCGTTTGACATGATCAAAGTGAAAATATGTTGATGTTTAGACATAAAATGTCTCAGGCAAATTTATTTAATCGCATGCATAGATATTTAGATATGTAGTTATTTTTGTGAATGTACAAGCACTTGTTGTTGTATAAGCCATGACATTTTGTTTGTTTTATATCAAGTTATGTCGTTGTAATATTTATATTAACTTATGTTTATATCGGCTCGTTCTTTATGTTAGTTTCTTATTCCATTGATTTATATTTGTGAGATAGACTAGTATAATGGGACACTATTAAAAATACCGTAAAAGGACATATATTACGGAACGCAGAGTAGGCTTCACATACTTACACCTCTTGATATTATCACTCAACGCCTTAGTAAACCTTATCTAAGAGAGAGAGACGTCACCGGGTGGTGTGTGTGTGTGTTGATCACATGTGAATCAAGGATGATGTATTTCACCATTAATGCTAGCATCATTGGGTGAAAGAGAAGCATATGAAATAGTTGCAAGCTTTCAAAGTATGTCCAGGCCCTGTTAGAAATTTGACTAGAACATATCTTACCATCATCTGAAACTTCATTATCATTATGATTAAGAAACTAACCTATAGCCAATCATCAAGATTAAGAAACTAAGAGATAAAGATATATAAATACAATATATTAAACTTTAGAAACAAAGAGATATAAATTTAAAGGGATGGGAAGCGCGCAAAATAGAAGAGCCAAAGCCTAGTTTATGACTTTTATTTTACAAACAAGCAAAACACTGCATAAAGGAATACATAACAGACTCTAAACGATAAGGGGAAGAAATGGATAAACCACGCGTTTGCTCCTAAACAAACCAAGAGAAGTCACAAAAGGTGATTGGGTCACTTTCCTCACCTTTGTCATCATTGTCATACTCTGGTACGTGAAATTCTCTTGCGAGAGCGGTGATAAGAAATGGATAATACAGATAACCATCACCAAGCCTGTTAAGCGATATTTCACCAATCCTACGAACGATATCACTACCAAAATCAACTTCACGCATTAAAAATGCATACGAAAAGGCTTTGAAGGCACTTCTCGGATTAACAGTGTGTACGGTACCATAGACGCTACTACCAATCCATTCGAAGTAAACACGCAGCCATTCTTTATGATATGCAGGATACTCTAGGCGATTCTGGAATTGGTAAAATTGGATGTCTGAGATTTCGGTTGCTTCGAGTTCTGGTATACAATAGTAGCGATTGATCCAATCCGAAGAAAAGAATACATCTACTCCACGTAGTGTGTACACCCCTGAAGTTGGTATGGTATAGTCCGCCACATCAATTTTAGACCTCACTAGAGTGTAGAATTCACGACCGATTGATCGATTCACAGTGGAGGTAGGTGGGGGACTCTTAGCGGGCGCTCCAATGATTTTCTTCGTATGAATCTCTGCATCCTGGTAGGTAGGCTATCCCATTCAATCCTCCTCTCTCCAACAACAGCTATATCATGAAAATATGTACATCAATTGACACGCTGGTGTTGTGTTGTGAACCGATGTAGTAGCGTAGCCTCGTCATACACATGAGGTATACTGGGCTGACTCACTGGCCGGTGAGGATGCCAAGCCGGGAGAATTAGATTCTCGGGATTGTATACCTGAATATACGAATAATGGGAATCAGAGTCAGACATTTTCACCGGAGTTTTTTTAAAATGTGACTGAGAGGGTACAAGGTGGGAAGTTAAAATGTGGTCACACCTTTTAAAGTTGTTAGATAATAGACAGGGCCCCACACGTTAGATATCTTGTTCATATATGACCGTCCAAATCGGACGACGCCGTCCAAAGATTGGACGATTCCTGTCACGGATTTATCTAGCAAAGCAAACAAGTAATAATCCGGTTAACCTCAAGTATAAGGATCGTAGTAATAATGGTTAATGCCGGGTCGATCTTACGGGGAACTGGCGATTGCTAACCCTAGTTTTTGTTTAACTAACTAACCTATGTCACGATTACTAAACTAAACAGCGAATGAAACAAAACAAAACAGAAAATAAAACTAGACAGAGGATGTAATCCAAAGCTAGGAAGAATACGGGTTGCGAATTTATTTAATACTAAACTAAACTAAGATGCAAATAAAAGTAAACTAACTAAACAAATTCAAGTTTTAAGGATTTAAATCAAGTTTATAACGAACAAACGAGGATTGATCCACCTATCCAACAAGCATTGATTTCCTATCTCGATTATATTGTGGTTTTTATCTAGGTTGTGATTCACCTTATCTAAACATGAACCCTAATTCCTTAGAAAGTTCATATATTAATCTATTATCTTCCAATGCAAGATTAACGCGTTTTCTAACCAAAGATGTAAACTTTATGTTTATAATCTAGCAATTAAACCTATTAACTTCCGTTATGATAGATTCGAATTACTATTCTTATTCATGATGATCTAGGGTTTATTAAGATTTCCATCAACAATAAACAATCACACATGCATATCTTCCGATGTAAAAGCAATTAAACATAATAAGCATGAATAAGAAACAACCTTTAAATAAAACTTACAGTACAACCGAAGAAAACGAAATCAAAAATCGTTGGATGTCTTCACAATACTCGTTTGATGAAGCTTTTAGCCTCTAAACATCCTCAGCAACTCGAATTTGCAGAAATAGTACATAAAAAGTAACTAGTTTAATCTAGATCTAAAGTGCATAAAAACTGGAATAAAAAGGAGAAAAACGCAACCTGAAGCCGCCCCTAGGTTTAGGGTTTTGAATAATGAGTGTCTGGTATGCCTAGGGTTGAGAAACAGCCGCATATTTATAGATCTCTAAGTCGGTTTCACTAAGTCGGCTACCGGACGCCTGCCTGATCCTTGAACGCCCGCCCATTCTTCATATGAACTTCAAATCGGGCCGAAGTCATGATCGACGCCGCCCACCCAGGGGCCCACCTCGGCCCAAACTTCCTCGAATCAACTTTCCATCCCTCGACGCTGCTCAATTTACTTGCACGCCCGCCCACTGGACGGAGATTCGACGCCCACCCAAATGTTCGAATCTTGATTTCTTTGATCTTTATCTCTTTTCATCTTGTCAATTCCTTCATTATCTCTTTTAAATCACCATATATTTTGACTTTTATCTCTTTTGATCATCATTTGAGCCTTGAAAAATGTATCTACATCATATAAAAACACCACAAAATGTAATATCGCCAAATAATCGTAAAAACATAATTAAAGCACATAAATCAACCTATTTTGCGATTAACTCTTTAGAAATATCATTTACTCAATATATTCATTAAACACACGTTTCTTATGCAATTTAGTACAAATACGGGGAAAAATATCATAGAATATAGCGTTATAAATCGTATAAAATCACCCTTAACAACTCCCCCACACTTAAGCTTTGCTCGTCCCGAGCAAAACAAAACAAAGTAAAGGCTCGAGAAAAGATAGACATCTAAACATATATAACACATATCTAATAAATCGAGAGTTCACCAAAGGTGTGTGCATAGCCATAATAAACTTCCACTAAATCCGAACTTGAGAAACTCAAAGCAAAACTAGCTAATACCCCTACGTGGATTAGCAATAAATGACACTCATAAGATGTACCCTACAAATGTGATATAGCCCGAAAAGGATGATCGAATATATCTAGGGCCTTTCTCAAATACTCGTGAGGATAATCCCTACAACATATCCGCTGGCTTCTCTTTGGGATAAGATAGACGATAACTTAGTCTTATATACATTTCATAACACTTCATTAGTTGATTTAACTTTTTCACTTTTAAACACACATCGAATGAGCTATTGCCCTCATCATAGCGTAATAGGATATTCGAGATATACCCTACCTTACTCAAATCATAAGGCGCTTCTTCCGATCGATCGTCGTGAGCTTTTGGTCATCATAGTGGTATAGACATACGTGGTATACCCTACCTCACTCAAATCATAAACCAGCTTTTCGACACACCCAATTATTTCATATTTTTTCAACTTTTTAATTTGACATCAAGTTACGTGTTACTTATCACATTCAAACCTTAGATATTCACAGATAACATACTGACTAAATACAAACTATCATAAATCTCAAGATATATATGTAGCACTAAGTACATGACTTATAAGAAAATCAAATATCACTCGTCCAAAAGGGGTATAACTTTATAAATTAGCTCATCATTTACTATGACTCGTGAAAATCGATCTCGTGAAAAACAACTAACTTATCAAACATATGATATATAGCTTAAATGACTATAAAAATAACGAACATTGAATCGAATTGCTTACTCGACAAAACAAAAACAAAAGTGTCGAAAAATTACGAAAATTTTAGCTCATTTTGCATAGAAACATAGAAACATTACGCACTAAGCAAATGTGTAGATACATATCGAAACATTCCTCCCCACACTTAAAAATCAACATGTCCTCATGTTGTGCGTAACTAAAAGAGAAAAAGAAAAAGACTTAGCCGATTTAAATCGAAACTCGACCGCCGGTCAGCCGGAGCCTACATAATGACACTTAGAACGCTGAAATCAGATAATGTAGCTCGACGAAAACCGCTAAAAATATACCCGCACGCCTTGACAAACATGGAACCATCTCGGGAAAACGGGAATTATACCGAATGAAAAGAGATATCAAAATCAAGATAAAGCAGATAAAGCATCCAATACAACCAAAAAGTAGAAACCAAGTCGAAGAAAAGTACGGGTGCCTTATGGCTTACATGATCCATCGAAAGAATAAATAGTAGCAACATCAAAATTACAATGAACCATATAAGAAAAAGTACCAATATACAACCACCGTGAGCTAGTCAAATCGAAAAAAAAAATGAAATCAAGACTTTCCCGAGCCGGAGTATCAAGCAATGGAGGAACAAAGTCGCAGAATCATCGGCCGGGTGGATCGAAGGTACAAAGAGCCGAAGGTGGTACGCTAGCCGATGAAGGTGCCCGCCGAGTCGGGCAAGAATTCCCCACAGGTCTCTCCTCCGATGACCTCCTCATCATCGTGTAGAACATCCGCCTCAAGTGCATCGGCAATAACCTCTCCGATCGAATCGAAAAGAGGAACTCCGTGATCACTCTCCTTGAAAATCTGCATATCCTCGGTTTCTGCCCTCCACAATGCACTTTGAAGAATCGACATCATGTTCTTCTGCATATCCCGGATATCACCCATCCAATCTCGAAAACTATTGGCCATGCTCAACCGAGCCCTCTCCGCAGAGATAAAGTAGACGCGGGAGGAACCGAGGTGGTGCCGAAGACGAACCAGCTCCCGAGGTGCTCTCCGACTCGATTGACCCCGGCTTACTCTTCTCTCTCTCAGATAGGCCTCGGGTTTTTGGGCTTGTGATCCGCTCCATACTCCGGCACACCGGCATCGAGGCACAAACCGTGGATCGTGAGGGACGATCAAGCTCCGCGGTATAAACCTTCCGATTGATCGATATCTCGCCATACAAAGCTTGTCCCACATCCACATTCAAGCCAAATGTCAACGCATATAACATACCTAGGTCACCAATGTGAAAGTGTGTCGTCGTTGTTCTTAGGCAACAACCGACTCAATAAATCGACACTCGACCTTCCAATCCTCCGCCCAGGTCGTGGTAACTAACTCCTTCCGGTCTCCTCCCGGCCTTAATGTCCACGCCACATCCGGGCAAACTCGCCTCCTCAACTCCTCCAAAGGATCCCGCCCCAAACTCGCCTATGCAAAATCTCTTCCTTATAATCCCGACCTCGAAAAGCCGCCAACCCATACTTTGCATTGATCACCTCCGTGTAAACGGAACTTGGACCCTCGAACCACAACTACCTTCGCTTTCCAAGTCGGTTTCAACAATTGGCATAAAACTCCCGAACCAAGGAACTATTGACCGGGGAGTTGGAATCGCCATCAAAGCGCCCCATTTCCGATCCCTTAACAAATTTGACAAACCCGGGATCAACCATTGCCTCCAAAGTGGCCCTTTTCTATCAACATCGCCCTCGAGAAATAGTGTTGTTTATACGCATCGTGAGCTCTGTGGTTCACGAATCTACGAGGCAAAGGCATAGGGGTACGGTTTTGGCTCTCTTTCTAGGTGGATCACCCTAGGTTCAACCGGCACATCTTCCCGTAGCTTCTACAACCTCCTCAACCCTAGACGAGGCTCCGCCTTCTCGAGCTCTGTGCATCCGTATTTCAAAGGAATATCGTCGTCCATCTCGTAGTCCGAGGTTGGTTCATCTCTTAAGGTTGCCCTAGTTTGGGTGGCTCTGTGGGGTTGCTCCCGAATGCTCACACCTCGGTTGGGATCAACTAAGGTTGGGTCGAACTCTTTGCGCTTCTTCCCGGCCTCCCTAGCTACTTCCTTCCCGTGTCTCTTCACAACTCCCTTCTTATGAACCATTTTCAAGCCTAGTCTACACCAAACAATCCCAATACGCACAAAAGATACCCGTTTAACATCCAAATCGGGATTTCAAATCAACCAAACCACAAACCACAACCATCCATTATCAAAAACCAACCCATTCATCATCCACATCATCATCACAGCACCAACCAGCAAGAAGCAAGAACCAAAACGAAAGAAATAAAACAAATAAGGTGATATTCAAGTGAACGAGCCGACCCAAAGATCGAACTCAGAAAAACGTGAACAAAATCGAGAAAAGTTGTTACTAACTTACCGAGTAAGATGAGTAGATGCTGATCGAGATGAAGATTAGTCCAAACAAGTCCAAATGGCCTCCAAAAATCGGATTTTTTTCTCTTAAAAGTCGGACTACAATGGGTGCTGATTCTCCAAAAATATAGCGTGTTGGGAGTTTTGGTTATGAAAATCGAAGAGAGGGTATGAAAAGCGGTCTATAGCACTTAGAATCGCTCAAAATGGTTTAGAATGGAGGAATTTAGGGCAAAAGGAGGAAGAGAAACCGTTTTTCGCATTTGAATATCCTCGGTGCGTGAAGGTTCATTCAAGAAAGGGTATATATAGATGCAGTGTGTGGACGCTGTTCAACTCAAAGGGACGGGCGCCCACTGAAATCGATGAACTCGACGGGCGCCCAGCTTTAGTAGACGCCGCCCATGAGTTTAAATCACATACAGATTTGGAGGAATAAATCGACGGGCGCCCATGCTTAGTGGACGTCGCCCCAAGGATTGGTCATAGCGGACGGCGCCCAAATGTATGGACGGGCGCCCAAGCAGAAAATGTGCAAAAATCATAAAATTCCCATATAACTCAAATTCAAAATTTCATCTCTTATTAAACTTAAATAAAGCTTCAAAAATACAAGTAAAAATCAAACGGCACATAAAATTTCTAGAAAATAAATAAAACAAATAGAGAGCAAAGGGGTTGCCTCCCACACGGCGCGCTTTTGTTTTACGCCGCTTGCTCGACTTTAAACAAACCTAACTAACGCTAGTTCAGATAAATCTCGTCCCAATCCACCAAACGGATGAGACGACGGGCATATCAATAGCAAGAGGGAAATCATAGTCGCCTTGTACGCCCCACCATCTCCAAATACCTCTAAACCTCTAAAATGTGAAGCCTCAGAGTACCAACGCTAGATCTGTCAAAGATAGGGTCATTTAGGACCGTATATGGACGCCCTATAGCTTCCTCAGAGCTCCTCAAGAGTGAAGTCACTACCTCCCGAACAAATGGGGACAATGAGAACATAGGTGATGGTCTTCGACGGGTACTAAGCTCAAAATCTACGTGCAAGACTATAGTGCCTCCACCGGTCCATCACCATCAGAATCAGTGGGATCCGACTAATGATGGGGAACTCTCAAGAAGAACTCCGTAATCCATATCTAAAAAGCACACTAACCGATGATATAAATAGAAAAACTTAGTCACTAAAAACTTAATTAAACTAAAACTTAAATAATATAACACTAACAAAGATAAAATGTAATTTAACTAATATAATAAGGATATCTAGGATGCCTCCTAGTAGCGCTTTTGGTTAATGTCGTTAGCTCGACACCGCTTAAAACTCACTGATCAAAGCCATTTGACTTTTCTCGCCCGCCACTACCTCGTGTAAGCTCGATCGAGAGTGTGGCTGCAAAACAAAGATCTCACACATGGGGTTAAATCTTTAATAGCTTTCCAAATACGCTTGAACTTCCCCATGGGTGATCTCTTCATTCTCTCGAGCCCTCTCGATGACGCTTCAACCGCGCCCTCTCCAATTCTTCCATATCCCAACTACCACCTAGAACTTCTTCGAAGAAGGACCACTACAAACCATCCTCTCAAAACAAAGTTGAGTGAAGACTCGTCGAATTCTTCGACTCCGTGTAGCACCACACCCGAGGATGTCGAGGCAACGGACATTCAAAGGTCTCTCTTTAGGTTCACCAATATAGTGCTTGCACCTTTGGCCATTCACTCAAACGGGTCACCACTATAACCACGGTTCTAGAACGCCTCCAGAATGATTTGGAGAATCTCGGCGGGCCGGACCAACGTGTCCTCAACTTTCCAGAAACAAATGCAACCTAGAGTTGTATAGAAGAACTTGTTCGCCGACATGGAATTCTCTCTTCTTAATCTTAGCATCGTGGAGTAGCTTCATCTTATCTTTACTAATCCTCGCACTTTCATAGGCCTGGAGTCCGAATTGCCTAACTCATGTAATCGCCGCAATGATGTTGTCCACAAGATTGGGAATCAAAGTTCAAAAACTTGTAGCCCAATAAGCTCTATGCTCTAACTCGACAGTGCAGATGACATGGCTTTCCGTGAGACCATTTGATATGGAGATGTCCCCATGGGGGTTTTATAGGCGCTCAGTATGCCCAAAGTACATCATCCAACTTCAAACTCCAGTCTTTTCTATGATCAAGTGACTGTCTTCTCCAGGATTTTCTTGATACTTTGGTTGCTTCTCTCAACCTGACCACTAGTCATCGGATGATATGGTGTGCCTGTCTTATGACGGACACCATACTTTTCAAGGACTTTCTCTAGGGGTCGGTTGCAGAAATGCGTCCCTTCATCACTGATCAAGGCCCGTGGACATCCAAACCTCACGAAGATATTTTTCTTTAGAAATTTCATGACCGTTTTATGATCATTGTGAGGAGTGGCTTGAGCCTCCACCCATTTAGACACGTAGTCTACGCAGACTAAGATGTATTTATTACCGCAAGATGATGGGAATGGTCCCATAAAATCGATACCCCATACATCAAAGACTTCGCATTCGAGGATGGGTTTTAAAGGCATGTCAAAACGCCTTGTCAGAGTACCGGTCCTTTGGCACCTATCACAAGCTTTACAGAAAGCTTCTGTGTCCTTAAAGATCGTAGGCCAATAGAAACCGGATTGGAAGATCTTAGCAACAGTTTTCCACGGACCAAAGTGACCTCCAAAGGGGTCCACTGTGGCATTTTTCAATAATATCCCGCTGCTCGATTCGAAACACATCTCCTAAGCAAACCATCTTTACAGATCTTAAAAAGATAAGGTTCATCCCAAACGAAATATTTCAAATCAGAGAAGAACTTTTTCTTCTCCTGGTAAGACATTTCTGGATCGAGATAACGGGCATGAAGGTAGTTTACAATGGAAGAATACCATGGAACATCAGGAGGACAACCGCTCTATCAACATAATGTTTTCTAGAGGAAAGTAAAGATCTATATCATCCGGATCATCCTTTTCCTCATTTAACATTCTAGAACGTGATCCGCCACTACATTTTCACCGCCTTTTGTCCTTTATCCGAACGCCAAACTCTTTGTAGGTCGTGATTCAACGCAGAGGCGCGTTTAGCCTCTTTTTCTTAGTCATCGATAACGCAGCGCCGTGATCACCCACACGATCACTTGAGCTCCTAACAAGTAACTCACGGAACTTGTCCATAGCAAAACTACGCCAAAAGTTCCTTTTCGTGAGTGGTATAGTTAACTTGAGAGGGGTTCAATGTGTGATCAAGCGAATAGATAGGTCGAATTTCCTTTGATCTTTTGTCCTAGAACAAAGACCAACAAAGATAGTTTGATGCGCCGCACATAAGCTCAAAAGGTAGGTTCCAAATAAAGCGATATAAGAATTGGAGCAGATATTAAACGGTCCTTGAGCTCTCAAACGCTTGCTTGCGCTTTCATCAAAATTGAATTCAACGCCTTCCTTCAAGAAAGTAGACAGGGGCTTGGCTATCTTGGAGAAGTCTTGAATGAATCTTCTCAGTAAACCGACATGTCCAAGAAAGCCTCTAAATTCACGCACATTCTTAGGATAGCTCATCTTCTCTATAGCTTCCACTTTTGCCCTCACAACTTCTATACCCTTGGCGGAGATTTTGTGGCCAAGAACTATTCCCTCGCCTACCATGAAATGGCATTTTTCCCAATTAAGTACTAAGTTCTTTCCACACATCCGATAACACTTGATCAAGATTGTCAAGGCAATCATCAAAAGACCGACCAAAACCGAAAAATCGTCCATAAAAATCTCCATACACTTTTCTACAAGCCCGCCAAAGATAGCTAGCATACATCACATCTGAAAAGTAGCTTCGGGAATTGCAGAGACTAAATGGCATTCGCCTCAGATGCGAATGTACCATAAGGGGAGTAAAAAGTGGTCTTTTCTTGGTCACCGGATCAATGGGTATCCGAAGTATCCTCGAATATCCATCTAGAAGCAATAGAATGCGTGTCCCGCCAGACGCCAAGCATCCGATCAATGAATGGAAGGGGAAAGTGATCTTTCATGGTTACCTCATTGAGCTTCCGATAATCGATGCATCAGAACCAAAGACAAGTCTCAATGCTATCTCCTCTCCCTTCTCATTCTTCTCAATCGTAATTCCTCCTTTCTTGGGAACTACCTGAGTCGGGGAAACCCATTCACTATCCGTGATGGCATAAATGATTCCCATATCCAGAAGCTTGATGATTTCCTTTTTAACGACTTCTTGCATATGAGGGTTGAGCCTCCTCCGGGTTGTCGAATACATTTCACACCCTCATTCGCCTTGATCTTGTGCATACAGATGTCCGGAGATATCCTCTCGATATCTCCTACCTACAAACCAAGGCTTTTCATTTTTCTTCAAGACGTTGATAAGTTTCATTTCCTCTAAACGAGAAAGCTTGGCAGATATAATCAATGGAAGCTTGTCACCTTCTCTTAAAAATACATACTTAAGATGTTTAGGCAACGGCTTCAACACCAAATCACAGGGGGGTCTTCTAAACTCGACTTGAGATCTCCACTTTTCAACTCAATATCACCGAGTTTACTCAGTGGTCCCACCGCCAAAGCTTCTCCTTCCAAATAATTCTTCCTCAAAATCACCGCTAATTGATCTAGATTAACCACACCATGAGTATTTAGGTTGTCAACCAATCGCTCATATTCCGCTTCTACAAACCCATGACTTGCTTATCCATATAATCGGTGAAATCATCCGTCATATAATCAATGGAAAAGCCGGTTGAGGGCCGAGAGGTACTTGAATGGACTTTAAGACATTGTAACACACCTCTTGATCACCAACTCGATAGTCACGCGTCCACCATCGCAATCGATAAGGGCTCTAGTCAGAGATAAGAAAGGTCTTCCAAGAATCGTGGGACGCTGCTTTCTCTATATCTAAAACATACCAATCAACCGGAAAGGTAAATCTATCAATCAACCAAAACGCCTTTCGTGATCCCCAAGCTTTTTAGAAGATCTATCAAATTGTAAACTCATAGTAGTCGGTTCTAGAAGGCTTTCTAAACCGAGCTGTTTGCACACAGACATTGGCATAAGACTTATAGAGGCGCCTAGATCACACAAAGAGTTGGGGAAGACTAGACCTCCAATTAATACTGTAAGTACGAACTTACCAGGGTCACCTCTTTTAATTGGTAAGTCTTCATAATTAATCATGGAGCAATCCTCACCAATTTGCCTTTCCATGCCTGCTAACTTCTTTTTCGAAGACACAACATCCTTGATGAATTTTGTATACTTAGGCATCTCAACCAAGACATCTGATAGTGGAAGATTTACCTGAGTATTTTTCAAAAGGTTCAGCACCTTCTCATACTTTTTGTCCTCACTCAAGGAATGTTGCTCTTTCTCGGTGGAAATGGAAGCTTCTTAAGGTCATTCTCGTAAAAGACTTTCTTTGAGGATGCACTTACAACTTTGTCTTCCGATCCTTCCATCGAACAAATTTCTCAGTTTTTTTGTAGTCGTGGATCACCCTCCGACTTTCACTTGCTTTTTTCACCCTCAAGGGATCACCACTTGAGGATTTCCAACTTCTTCTTCACCTCTCGTGGATCACCCACCTGAGTTTTCTCTGCAGCTGAGGGAGAGTGTAGTGCTCACTTTCCCTCCCGCCTTATCAATGGCAGAGGGGCTAGTGGTTTCCCCGGTGGGAAGGACCACTAACTTGAGTACCGCTTCTCGATTCATTGCATTGGCCTCCTCTTTACCGTATTGAATTGATGGCACGAGGTCAAGACATGGGCCTTTGTTCAAGTCACCGAGCAACTTGACCACCCTTTGATTCTTCTCGTGAAACTGGCAACGCCTGGGGTCTAGAAGCTAACTGCTCACCAGGCTGCCCAATTTGTCTTTCGAGATTCTTCATTGACTACTTTGCTCCTCTAACTTGGCTTCAAGATTGTTAGATTGGGAGGAGCTTTGAGAGTTTTGGAAATTTGAAGAATAGGGCTGGCTGGGCCGACTTTGAAATTGAGAGTTTGAATTGGAAGGCCAGTTCTGATTGAATTTTTGTGTAGGATTGGAAAAATTCGAGTTTTGGTTCTGATTAAACCCAGGGTTTCTATTGAAATTGATTCGAATTAAAATTCGAATTAGGATTGAAATTTGAAGATGGATTAAACCCTTGGTTTTGAAAATTGCTCTCGCCAGGAAACTGATTGAACCTTGGATTGTTCTGGCCATAGAATGCATTCACCTCCGCATTCTGTCCGTTCATAGGATGTAATTTAGAAGTGTGCCCCACCTCGCCACAATTCTCGACATGTGACTTGATTGTACCGGCCCATAATCATGAACAACATTCACTTGATAAGGTGTAGGGGATTAATTGGCACCGCCATTCATATGGCCACCGACAAAGAAGGCAGCAAGATGTAACCCGAGGGTTCTGTAGAAAAGAAGAAGTTTGATTTATCGGGTTTGGAACTTGAGATGGTGCCATCTGCTTCTGCAGCAAGGCGATCAAACTTTGCAAATTGACTTCCTCAACCTTGGGAGGAGGAGGTGCTTGAATTGCTTGATAAGAGGGGGCATAGTTGTACTTTGCAATGTCCTCAAACAATGCCCATCCCTCTTCCGGTGTTTTCTTCAGAAATGCCCCACCAGAAGAGCTATTGACCATGCCTTTGTAAGCTCGGTCAATCCATCAAGAATGTATTGACTTGCCTTTCCAAAGGGCAAGCCATGGTGGGGACATTTTCTAAGAAGAGACTTGAATCTCTTCCAACATTCAAGAAAGATTCATTCTCTTTCTCGATAGAAAGTGAATATTTCATTTAAGCACCGGGCCGCCTTTGAAGGTGGAAAATATTGACTCAAGAACTCCTTTCGAGTTCCGCCTGTGGTGGTGATAGATTCGTAAGGAGAGAGGTGTACCACTCCTTAGCCTCTCCTTTCAAAGAAAAAGGAAAAAGTTTTAGCTTGATAGCATCCTCACTTACTCCTTGATGCGTAGTACCGCATATCTCTAAGAATGTATGTAAGTGGGTATGCTGATTTCTCGATTGATAGCCGTGAAAATTGATGCGTGTCGCATCATCCGGATAAGTCCTGGCTTCACTCAAAGGTTTGTGCGCGGTAATGGTCGGAATAACAATAGCCGGGTTGACTTTGACTTCGCCGGCATGGCGAGTCCGCCAACGACGCCTATTATTAGCGCCATTATAACAAAATCGCTGATTTCCTTTGCTAATTGATCTTCAAGATCTTGCTCGCTCGCCTGCCGTAACCGCAGAACGGAAAATCCGCTGCTTGGCCGGACTACGGTTCGCTTCGGGTCGTGGTGTATAATAACGGTCCTTTCAACTCCGAGTTTGCATAAACCGACCAAAACAAGTAAAAAGAAGCCTAAAACTAAGAAATTAAAAGCCTCGAACTAAAAATTAAAAGCCTAAAGAAAAGAAAAGAAAAGAAAAGAAAGGAAACAAGATTATTTAAGAAAAAGGGACTGCACGGACGCCCAATGTCTTGGACGGGCGTCTGGATGGAATTTGACTGACGGGCGCTTAGTGGTCCAAACGCCGTCTGAAAGATGTAATATTTGAACGGGCGCCCAAATATTATGGACGCTGCCTAAGTGGTTAAAAATGAATAATTGAAAATTTTCTAAATGGACGGACGTCCGATATCCTGCACGCCCGCTTGGTAGCGGGGGAAATTATAACGTAAACAGAAATTTGCGTAAAAATAATGCATAAGAAGGGGGAACGAAAGGATAAAAGCAGAAACAGAGAGAGGAAAAAGAGGGGAGAATTAATCACAAGAGAACCTTAAACCTAAGCTAAAACCCTAATTAACTAATCACCTAAACGATTATCAACTAAAACAGGAAATTAAAACGGAATAATAATAAAATAAAAAAAAAAAAAAAAAACAAAAACAAACAGAAAACGATAAACAAAAACTAGACAACCGTCCGGTTCCCCGGCAACGGCGCCAAAAACTTGTCACGGATTTATCTAACAAAGCAAACAAGTAATAATCCGGTTAACCTCAAGTATAAGGATCGTAGTAATAGTGGTTAATGCCGGTCGATCTTACGGGAATCAAGCGATTGCTAACCCTAGTTTTTGTTTAACTAACTAACCTATGTCACGATTACTAAACTAAACAGCGAATGAAACAAAACAAAACAGAAAATAAAACTAGACAGAGGATGTAATCCAAAGCTAGGAAGAATACGGGTTGCGAATTTATTTAATACTAAACTAAACTAAGATGCAAATAAAAGTAAACTAACTAAACAAATTCAAGTTTTAAGGATTTAAATCAAGTTTATAAGAACAAACGAGGATTGATCCACCTATCCAACAAGCATTGATTTCCTATCTCGATTATATTGTGGTTTTTATCTAGGTTGTGATTCACCTTATCTAAACATGAACCCTAATTCCTTAGAAAGTTCATATATTAATCTATTATCTTCCAATGCAAGATTAACGCGTTTTCTAACCAAAGATGTAAACTTTATGTTTATAATCTAGCAATTAAACCTATTAACTTCCGTTATGATAGATTCGAATTACTATTCTTATTCATGATGATCTAGGGTTTATTAAGATTTCCATCAACAATAAACAATCACACATGCATATCTTCCGATGTAAAAGCAATTAAACGTAATAAGCATGAATAAGAAACAACCTTTAAATAAAAACT
The DNA here is from genome assembly GCA_026214975.1 of Gentiana macrophylla. Lineage (NCBI taxonomy): Eukaryota > Viridiplantae > Streptophyta > Magnoliopsida > Gentianales > Gentianaceae > Gentiana > Gentiana macrophylla. The sequence goes on from CM047812.1 coordinate 79,110,416, forward strand.
CACAAGACAAATCAAGAAAACGAAATCAACAATCGTTGGATGGCTTCACAATACTCGCTTGATGAAGCTTTTAGCCTCTAAACATCCTCAAGAACTCGAATTTGCGTAAATAGTACATAAAAAGTAACTAGTTTAATCTAGATCTAAAGTGCATAAAACTGAATAAAAGGAGAAAACGCAGCCTAAAGCCGCCTTAGGTTTAGGGTTTTGAATAATGAGTGTATGGTATCCTTAGGGTTGAGAAACAAATGATATTTATAGATCTCTAAGTCGGTTTCACTAAGTCGGCTACCGGACGCCTGCCTGATCCTTGAACGCCCGGCCCATTCTTCATATGAACTTCAAATCGGGCCGAGTCATGATCGACGCCGCCCACCCAGCGGCCCACCTCGGGCCCAAACTTCCTCGAATCAACTTTCCATCCCTCGGACGCTGCTCAATTTACTGACGCCCGCCCACCGGACGGAGATTCTCGACGCCACCCAAATGTTCGAATCTTGATTTCTTTGATCTCTATCTCTTTTCATCTTGTCAATTCCTTCATTATCTCTTTTAAATCACCATATATTTTGACTTTATCTCTTTTGATCATCATTTGAGCCTTGAAAAATGTATCTACATCATATCAAAACACCACAAAATGTAATATCGCTCAAATAATCGTAAAACATAATTAAAGCACATAAATCAACCTATTTTGCGATTAACTCTTTTGAAATATCATTTACTCAATATATTCATTAAACACACGCTTATGCAATTTAGTACAAATACGGGAAAAATATCATAGAATATAGCGTTATAAATCGTATAAAATCACCCTTAACAATTATATATACACATAGATAGTCAATAAATGTGGCCGTCCTTGTTCATAATATTGGATCGGACGAAGCCGCCCAAATATTGGGCGATTCCGTCAAGATAGTGTGTGAATATATACGTCCAAATATTGGGCGTGTCCCATCGAATCCCGACAAATGTGGTCACTATCGGGCGGTCCCACCTTTTAAAGTGTTGTGACGTATGCTTCTATGGCGAGGCGGTACACATAGGTATAGTGCAATAATAGACGAGGCCCCACACGTTAGATATCTTGTTCATATATGACCGTCCAAATCGGACGACGCCGTCCAAATATTGGATGATTCCGTCGAAGATAGTGTGTGAATATATATACGCCCAAATATTGGGCGTGTCCCATCGAATCTGACAAATGTGGTCACTATCGTCCCACCTTTTAAAGTTGTTGTGACGTATATTGGCGAGCTCCATAGGTATAGTGCAATAATAGACAGGCCCACACGTTAGTGATCTTGTTCATATATGACCGTCTAAATCGACGACTCCAAATATTGGGCGATTTCAGTCGAAGATAGTGTGTGAATATTTAGCTCAAATATTGGCTGTCCCATCGAACTAACAAATGTGGTCACTATCAAGGGTCCCACCTTTTTGGAAAAAAATCTATATATTCACAAATCCTCTAACAACCATTCATCTCTCTCATTTCTCATTTATTTTACTCTCTCATTATCTCATCTAGTGTTCCTTCAATGGCTAACCCACATGCTCTGTGTTCATTTCAACGAGGAAATTGATTTGTCGTTGGATGAGCGATCTCTCATAAGCCGTTTTAGAATAGAAGAGGAGAGGCGTGAGTACGTGACTAACGGATGGCAAGAGTCGTAGTTTCCGGAGAGCGATTGAACATAGATAGTCTTCCTACTTTGATTGCAAACTTGTTTCGAGATAACGGTTGGCATGGTGTCCCCGGATGCCAATAAGCTTTCAACACGTGAATCGGTCTATTGTGCGTGAATTCTATGCTTGTCTATCTACCACACGGATCAATGAAAGGTGCGTCATTGTTCGAGGCGTTCCCGCTGTTTTAAATAATGCATGGATCAACAACCAATGACATTCCGTAATATCCTCGGGGTTTGGATTTCTTTCTATTTCCGATGTTCCGTAATTACTACTACAACATGATATGGCCGTTTTGTTTGGGGAGACTCATCTCGTGGGAACGTGTGAGGCGTACCCGCCCTTCACCCTGGTCATGGCGCGGTCGATTTCTTCCATTCTTCATTATGTTCTTGGCCACCAATATGTATGGCACGGTGAACTACACCCTACCTTCATTTGATTTGTATGCACTTGTGTACGCATCCATTACATCATACTTTGACGTCGGAGAGTATATTCTCTCCAGGATTCGACAGATAGCAAATGGCAACGCAGGCGATGGATATATATTTTTCCCCTATCTCATCACAGCTATGTGCGTTAGGTCCGCTTGAAGTGCCGGAATATCCTGTAGATGATGTGTCATACGGTCATGATGACGACTATATATTTGTTGTATGATATCTCGTGTTGAACATTCTTTTTTCTCGCAATTGTAATGGATAATATTCGAGTGCTAGTGCTAATCTTTTTTCAATGGAGTTTGATAATCTTTACATTGATAATCTTAATAAATATAATATTTTAATTTCACAGTTTTTTTAGCCGATAAATAATAATAACAATGGAGAAAAGAAACCCGACATATGTATTTATGGACAATAAATAATCATTCATTCCACAGTTTGAGGCAAATACTATGAGAAGAAGATGAAAGAAAGAGGGGGCGTGGTGGGTGGTTGTAGTAGCTTTGCTCACTTTTACAATCCCTCTAATCGTTCCGTGATATAACAATGTGATATAAAAATTAGAATAGCTTATGTCTTTGTAACAATTACAACTCAACGAAATTGATATAAAATGCCAAAATCAATGTGATAAAACAATTGCAACCAAACAGAATAAAAAATTTATATGTTACAATCATAATATCTTATAAAATTAAATCAAGGTTTATTCAATTGGGAACAACTGCACGAGCGGGACATCTATTCCTTCTGTGTCCAGGGTTACCGCAATTCGAGCAATTCCTACCGGAACCTGGAGTTGTCCTCTCAGTTGGCATCCTGCTAGTCCTAGCACCTGGAGGCTCACCTTGAGAAGGAATCCTCAAGGTCCTGGGTCGGCCCCGCCTAGCTCCCATCCCCTGTGTTTCTCCTCCTTCCTCACTCTGTGCTCAAAGTGAGTCAAGGAAGGTTTATTTTTATCCATTCAGCAGAATACAATCATCCTCGACGAGAACAGGGAAAACACGCCCTTCGTATGTGCGTTGAAAACAAGCGACTCTGTAGTAGTGGGAACAATAAGCATACGCACTCTCACAACGATGACTTATAGCAGGCGCAAGCATGCACGCAAGGTAATTGAAGTCCCCGAACCGCCTCGCAATAACATTCCTCGTTCGCATATTCACAATCTCACTAGAATCGATGTCTCCAACTTGATATCGGTCTCGGTCGATATCGTGTAGTGTGAAGTTCCTTCCGCACGAAAACATCATTCGAGAACTTTTCAGGTTCAGGGGCTAGCACGGTGCGACAAGATTCCGCGCGTTCTCTCTCTCACAATGCCAACGCTGCACACTCACGATGTAGTCAAAGAGATTCACGATACTCATCTTACGTGCATCCCCGATCACGTTGTTGAAGCTTTCAAAGATGGTTGCTTGTCATGATTGAGTAACGTGTACTTCGGGAATTGTGATCTCGCCCGCTTCTGATTCCAATCTCCGTAGTAACGCGATACAGTTTGGTTGGATCGATATCCATCTCTATTATCTTCCGGAATAATATTTGGAAGCGTGTTTACGAATATGTATAAGCCGCTTCCCGAGAAGGTGAATGGGCAATATCCCGTGCTACCAAATTTTTATTCAGTTCATCACAATGTGGTGGTAGCGAGAGCCATGGTAAGCGTTTGGAAATAGATTTCTAACGGCTCCAATTATGCCTGGACTCTGCCTCGATATGAAAACCAAGTCACTACGCTCCCCGATTATCGACTTCAGTTTTCCATGAAATACGCCCAAGCATCAAGGCTCTCTCCGTCGGTCACAAAGAAAAGCTAACGGAAAGATATGGTCACCCGCATCTGCACCCACCGCTACTAACAGTGTCCCATCGCACTTTGTTTTAAGATGTGTACCGTCCACAACTAATATTGGCCTACAATACTTAAACCCCTCAATACTTGAACCCAATGCCATAAAACAATACTTGAACCTGCCAAGCGCATCACGAACAATGTTTGTAATGGTTCCTTGATTCTCTACGGCAAGCATGTAAAAGTAGGCATATAATTTACAATACGACATTTCAACGTTTCCGCCGATAAGTTCCAATGCTTTCAGTCTGCATTGATACGCACTTTGATAATTAAGGTCTATGTTGAACTTTTTTTTCACCTCGGCTTGTAAAACTTTTGTCGAGAATCATTTGCCGAGTTTTATGAGGCTATCCTCACAAAACGACCTATAGGTCCGGCTTGGCCTGTCTATGATTGTCGATTAGTTGCTCCACCCACAAGTGTGGGTTTCAGATTACGCGGTTATCTCAAAATTCATGCAACGTTGTCCGTCCCTTGCGCCCACATTCGAATCAACAACCTCTTACCGACAACCTTCCATTCGCATCGGTCGGAAGTATAACATCGTAGTTTTAACGCTTTCCTTGTCTGACCGACGAGTTTCCACATATAGTCGTGCCTCGGTCAGGTGGTAACTTATTTTATCCTTCATATCCTCCTTGTCTCTATACCTTTTACCGATAAACAATACATCCGGATTATCTGTGCAAACGCGTCTCAAAGACGTGGACATGGAGGAATCTAGAAAGGTCCATTCCGCACCGAAATGAGCACCTCTATCAGCGATTGACACTTGACATACCAAATGTGTGACCAAAGGTCGGTGTTCGCTGCAAAGGTGATGTCGATAACTCGTGAAAGATCCGCCGATAGTAGGGCCCGTTTGCATCGGTGCTTGCATCCTAGTTCGCATAAACTGCCCATACGGTGTGTAGGTCGTCTGATCTACATTCTGCCTAGACGTTCTAGCTTCATTCATAGATGCACACATCCTACCCATATGTTGTTCATTGTACGTTATGTCCAATGGCTGACTAATGATATTTGCAATAAATCCCCAATCGTAGCCACGTTGACTCGACAAGTCAATTACTTGATCACCGAAAGTTGTTTTCGGTTGGATGACATTTTCATGAGGGGTTGAGACTGGTGGAGTATGTTCGGGTGATTGCGATTATTATAAAGTTCGGGTGTAAAATCTTCAATCCCTCTATCAACTATCGGTTGTTCATTTAAGTCAAATGTGTTTTCCAACTTTGTCTTCCGACTCGTCATCATCAATAACCGGTTCGGCGTTAACACGCTTTCTGAGTTCTTGTCTACGCAGATCATGAAGGTATGCTATCCATGTCTCGCTCATCCAAAACATCAATCGCCCCCACACGGTTTGGATACAAAAGTTTCATTACCGAAGGTATTTTTGGATACATCAATTCCTACTTTCGAACACACTTCTCGCTTGACGTCATCTAATGTCGTATCGTTACTTATAAGAATCATATAAAATGTTCCTTTCTATAAGACCATCTGTAGCTTCCTTCATCGTATTTCCAATCTCCACCAAATGCAAACTTAACGGACAAAATGTTGTTATCTGTGAAAGAATTAAAAATTTACATTAGTATTCAGTGAATAAATGAATATGAAATTATATATATATATATATATATATATATATATATATATATATATATATATATATATATATATGTGTGTGTGTGTGTGTGTGTGTGTGTGTGTGTGTGTGTGTGTGTGTGGTGATATATATATATATATATATATATATATATATATATATATATATATATATATATATAAGTGGTGTGTGTGTGGTGATATATATACATATATAATCGTTGTTTTGTTTTTTTTGTTGTGTTCATGTTGTGTTGTAACGTTAGGGGGGTAAGAAAGAAGATGATATGATTTTTACCACGTCATAGAATACTTGATGATGACGAGGGAGAACAGAGGCCGTACGGAGCCGGCGGAACAGACCTTATATTTTCAATCTAAGGGGTGCCTCACTTCCGGCTGAGGATTACCAGGCTGCTGAGGACATGAAAAGATGCTCTATTGAGCAGACCTAATGAAATTTTCTACGAGCTACCTACCAGGAGCCCCAATACAAAGCCTGGAGATTAGGCATGACACAGCGGATCAGAACGAATCGAAAACACCCTAGGGAAATCATGCAATTCTAAGAACCTCATCAGGCCGAGGCGTACAATGGAATTCAGTTCGAAATTTTGATTCTTGTATTTTTTCAAACAACATTAATTTGTCGTTTGTTTCAATATTTTTAAATCACATAACTGTTACGCTAATTTAAAAGGATGTTCTCATACTATCACAAAATTCGTAATACAAATACCGTATATTTGAAGGCGGATTTGGCATCTTACACTACAACAACATAATCACCTAATAACCAAACCATTAAAACACAATCGGTAAACAAGTTTCGCTTTATTAATACGAACGATCACATTTGCTTCAACAACAAGAAAAATGTATATAATCAAAAATCAATTCCATTATCGAAATGTAACATCAAAAAATCATTTCTCTACCCTAAATAACGCACATACTACACTACGCTAGTTGAACAAAATTGTAAAAGGTTAACATACTACATTCATGTGAACAATTAACAATAAAAACAAACACGATAAATAAATTTATTCAATCATAAATAATTGCTAGGTAAATGCTTACCCATTTCTTTGCAAATACAATCCCCGGTATTGTTTGTTTTATTGTTTCTTTTGTATGGATGAGAACAAGGTCAACAATGGTGATTTTTGGGGTATAAACGGTGAAGACAAGAGGCTGGTGAAAGAGTAGGTGAAAAGAGTAAATAACACTTGATAAGGTTTAAAAGGGGACGACACCGTCCAAATTTGGATGAATCCGTCCCAATTTGGACGACGCGTGTCATTTAGGTCGTCCCATTTGGGCGGCCTCATTGTTTAGAGTGAATCAGATGCGGCGTCGTCCATTTTAATGGTGGCCGTCCGAATTTGACGGCTTTTCACCCAAAATTGACGACTTCAACCAAAATTGACGACTAAATGTATCACATGGCATTGGACGGACATGTATCCAAATTTGGACGGTTTTGACTCAAATTAGACGAGTCCGTCCGAAATTGGACGACTTACCTGAAAAAAATGTCAGACTCTGACACACCTAAAAAAATATCACATGCTACAGTTGCCTGATTTACCAATTACACATATTTAACTAAGCAAGTGGTTCTTTAGGAAGAGATCAAGACTATTACCAAAATTCCAGTTTGCACATGTGAGCCCCATTGCCATTGTGATGCCATAAAGTCTCTATTAGATCACATGAAAACAGAACATGTGATGAAGTTTCTAAAAGGATTGAGGGATGAGTTTGAGCCAATGGTGTCTCAGGCCATGTTAATGGTGACTTTTCCTGAAATTCAAGATGCCTTTGCAATGGCAATCAAGTTTGAAAGGAAGAAGACCTATTTGGCTAACAAAGCAAGAAGTCAGGATTATACAATCTTGATGGCTCAGAAATCTAGACTCAACAGAGCAGAACAACCACAGACATAGAATCTACCTGCAATGGAAATCAAAAGCTAAGAACCTTAAAAGAGTTCAATGCAGTTTATATGGTTTTAATGGTCATATTGAAGATAACTGCTACAAGAAACATGGCTATCCTCCTGGTTTTAATTCCAAGAAAGTTAACCTTGATGGATCAATAGAAAGGTATAAGGCCAGATTATTAGCAAAGGGCTATACCTAGACTTATGGCATTGATTACCAGGAGACCTTTTCTCCAGTTGTAAAGATCATAACAGTCAGAACATTATTAGCAGTTGCATCCTCACCAGATGGATGTAAAGACTGCTTTTCTACATGGAGACTTGCATGAAGAATTCTACATGCAGCTCTCTCCTAGTTTTAGCTCTGACAAACCAAATCAGGTTTGCAAGTTAGTAAAATCATTGTATGGCTTAAAACATGCAAGCAAACATTGGAATTGCAAGTTGACAGAGTCTTCGGAGAGTCAAGGATCTACTCAATCTAAGCATGATCACAGTTTATTTACCAAAGGATCAAGGAACTTCATTGCCTTATTGGTTTGTGTAGATGATATCATTGCTGCTAGTCCTGATTTGAATCAGATTCAACATGTCAAGAATCATCTCCACAGACAGTTCACTATCAAATATCATGGTAAACTAAGGTATTTCTTAGGCATTGAAACTGCTAGAACCCCTGATGGTATTTCTATTTCACAAAGGAAATATACTCTCAATCTTTTACAAGAACATGAGTTTTTTGGTGCTAACCCTGCAAAACCCCCCAATGGAATCCAAACAAGCATTGCAACATGGGGATTACCTCTATTAGATAATCATATTGGCTTACAGATCTCTGGTTGGTAATCTGGTTTACCTATATTTTACCAAACATGATCTTGCATTTGTTGTTCAACTGAGCCAGTTTTTAGATACTCCTATTGAAACTCACATGAAGGCAACTCATAGGCTCCTGATATACCTAAAGGCCAATCCAGGACAAGGAATTTTATTTCTAGCTGAGGACAACCTCATCATTATAGGTTTCACTGACAGTGACTAGGCAAGTTATTTTGAGACTAGAAAATCTATTCTAGGGTATATGATATATTTAGTGATGCTCCAATATCTTGGAAAACAAATAAACAGACAACTATTGCCAGAAGCTCTTCTGAAGCTGAATACAGGGCAATGGCCAATGCAACTTGTGAAATACAGCGGCTTTTCTGCATTTTGTAGGATTTGCAGATTCCAATTAAACTCCTTGGTGCTCTATTTTGTGACAATTTTAGTGAAGATTTCACATTGCTCACAACCTTATGTTTCATGAAAGGACAAAACACATTGAAATTGATTGTCATGTTGTCAAAGACAAAGTCAAATCAGGCTTGATCAAACGTATGCATGTTCATACCAAAGAACAACTTGCTGACATCTTCCCCAAGCACGTATATTTTGCTATTTGCTTGACAAGCTCGGCATATCCAAGATTTTTCAACCAAGTTCTATAAAGAAGTGTTAGATGTAAGCAGGATGTGCAAGCTAATTCGTGCACCATTCTCATCTTGAGGGGGTGTTTGGATAAAGGAGTGTTAGATTCAAGATGACGTGCATACACTCAATTCAGTTGTCTTGAAGATTTCAGCTGACTTAGGCTCAACAGACATTATTATGTTGTAACTTCTTATTTTTTATAACTGAATATAACCGTTTTAGTAAAGTATACTCTATGAATACTTCATGATCAGCAGAATTGTTAATTGTTTTGATCTTTAAGAATTCCGCATTATATTTTCTTTTGTGTTTTCAATTTCAACAATAAATTTATCAGTGCATATTTTACGACAGTTTCAATAATTTTTCAGACAAGTTGATCGATCTTTTCAGTATTTTGTCAAACATTGTTTAGACTAGACTAATACATGAGTGAACTTTAGAATGCCAATGGTTTTCTCTTGATACTTAGAGACATCTTATTAGGCATTCGTGTTCACTTTCCAAGTTGTTATATTTTTTCAGATGAGGCTGAGAGTGCCGAAAAATGTGGATGGTGATTGCTTCATCCATCACTTTAATTGATTTACCCACCTTTGATGGATTGACGTATAGCCTTGTTAAGGATCAAGCAATGATTATTATTCTACGAGATGGAGTTTCAGATGAAATTTACAACTACTTTTTTCAGAAGATGTTTAGTTTATGAGACTTTTAATAGTGATGTTTCGTAATCTGTATTTTCCGAATTTTTTCATAGTTCGAGCCCCAACCGATCGATTCAGCCCGGCTAATTTGATTATTCCGGTTTGGGTCGTTACAAAAGCACTTGAAATTTCTTACAAGGATAATGGAGTAGAAGTGTCACGAAAAATTGTAATGAATGTTGACAAATAGTATGGAATTAGCATTGCTTTTCAGAAAGTAAGTTGATCAATAAAAGTGATAGAGATATACTCCTCTTCTAATGCAACATCAGTAGATATCCCTCCAAAATCAATGACGACATCATTTAAGGAGTTGACTCAATCATGCTCATTATTTCAGACACATGAACAGGCAGGAAAAATTCTGATTCGGCGACTCACTGTCGAATGGGATCAGTCGATAAGCTCTGCCGTGTCTCGGAAAAAAACTAAACTGCATTGTTTGTCGGTATACATAACAGTCATCTGACGGGTTTGTTCTAATAGAGAGTCCATACAACAAAATCACCCGAACAGACACAACAATTTTATCCTTTCCAATTTACCACAGTTTGCGTCAAGAAATCTCAATATATATATATATATATATGAATGCAAGCATGTATCATTTTTGAAGTGTACACATTATATCTAAATGAGGGTTCATCATAAAATCACAAATATCAACAAAAAGTAGTCTATAGCAATAAGGCCCTTTGTGCCACCAGTTCAATGCCCCATGCTGAATTGCTACATTCTCCTCCTTCCGATCAAAATCAGTGTTTAATTTAAACATAAAAATATCTCATCAGCTACACAGAAGAACGCTGTGATTGTCAAAATTACGTGCTCACAAGCAAATAATACAACACCAGGACAGAACGACGGACGCACAATTCAAAACTGGGATATCCTTAAAATAAAATTTTACTCTTCATCAGAATAGTTAAACTTTACTGAATGGGCTTGGAAGTCTATCTGTCCACCTCTATAACTACCACGCTTTTTCTTTGTCTTTTCATGTCGGAAATCCCTGCCAAGAGCCATCCAACAAATTTTTTTTTTTTTTTTGAATCAGGTTAAGCATTTAACCAATCAAGTTAATCGAAAAGGCATTGGAAGGAAAAATGTAAATATATAATATATTCAAGAAGCCAGATACATACTTGCCCTTGACTTGGCCTAAAACTTCTTGTGCTTTTGCACCATAACCATATTCTGCTCCATCCTACAAGAAAAACACACCCCAAAAAAAAAAAAAAAAAAAAAAAAATTCAAATCTAAAACAGAAAATATACACGTACTTAGCTTACACGTAGACAAGAACACCACCATACCTTTGCCCAGTAAGAGTTATTCTGAAGCCTGTCATCAACAAATTTTACCTCTTCAACCTTCACCCTTTGAAATGCATTTACAGTTCGTGGCTGCAGCAATAACAGCCATGAAAATTGGAATACGATATATACAATTGCATCCTAATAAAAACATACATGGGGAACAAACATTTACACATATATGTGGGAATTGACCTGGCATTGCAAATACTAAGATCCAAACTGCATTTCATTTTTGTTGACAAAACATAACACTAAGCACTAAAATTGTAAAGGTTAGTGGGACTGGCATCCCATAGACAAAAATTAATGCTTTAAATAAAGACAGACAAATGGGCCACCAGTAGTGTTAGCTTAATAATTTAAGCAAACATAAGAAACAAAATATTAGTTACATAGGAAAAACGTCACACAAACCGTTAGCTTGATAAGCTTAACAAAAGCATACACAAACAGCAACATTCGGCATCTAAAACGAACGTGTCTGACTAAAAAGTGATCTTGTATTTCCAATCACATCCAATTAGAACATGCAGACTTTATCCTCCCTTGTGCTTGCATTCGCCTCCATCATACAAGTTGGCTGGATAATGGGCAATGGAGACACGTGCTAGGTAAAAGATAAGGACGTTTATGTGTTTTGTCAACTATAAGAAAAGATTTGAATTTAGCTCTCATTTGATTATTATCAACAATTCGAGCTTGTTCCAAATGTTAGCATTCTTTTTCAACATGACAAGTGTTCGGACTTCGTCGGAAACTGAACTCTAAGCCTATCCCACAAAGAATTAATATTTATAATTGGGTCTACGAGTAAAACAGCCCAATTCAAAAACCAAGCGAAATTCCTTATGTATAATGTGCCTGGGAAAGTCTGGTTCAGCTTGTACCCATTGAGAAGGGGATGTGAAGAGATTTTGGTCCAAAAGGGCAAGAAAAATGCCATGGTACCACACAAAGTTTCATTGTTGTCCCTTTAACCTTCATTGACATACAAATAAAAAATAAAAAATAAATAAAAAAATGGGTGCATTTGGGCCTAGATTTTAGTGCCCCCTTTCCTCTCTCTGTTCCTCTTCCAAAAGGCCGGTAGTTAACCATCTAGTTTATAAAAATGACAAAAAAAATAAAAAAAACAAGGTGCAGCATGAGTGTACCTCGGAAGAAATGTTGCGTTCTTTCCTCAGAGATTTCGGCTCACTTGATTGCTGAAATCCATTCTTCAATTTATCCCCCTTTATTATAGCCTCTTCATCTTCACTTTTTTCAGTATGGTGATCTCCAACCTCAGCAATCTTCCTACGCTTGGATTCTCCATTTACCAAGTCCTCAACTGGTTGTTCTTCCCCATCATTAGAGGCAACCGATTTTCGTTTTTTGGACACCTTTCTATCTCCACTCTCCAACGATTTTGCATTGTCAAGGAATTCAGATTCGTTTTTTTCAGAAACTGTCTTTTTCTTTTTTTCTTTAGATTTGGCTTTACCGTTTCCCTGTGGAATGTCTGTGCCATCATCATAGTCCGCTGTCTTAATTTTCCCCAACTGGCCATCATCAACATGTGTAACCATTTGTCGTTTTTTCTTCTCTCTTTTATCTTTAGCTTTATCTGCCCCTTCATTTATTTTATCATGACCATTTGCAACTACTGAACTTTCATTTTTCTTTTCAGATACCACAGGCAATATTTCTGTATCCTTTACCTTGCTTTCAACCGATTGAGAAAGGGAACTACCGACTTTTTTGGACTTATCCTCTTGCTCATTTATGGACCCGGCCCCCTTTAAATTACCAATCGCCTCATCAGTATCATCATTGGTTTGACAGGCAGAATCAGAGCGGCTTTTGCTTTTCTTTTCTTTTGACTTTCCCTTTGTAGCAGTGTCCTTATCTTTCACAATATTCTTATTAGAATCTGCAGATTTTGAATGTTCAACTGGTTCACATTTAGCAGGCACATCATTCTCACTGTTTTCTTCTATTTTCTTTTCTTTCTTCTTCTTCTTCTTCTTACTAGAAGTTTCTTCAGCAGTGCATAAACCACTTACATCTTTCTCCGCAGTTTCATCTGTCAATCGTTCAAAAAATTAGGCATTCAAAAGGACATAACAGACATAACATGAAGTGAACAAAACAAGATAGAGCATAAGGAAGAAGAGGGAGGTTCCATTTAAAAACTTACCTTCCTGTAAAGAGCTTTTGATCTTGACATCAGAATTCTGACTGCTTTGTGTTAAAAACAACAAAAAAATTAAACACACAACTGACATGAGAATAAAAATCAAACAGGATTTTACAACACAGAATGCAAGAAAAAAAAAAAAAATAAAAAAAAAAAATATATATATATATATATATATATATATATATATATATATATATATATATATATATATTAGTAGTACAAATTCGCCATTCAGCTGAAATTATGGAAATCAGAATCAAAACACCGAAGAATTATAGAAAAAATACTCACAAATTCACACACACACACACACACATCGCCCTATCTCATCATCATCAAAACTGGGATAACTAGCCCGCTCCTTATTAAAAACGAGAAAACTTGGAATAGAAATTCAGAATCTGGCTGATATAAGTATGAACGAGAGACAACTAAAGTTTGGTTAAAGGAACAGTCATTCATCGTATACTTTCGGGTTCATATATAGAGAGAGATTTTAATATTTTCATGTTCCCTTGAAACCTTATGGTTGTTTTTTGCGAAGATAACACAAATCAGAATTTTTTTATTTTTCTACTTTCTTGCTGTTAGTGTCATGATCCATGACAAACCTATCAATCTAAAGTAGGAATATACATGCGCTTCTTCCGACTTTGCCATGCATGGACATGACGAACATGAACAGAAAGTCTGCCCACATGAATATCGACAACTAAAATAGGAAAGACAAGTCAAATTTGCAACCCACATAAAGGAGAAAGCCCTCACAACACAATGCTTATGTGACTAAAAAAACATCTGTTTGTAACAAGTGTTAGATAGACATAAGCTGGCTTAGCAAATCAATATTTTTTTTAAAAATGACAGGGTTCCTATCTATCTCCCCAAAAACCCACCCAGGAATAAGTACAGTGCTTTTAACTGTGCCCAGGGGATAAAAGAAAAGAGATAAAAGAGAATTCAAAAAAAAAAAACAAACATAAATTCCAATTAAAACTGACAACTTCATGGATTAAAGAACTTTTCTCCTTACCCATGCACTGCATATCTTGCATAAACATCTTCCAAATCAACTGAAGCTGTCTTCCAATCGTCGCTCTGCAAAATCAACAAGAATATTAAGCAATGATGATGCTCAGCTCTTGAATAAAACTAACTCGGAAGAAATAACACAAAAAGGCGGGTACAAAAAGGATTTGAGTTCCCTGTGGAAGATGTTTACTTTTTTCTTTAATACAGCACTTCCATAATCCATGTAGACCAAATACTAGATAGCATACAAAAATACATGCAATACACGCTAAGTCGTAGCTGTCATACATGAAAAACCAAAGACTTTACACCACCGGCGGATCAACATGTCCATGGACCATCTCAAACAAAAAAACACATTTTTATCTATAAAAAAAATTATGCACCTGCTGAAAAAAAAAATACTTCCAAAAATTTGTGCACCCACGGCAAAAATATTCCTGGATACACCTCTGCTTTACACTACACCATTAGCACACATTTTTACATTGAAGCAACAAAAAATGTGAAACACACTCAGACGTAGCTACACCATTAGCACACATTTTTACATTGAAGTAACAAAAAATGTAACACACACTCAAACGCAGCTGCCATACAGGACAAAAAACAAACAAACAGTTCCCACAAAATTTTACATTAGACCATCAAAACCACTACCTCAAAACACATACACATTTACTCCAACTTAACGAAGCAAAAAGGTAAGAGCATCAAAGTACCTCTATCCTAGCTTCCTTAAGGAAGCGTTTGAGAGTTTTGGGAAACCCATTCTTGTGGAGATATCTAAGAATCGATTTCAGAACAGCTGGCTTCAGTTCAGTCTTTCCTGTGCTACAATTTGAAACCTGTTGTGGCTGTTTGTTCACCATTTCCAGGCCACACTCGTTAATTAGCTTCCGGCGGTGCTGCTGCTCGGCGAGAAGGATTTGTCTAGGTTTTAACGCAAGCAATGAAGTAAGATAATTCAAAGGTTTATCGCCTTCTTCTTCAGGCATACCGAAAAGGCATCTCTAGGGTTTTGTTCAATCAGTTCCGGAGGTGGGGGACTAATTTATTTGCCGCATTTTATTATTATTATCAATAAATAAACAAAAATAAAAATATAAAAAGTAAAAACTGTAAAGTGGAAGAAGAAAAATCGTCGGGCCAGTGAGCTACACTGTTGCTTTACATGATGCATGACCCAAATTGGGTTTTTAAGGCAGCCTCGGCCCAAATGATCGTTATTTTTATTTTCTTACTTTTACATTCTTAGATGGTTTTTTTTTTTCAAGATACGGTGCTCTTATACGGTTATTTTATTATTAATAATTGGGATTTATATAATACACATACGTATATCCTATTGATCGGAAATTTAATTATGGTCCTGGACCAAGTATGACTTGGTGATCCAGGATCAATAGAAAAAAAACAAAACACACAAAGGATCCACCGTGTAAAATATAAATCCCATGTTTTTACGTTTTTACCTTTCTTATAAAAAATTTCATTGGTGGATGATGGGAGTCAAATTGTAGTGTATTTATTATATGAGATTACCTCCTTTTACGAGTTATTCATGGTTATTTTGGGCTATTATGGGTAGTATATGAACGATATTCACTTATATGTGTTTGAGACTAAAGGCGTTTTTCGTCCCTAAAAACTCGTGTTTTTATGTGGATTTCATTACGTTTCTGTCAATGTATATTATGCCTTGGTGTTCGTGTCTTTGTTTTCAGGCTTAGATTGATGTATAAGGTCGAGAATAAGGAAGAGAGTCTCGAGAAAGAACGAGATTTGGGGCCAAGGAGGAGAAAAGAGTGAAGAATCATTGACGAAATCTGAACCAGTCACTTCAGGGGCATTTTGGTCACACTTGGGGACACTTTCAGGAAGAGTTGTCTTGATGAAAGTTGTATAGGATTGAATCAGCTTTCCAATGCATTTTGAATCATCTCATTTGGAGCCCTAGAAGTGAAGTTATGATGAAAATACTGAAGCTTGGTGCAAACTGGTGTTTGGACGGGTCAAACTGGCGTTCACATGATACTGAAAGTTGGGTTTTCAGGCAAACTAGCGTCCAAATCACCTCAAACGCACGTTCGGATGAGTTCGGCCCGAATCAAGAAGGCTCAAACAAGGCAAATTGGCGTTTGCAAGGATGCAAACTCTAGTTTGGCCCCCGACAACAGATTTTCACCACGCCTGACCCTTTAATCGTCATTTTGACCCATCTAGGAGGCATTTTCTGGTCAAGTCGTCTGCATGAAAGTTGTAGGTAATTGAACGAGCTTTCCAACGCATCTTGAATCGTTCAAATCGGAGTTCTACACAGGAAGTTATCGCTGATTTACTGAAGACAGGTCAAGTTGGGCCAAACTAGCGTTTGCCAAGATCCAAACGGGTGTTTGTGACCGACAGGAGCAGATTTTTGACCTACATTATAAATACGCAGCTCATTCAGCCCCTATTTCATCCGGGACGACTTTGGGCATCTTAGGGGCGATTTTAGGGCGGTTTTTGAGTAGTTTAAACACCCTTTGATCCCCATATTCCATAGATTAATTCCATTGATTCTAGATACTTTTTATCAGATTAAATTTCTGTTTCAACACCAAAGATTCAACTTTTAGCGCAGTACCTTTACTCAATATTCAAGGTTTGATTTTTATGATGATTATGCTTTCGTTTATTATTGTTCTTAGTATAATTTCCTTTAATTACTTCGTTGTTAGTATGTTTATGAGTAGCTAAAGTAGTTGTGTAGCCGAATTATGTGAAAACGGGTGAAAATCCCAAAGGGGGATGAGATGGGAGTTGTGTAGCGCTTAATTAAACGTTTGTATGATGAATTCATGTTCTAAAACTTGTTTTGATTGTTTTATTAGCTTTGAATGAGATTGACAACTTTGTTCACTGTTACACACACATCGAGCTTATATATGTATTTTGCGGCGAGGTGTGGGATACGGGTATTAGAATCACTAGACATAGCCTTGATTGTTAGATTGACAACCTAGCTGACGTTAGGACTATGCCTATGTGAGGTTCTTATCAGTTCCCCGAGCGGCTCATTATTCGGTCAACCATGTTAAAGCGAGTTAGCTTTCTAAAGGGAGGGTTAATAAGCCTAGTATAGGGGGTTAAGCGAGAGTTGTTCAGACCTTAACGCAAGAATAAGGAGTTGACACCCGTGGATGTCATATAAACCGAATTGGATAGGTAGGTCGGTTAAGACACACTCCTTGTCAAGTCTTTCCTGTGGGGTAAAAGTAACCTGTTGGATCGTAGTTCAGCTATGCCTTTTAATCACCTAGATAAATCCGTTAGAATAATATTTATTTTATGCATTAGCTATAATACTTTTCACTTAATATTGACCTGAACCAAGTTTAGACGTCGACTTTGGTACTTCACTATTACTCCATGTGGATTCGACCTTGAAACCACTATACTACCGTTGACCCGATACTCTGTCGGTTAAGGTTAACGGTTAAGTATTTTGCTATCAGTGGACCAAGTATGACATGGTGATCCTGGACCACCATAAAACCACTGTATATTGATAATACGTTCACTTGTTTCAAAACATTTTAGTTTATCACTATAACTAGTAGGAAACCACGGAGAACGTTAAATTTAAAAAGAAAACATCGAAGAAAAATAATATGTTATGAAAAAAGGTTGTGTTTAAAGAAACTAACATGTGGGCAAGTGTAAAATTGCGAATGAGTTAATGGTAAAATTCAAACGTACGTGTTGTCCACAACCAACAATTCACGCGTTCTCTGGCCGAATTTGGTGTACTGGCAAGAAGAAGCAGAAACCACCAAACCACGAATATCTGCAATGTTATAGTGTAAGTTTATATTATTTTCTGACACGGTTATATCAATATTCATTGTAAATATACATACCACTAAGCGTTGTTGTGTATTTTGTGTTGATGTATTTCAAAATATTTTTATTTTGGGATATATCTCGTAATTACACTACAATTAAATACTATGTCACTAAATGACTTTATCTTAAGTGACACGTGTTTGAAAATAATCAAGTCACTATTTTCATATGTTTCATGTGACTAAAATGTTTTATGATTTTCGACTTACTCTATCTAAGTATTTGCATATGTCACAATAAGAGCTCAAATTTAATAAGTATGTCTAATGATGTTTATCATGACATAACTTTATCTTATAATGTGACATAAACATTTTATTATACTATTTATTATTATTATTTTATTTTTGACATTATTTCTACTATTAAATATTTCATATATGTTTACTTAATATTTTTGGCCTACTCTTTTGACTAACTCTCGGCCCTTTTAGCCCAATTCACATAAGCCTATTTTCTTTTTATCAAAACCCTACTTCTCCACTATTATACTACTACCGCCCCACCTCTTTTATTTATTCTAGAATATTTTTCTCCTACCCCACTCTCCTAGAAATTTCTAGGAAATTCCCCCCATCTTTATCTTTTCACTTTTCCCCTTGCAATCACATTTTCAACAATGCTCTCAAACGTCTCCTTTCTTTTGCACCCTTTCCATCTCCATGAATCTCTTTCTCTTTTGAAGAAAGCGATCCGGTTTCTTTCCTCCTCTTTCACCCGAAATAGCTTCTGATGAAAAGCTCTCTGCATCACCTGGACTTTGCTCAGATCGAAAGATGTGCTCTACAACTCGCCGCTCTTTTCAAGATGCCATATCTCTGCAGCTTCGGTCCGTGAAGGTAGAAGTCCTTTTCATCTGATGAATTTCTGCAAGCTGAGGCCTATGATGCTTGTTCTGAGGCCTATGATGTCCAAATCAAACTATCAACCCGTTTATCTGCTATCTCAGGAAAGTTCTCCTCATCCTTTTCAATTTTGCAACATTTTTCTTCCCCTTTCTGTGAAATCTGTGCTCATGCCTATAAATATTATTAAAGCTAAAATCTTTACTGCTCAGATAAGCTTAAATCGGGTTTAAGCTGCAAATTGAACAAAAAAAATCGAATCTTTTCTCTTAATGCATACTCAGATCTCAAATAATCCGTAAATATATGATGTTAAATGGTTAACTGTTTTGATATGAATATTTATCTAGTAATTGCATGCCTAATTGACTTTTACAGCGGATAAAATGCTTAACATGTTTTTAATCTGTAATTAAATGTTATCTGCATGCTTCAATCTTTAATGTGGTATTTATGTCTGTCTTTGCCTGCCTAGCCTCATCAGAATCTGAAATATATATGCATATGTACACTTGGTTATGTTATATAAATTTAATCTGTAATTTGTGTATATGTATTTGATGTATATGTTGTTCAAATGTATAAAACAATATGTCTCTTATGCAATCTACGCAATATATATTATTGTGGATAATTTTCTGCTCTATCTGGTTGCAATTGTTTGCTGTATGTATGTGGTAATGCGATATATTCATACTACATACAATAACCTAAACCTAATTTCGGCAGTCTCCTTCACTTCATTACCCTCCCATCCATTTCATCGTCATCAAAAACTCAGAAAACAAACTGCCCCATTTTCTCCTCCAAGTCAACCTTTCCACACCCTTGAAACCTTCATGTCAAGAACGGCTTCCTTCTCCCTTGTTCCTCAAACACTGAACCATCAATTCCTTCCATGAAACTTGAACCGTTTTATTCTCGAATATAGCCCCAATAAATCGATACATGTTTCAATAATCATTCATCCTCGATCTTTGCTCTCAGTGGTGCTTTTCCGATGAATCTTGAACTCTTGCCTTCATGGTGAACTGACTGGACGATGCTAGCTTCGAGACTCAGAAAAAAAAAATGCTGTCTTTAATGTTCTAATGGCCCTCAGTTGTCGATCTAGTCTCAGGTATAGTCCAGATTCACTTGAATCTGGCTCAGGGAAATTAGTTGGAATCTCTGCTCTTATTCCCTCATTTATCGAGTCACGTATTTGATGAAATTGAAATAGGTTTTTGATTTATGATTCAATTAAAAATCAGAGAGCTTTTTTTAATGATTAAATATCAAAATATTATTATTCAACAAAAATGTTCTCTGCCAAATCATCATGCTTGACGAAATTGAAATGCATTCTATATTTTTGTCAATTAATGACTCAAGCGTAACATATAGTTGATATAATGTTTTCTTAGATTATAAATGATATTATATGTACCTGCATGTCCCGTTAGGCGTTTAAGTTTGATGAAATCCTTCTTATTGATGATTCAAACATAAAGAGTATTGATGTATTTGAAGTGTTATACTCAACAAATGTTGATCTGTTAAAGTGTTATTCTGATTGAAAAATAAAGTAATGTAAATGAAATTCGGTCGAAACAACTCGTGAGAACCAATTGGTTCTATGATGTGGTAACTCAATAAATTTAACACTGTGTTAACAGTTGAAATGTGGATAGCAGTTATGTTATACAATGTTGATTGTCGATTTTGTAGTTTGAATATAGGTTTTCAATATTGGCTGTTGATTTTCTACTTTCAGATGTTTACATACATAATCAGAAAGTTGCTGGTAATAGTAGAACACTTACATGGAGACAATAGCCTCAAATGAGTGTGGTTAATGGCTGTTGTTCACTCTTCTTTAAATAAAACAATAGTAATATTATTTGGTATTCTATCAACTTGCTGGTAATGCATAATGAAGTAATGTAAGAAATGTGCTTGAATAATAGCAGAACACTTACATTTAGAAAGTAGCATCAAACGAATGTTGGTAATGGCTGTTGTCCTTATTCTAGCGAGGAATGAGTAATGACCTGCTGTTAAGTTTTGTTTAACAGTCGGAATATGAAGAATAAGAAAACCAATGCGCAATGCAAGATTAACTGCTTACCTGAAGATGGTATTGACTGGTGTAATCTGCTATGAAGATTTGAAGCAATTTACTGTGTAATTAGAATGCGCAGAAAATGATAATGTAATTAGTAGTGTTGTAATCTGCAGTGAGGAATTAGAAAGTGATTCTGTAAATTTGTTTGTAGTAATTGATTGTGTAATGGTTAATAGGAGTTTAGTTGTAGTATAAATACAACAGTGGTATGTGGTTAGTGCATATCACATAAATTGGGAATGGTGGGACTGTAATTGGGGATAGTGAGTTGGTTAATTTGTTCAATTTGTGTAGTGATAACTGTTTCTATTTGAAACTTTTATTTTCTTTATTTTTTGTTTGAATGATGGAGGACGTGGGTAGTTTAATTTTTTTTTTTGAATAAACTTGGGTCTTAATAATTTGAATAAATTTCTTTTTTTCTTTTTGACTGATGGAAGACGTGGGTATGTTTAATTTTTTTAATTAATTATTTTTTTTGAATAAACGTGGTTACAAATTTTTTGAAGGTGTAATTAATTAATTTTTTTGTTTATTTTTGGGATGAGGTAAATGGATAATGGATAATGGGTAGTTAATTGTTTTTTTTTCTTTTTCGGATGGAATAAACCGGGTTTGGGTCGAGTCAATTAAAAAAAACGGGTTAATTGGCGGTTTTTTACTCTGAAATATTAATATAGATGTACATACGTTATGTATATGTATGTAAACATGTGTGTGTATATATATATATATATATATATATATATATATATATATATATATATATATATATATAACGCCTAAATCATAAACTGAGGTATATGTGCAAGTAATATTATATAATAAATAATATTAAAACAATGACGCACTTTTTACCATTAGTAATTTGTATTTTTATAACAAACTCATGGTGTGTAGTAGTTGTCGAAAAAAAATGGAATTAACATATTGGGAAACTGAAAAACGAAATTGTGGTTGGTTAGACGCCTACCTTTTTTTAGTGTTTATTATTATTTTTTTTTTTAAAACCCGGGTTTGGGTCGGGTCAATTGGGAAAAACAAAAAAAATGGGATTAACATATTGGGAAACTGAAAAACGAAATCGTGGTTGGTTAGACGCCTACCTTTTTTTAGTGTTTTTTTAGTGTTTATTATTATTATTTTTTTTAAAACCCGGGTTTGGGTCGGGTCAATTGGGGAAAACGGGTAATCTGACAGTTATTTATTCTAAAATATAAATATAGATTATACAATGATGTTAGTTTGTTGAGTAGTGTACATACCGTTTCCCTAGTTAAGTAGTGATATATCCCTAGTGATGAGTAGTGCATATACCGTTTTCCTAGTTTGATATTAATGGTTTTGATGAAATCAATATGACATCAATACAATGATATACTAAAGTTCATTACTGCCGTAGTTTTTTATTATGTGTAGTGCACATACCGTTTCCCTAGTTTGATATTAATGGTTTTGATGAAATCAATATGACATCAATACAATGATACCAAAGTTCATTAGTGCCGTAGTTTTTTATTTGTCATTCATATGGCTCTGAATGCTCAATATAAAAAACAATTGTTTGACTTTTATAAACAAATAAATAAACAGATAGAAAAGAACCTCACTCTTCTTTCTCTACCTTCAATAAACACTCTCATCTTGCCCTCAACGACCCTGGTTTGTTTTCCGGCGCCGGTGCTGGCTGTCTTTCCTTCGTTTTCTCTATTTTTTCGTGTTAGTTTGTTTTTCTTGTCTAGATCTACCCTTTGTCTAACCGAGGCCGCCCTTTGCAAGCTCAGATCTACTTTTTCGTCTCCTCTTTTCTACGATTCGGCTGGCGGTGTATATTCCGGTGGTTGCCTCTTCTTCTTTGAAGCAACTGTTTTTAGTTTTTCTGGGCGGCGTTTGAACAACAGTGACTTTTCCGGCTATGGTTTTGAGTCTATGGCTGCTGTTCTTGCCAAGATCGCCTTCGCCGGATCTTTTGTAACGTTCCCCGGTTTGATGGAGAGCAAGGTTTCCGGTGATGGCTTGAGGCTTATGGCTGTTGAATTGAAGTGGTGGATTTCGCCTTCGCCGGACTTCTACTGAATTTTGCCGGTTGGTCTAGCACGAATTTCTGGGTTGAATTTGATTGCATGCAGATTTTTTCCGCCCGATTTGGTTTTTTTGTTCAGCCCGATGTGCCCGGAAGGAGGTATACCTGTTGTAGCTTGGCGGCTCGTGATAATGGACGGTGGTTCTGGGCGGAAGAAGTCTTTATGTGTTTGTGCATGTCTGTTTCTCTTCTTTTTCTGTGTTTCCGGTCGGGTCGGTAATAATCGGGTTCTTTCGGATTGTTTATTTTCCTTGTAGGTTTCTATTTTATTTTAAGTCTTATTATGCCATGAAAAGGCTGAAATTGTATTCGGTACCAAATCAAGTCCTCTATAATGAGGTAGAATTTGGTGGAGATTGGTTTTTCCCATGTCCTTTGTTTCTCTTTCGTTTTCTGTGGTGGTGGTGTCCGGCTTTAGGCCGGTGTTGATCCGGAATTGGTCTGGCTGTTTTCCGGCTTGGTCTGGTGTAACTCGTTGTAAGTTTGTTGTTGTGTTTTAATGAAAACCTTTCGTTTCTCGAAAAAAAAATGAGACCAAAATGATACAATCGCTCCATGATGGTATTTTTTTTCAAAAATTGCACACATTTGACCGAAAGTTCATCAAACCTCAAAAGCTAATAAAAGCAACTATGATATTCACAAAAATAAATGCGTACATTGTTGGGATTTTATCTATGCCAATAAAAAACCAGAGGGGGTTAGGTTAAATGATTTTAATACAATAATGCCATTTTTTTTTTTTTTCCTCCAATGTTTAGAACCCTTTCACAATGTTAAGTGTTCAATCAAGCTGGAAATGTGAAATTAATATTTAACTTGAGTTAGAAATACTTAGATTGAGTTTCTAAATCAACCTAGCTACTGAATAAACTTTATTAAGATCAATTGACACAATTCAAACAAGTTTAGGATCAGTGTCACTGTATATGCGGTGACAGTGACTGCGTTTGATTTGTGAGCTACAATTGAGCTTCTCATCAAGAAAGGTTCGGATTAATCTAAACTTGAAGATAGGATATCAAAGAAGTTTTATGAGCCGATACTACAAGTTAGGACAAATTATAGCACTTAGAAGCTTTAAAGACTTGGTATTGTTGTGTATGTAGTGACACTTTTGTATGCTTGTGATAAACTCGTGTTCTAGCAGGTTAACTTAACATACAAGATGTATGGACAAATCAAACCTAAACCTTAAATCATATTACAATATTAGGTTGGTTTAAAAAGGCAATGCAAACAGATTAAAGCAATGACCAAGTATGCTTAATTTAAGACAAAGTAGTGAACACAGTTACTTAGTTTTTTAGCCAAAATGCGTACCTCCACGACCAAAGATGATACCTTTGGATTTTAAAATTCACCAAATAACTCATTGGTTTGATTTAAAGAGAGCAACACATACACTTAAATTGTGTTGGTTAAAGAGCAAACATACACTTGCAAACAAGCAAACATTACATAGTTAGACAAACAAGTCTACTGTTGAGTTTGCCTTTGATTAACGGATACTTCGGATTACTCTTCAGTTCCAAGACCTAAGCAACATTGATATGGTGTTCTACTAACACTTTTTAATCTTGGATTGCATTGTTGATCTTGATCTTGAGCTAATCAACCTGATCACACAAAATTTCACCTTGACTGACATACTGCTGTTTTGAACTTTCTTTAAATCTTAGAAATTAAAATCCTCACTATAACTTGAAGAACACTCGGTTCTTGATCACTCAGATTACAAGATAAATTAAAATCAAAGTAAATGCCTTCTTTAAAAATATTTGCAAGAATACGTGTCTATATGCTCTAATCCCACAATGTAAATGTTTGATGTGATCTAATAAAACTTAAGATGCGGAATAATGTTTAATTATAACACCGTTAATCAATCAAATAACACTTAAGCAAGTTTCTTTTAAGCTCAAGCAAGTTCAAGTCTCAGTCAATGATCAAAACAAGCAAACAGATTGCAGTAACAAGACAAGTTCAGAACACAGTGACAGAGTTGAGTATGCAATGAAAATTAAGAAAATGTAAGCATTCAAATATCGAGTAGCGGACTGAAGTAATTGCAGAAATTAGTGAACTTAGATGTTTATAGAGATTCCAACTACATGGTATAAAACACCCCTATAGTAGTCAATTCCCTACCAAAGTTACCATTGGATTTGAACCTCCCTTTAGTGAGATTTATTTTATTAAGGTTTTACCTCAATGTTGATGTGAGCCAACACTTACAATCACAAGAACAATTACAACTTAGAATCTCCTTAGTGCCACGCCAATCTAGGGCAAAGAAAAAGCCTCAATCAATTGGAATCTAACACAACGAAGATGCTTAGAACTTAACTCATTCAAAATTCACTTTTGCAATTATCGATTGAAACTCCAAGCTTGATCTTGATCTATATTCTCTAATAGATTTAATGAGGTTACAAGACGTTGTTAGTGGGATGCACTAAACCTAATCGGGTTGAGCCGGATCAGACCGGGTCGGATCATTTCCACTACTTTTTTATGTTTATACATATATCAAATGACATTTATGTTATTGTATGTTGTTCATTTAACAAACTAGTTATAATATTGTATACAATAACGTCCCTAGAATTAAATCGTGATAAAGAAATCATAATGGTGATTATGGTTGATGAGATCTCAACTCACGGTAAATGGTTTAATCCTTAAATATCTCTAGCCATGTGTATCATTAAATGGGACATTAATAGCATGGTTAGACTAGCACGTATTGGATGTCCTTTATCTTAGGAAAGTAGTGATAGATCTCATTTGTCAAAGTGTGGAGACACTTGGATTGTAAGTAGATGTGTATTAAAGAATGCGTACGTTAGATTGACTCACTTACTTTATTAAGTGCCGCACATATGTGGCGGTTGTTTAATTATCCTTAGACCGGGGTCTTCATAATATAACAATGTGGATTGTCATTCTTTGACGCTATTAAGGTTTTCCTTAATCATGGGGAGATCGTGCGGTAGTGTTTGGGTATGATCTTGAAGCATGCGTAAGATTTATGATGTTTGTTTGGAAATTCGCATCTTTCAATAGTATGGGTGAATATCCAAAGGGTTCTTCTTATAAGGAATGTCTTATTCTCGAAAGTCTTTACAAAGAGGAAGTAATTTGTACCTTCGAGAGAATAATATATACAGATTATAAGTTACGGTCGTTGATATTTCAACACTTGAGTAACGATTGTATGGATATAATGTATGCGATAGGATTCAATTTACAGGGTAACCATTTCACATGAAATGTAGTAGTCAATGCACTTGACTCTCTCCGATAATTGAGGGTCATGATGTGTTGCTAGACGCCAATCATGATCGTGAAGTGTAAGAGGTGTTTTCGTAAATACACTTTACACTTACGGCCAACATATTCTGGAGTTTGGTCACACACATATGGAAAATGAGCCGGAATTGAATTGTGGTAATAGTAACCATGTAAGAATAATCAACAAGTTAAGGTACAATGCTACTGATCATAGGGTACTTATAGCTTCATATACCTCATTAATCAGTTATAAGTAACTTACAAATGGTTATAACTTATAACAAAATATAACTAAATAACCGTTTTCTGCCTATTGTTGATCTGCTAACTAACTCAGCAGGCTGATGTGTCTTCGCGTGATCAGCTGATTTTTCTGAGTTTAGCTGACTTGCACTTTGCACTTCTTTCAGCACATATACTGTAACATTGGCCAAAGCCGACACGACAATCGGTACTTCGAGGGCGTCATGGATAGCTACCATCTCGCTAAGAGTGAACAAGATTGGTTGCTCATACCCACATAGGACGGCTGGGTTATCAAAGCTCTTGTTCAAGAAGTAGATCTGCTCCTTGAGCTTGTTATTGCTATAAAGATGTTCCGTAATGATGTTGACCTCCCTTCTTGCCTAACGGGCCAGGGTTTTGCCCCAGCATGCATCCACTGCCTCTTCCAGAAGAGGTCGACGTGTAAGAGTTGGTTGGGAACCACAATGAGCCCTCTTAGCTTGGGTCTTTCCGTTGAGGAATACCCGGATGTCTGGCTAACTGGGGTCCCTTTTTGATGGCGGAGATGGTGAACACTGGTCACCGGAGCCCTGGTGTGCGGAAATGCGAGTACCGTTGGTCCTGCCAAGGATTTGAAGCGTATTATGACCCCTTTTCTTTATTAGAGTTTGAAGGCCATCGCTAAGAGCAGCTCTGGTAGATCTGATGTCATGCATGTTCTTCGTGAGAATGAAGATGCCGATGGAGGTCTGCAAAATATTATGGAAGAAAAGATGAAGACCGTACCACTGTTACGATAGGATCTTCTGGTCAGAAAACCAAAAAATTGGTGGTTTTCCTTCACCGGAAAAGTAAAATAACCGCTATTCGAAAGTAGAACTAGACGGAAAAATGATCGAAATCGTAAGTTTTCTGGTAACGGGCCAACCGATAATGTCAGAATTATCACAAACGTACTTTGAGTGGATTTGCAGTGGGTTTAGAGGTTGTTTGTAGTGATTTATGCGGTGGATATCCGGCAGTGATTATGAATGATGTGACAGTGATATGAAGATTGACAGAAATGTAAAGAACAAGTAAACTATCAATGAATTAGCCGAGGTTGTCTGCGATTTGTATTAGATTGTCCTTTTTAGGGTACAAATTGCCGCTATTTATAGGGCAATGAGACGGCGGTTAGAAAATAGTACAATTAAAGAGTAATTAGCATGATTAACTATGTGGCTGACGTGGCATCACTTGATTGGGCAAGCTTCGTAATAACTGCAACGGGTGGCTAGCTTGTAACCGCCGAGCTTTAACTCTTGTTGCTTTATTTAGTGGGCTAGGTCCGAGCTCGGCGGACTACGAGCTGAGGGGTGAGCAGGTCGGCCCTAGTGCTTCTTGCCGGCCTGTAAAGGTCGGGTTGAAGGCTTTGCTGATCGACGCTCGTTGCCGTGCCAATGATAAACATCGTAAATGCATAGGGCGAGTTGGATTGAAGCTCGGCCCAATCCGGCTTATGAAAGTGCGAACTATATAGGCCGAGGACCCTATTCTTATTAGGCCTACGTACAGACCCAATGTGGCATTCACGGGCTGTTTTTAGGGCTTGGCGTATTAGTTTCCCTCTTATATTTATGGAAAAATAAGATCTGACCAAACCTTTTTCCAGACCAACTCGTAAGCGTTTAAGAGCAAAAAAATATGATCAAGGGCTCTAAGGCTGTTCTGAGCATGTTGTGTATGATAATTAAGGATTTTGGCATGTTATTGATGCTTGCATGCGTGTGAATGCATATGGTTCAAGTTGGGTACGTAATATGTACAATGACTTTTTCGAGCGGACCATGGCTTGAGTTCCCGTCCATGGGAAAGAATAGTGTACATCAGGCAAGCCGGTTCAGCCCCATCGATGGACAAGAACATTGTTATTGGCACCACTCCACTTCTA
Source organism: Gentiana macrophylla (assembly GCA_026214975.1). Taxonomy (NCBI): domain Eukaryota; kingdom Viridiplantae; phylum Streptophyta; class Magnoliopsida; order Gentianales; family Gentianaceae; genus Gentiana; species Gentiana macrophylla. Next base: position 79,139,086 of record CM047812.1, read on the forward strand.
CCGTTGGCATCCCATCTAGTTTTAAAATTACATTTTCTATAATGACGCCACAGCTTTATTTTTGCATCACCTAGATCTATTTTGACGCCACACCTAGAAATTAATTTATTCCTAGATACATATTATATTTACTTTTACCAGATTTTTAAATTACAAAATTTACCTACCATTGATTTCCAAAAAAAAAACAATTCCCCACCTCTTTTCTTTTCCGGCCACCGTTTCCAAACCCAAGCCATCACCGCCACCTCAGAAACTCTTCTCTTTTCTATACTACAACAATTACAAGTTTCTTCATAAGAAGATTATGACGATATTTCTACTAGTTTCTTTCGAGGCGGGTGTGAAGAAAAAACAGTAAAAATATATTTGTGGGTTTAGATCTGAGTCCGGCGACGATTCTTCGCCGGAGGCAGGCTGATGACTGTTGTTCAAAATACATGTGCCCGCCCTTGTCAGATTTGTAGCAGAGTTCTGCACCCAAGATGGCACCGAAGACAAAAACATTCTTCTACCTTTCTCGTTGTTGTCTATTCCGGCGCCGTCATTATTAATTTATTATATTGCAGTCTTCCTCTACAACCATCGGGTATTATTTTCTTGTGGGTTAGGGTGTGTAGGCAAGCTTTGGAGTTTTCTAGGATGGGTTGGTTTGTGGAGGTGATGATTTGACAAGGTGGTGGAGGAGGGTGCAGAAAGGTGGTAGATGGAGGCTACCGGTGGGGGGATGGAAGGAGGTATAAAAAATGTGATGGATGTTTATTTTTTATTTTTAAGAGTGGATTTAGTAAAAGAATGTGGTGTAATGATAAATATGGTAAAATTGTAATTATTTGTGTGGTGTCACTAATGTTTTAAAAAGTTATTGAAAATGATGTGGTGTCAAAGTAAATTGAGGTTTGGTCGTGTGGTGCCATCTAATTTGTGGTGCCCGAGTAAAATTGGCGTGGTGCCTATAACAATGTCCTTTTCTGTATCCGTGGGCTATTATTTCGAAGCGTAATACCCATAAATTGAAAGATCTAATGTATTTCTGTATGATGCTACGTAAAGAATGTAAGATGTGTATACTCAGGACATGTAAGATAGATGCATGATTTATATGCAAGTAAACATTTTGGTGATGAGACATGAGTTTCTTTAATGGGTTTTACTCTTTATTGGGTATGTCGTTGTGTTCACCCCTTTCACTTTACTCTATATATAGATGATGCCCATCCTGCAAGTTATAGTTGACGATGTTAAAGATACACAAGGATAGCTTGGCACTTGAGAAATATTTTACTTTGTCTTTCTTAATACTCGATGTTTTAACGTTTGAAGATATTGTATTTTAGTTATGATAGGTTTGGCTTGTAGCCGCTTTGTGATAGTCTTACGCACGTCTGGAGACTATGCATTTTAAACACATTGTATTTAGTTACGATAGGTTTGGCTTTAGCCGCTCTGTGAGCTTAAGTTAGACAATTCATTTCACAAAATTAATTTTTGGGCAATTGGTAATGCCACAACATTATTTAGTAATACTACGGCAATTGAAGTACATTTAAAGGGCAACATGCCAACATGCCATAATATGCTCTAACATTACCAATAAACGCCCTGATAATTAATTTGCTCTAGCCTTGTTTTTGATAACGTATTGTTCATGTTACTGTTTCTCAAATGGGTTTTAGATGTTTTAAATCACCTATTCAATGGTTTACATTTTCGAGCTTTTCAGTGATGCTTCTACACTGTACACTGTTTAAAAGACTTGTATTTTTTTTCCCACCGAAACGAAATATATATTGGAGCAATAAACAAACAAAATTTACAACCGGACAATCGCCGGGAACATACCGGACAAACACCGGACTACTACTAGTCTGCTACTGGACACACTACCTTACTAATGAAAGAAAAGAAAAAGAACTTGAAGAGAACTCCAAGTAGACCAAATATTGTCTCACACATGAGAACTTGATTTGGTAAGATAATAGAAAGGAAACAATCCATAACATCACGGACATCCATAACCACAACGAAAACCAAACACCAATAACAGCAAAGGTAGAGACCGACACGCCCGACAAGCACCGAGATCGTCTGAGACCAATAGACATAAAACAAACACTTGAAATCCACATTAAAGTCCAAAGCCGCCAACAGCCACCATCAATATCGCTGCTGCCACCAACACCGCCGCCACAGTTACCTGCTAAAAAGCCAAACCACTTCTATCATCACCACAAATCATTAAATTCAACACCCGAGGGATGAGGAACCCAAAATCCGGCAATGAAGGTCCATTTCCATAGACATGCATGGTCAACCGAAGCCCAGATCTGACCTTCAAAATCACGGTCTGCCAAGCCGTTATGAAAATCTTTTCTCTGGCCAGCACCAAGAAATCCAACTGGAAGCTGAAAGAACCCAAAACAGCAACATCGAGGGCTGGAAGCACCAGACCAATTCCAGAATACCCTTTCCTTGTGAACCACCGCCGTCCAAGATACTTTCTGTCAGCAGAGATGGGGAAGGAAAAGCTAAATCCGGCCAAATTGGTATTTCAATAGGAAAATACCTTGGGCAAGCATCTTAATGGACTTCATCTCGACATTGCCTAAGGTGGGTTCCATCATAGTAGTGGTGGACCGATTCTCGAAATGATACTTCTAATTTGGAGAGCTTCCATGATACTTCTAATTTTCAGAGCTTCCATGATACTTCTAATTTTGATCCATATGGGGAAATGAGAAAGGCTTGTGAAGAGTCTTGTAGGCCTACGTTTGATCGAAAAAGAAATCTGATTTATTTTGTACCCCTAAAAAATGGGTCAAATTCTACAGGATCAAACCTATGGGACTTAACTTAAAAGCACTCTCCGATGGCATGGAATGTATAATTTTTTTATCAGAATCTCCACAGTAATGTCTCTGTTAGATTCTCCGGTCAAAATACGGTAAAACTCCATTCAATTTTCAATGGAAACGGAGTTTTACGAATTCTCCCCGGAATAGGAAGATCATTTCGAGATCTTCGAACATATTCGAGGGTTCAATGTGACTATTGTAACTTCGGCCAATACACAAGATGAGACTTTACCACCGTGGAGCGGCTTTTTGCAAAAAGATGAGGGGGAAACTCAGTAGGATGTCGGAGAAGGGAAATCTACGAGATCACAAACGTAGATTGCTCACGGCTAAATATGAATTGAGACGAATATAAAGCCTTTTGTAAATTCATATTTACCTAGTGATATCCGGGACAAACATCGTTTTAAGTTGCCAAGAAAGAGTTAGTTCCTTTGCACGAGTAAGAAACCAATGTATTTTCCCAGGTACATCAATTAGTAGGTATGAGAGGGTTAATGTCGGATCCTCAAGGACAAATGATTGATTTACCCATTCAAATCAATTTACGAGAAGGGCTCTCTTTAACAGAATATATCATTTCTTGCTACGGAGCACGTAAAGGGGTTGTGGATACCGCCACTCAGGTCGAGAGAAGAGGTGGGCCGGAATTTGTTTGGAGAGGAAAGAAAAAAGGAGAGAAGATCTAAACAAAAGGAGTAAGAAAACACCAAAAACAAAAGCCGACACCGCCGCCTTTCAGCGGCCGGCGCTGGAAGAGGGAATAGAAAGGAGGGGATGGCTGTTTTTATAGTGAGAAGGAGGAGAAAAGTTTTTAGACAGAGAACCGGCCTCATCAACCAAAAGACTTGTACATTAATAATGTTTGTTTAATGTTCTTATAGTTGTATTAAGAACAAATATGTTTTTATTGTTTTAAATAAAGGATTTATATATTAATAAGCCTAATGTGTTCCTTAAACTTTAAAGCATATCAAACAATTTATTCTGTTATGACATGTTTGTTACATAAGAATGAAATAGAACGAAATGATTTTTCATTACATTACAATGTTTGTGCACTTTTATAAGGTAGTGGAATGAAATGAAATTTTGTTCCAATGATGAAAAATGACAATTTTCATTCCCTCTGAAATTGGATGGAATGGGATGCATGGAATAAAAATGAACAAAACATGTGGGTGGTGGGTAAGAGGAAGGTAAGGTTGGGTGGGTGGTGAGGTGGGGTGAGGTGAAGTTGGGTAGGTGGTGGGGTAGGATGGGGTAAGTTGGGCTCTCTTTAACAGAATATATCATTTCTTGCTACGGAGCCCGTAAAGGGGTTATGGATACAGCCACCCAGGTCGAGAGAAGAGGTGGGCTGGAATTTTTTTGGAGAGGAAAGAAAAAAGGAGAGAAGATCTAAACAAAAGGAGTAAGAAAACACCAAAAACAAAAGCCGACACCGCCGCCTTTCAGCGGACGCTGAAGAGGGAATAGAAAGGATGGGATGGCTGATTTTATAGTGAGAAGGAGGAGAAAAGTTTTTAGATAGAGAACCGGCCTCATCAACCAAAAGACTTGTACATTAATAATGTTTGTTTAATGTTCTTATAGTTGTATTAAGAACAAAAATGTTCTTGTAGTTTTAAATAAAGGATTTATATATTAATAAGCCTAATGTGTTCCTTAAACTTTCAAAGCATATCAAACAATTTATTCTGTTATGACATGTTTGTTACATAAGAATGAAATAGAACGAAATGATTTTTCATTACATTACAATGTTTGTGCACTTTTATAAGGTAGTGGAATGAAATGAAATTTTGTTCCAATGATGAAAAATGACAATTTTCATTCCCTCCGAAATTGGATGGAATGGGATGCATGGAATAAAAATGAACAAAACATGTGGGTGGTGGGTAAGAGGAAGGTAAGGTTGGGTGGGTGGTGAGGTGGGGTGAGGTGAAGTTGGGTAGGTGGTGGGGTAGGATGGGGTAAGTTGGGCTCTCTTTAACAGAATATATCATTTCTTGCTACGGAGCCCGTAAAGGGGTTATGGATACAACCACCCAGGTCGAGAGAAGAGGTGGGCTGGAATTTTTTTGGAGAGGAAAGAAAAAAGGAGAGAAGATCTAAACAAAAGGAGTAAGAAAACACCAAAAACAAAAGCCGACACACTTGCCTTCAACGACCGACGAAAGAGGAATAGAAAGGATGGGATGGCTGATTTTATAGTGAGAAGGAGGAGAAAAGTTTTTAGATAGAGAACCGGCCTCATCAACCAAAAGACTTGTACATTAATAATGTTTGTTTAATGTTCTTATAGTTGTATTAAGAACAAAAATGTTCTTGTAGTTTTAAATAAAGGATTTATATATTAATAAGCCTAATGTGTTCCTTAAACTTTCAAAGCATATCAAACAATTTATTCTGTTATGACATGTTTGTTACATAAGAATGAAATAGAACGAAATGATTTTTCATTACATTACAATGTTTGTGCACTTTTATAAGGTAGTGGAATGAAATTAAATTTTGTTCCAATGATGAAAAATGACAATTTTCATTCCCTCTGAAATTGGATGGAATGGGATGCATGGAATAAAAATGAACAAAACATGTGGGTGGTGGGTAAGAGGAAGGTAAGGTTGGGTGGGTGGTGAGGTGGGGTGAGGTGAAGTTGGGTAGGTGGTGGGGTAGGATGGGGTAAGTTAAGGTGGGCAGGGAAGGGTAGGATGAGGCGGTGGGTAGGGTAAGGTAAGATGGGGTGGTGGGTGAGTAGGGTGGTGGTGTATAGTAGAGTAGGGTGGTAGATGGGTTGGAGTGAGGTGGCGTGGGTTAGGCAGGGTAAGGTATGAAAGGTATAGTATGTTAAGTAAGGTTTAGTTACATAGAGTAAAATATGAAAGGTATGGTAGAGTAGTAAGGTAAGTTGAGGTAGGGTAAGGTGGTGTAGGGTTGGGTAGCTGGGTGATAGAGTATGTTGTGGTAGGGTGGGTAACGAGGTAGGGTACACTGGGGTATTTGGTAAGGCTAGTGGTAAGTAAGGAAGTGTGAGAATAGTATGAAAGAGTGGTGTGGTGAGGTAAGTGGGTGGTGGGGGTAAGGCCACCCCACCCCACCCCACCCCACCCCACCCCACCCCACCTTATGATCCGCGTGTAAGCCACTAATACGCACGAAATAATAGCAAGAGTACTAGGTCATTCGTAGTATAGTAGATGCGAGTCAAGTTCGATCCCACGGAGACAATGCAACGCAGATAATGAACATTAAATCTAGACAAGAAGACAAATAACGGTCCTTGACCAACATAAATACAGAAAAGATAATTGGCGTATCTCTCCTCTCTGATCTCCTAACTTGGTGTCATTGATCTTTATGTCTACTTTTCCTCGTAATTACCTAGACTAACCAGAACATTTCTAATTTAGTTTTAGCTATGGTGCATTCTCATAATCTTATCTACTTCAATATTGCTACCAATTCGCTTGATTATCTTCCTGGTGTCAGGATATTTCTGTGCTTCCTTCTTAATGAGAGGGTCTAGCAGGTCGGCTAAAGTATGCTTTCACCCAGATAGGACAGTAGATGTTTATGTGTAGTTAACTTCTTCGTTGGTTGTATTAACTCACATGCACTAAGTATTAGAGATTTCCGGTGCAAATTGAGTACCTCCCTAAGCAGCTATCGTGGATTGACTAACACGTTCCTAGGGATTGATCAGACAATGTCCAAACTAACACTTCACCTTGCAAGTCCTTCAAGTTAATTTATGAATACAATAAGCAGATTGGCTGGATCTAACTTACTGTTAATTAAATCTGTCGAACAATGTAGCTGATGCCGAATCTTCAGATTAAGGGGGACCTAGGGTGTCGCAGCTGCGATATAGAACGTCGCAGTACCGGCGGCGATGGTTCCAAATTCTGAAATCTACATCGTTCTATTCTGATTACTCTAGTTAATTACGATTCTTTTAGACACGCAGATCAATTACAACACGTTAATCTAACTAAGTCTATGATGTAAGTCAACTAGATGATACTTTTTATGATGTTTTATCCCCATTTCTCATGCATTTATTGATGTTTTTGTTTCAATTCGAGTCATCATTTGCTTAGTTTCATCCATATGTGTAGATAGTAACTATTATGTAAAATATCATGTTTTGATTGGTTTTGTACCGGTTATAGTAACCGGAGCGTCGTGTCGGGTTTACTCTTGGTATTTTTGTATTGTATTGCAGATTATAGGTTGACCAAGACCCCGAGTGATGACACATGTTGAGCCTAAACACGTCTTTTGAGGGCTAGGAGAGTATGCCAGAAGCTATCAAAGTCAAATGGATCATTTGTCGTTAGCACTTATACCGTAACCTATCTTCACGTGACAATTGACCAACCTTATAGGCCTTTTCTGGAGAAGACTTCTTCATGAGAGTTGTATATCAAGAAACGAGATTTCCAACGCACTTTGAATCACATTAATTGGAGCTCTACAACTCTAGTTATGATCATTTTACCGAGCTGCTGTGAAGAACATGTGGTGGCGCGCGCCGAGCGTCGCAGAAAGCTGTCAGAGATATTTATTAATAACGCGCGCCAGACCTTTTGTGGCGCACGCCGGAACATCACAAAAAGCAGATTCAGCATTAAAATCCCCTTTTTGATCGAATTTTACCTAATTTTAAAACCCCCCCAACTTCATCTTCTCCATTTGCCCTCTTCTTGGAGGCTCACCCCATGCCCCAAGGGGCTCTTTCCTAGCCAATAATCACCCACATTTTTAGCTAATTTCACCACAAGTGTAATCCTTAGAATGCTAGCTTAATCTTTTGGGTAATTGATTGGAGAAAGCTCAAGCCTTGTGTGCAATCTCCATTGATGCCATTGGAGATGAATGCAAGCTTTCCAACCGCAACTTCAACACTTGTGATTGGTAATCATTCTAGTTTTATTTTGTTTTGTTAATCTTATTACTATGAATGCTAATTTTGACATGTTAGTGATTGTAGTAATGAGTAGCTAAATTTGTAACTAGCCAAGATGATGTCGTAGTGATAGTTAGTTAATCTCTTATGTTGATTGTGAATGATTGTTGATGTTGTTTAGTTTCAATTGTTGTGAGCCTTTTCATATTTGCAGTGTATTGCTTGTTGGTGTTGGATTGATCACCTAGCACTAGCACACACACACACACACACACTTAGTTGAGACCGAAAGGAGATATTAGGTGTGGGAGAAGGAATAGGAGAACCGGAAGGTAAAATCGACCTTAATTGGAATTCGATTTCTTATCCGGGGGTTGATGACATTGTCATTGCATTCAAGTGCTTATCATACCAATTCATTAGGTTTAGGGCACCTAGGCCAAGGAGGAGGTATAGAGTAGTTTCATACACTCGTATGAGGGGAGACTACTTGCTTAGGAATGCACTATTTCACACTTTTGAACACCAATGGTAGGATGGATGGAAATCATTCCCATAATACTCCGAGATATTAGCTTAAACTACTGTTGGTCCCTTGTAAAGGCTAACACAAGTTTAGGGGGGGGGGGGTGAATAAACTTATCACCAAAAACTGACCCCAAAAACTAAATCTTAAACCAGATTAAGTTCAACTAAAACTTGTGTGGAGTTGAGCTAACTCAACTGAGTATAAGTCAATACTGACTTATCCTAAGTCTAGTTAACCAGCAGCGGATTAAATTAAGCCTCTATAAAATATGAATTATCAGATAATATGCTGAGTCAGTTTCTTGTGTTTGCTGAATGTATGAACTAGATGATTATGACTATAATGCAGTAAGTAAATGCGTAAAGTAAATAAACAAGAATTATAGAGGTTCCAGGTGGTGTAATCCTGTCAGTCCTCTCTTCCCCTGTGATGCGGAGGAAAATTCCACTAGAACTTCTTTGAGATGGCCCGGTTACAAAAAGTTCTGAAATGATAGTCCTTGACTAATCCCTAGCTTCACTATCTAAACACTTGTAGAACATGTAGAATGGCTGCTCTTCAATTGTTTGAAACACTGGTCCTTGGAGGTTTGAATTTCCTCTTCACCAGCTCATAACAAACATAGTCTTCCTGACTGCACTCAACTGTCCTTCACACCTTCTTGGTGTTTCACAGTCTAAAACCTTTGATAAAATCAAAGTTGAGACTTGAATCAATAACTATGATTCAATTGTGATTTGAGCTTTTCTGCTAGATAAAAACGGTTTATGCACAACTCTGATTTCTTCAAATGATAGATCTTGATATGCTTGAATGCTAATGAAGACTTGAAGAAATTTCTTGATCTTGCAATTAAGTGTCTAGCAGGAATTCTTTTTGTTTACTTTCCCCCTTAGATATTGATCTTTCTTTACTAAATTGATTCTTAGAATTCCCTCATCCTCTTTTTTTCGTAAAAGAATCTGCCTATTTATAGGGGTTTATCTAACGGTCAGATTATATGAATTTGAATCCTTGTAGCCGTTAGTGGTCCTGCTTTCTTGCTTGTACGTTAATGTCAGAACGGATAGATTATCTTCCAATCATATTGCTTGTACTGCAACGGTTGGATTCTTCTTCAGTTTCACTTAGACATCAGTTCCAAAACTAATTTACTGGGAGCATTGTCAGTTCTCAGTTTCTAAGAGCATTAACTGAGTTTTACTCTTCTTCAAAATCTCAGTACTCTTTCATTCATCTGATTATTATTGATCTAATCAGAGTACACCATTTTAAGTCAAACAGAAAAGACATCATTGTCCTTATGTGTCTTAGCTCTCCATACAAGATCTACATAGTCAGTTCAAGTTATCACAGACTTGCCTGAAGTCTAACTTATATAGTCTTGACTGAGTCTTCATAAACAGAGTTTGAACCCTCAGTTCTTCTGTCTTCAATAACTGAGTTTGAACCCTCAGTTCTTCTGTCTTCTAGATAAGCCAACCGAGTTTGTGTCCCTCAGCGAACTTATCTTCTTCAGTTCTATATTGGTGTAGTCTGAGTCAGTTTTACAGTTTATTATGGAATCTCAGTTTATCTAACTTCCAGTTTCTCGTTTTTTCAGTTCACAACCTAGAACTATTACAGTGCTTGTCTGATTTAACTTATACAAATATCAGACTCTATTAAATCCTATATATTGATATCTAGACATCTTTTTGCTTTGCACTATAACAGCTAGTTATGACACTTCATCAATGGGGTCTAAAAACAATAACTGAATAAGTGATGAATCATCATCAAAACGTAAATTTTATTTCCAACAATTTCCCCCTTTTTGATGATGTCAATACCCTCCTTAAAAGCAATGCAAAAAGATAAAACAAAAATACGATAAATAACACGACGAACTGAGAACCTAAGAATTTATTGATAACTGAGTTACATAGCAGGGTAATAAAATACAACATAAAAAGAGCTAAAAGACAGCTTCTTTTTACTTAGCAGTTAAACTGAATTGATTGTCATAAGCCTCAGCAACATTCTTCATAGCATCATTTGTTGCAGTGCTTTCGATTCCATGGATGCTTGCCCATATGTTCCATGAATCAGACAAATTGTGCTTGCTGAAGAAATTGCTCTTGAATAGAATCGCGAAGGTAAAAACAGATGTCTTCAGTCTTTCACTGGTGCTGTTTTCAATAGATTCTGAACAAACTCAGTTTCAGTCTTTTCAACCTTGTCTGATGCTTTGTCTAGAATACCATACTACAACAAAATAGGCCTTTTGCGGCACAAAATAAATGCCGGGTAATAAAAAATAAGCGCCGTAAAAAGAAATCCCGACACATAAAATGACGGTTATTTAAGTGTCGTCAATACTGGTGTCGGCAATGTTCTACGGCACTTTGTTGTTCCGCCGGGAAGCTTTTGCGGCAATTATGTGGCATATAGTAGAAGTGACGCATCTTTTATTTGTGGCAATTTGGTGACACTTTTCCGGTGTGTCGGTTATTTTTTATGACATTTTTTTCGACACTTGATTAATGTGACACACACAACTTTGTGGCAATTTAAGGACACTTATTTTGATTGCCGGTTATTTTTTACGACAGTTTCTCCGGCACTTGATTAATGTGATGGAAATAACTTCTAGGCATTTTGGCGACACTTATTTTTATTGTCACACGTTGTTTGTGGCAAATTTGCCGACACTTTTCATTTGGAGAGAAACATGTTCGTGGCACTATACCGGCATTTTTTCCATTTACAATAACTGAATTAATGACGATGCATATGTCAAAATTATCAATATACAAATGAGGTACTAGTATTCTTACATGACATTCATATATATTTGGTAATCCACATATGAACAAAGACAGAAAGAAATGAATTTATTCAAATATTGAACATAAAGTTTGAGGTTAAGGTTGAAGGGAGTAATAACTAAACACCAAAGAAAAATGCTATCCAAACATTTAATCCAACAATAACTTGTACTTATATAGAAAACAATAACGATGTTTAAATGTTGCTCTTATTTAATGCGTTCAATACTCAAAGACGGAACTATTTTACTTTGGAAAAAGAACAATCGTCCAATCTCAATAACTTCCGATAATCCCAATAACATGAATATGTCCTGCACAAGGTAAATTGAATGGTATGAAAAGTTGTTTAATTGATTAGAAAATATAGTAATAAATATGTTATCCCTGTATATTTTACCTTTCATTTGCAACCGTTTTGTTTCTTATTCCTTTTCGATGCTTTATCCTACATCCGGGGAGAAGAAAACAAACAAAAGCAACAAATATCCATATACAATTTTTTTTCATGTATCGACAAAAAATATTTTTATAATTAGCAAAAAAATAACAAGTAATTTTTACAAATAAGTAGGAAAAAAAATACAAGTGAGCATAACAGTTGAACAAATATGCATATATTGTGGTCAGACATTCAGTCATCAAAACATTTAATAACAAAAACATTGACAAATTAAAATCACCATAAAATTGATTTAGTTGCAACATACTCTAATCCCCTCAAACATGTTTATAAAGGACAACACATATGCAATTAGAGCAGGTAGAAACATATACTCCCAGCTAAGCATGTTTCTTATATGTCATATCATATTCAAGAAGAACTTAGAGACAAAAACCATAACTTCATGACTCAAAGACAGAACCATACATCAACTTCACAAATCAATCATGCTGTCAAAACAGATTAGCAAAAGCTTATGTTATTCTAAGAACATAATAGAGTCTTAAAATAGATTTTTCAAAACAACAAGTCAACTTAACATTACAAAACAAGTTGTTAAAAAATAGTCCACATAACAGAGTTCTTGGTTCTCAACAAAAGAAGTTACAGATACATAAGATCTTCATTAATTACTGATTCTTAACAAATAGATAGCATGCTGACTAAGGGCTTTAAGCTAACCTTAAGTTGAACAGGGGTTCTCAACAAGCTCATTAATTAAAGAACTAAAACTCAGGCAACATGGCATGTATTCAATCTCTTAAGCATATACTCAATCAATGCATAACTATCAGATAGAATTATAATAACAAAGTATTAAACAAAACTTCTGTATAAACTAGGATCAGACAAGTACTCAATATAACACCTTAGCAAGATCACCAACTTACTGATTACACGGGTGCATACTGCATACCTAAACTAAACTGATTGTAGAACTGGACTTTTTTTTGTCAAAACAGTGTGGTATCTTGATCCTTCAATCCAAGCTGCTGGCTTTAAGTTGACAGCAACTGCTTCCTTTATCTTGGACCACAACAGCTCTGTAGAAAAGAAGAAAACCAAAAAACTTCTTCCAAAAACCAAAGAAATCCAAAGATAAAATCAAGAAAACTCAAATAGCCAAGATAAGAGCTGCAAATTAAAGAGGAATCACTTCCCAATCTGCAGACAAACAAACAAGCGACATCAATTCAACCAAAAAAACCAAATTGCAAACAAAATGATGCCTTAAAAACAAAGCAAAAAAAAACCATCAAAGCAATAATAAAGAGAAAGAACAACAAACATGAAGATTGGAACCGCATCTGCAACATGAGCAAAGACACAAAGCCAAAGGGAAACCAAAGAGACAAAAGCGCAACTATAAAAGCAGAGCGGCGGATAAAGCACTTGTTTGCACTCTTCAATATATGAAGAGTGCAGTCCAAAGATAACAGCCGCGTAGAATAACCATTAACCACTGCTTCTGAAATACACCTCCACCTGCATCACCAAAACCATGGAAAGCCTGGAACAATAAACCAAACTGCGTAGAACTTGACTTAATCATGACTGATTGCAAAAAAAAATACAGATCATGCGTACAAAGAATACATACTCGTACTCAGCGTCAAATCATATTCAAAACCGCGTTTTTTTTTTTTTAATTTACACAAAAGCAGTTGTTTTTTATGAGATTTTTAAGAGCTCATATTCAGATCCTCCGGACATTATTTTTTTTTTTTTTGAAGTACTGGTAGCATTAAATTTAGCTCATGATAATAGAATGGATTCTTGATAAACCTTGGCAAATCCATCAATTCATTCCAAAACAATACATTGTTTATATGATTTTTTAAATAAAAGAACACAAAATGAATCAAATGTAAAATCAATTAATTTTCCCAAAAAAAACAAAAAGAAAAAGAAACAAAAATTTACCTGGTATTACGCAATTCTGCCTTGATGTGGCGCTCATCTTTAGGCGATCTTAGTTATCAAGAGGTCTGAATGAAGAGAATTGTGGTTTCTTTTGTATAATAGGAGAACTGTGCTTGTAGATAATGTGGAAGGTAGTCTCAGCAAATCGGGTATATCATTAAGGAGTTCAAGTTTTTTTTTTTATATTTTTAAGCAGTTTATTGTTAATGGAGTCCCTTTTTTTAGGGTGTTAAGGGATGTTCTAAAATTTTGGTGGGAAAAGAAAGCGCTAAAAGTGAGTCTGTAAGGGTATTCTTATTAGAATCCCTATCTCTATCCTCACATATACTATTAAAAAATACATATCCCTACTTTACAGTAACTAAATTCACAATACTCTACATCAGCATCCCTATCTCTATCCTTACAACATTAAAATATTCATTTTTTAACTATAAACAATTTTGTCAAAGGTAACTTTTCAACTAACTTTTAAATTCAAATTTTACTCCAACGGCTATATTTCAACGGCTATATTCGAACACACACATTTTTCCAAAATTATTTTTAAAATTCAAAATTTTACTCCAACGGCTATATTGAACACACACATTTTTCAAAACTTACTTTTTAAATTCAAATTTTACTCCAATGACTATATTTCAACGGCTATATTTCAACAGAGGGAAGAGAAAAAAATAATAAAATCGTTTCAAAAAAAAAATAATAATAAAATTTATGTGAGGATTGCTACAGTGTCACCCCAGATTTGGGGTGACACTGTTCATCCACCCCATTGTAGGGTGGGGATACAGAATCTGATGTAGGAGAGTTTTTGCTTCTTCCCTATTTTTCATCCCTAATCTAGGGATAAAAATAGAGATAGGGTATCTGATGCTAATACCCTAAGTCCCGCAAACTTTTTTTTTCCATTTTCAAAGTTACAAAAAAAAACTAAAAATTAGAGTAAACAATATTTGTTATTGAAATAGGAGTTTTTTTTGATTTTTTTTTTGTTTTTTAACGAGAAACAACAGTTTTATTATTTGGTTTATTTATTGAGCACAATTAACAGTGTCACATTAACTTATGTTTAAAGTGTATAGTTATTTACAAAAAGAAGTAACATTATATATAAATATATATATTTATACATACACTTTGAAAAATATTGTCATCCTTATATTATTGATAACTTTAATGTTGATGTCTTTTATAAAATTATTACACTTAAATTAAGAATAATGATTATAAAAAAATATTGTGTGTATATATATATATATATATATATATATATATATATATATATATATATATATATACACGTGTGCGTGCGCACGGGTGTATGTATATTGATAATATGAAACATGCACACCATATCATAAGTCACAACAATAATTTATGTACATCTGACCACGGTTCAAATCTTCGGCTCATCGCTCAATAATTCAATGAATTGCCAGTTCGACGATTTTCGTCGGTGATCTACTGGTTCATTAATGGATGGTTCATATAATGATGGTTGGGTCACAGTTCAATACGGTTCAACTCACAATTCAAGCCTTTGGTCAACTACTATTCTTTACCTTTTCACTCTTTAAATAAGTTTCTTTTATAAGTAGTTAATTGAATCGAACTTAAAGTAATATCAACTTGGTTTTGTAATCGAATTGGGCAGCATTTAACATAAAGTTGGTATATGATCATCGAATTATAGTAAGTACGGATTATAGGGGGTAAAAAGTGGTTTAAAACAGTTACTGGGTAAAGGATTTACAGAAGTGCATATTTGTATTTTAATGCTATAGACATCCACTCGATCTAGTAAAAAGTTGACCGAACGGCTTGTTTGTCTGTTTTGGTCGGTGGCCCACTAGTTCATCAATAACTCGTTCATTAACCGACGGGGTCAAACAACGGTTCCAGTCATCGGTCAATTAAAATTCTACTTTCCACATAGTTTTTTTTTTGTAAATTAATTAAGGCATGAGGAATGGGAGTTTTTCATTATATTCGGGGGCAGTGATGGGAATCGAAACCTGATTTTCACTAGGAAGTGCAATGGCTTGTACCACTAGGCCAGATCTGATTCCCGGCTTTTCTCACACACTTCAAAATAGTTCATTTTATATATAATTAATCGAATCGAATTCAAAATAATATCAATTTTGTCTTTGTAATTGACTTGAACTTCAATTGACATGAAGTTGGTATTTGATCATCTATATATCATATCGGAGATGAATGGGGTTAAGGGGGTAGAACGTTTATTGTAATGTCATATTTGTACATCAACTATACTAAAAAAATAAACCGAACTACCAGTTTGATGGTTTTTGTTGGTGACCCACCAATTTATGAATAGTCGGTTCATGAACCGACGAATCGATCACGATTCGATACAGTTCTGACCATGTTTCAAGTCATCGATCGGTCAACTACGTTTCACCCATCTAGTAATAGTTTATTTTATAAATAATTTATCGAATCGAACATAAAATATTATCAGTTTGGTGTTTATACTCGAATAGAACTTCAATTAACATCAAATTGGTATTTGATCATTGGATTCTAGTAAGAATGGACCGTAAGGGGGTTACAATTATGGGGTAGGGGGTAAGGGATTTATCGTATTGTCATATATGTATATCAATGATATAAACATCAACTATACCAAATAATCGATTGAACTACTAGATTGATGATTTTTGTTGGTGACCCAGTGGTTAAGGAATAGTCGGTTCATGTACTGACGGTCCGGTCACATTTCAATACGGTTCAGATCACGTTTCAGGTTATAGGTCAATTATATTCTTTTTTTTCCACACACTTAACTAATAGTTTCTCTTATAAATAAATAATAGAATTGAACATCAAATAATATAATTTTGGTGTTTATAATCGAATTGAATTTCAATCAACATCAAGTTTGTATCCGATCATAAAATAATAGTAAACATGCAGAAGATGCATAGGTCTAGTGGTGAGCTAGAGTATAACCCGACATGGATACCAGGGTTCGAGCCCCGTTAGGGGCAAAGTGTGTTAAAATCTTTTGTTTCCCGTGAAAAGAATTTGAAATAAACATGAATATATGGTGTTAAATATGAACATTAACAATGTTTAAATGTTACTTATCTAGATTTTTTTTTTTCAAATTTTGGATGGTCTGGAGACCACCCCCACTCGCTGACTAAATCTGTCACATGATACAATGCTATAGCATAATCATATGGCCATATACAGCTAAAGTGCCGGCCCAATAAGGAAGCGGAGAAAGCATTGGCTTAAGGCTCAACCATCCCGCGGGCTCAAAAATACATGTTTTGCAAACAAACGATAATTAACAACGATATTTACAAAATATTCAAATATTTTCTTGTCATCTATTGTAGTCTAGTTGGTTAGGATATTTGGCTCTTTCTTAAAAGACTTGAGTTCAAGTCCTGGCTATAGCAGATTATTTTTCACTCCTTTAAACCACTTTGGGCTTTTCTTGTCTCTATTATTTCAGTCAAATTATTGACTCTATTAAATCACTATGGTCCTTTTGAACCATAATTATTACTTACACCATTTCAAATTATTGACTCTATTAAATCACTATGGTCCTTTTGAACCATAATTATTACTTACACCATTTTTATTACTTACACCATATATGTGAGACTATCAATGAATTGAATTTTGTATCTATGGATGTTAAAAGCGCGATATTGAAATAATATTTTGTAAATATGTTTTTTCAAAAAAAAAAAAACTTCGAATTAAAAGACCTGATTCGATTAAATCACTATGGTCCTTTTGAACCATAATTATTACTTACACCATTTCAAATTATTGACTCTATTAAATCACTATGGTCCTTTTGAACCATAATTATTACTTACACCATTTTTATTACTTACACCATATATGTGAGACTATCAATGAATTGAATTTTGTATCTATGGATGTTAAAAGCGCGATATTGAAATAATATTTTGTAAATATGTTTTTTCAAAAAAAAAAAAAACTTCGAATTAAAAGACCTGATTCGACGACTTCGTCGAAGGCCCAAAATTTTCCAGGACCGGCCTAAAACCTTTACAACAAACAATAGAGAATTAGATAATAGTGTAATAAACTGAAACAACTGCCTGAAAAAACGCCATGCCAAAACCACCATCAAACAACGAATCATTACTTATAAACCAAAAGTGAAAAATTTTCGATGTTGCCTGCTTGTATTGTCCAGTAGACAAATTAATTCAGTTGAAGAAACTCTACCGTACACAAATTAGATCTGAAATGATTTTCAGCAACCAAATCGACTGTGTGAATAAGTCCAAATTACTCGACTAAGACAATTAATGAAATATTTTAGGCCAATAAAAAGGAAAGAAATTGAACAGATGGGAAGGAAATTCAAAACAACTCGCTTAAAAAATCGATAAACCATTATTATCTTCCAAAAATAATCAATAGCAGAACTCCACATTATCTTGATTGTTATTCCAACGGTTTCCTATAGAAGAGAAACGACGGAGGTCTGAGAATGAGGAAGAGAAGGAAAGAAGGTGGGCAGTGACGGTCTCAGGAAATAATTGCGGGGTGGTCTTAGATTTAGATAGTATAAGGTAAAAAAAATTGAGTTTGTTTTTTTAGGTGTTTAATTTTTTAATCATAGTTAGATGGTATATGGCAAAAAAAATAGATGGTATAAGATGAAAAAATAGGGTTTGTTTTTTATATCTTTAAATTGTATTATTAGATTTAGATAATATATTAGGTTAAAAAAATGTAAATCTAGTAATGAGAATATAATAAGTTTGCCCTTTAAGTACATAATAAAAGAGATCGGAGCTTGTTTTTATGGTGTTTAATGTTGTATTATTAGATTTATGTGATATAAGATTAAAAAAATGTTTCCTCAAAAAAAGATTAAAAAAAATTAAGTTTGTTATTGAGATGTTTAAATTTTTTGATTAGATTTAAATGATACAAGATAAAAAAAAGATTTAGATGAAAAATGATTTTAAAAATGAGGTTTGTTGTTGTGGTGTTTAAACCATATTTCAATATAGTTAGATTATACCAAATTAAAAGAAATGCTGCTACCGTGTTTCGAACATGCTTCTGTTTAAAAAAACAAGAGATTACCTACAGGCTAGACCACCAAGCAAGAAAACTTTTTTTGAATTTGTATAGACGTCTGATGAATATAAAACTACTAATATTAATATAACTATCACAAAAATAATTTTTTTTCGGTTTTTTTTCCTTCAAAAGTTGGGATGGCCTTGAGACCACCCCAAGCTACCATGAAGGTGGGGTGAAAGGCGGGTATTAGGAACAGAGGGTGGAAGGGATACGGAGGAAAAACGGCGTCTTAAACGTGCTTGTGTTCTAATACTTTGATCGAGCATCCTTTTTTTTTTTTTTTTTTTGATCGAGCATCTTAAACTTGAATTGAAATTATCAACCTTTTAAATAATTATTTAAAATAAATATAATTTATTACTAAGAAATAGAATATAATAAACAGTATTATTACCCCTAAAAAATAGTATTATTGGATTTTTTTAATTCGTATTTTTGGATTATAATTTTTACTTTTTCGAGCAAACGAGATGCTCGAGATTCAAATTGCATGAAATTTTTCACAAGCATAATCAAGTCGAACTCAAGCATTGCTTAAACTTCGAGCCGAATTCGAGTATTTTGTTTTATGCTTGAGCGATCTCGAGCCGTGTTCGAGTATGATAATTTTATATGTATTTTTCACTCGATAGCTAAATACTTAATTCGATTCAAATCGTTTACGCTCGCAACGTTGACATGCCTAAATCTTTAACCGGACCACGTCGTTTGAAATTTCAATAGAAACCAGCCCATATACACCTTTATTTGATCCACTTGGCCAGCTTCTATTATTCATTTTCCGCAGTACATTTCAAATTGTGTGGCATATAGGAAGGACGTTTGGTTGTCTATATATATTATTGATTTATGTGTGTTTTGTTTGAATTGTTAATGAAATACCACGATACGATACATATTACTTCTTATAACATCATTTCTTATTTTATAGCGGATATTGATATAGTGTCATGAAAACGCTTTCTATTTTATTGCGGAATACAAATACGCCATAGCTAGTGTCGGTTCTTCTACGTATAAAAAGTGGCAATTTGAGAAATGTCGTGTATTTGATGGCATTATGTTCAAAATGCCACGATTTTGCCACAAAATTTCCGACATATTTTGGGTGTGTCGGAAGATTGACGTATTATATACGACATTACATCAAACCGCCACAAATAATGCCACACATTTGTGACATAAATAATGATTGCCGGTTAATTGTCGGCAATTAGTGGCATAAAAATATTATGTCACAAAAATGTCGTACTTTCATGGCAATTAACAAATGTCGTGAGAATCTTTTGCATACTCAGGAATGTTTCTAGAGATTCTTGTCTTGATTCTCCTTCTCTGGCAGGTAGATCTTTGAATATGTTGTAGAGACGAGAATCCAAGCCAAGTCTTTTCTCAGTTGGTTCTGAGTATTTAGCAATCAACTCCATCTCCTCATCAGTGAATTCTCCTCTTGCTTTCTTTAATTCAGTCAGCTTGTTATCAATGCTTCCAAGCACTTGTGGCATTTCAGTTGCATGTACTTTTAAGATATCCAAACTTTCCCCCTTATTGACATCATCTTTATCAATCAGGCTCTTGATGTAAGCGTTCAGGTTCTGCTGAGTTGATGCCAAATGGTTTGTGCTACAACTGAATCTTTCATGTCATTTTCCATCAGGGTCATTCTGTCAACCAGATTATTGAGAATCCCTTCCCATCTATCTTGGGTTTCATCTCTCCTGGCATCATTTTCAATGGTTGTTTTTCGAAGCTCAATCAGAGTATCTTGACAGTTGCTAGTGACGATATCCATTTTCTTTTCCAATTTGCTTCTTTCATTCTTGCTGGCTTCTAAGGATTTTAGAACTTTTCCAAACAAACTTTTATCGTCTCTCTGAATTCTGATTATCTCATTATGATAGAACTTAATGAGATCAACTTGAGTTGGTATATCTTTTGAGGTTCCGGCTTGTTGTTCACTGACTTTGCTTTCCTCAACCTCAGTTGACTTAGTTTGCTTAAGAGGTGAGAGAACAACTTGCTTCAGTTTTTCCTTGTATTCTTCAGATCTTCTCCTTTCTTCAGACTGTTTTCTAATTTCTTCCAGATTTGATTGATCAACATTTGATGTTGGTGACATTTGTACGTTGAATTCATCATCTGATCCTTCACCACCATGTCAGCTTCAGTTCTTGATATTTCTGCCATATATTTGTCAGTAGGAGACTGATAACCTCCTCCTACTTCTTCTCGTACATCCGATTCAGTTCTAGAGCTAGAACTTCCACTGCTTTCTTCAGAATCACTAGAATCACCATCAGTATTCTGATCAGTTCCAGTTTTCTTTTCTTGCAAAGAGGCGAGAATCCCTTTTTGTAAGTTGGGATCTCCCTGTGAATCATTATCATCATCATCATTATTCTTTTTGGAACTTCCACCCGCTGTGGTTTCCTTCCAGTAACTGTTTCTGATTAATGCGTATCCATGATTTAAAAATTCATCGGTGTTGATCAGTTCAGATAGGTTGGTAATGTTGTAGAGATCAAATACCCATTTCTCAGTGAGTTCCATTTCCACTAGCTGGCTTCTTTGATTTGTGATAGAACTGAATTTCCAGATTTGATATTTACGCTATTTCTCGTAATCTGCTGTCATTAGTTCTCCAAAATCAGGTGAGGACTTGGATTGAGTGACAATTTCCTCATTTCCTCTTGAGATCTCCTGAGCAACTTCCAGGGTATTTTCAGTTCTCTCAACATCTTCAATTTGCATTGGGTCAGTTTTGCTGACTTCTTCCTCAAGCAGATGGATCGATGTTCCTTTTTCAATAGTCGGCCGAGATTATTGGCTCAGTTTCCAAATCTTTGTTACTAACAAGTTCTTCAGCAACTTGTTCTCTAGCTGGCTCAAGTTCCAGTTTAGTAGCTGGTACTTCTTTCAGTGTAGATCCAGTGATTTCTTCTTCAATGACCAGCTCATCCAAGGTGATGACTTCAGTCGGTCTTGGTCTCGATTCTACTTCAGCTCTTTTTTCTTCAGAATGAGAAGCTGAAAATTCTTTGATTGATTCCTCAAATTCTCGTCTGGAAACAGATTTTTGAGGTGTGGATCTGGTCTTTGAAAGTAACTTCAGCATGTCCATTGTTGCTTGTCAATTAATCTTTCTTCACTATCAGATTCTTCATCATTATGCTCATTTCTCAGAGTCTGTTCTCCCTGAGTGTCAGTTCCCTTCTGTATGTCAGCTTCAACAGCTTGTTCTCTGTTGACAACTTGAGTTTCCTTAGTCATATCAATTTCTGGTGATTGTGTAACTGGTTCTTGAATGGGTAAAGTTTCAGTTACAGATGCTGAATTGGGTTCGGTGGGAGTGACTTCAGTTCTGACTATTTTTGCTGATCCTTCCACAACTGAAGTAGAGATTTTTGTTGATGAAGGTTCTACTGATTTCTCAGTAACAAGATCAGATTTGTCTTTTTCAAATTCTTCTATCTTTTTCCTTCTTTCTTTCAGTTCTTCAAATTTTTCCAAAACTTCATCGCCAGTTAAAATCTTCTTCGACTTCCTGCTTTTCTTCTTCTTAGGTTCACTCCCAGAACCTTCAGCTTTCCTTTTTCCAGATTTTTCTTCTTTGACAACAATCTTCCCATCAGCAACCGATGTTTCTTTTCTCTTTGCAATTCCAAAATGATCGAGAATTCTTTGGACCAATAATGCAAGAGTCTTCTTGTGATAGAATCGTCCTTTCTTGACGTCAGTCTTCTTTTTGGGTGTATCAATCGATTGTGCCACTAATTGATCAAAAATGTATCTTTGCCAGTTGAAATTTTCTCCAAACCAAATTACATATAATAAGTCCAATTTTGCTCCAGAAAGATTGCTAAAATTGCCTGCATTTCCAATTATGCAATTTGCTAACATCTTGGTGAGAAAATTGAATTCAGGTTGAGTAGAATTGTGCTTCCGGTTTGTAATACTGTAGAATCTGCACTAATTGCTACATCTTTCCATAATTTCTCTTTCTGTTCTTTAGTCAATTTGATTGCCGACGTTCCTCCAGATTTGTCGAAACCAAAATTTTTTGCAATTAGGTCTTCAGTGACTTTAATTTGTTTACCATTGACAGATGTGGTATAAGCGTGTCTGTCCTCTCCTTCTAAAGCTGTACTTCCAAATTCATAGAAGTCACCAATGATTTCTAGACAGACACTCTTCAGATTGATGTTAAACACGGCCTCCAAACCTTTGATTTTCTGAATTTTTGTTGCAATTTCCTTGGCTAGTGTTTGATCAGCATATTTTGCAATGAATTGATCAAGTGAGATGATCATTCCAGGTTCAATACGGGTGAGACCCATTGTTTTCTGGATTAAATTGAAAATTTTGAAAACTTGGGGATTATAGAAGGTAATGAAGCAGATTCAGAATTCGAGTGTAAAGAATTGTAAAAGAAAATTTGAGGTTATTTATAAATGGTAGCAAGGGTAGTTGAGAATTGAGTGGGACTCGAAACGTCTTGTCATAAATGTTGAGATTGCGAAAACGGAG
This sequence comes from Gentiana macrophylla, assembly GCA_026214975.1. Classification (NCBI taxonomy): domain Eukaryota; kingdom Viridiplantae; phylum Streptophyta; class Magnoliopsida; order Gentianales; family Gentianaceae; genus Gentiana; species Gentiana macrophylla. The sequence continues at coordinate 79,162,211 of CM047812.1, forward strand.
ATGAGTGGAAAAGATGGACGGTTGAGACTAGAATAAGTCACGTCTTTTCCTGACATCCGTAGCTGGTATAAGTAAATAGAGTAGGTGCGGTGTATCTCCAGCTGTACATATTTAGTTTTGTCCTTATCTTGAACTTGCTGTGAATTCAAAAACTCAGTTGCGAATACAACTCAGTTTTGTGAATTCACTTTTTCAGTTCTCAGTTAGTGATTTTCTCCTGCAAAACAAAATGAGGGATTTTTGGTACCCATATCTGTTTGGGTCCTGACAGATTAGTTTTAGATATCAAAATTTTGTTCTTGGCCTTATACTTCTCTTGACACTTTGATTGGGTAAATTTAGTTTTCACAAACTTTTGCTGTTTCGTCCTAATAGTCTTTGGTTTGTTTAGTTTGTGAAACTGATGTGATGGTACACTCTAGTCTTCATCAGTGGGAAATAGTCTCCCTTTCCCTCTGAGTCTGTTATTCCATGAATTATCTTCATTCTTATATGAATGTGACTTGAAGGTTTTTCTAACTGATCTCTGATCAGTTTTGCCTTTTCCAGCCTTCTGAGGTTTCCTGTAGAATCTGTCAGTTTGATGCTTTCTAACCAACTGATTTTACAGTTCTGTTAGTTTGTGTATTTGGCTGTGCTGAGTTTTTGTCAGTTCTAATAAATGTATCAGTTTTCTTAGTTCCTAACTGTTGTGCAGTCACAAATTTCATTGCAACTGAACTTGGTCTGAACTTAGAATTCTGCTGATTATCAAACCCTAGCCCAGATCTGTCTCTAAATGGTTTTCCAGGTTTGAACTGAACACTGGGAATTGGATCAACTGATGATTCTGTGATGTTTATTACTTCTGTCAGTTCATCAGTTGGTCGAATTACCTTGGTTCCATTATTAGACTTGATTAAATTGATCTTAGCATTCAATCTTGAAACTTTAGCTTTCAATAAATCTTTCTCCTTTTTGACATTCTCATAATTCTTTTGAATTACCTCCAATTCCTTTATGAAGTATGTCCAAGGTTTCATTGAAGTCTTCATTTCTATGATTGTTCATGGCAGTGTGAGTGCTGAATGTAGATGCAATTACCTCCTGGTGTTTGATAGGTAAATTTTCAGTTGAGGAATCATCATCATTTAAAACTTGCTTCCCTTTATCATTGATATTTGCTTGTGCTACTCCTAGCAGTATGATTTCCTCATCACTTTCACCTCCATAGCTTATGGGTAGTATTTCAGCAGTATCTTTGGCTTTTGTGATGGATGGATCTTTAATAAAGGTTTCAGCCAGTTTTTCTTCTATGCAATCAGCTACTCGCAGTAACTCCTTTTCTGCTTCCTCTGAGAGATCACTTAGTGATGGAAATCCTCTGGATTCATCATCATACGTGTTGAAGTCAATAACCACATCATTACTAAAGTGAGGTTCTGGATTTTTATGTGAGCTTGTAGTGCTGAATCTCTCAAATACTTGATCCTGAAAATCAGATACAACATTCTGCAAATAATCAGTCAGGGGATAATTGAGCCAACTTCTTATTCTAGATGTATCCATTAAGTTTCACTTAAACGCTTATACAACTGATACAGTGAGGGGTTATCAACAAGTGGTTTTTAAGATAACTTTGGATCACCTCCAATAAGGAAGAACTACTCCGATACCATTTGTTGGTCCCTTGTAAAGGCTAACACAAGTTTAGAGGGGGGGGGGGTGAATAAACTTGTCACCAAAAACTGACCCCAAAAACTAAATCTTAAACCATATTGAGTTCAACTAAAACTTGTGTGGAGTTGAGCTAACTCAACTGAGTATAAGTCAATACTGACTTATCCTTAGTCTAGTTAACCGGCACCGGATTAAATTAAGCCTTTATAAAATATGAATTATCAGATAATATGCTGAGTCAGTTTCTTGTGTTTGCTGAATGTATGAACTAGATGATTATGACTATAATGCAATAAGTAAATGCGTAAAGTAAATAAACAAGAATTATAGAGGTTCCAGGTGGTGTAATCCTGTCAGTCCTCTCTTCCCCTGTGATGCGGAGGAAAATTCCACTAGAATTTCTTTGAGATGGCCCGGTTACAAAAAGTTCTGAAATGATAGTCCATGACTAATCCATAGCTTCACTATCTAAACACTTGTAGAACAGGTAGAATGACTTCTCTTCAATTGTTTGAAACACTGGTCCTTGGAGGGTTGAATTTCCTCTTCACCAGCTCATCACAAACACAGTCTTCCTGACTGCACTCATCTGTCCTTCACACCTTCTTGGTGTTTCACAGCCTAAAACCTTTGATAAAATCAAAGTTGAGACTTGAATCAATAACTATGATCAATTGTGATTAGTGCTTTTCTTCTAGATAAAAACGGTTTATGCACAGCTCTGATTTCTTCAAATGATAGATTTTGATATGCTTGAATGCTAATGAACACTTGAAGAAATTTCTTGATCTTGCAATTAAGTGTCTAGCAGGAATTCTTTTTGTTTACTTTCCCCCTTAGATATTGATCTTTCTTTACTAAATTGATTCTTAGAATTCCTTCTTCCTCTATCAGCCTATTTATAGGGGGTTTATCTAACGGTCAGATTGTATGAATTTGAATCCTTGTAGCCGTTAGTGAACCTGCTTTCTGGCTTGTACGTTAATGTCAGAACGGATAGATTATCTTCCAATCATATTGCTTGTACTGCAACGGTTGGATTCTTCTTCAGTTTCACTTAGACATCAGTTCCAAAACTAATTTACTTGGAGCATTGTCAGTTCTCAGTTTCTAAGAGCATTAACTGAGTTTTACTCTTCTTCAAAATCTCAGTACTCTTTCATTCATCTGATTATTATTGATCTAATCAGAGTACACCATTTTAAGTCAAACAGAAAAGACATCATTGTCCTTATGTGTCTTAGCTCTCCATACAAGATCTACATAGTCAGTTCAGGTTATCACAGACTTGCCTGAAGTCTAACTTATATAGTCTTGACTTAGTCTTCATAAACTGAGTTTGAACCTCGGTTCTTACGCTTTCAATAACCGAGTTTGAACCTCGCTTCTTACATCTTCTAGATAAGCCAACCGAGTTTGTGTCCTCAAATGAACTTATCTTCTTGATTCCCCATATTGGTGTAGTCTGAGTCAGTTTTACAGTTTATTATGGAATCTCAGTTTATCTAACTTCCAGTTTCTCATTTTCTCAGTTCACAACCTAGAACTATTACAGTGCTTGTCTGATTTAACTTATACAAATATCAGACTCTATTACATCCTATACATTGATATCTAGACATCTTTTTGCTTTGCACTATAACAGCTAGTTATGACACTTCATCAATGATGTCTAAAAACAATAACTGAATAAGTGATGAATCATCATCAAAACGTAAATTTTATTTCCAACAAATACACATTGTCTTGGTTAGGTTTCTTTTATCATTTTATCAACTTTTGTAGTTAATCATTAGTTTCTTAAACAAACTTGCGATTCGGATCAAGATAATAATAACTAATTGGTGTTTGACCTCACATCCCTGTGGATACGACCTTGACTCACCGTACTAGACTACAATTGACCCGGTACACTGCCGGCGAGATTGGAACCCTAGGAAGGTCTGCATCAAGTTTTTGGCGCCGTTGCCGGGGATGTGTAACGGTTGATACTTGTATTAGTTCAAAAGTCCTGAGAATGAATCAAAACTTTTTTTTTCTAATCTCTTTTCTATTTTACTTTTTGGTGCTTACCTCTTTGGTAAGTTACCAAGTGTTATTTGATTGTGTTCTTGTTGTTTCTCTCTTGTAGTGGATGAACCATTCTCGTTGAGGAAAGGCACCCGACACTCTCATTATTCCGGATATCAATACGTATATTAGGGATTTGGTTAAAGAGAAGAAAGGTAGTCAAGCTCATCGTAGTTTGGAAATTGGTGAAAAATCTTCCCAAGCATCATCCTATCAAGAAGAAGAAATGGATGAGAATCTTGAGAATGCACAAGGATGGCATAACCATGAAAATGCCCTTTTTGAACAAAATCCCTTAAATCCAAATGACTATCCTCCACCACCACCTTAAGAGCCATATCCATATGATCCACCCCCAAATCCACCCTACCAATATAGACCGCTTTGTGAGCAAGCCACTCAAAGAAAAAATCAAGTTCATAATCCTATTCGGCTACCTCACATTGATGCAAAAAACTTTCAATCAAGTCTCATATGTTCGGTCTAGTGGAGAGTAGAGCTCAATTCCATGGAAAGGCCCATGATGACCCACATTCGCATCTTTATAACCTTGAAGAAATATGCAACACGGGATTCCAAAATAGTGCTTGTCAAGAATTTACCCGTCTTGCATTATTTCCTTTTTCATTGAAGGGACAAGCAAAGGAATGGCTTATGTCACTTCCCCACCATCACTTGCAATCATGGGATGATATACAAACCGAGTTTTTGAAGCAATACTTTCCACCGGGTAGATATTTGGAGTTGAAGGTAAGAGTTGCTAATTTCAAGCAAGATTTAATTGAATCTTTGGACAATGCTTGGGACCGTTTTAAGAAGCTTTTGAGGGCGTGTCCAAATCATGAATATACTTTGGAAATGCAAGTACAATTATTTTGTAGAGGCTTGCATAAATTGTCAAGGAAAAAAATTGTTTCGGCATGCCATGGATCACTTATGATGAGCACGGCCCAAGATGTTTATAAGGCTATTGAAAGAGTGACAAGAAATGAGACATTGTGGGATCCCGGTCCAAGTGAAATGGAAGTTTCCATTGGGGATGAGAAGATTTCGAATGAGGAAGAAATTTTGAGAGAAATGGCGGTGATAAATAAGAAGATGGATGAATTACAAGCAGGGAAGAGAGAGTTGAAGCGTAGAAAATGTGATGATGTGACAGTTGGTGTTTTTCATATCAAGAATTATCAAACTCCGATGTATCTACACAAGAAGAAATGAGTTTATTGAGACAACATCGGGATTTGAACAACACTCACACCAATGTTTTTGAACCACATCCTTTTTACCAACAAGTTCCTACTCAACAAGCCCATGTTCAACAAAGTTCTCAATCAACGGAGGATGTCTCTCATTTGAAAATTTTGATGGAAAACTTGACGGGAGTTGTGTCTACTCAAGCCGCCAATATGCAAACAATGATGACTTCTATTGGTATGATGTCTCAAGAGGTTGGTACTTTGAAAACATCTATGAGTGGGCACGAAATGAGAAAGAGAACGATGGAGACATCAATAAGAGTTATTGAAGGCCTTTTAACTAGGGAAGACGAGAGATATAGTAGTAGACCACCGGGAGGATTACCAACAACACCGAGAGAAACCTGAGAGGAGTCCATGTTATTACTCAAAGTGGAAGGTTATATGGGCATAATGAAGGAAGCAATGAGGTTGAAGAAGATTTGAATGATGAGAAAGAAAAATAATTAAGTGAAGAAGAGGAAGAGATCGTTGATTGTTTCTTGAAAAATGATGGCTATGTTGAAGTAGATAAAGAAGAAGAATGCGTGAAAGTCCCGAGAATATTGAAAAATCCAAGATTGAGTGATTTGAGGACTTTATTCAATGAATATGTTGGAGAAGAAACTGTTGATGATAGCCCGGCACACGCCGGAAGTGTTAAAAAAAATTCTAGGCATCTGTCAAGGAAAGAAAATCAAAATGACATCAATTGGCGACCATCCAATGCACAAACATTCAAGGAAGCTTCTCCATCTCAACCAAACGACAAGGGTAAGGGAGGTATACATTCTAACCCCACTTTAATTGATCTTGAATCACTTCCCTATCCCCCTCGAGAGGAAATTAAAAAAATGAAGTTGGATAAAAAGTATGCACGTTTTCTCGACACTTTTCGGCACTTAACCATTAATATCCTTTTCATCGAAGCACTCACAAATATGCCGGCATATGGTAAGTTTCTTAAGGACATACTCTCCAACAAGAAACGGTTGGAAGAGTATGAGACGGTTTGTCTAAGTGAGGAGTGTTCTGCCGTGCTTCAACTCAAGCTCCCTCATAAGCTTAAGGACCCCGGGAGATTTACACTCCCTTGTGATATTGGGGGACTTTTGTTTGAGAAGGCTCTATGTGATCTCGGTGCGAGAATAAACCTCATGTCCTATAATGATTTCATGAAATTTGGCATAGGCAAGCTCAAGCGTACAGAGATGACTCTCCAACTTGCGGATAGATCCATAAAACGTCCAATGGGAGTCATTGAGGATGTACTAGTGAAAGTTGATAAATTTTACTGTTGGTCTCTTGAAAAGGCTTTGGTTAAGTTTATAGGGGGGGGGGGGTGAATAAACTTAACACTTAAAACTTTTGGAGTTAACAAACTCAGCAACTTCAAAGTGACTGCGATACTTGATAGTCTCTTTGACACTCGAGAGTCTGTTTGATCGTTGAGTTTACTGAATTTGTGCAACGGAATATATCAAAAATTAAGCCTTGTAACTTGTTGTTAACATATGATACCAAGTATTAGATACTCATTAGTGTATGTGTGTGAATTCAGTTGCTAGATTCAGTAGGTTGATGTGGTAGATAAACTAAATGCAGAATATAAATGCAGAAAGTAAGTAGGCAGATTTTATAGTGGTTTCAGGTGGTGTAATCCTGTCAGTCCACTCTTCTCCTGTGATGTTGGAGGAAATTCACTAGAGATTCTTGAGGTAGCTGTTACAAAATTCCCTAAGTTGCTTGTCCTTCACCAATAGCTATGGCTTCACAAACTGAACACTTGGAACAGGTACGATTGCTGCTCCAAAGTCTTCCACTGGTCCTTGAAGGGTAGGATTGCCTCTTCACCAGCTCCACCACACACAACAGTCCTTGACACGTAAAGATGCTTCACTGTCTTCAGTAGATTTCTTGTAAAAGAAAGATTGAATCAAGAAAGTGATTCATCTTTCAGCAGCTTGATCAGGATGATATGATCAGCAGCTTGATGTCTTCAAGTGTGTAAACTTGATGTAGCTTGAATGCAGATTACACTTGAAGAGTTGTACTGGATCAGTAGCTTTATGCTCAGTAGGGTCAGCAGGGTGCTTGATCGATTTAAAACTGATAGCTCAAGATAGATCCTTAATTATCATCAATGTTCATCACTTGTATCTGAGTTAGGAGTCCTCTATTTATAGGTAGGAATCCTTGTGACTTATGTTTGAAATTCAAACATAGCCGTTTCATATTTGTCCCATTTGACTTGCTTTCTGTCACTGTTCATAGTACTGACACAGTCAGACTGCTTTTTGACAGTTCACAGTCTGTCCATCCTTTGACTTGTATCCATTGGATAAAGGTCTGAATCTTTCCAACGTCCCTTTAATATTAACCATTGATTTATTTGATAAAATCAGAGGTTGTTAGCTGCCTCTATCTTTGTAATCTTCCAATGTAACCTTTGAATAATCCGAGATATACATCAGCAGGTTCCTGTGACTGTAAGTCTGCTGATATGTATATTAGTCAGCTGTTCCAATGTTGCTGTGTTTATAAAAACACTTCAGCTGATTTCTCTTATATCTAACTTTTTATTGTGAAGTTAGATTACACCATTTTAATCATAACTAAGTTCCAACTATCACTTAACTTGTGGAACTTAGACCTTGTACACAAGGTATATGTAATCAGTTTAGGTCATCACAGACTTCCCTAAATTCTGTTCCATATCCTTGGCTTTAACTACTAAATTTGATCCCTTAGCCTTCAATAACTGAGTTTGAGCCCTCAGCCTTCAGTCTTCAGCAGGTTCCTAAACTAGTCTACTGACCTAGGTACCCTACTGATATAGACAAGTCTGCTGATATAAGTCAGCTAACCTTGTACAGTGCTTGTTTGATCAAACCTATACAAAGATCAAACTCTAATAAACCTATACATTTGATCTAGACATCTTTTTGCCTTTGCTCTATAACAGCTAGTCTGGCACTCATCACTAAAACTCAAAAATAAGTCCAACAATTTCCCCCTTTTTGGTGATGATGCCAATACCCTCCTAACAGCAAAGCAAAAAGATTAAAGACAAAAACAGAACAAATACAGTCATTATCATTATAATCATTTGTTCAAAAATATTACAGTCTAGATTCAGCAAAAGTAAAACAGTAGTAGTATGCTGATCTATTGTCTTCTTTCTCTTTCTTCCCTTGCTTTCTCTACTTGTTCTTGATAGGCTCTTATCTCTCTAATCATTTCTCTCATCCATTCATTTTCAATAAGAGAGAAATTAATGTGAGGATTCACTTCTTTCCACCAATTCCATGCCTCGGGTAGAGTAAGATTGATCTGATGTACTCTAAAGCCTAAGCGCATGTATTCTTCTTTAAATTCATTGAGTGATTCCTTTGCATTGGTGGTAGGCAAACTCCTTCCACCTCTACCACCTCTTCCACCTCTATGTGCAGCTCTCAAGGCTTTAACCCTTGCTTCCCAAAACTTAAGTCCCAGAAAGGAATTTAGTCCCTCATGGAAACCTTTAATTATCATGGTAAGGTCTTCTCTTGCTATTGTAGACCTTCTTATATTCTCTGAGAAGATCATCAGTGAGTGGAAGTCTGCCAGGTGCAGGCTCTCTAAAAGCATTGGTGTCATCTTCCCATCTTTTCTTATCAAATATTCTAGCAGCCTCTTTTGCTACTGCTGTTTGGCTCTCTTCCCCCTTATTGACATCATCAACAAAACGGGACAGCAGGCCATGAACACTTTCCTGTGTGATTACTAGATTACTCAGTTGTCCTTCCATAATTTCAGTTCTTGTATCAACTACAGTAATCCTTTGTTGCATTGTCTGTTCCAGTAGATTGATCCTCTCAGTAAACTTAGGATCCAATCCAGTAGGTTGGAGTGTTCCAGCAGGCTCAGGCACAACAGGCTTGGGTGCCTCAGCAAGTTTATCAAGTTTCTGATGAATGGCTTCAAGTTGATCTTTCAGAAACTTCTCCTTCATTGTATTTCCTTGTCTGATCCCCTTTACATCCAGAGCAAGGTCAGCAAGAGCATACTGGGTGGAAGTAATATTGGAAGCAACAGTTTCAGTAGTTCTTCCTCTATTCTCCACTAAATTCATCAAGTCTTCAAATCTCTGCTCTTGCCTGTCAAGTTGAGTTCTTAACCTTGTTATGTCATTTCTGACAGCCCTCAACTCTTCCACAACCTGTGCTGGTACTCCACCAGCCATTCCTCCAGCCATATGTCTAGCAGCTTCATCAGCAGGCTCTTCTACATTATATTATGCCCTCTGTCTGCTGACAACCATGGCATAGCTCAGTAGGGTGAGTTCATCCATGATAGCATTGAATCTTGACTCCATTTGTTCAATGGTTTCATTTTGAAATCTTGAAAATTCTTTTTGGCTACACTGATCTTGTTTTTCTTGATAGCATCAGTGCCTTCACAGATTAGTTGTAACTTATCCCAAAGTTCCTTTGCAGTCTTGCAATCCTTCACCTTCATGTACATATTGCTATCCAAGATTCTGTATATGATATCAATAGCAATATTGTTGAGGTTTGCTCTTTTTCTATCTTCAGCATTCCACTCTCTTTTTGGTTTTGGAACATCCGAGTTTGACCATCCACGCTTATAGCTTTTGTGATCTCCAAAGGTCCATCATCAAGACATCCATCATCTCATCATGTGTTGCAGCTAGAGAAGCCTGCATACGACGTTTATACTCATCAAACCGATCTAAAGAACACATCAACATAGTTCTAGCATACTGGTTGTTATCCATGATGCAAAGCTTCGAAAAACAGAAACTTGAAAAAGTTTTCAAAGTATTTTCACAAGCACAACAAGTAGGATTACTTGAGCGTACACCTTTGCTCCGATACCAATTGTTGGTCCCTTGAAAAGGCTTTGGTTAAGTTTATAGGGGGGGTGAATAAACTTAACACTTAAAACTTTTGGAGTTAACAAACTCAGCAAGGTCGTGAGCTGCGCCGATTGCTCGATAGTCTGCTTTGAACACTCGATGAGTCTGGCGACGATGAGATATTACTGAATTTGTTGCAGCGGAATATATTCAAATTAAGCCTTATTACTTGTTGTTTAAATATGATACTAAGTATTAGATACTCAGCAGTGTAAGTGTGTGATTCAATTGCTAGTTTCAGTAAGTTGATGTGATCAGTATACTAAATGCAGAAATTAAATGCAGAAAGTAAGTAGGCAAATTTTATAATGGTTCCAGGTGGTGTAATCCTGTCAGTCCACTCTTCTTCTGTGATTTTGGAGGAAATTCACTAGAGATCTTTGAGGTAGCAGTTACAAAAATCCCTAATCTGTCTGTCCTTCACAGCTAGTCTGGCACTCATCATTAAAACTTAAAATAAGTCAAACAGTAATGTCATTAAATGTTTGAGAAACACTTAGTTTTTAATTATCCTTAGGCATTCCAAACATGATAAAATATAATTGACACACTTGATGTAGTGTATTTGAAAGAATAAGTTTTTAATAAAGTGAGTAAACACGATGCATTATGATGATATAATACTTGTCTATCTTTGATTTTAATATGATTTTTGAGTACGTATAATTAAATAATTATTATCAAATATTTTATTTATGAAATTAGACAAGTATACTTGCATTTGTAGTTAACTTTTAGAAATGATTTCTTTCAAGACGAATCATGGTTCTGGAATCGGATTAGGGATGACGATTTTTGGCATAACTTTGACTTGACCATAGCCAAATGGCCTACCCGAACATAATTTCCATTTTGTCCGCATCTCAGCCTTGTAGAGTGGCGAGACCCCACTTGAACTAGCCATCGTATTTAGCTACATTATAACCGACCCTTAGCCTAATTTGGTCTACATTCCCTTGGCATCCCGCAAGTTTAGTATGTACTTATGGATAGCGGTGACGACACGGAACTAAGTGTCGATACATTAGAATGGCACGAGTTGAGATTCATACATTGTTATTTGGAGGTCATTTAGCCAAATTATATCCTTTTTATGATTCAAAAAAAAAAACCGAAAATTGTTTGTTAAATGTTGTTTTAGTAATAAATTGGTTCCAACCAATAAATTAGGAACCATTTGTATATATGTGTGTAAAATAAGAGTCATTGGAGGCGATTTTGCGAGCTTTTTAGACAGTATCAAAATGTTACTAATCGAGGTATTTTTTATCAAGAAGTTGAAGGTGTAAGTACGTACAACTTGTTTTTCTCTCTTGATTTTTCCTTTTATCCTTTCGATTAGCCAACACCCTGAGCTGAACGTTACAAGCCACTTTGCCAACTACTTGACTTAGTCTTTGATTCCGGATATTCATGAGTGGCGATTAAAAGTATTTCTAAGACTTTAACTATATCTAGTAAGTAATGCATGTAGAATTTCATTTAAATAATGTTTGATAACTAATTTGATAGTTATACATACTTTCCTCCATTAATCTCTCAGAAAGACAAAATCATCATATGATCATGATGCTAACTGCGTACAACACTGCATTAGAACCTTAAACTAGATAATTACATTATCTCCCTTGTGTCTTTATAGTTTATCGCTTTGATTGCTCGAGGATGAGCAAAAGCTAAGTGGGGAGTGGTTGATGTAAGTCAACTAGATGATACTTTTTATGATGTTTTATCCCCATTTCTCATGCATTTATTGATGTTTTTGTATCAATTCGAGTCATCATTTGCTTAGGTTCATACATATGTGTAGATAGTAACTATTATGTAAAATATCATGTTTTGATTGGTTTTGTACCGGTTATAGTAACCGGAGCGTCGTGTTGGGTTTACTCTTGGTATTTTTGTGTTGTATTGCAGATTATAGGTTGACCAAGACCCCGAGTGACGACACGTGTTGAGCCTAAACACTTCTTTTGAGGGCTAGGAGAGTATGCCAGAAGCTATCAAAGTAAAACGGATCATTTGTCGTTAGCACTTCTACCGTAACCTATCTTCACGCGACAATTGACCAACATTATAGGCATTTTATGGAGAATACTTCTTCATGAGAGTTGTAGATCAAGAAACGAGATTTTGAACGCATTTTTAATCACATCAATCGGAGCTCTACAACTCTAGTTATGATCATTTTACCGAGCTGCTGTGAAGAACATGTGGTGGCGCGCGCCGAGCGTCGCAGAAAGCTGTCAAAGATATTTATTAATACCGGCGCGCGCCGGACCTTTTGTCGCACACGCCGGAACATCACAAAAAGCAGATTCAGTATTAAAATCCCCTTTTTGATCGAATTTTACCTAATTTTAAAAACCCCCAACTTCATCTTCTCCATTTGCCCTCTTCTTGGAGGCTCACCTTATGCCCCAAGGGGCTCTTTCCTAGCCAATAATCACCCCCATTTTTAGCTAATTTCACCACAAGTGTAATCCTTAGAATGCTAGCTTAATCTTTTGGGTAATTGATTGGAGAAAGCTCAAGCCTTGTGTGCAATCTCCATTGATGCCATTGGAGATGAATGCAAGCTTTCCAACCGCAACTTCAACACTTGTGATTGGTAATCATTCTAGTTTTATTTTGTTTTGTTAATCTTATTACTATGAATGCTAATTTTGACATGTTAGTGATTGTAGTAATGAGTAGCTAAATTTGTAACTAGCCAAGATGATGTTGTATTGATAGTTAGTTAATCTCTTTTGTTGATTGTGAATGATTGTTGATGTTGTTTAGTTTCAATTGTTGTGAGTCTTTTCCTATTTGCAATGTATTGCTTGTTGGTGTTGGATTGATCACCTAGCACTAGCACACACACACTTAGTTGAGACCGAAAGGAGATATTATGTGTGGGAGAAGGAATAGGAGAACCGGAAGGTAAAATCGACCTTAATTGGAATTCGATTTCTAATCCGGGGGTTGTTGACATTGTCATTGCATTCAAGTGCTTATCATACCAATTCATTAGGTTTAGGGCACCTAGGCCAAGGAGGAGGTATAAAGTAGTTTCATACACTCGTATGAGGGGAGACTACTTGCTTAGGAATACACTATTTCACACTTTTGAACACCAATGGTAGGATGGATGGAAATCAATCCCATGATTCTACGAGAGATTAGCTTAAACTACACATTGTCTTGGTTAGGTTTCTTTTATCATTTTATCAACTTTTGTAGTTAATCATTAGTTTCTTAAACAAACTTGCGATTCGGATCAAGATAATAATAACTAATTGGTGTTTGACATCACATCCCTTTGGATACGACCTTGACTCACATACTAGACTACAATTGACCCGGTACACTGCCCGTGAGATTGGAACCCTGAAAAGGTCTGCATCAGTCTACCATGATTAAAATACAAAGGAACGTTCAAAGCTTCATACCTCTATCAATGGTGACCTAGCTTGATCAACTCAAGATAGTTGATGTATTGGAGAAGATAGCCAAGCATCGAACTCAAATTAAACACAAAGAATGATTTATTTCATAGTTCTAGTAAAACGTAAGTATATATCGAGAGTTGTTGTATACAATGAAATCATACAGCTTTATATAGAGCTGTAAACCGACTTTGCTAAGCTAACCCTAACCGACTTAATACAAATCACAGCTCTCTGCTTTTCGTGCCCTCCAAGTTGCCGCGGTTGCGGCTTGGGTTCCCGCAGCCTCCGGACTATTTTCTTCCTTTCTGGCCCAGCAAACTTCGTATTGACTTCTCCTGACTTTGGCCCAATGTTCCTTTCTTTAATCCGGATTCAGCTCCTTTAGCCCATATTATGGTATTCCTGAAAATCACATAAAATGAGACGAAACAGTACCAAATATCGGGATAAAATGTAAAGATGCAGAATTGCTAACCGAGGAACCGGTATTAGGCAATCGATGCGTATTTCGTACAATATTCCATCTATCACTAATCATTAGAGCATGATTCGAGGCAACTAAGGATATGATTTATAGTACTATGTTCAGTGTGATCAACTACCCCCACTTAGCTTTTGATCGTCCCGAACTAAAAGGCAAAATAAACTCAACTCCGGACTAACATACAACTATGTGTCATAACTGATGACAGTGAAATTATACCCGAAAAAGTCATCAACGTTGACCTTAAATCGAGATTAATAATATATATTTTATATTAAATCACATGTTTATATGGATTATTTAATGTTATGTGATTTTTATTATATAATTTGGTATTTATCCATTTTTATTATATAATTTGGTATTTATCTGTTTTTATTTATATTTTGGTACTTATCCGTTTTTATTATTTTATTATTTACTTTGAGATAAATATCTATTTTATAGATTGAGATAATTTTGGAGGATAAATACAAATGGAAGAATTAAATCTCAAGATAAGTCCAAGGAAATCCGGATGCATTAAAGATAAAGATCGGATAAGCACGGAAAGATGAGTAAGGCATAACAAGAGCCGGCGAGCCAATCCGAAGATCAAAAGCTTAAATGCGGCGGCCCTATCTTCTATTTTGGGCGCATTTTGCCTTTCTTTTGGAGATCGGCCGAGAGTTATCTCTTATTTGTTTTGATATTTTGAAGTATATCTCTTAATTAGCTTGAACCCCTATAAATAAAGGCATATCATACACGCCATAAACAACATCTCACACCTCAGACACTTCTCTCAATTCATAATAAAATTCTCAGTTTTCCTTAGAGCAGTTTTTATGCAAGTTCTGCAATAATGTAAGTTCTTGTATTTATTTGTTCTTAGTTCTTTGTAATTAAGCCCCCAATTATTGTTTATCGTTTGAGGTTGTTCGTTCTTCACCAAACGATGTAGATCTAAGGATACGATATGAGGCAGTGGGGATTCCTTGTCTATAAGGATCCACACGCCCAGATCTGTTATCCGGTGATCTATAGATGACTTTGGTATGATCGACAACCGTGTTTTTAGTAGATCTATATAATTGCTTTATGAATCTCTATTTTATCCGTTACGTATATAGAAACGTTAAGATTTAGTTGTTCGCCGCGTCAATCTAGCCACGTCTTTATGGTGTGATTGTCCACCTAGAATTTCTTATCTTAGTAGGTATGGCTACGGCTACATTGCTCGTCTGTTTTAATTAGCGTATGATTGGAAAATACCAATATAGGGCTCCTAGGTCGGCTCATGAATTGCTCTTCCGGGACTTTCAAATGAGATCTAGATCTGCTCAGACAGGGAATTGTGCACATCTAGTTATACGTAAATCGTAGATTAACATGAGACCGTCCAGGTAATTGTTAATGGGACAGAGACTGATGCGATCGTCTAGGAAGTACGCCTGAACAAAGGAATGTTGCCTAGGTGAGGAATACGGTTAATATCGGCATCCCTAGCTTTGTAAGCATGCGAGTCATATGAGATGGAGGCCGAACAAGCGAAGTCACGTGATGTAGCATAGTGATCTAGATGGCCTACCCGGAGCTAGATCTAGTTTAGGGGATGACTCCCGTAGCCAATATAAAAGAAATACGAATCGGATTAATAGTTGTCGAGTCTAGCTTAATTATATAGAATCTCTAGATCCAAACGATAACATAATAATTGGGGAGGTTAATTACGTTGTTTATGTGTTGTGTCGGGTTGTGTCCTTTACCTTTTCTTGTCTTTTGTTGGTCGTAGACCGTCTTTGTGTCCTTGACATGAACGATTAATTGTTTGTATATAAATGACCCATAATTGGTTCCCTGTGGGATCGACCTTGATTCGCTATAGCTATACTACGATGGACTTAGTCCTCTTGCTAAGTATTGGTTTATGGTGGTCAAGTATTTTAATTTCACTTGATCTACGTCATCAAGTTTTTGGCGCCGTTGCTGGGGAACCAACGGTCAATTTTATATATAAATAATTTTTTTTTCATGTTATGTTTTCAGTTTTATAGTCTGTTTTTTTAAAGTTTTTTGTGTCCTCCGGTTTCTCTGCTCAAAGGTAAAAATTCTAGAATCTGGAATAGTTGGTTTATCTCCAAATGAGGCGCTTCTCATTGCCAATGAGCCTGGTTCTATTTTACGGGACTTCGCGTGTCCGTTTATCTCCGTATGTTTAATCCGTAGGTCTGATAGCAGCATGGGAAACCATGTTAAAATCAGTCTATGGTCTGTTTGTTTTTTTGTTTTCTTTCGGTCGCCAGAAACCAGGGAAGCAATAATCTGAGTCAGTAATTTTTCGCGGGCGCTGAGAAAATAACCCAGCAACATGTGGATTTACTACTCTACGATGGGAAAATTTATGGAGGCATTACTCTAAGCACCAAGATGGCTCCGAGAAAATAAATATTAAAAGGTTCGAATTATTCATGGTACAATGTTGAAGGCAAGGTACTACCTTTTTTTGCTTATGTTTTACTATCTTTTGGTTTTTTGAACATAAGTTAGTCTTTACATGAACCTGAATGAGAATCTTAGCCCGGAGTTGGTTTGTAAGATTAATTTTATTAGTGTGGAAGGTTCTGCCCCAAATCTGTCTCATCTAGAGGGTGTAGAGAGACATGTAGTTGTTGAATGGAAGCAGTGAATAAAGAGTTCCTCGTAGTTCTGTCAAAATCTCATTGTCCTATGCATGAGATTGCTTCTAGTGGCCACGGGAGCAACAATTTGTGTAGTTAAGCATTCGCAATCTAAAGAAGACGTTGAGTTTTGAGAGAGCATAATGACGCAGCATTATAGAGGATGTTATTAAAATAAGTCCCTAGGACTAAATCTCCTAAGAATTCACTGATTCCTAAAATGAGAGCAGAGGTAAGAGCTTTGTATAAATGGTATGGATAAATGTCGTGTCCTAGGTCTCACAACCAAGGGAAGGATATTAAGCCACAAAAGCGACGAGCCCACCTCATATAGTGCTCAAGGGTCAACATCTGGCGATCCAAGAAGGATAACTGACAAGGATAATTTTTTTTGGAAAGTCAAGCTGAGGACTTTAAACTCAGAACTACTTCTAAAACCCTTAGGATTTTAGGTTTTGAGCCAAATAAGAGTAACGTGACATATGTTGAGGTTTTTTATTTTGCCGTGTTCCGATGGCCATTGGGCTAAGGATGTGCAAAACTTTTTTACTCAATATAGGCCACGTGAAATAGAGTTCCGTAGGAGAGTCGAGAAATTGCTAAAGAAAAGGAAATTTAGCAATCAACCTTAAGATGGAAGAATTAAGAGAGTTTGAGAATTACTGAAAATGTAACAGAGAATGATTGGTGCGAACAAGAACAATTTTGGTCAAATTCCAAAACTTTTTAGAATGGCGATCCGAGTGAAAATCCAAAGTTGTATGCAATTCGTTCTGCAACTATCCTTATCCTTTCCTTTACACCTTTTCACCCTTCGACCTTTCTATTCTCTCACCAATCTACCTCACAATTCACATTTTTAACCATTCTTTCATCCCCTCTCTTTCTTTCCATCTATTTCACTCTCCCACCCTAACCCAATCCTTTAACCAGTTCCCACCCAAAACACAATTTCTTACCCACCCATTATCTTTTCTTACCATCCTTATATATCTTTTTCTAAACCCAACACACTCTAAACCTCCATTTTGTTTACAAAATACCTTTGTGTTGCGGAATTTGAAATATTGCTAATTTTTAATGTTTATCTTTTATCATTTTGGTTTTCATGATCCTAGCTGGGGTACGTGTAGCTCTGACCCTAGCTAGATTTTAAAAGTTTTCGGTTCGATCAAAATACAACTTATCTTTCTACCGGAAGTTTTAAATTTCACACTTTTACGCCTATCCCGGCATTTCTGGATGATGAGTTTTGTTCGAAAATATCACACCAATCCGACCTTGTTGATAACGGTTCTGACTTTTACGTGATAAATTGGGTGATTAGTAATTTCGAGGAGGAGCTACATCTCCCTAAGTTGTTGATATCCATTCAAAACGTGAAGCGTCTGCGCCGAATTGCTGATCCTATCTTTTACCAATAGGTCACATTGACTCTGTTATACCTTACCAAGTTTCTCTTTTACGCTAGATTAATTACCCTAGCAATCCGGTAAACCTCGTGTTCTCCCACATGGGGTAATGCTTTTTGATCTTTGTCTTCTCCACCCGGTTTTAAGAATATTTAAGCAGTGGAGGTTATAGATGAAGACTACCATCTTTAGTTTCTTGTTTATTTTTCTTTCTATTTAGTATTTTTCTTTTTGCGTCTATATATGTATCATTTTTCTTATTTGTTTTAGAATGCATGTCTGAACACGTCGTTATAACTCTTTGGTTTTCCTTGTCAGTGGTTATATGAAATAAAGTGGCTTAATTTGTTTTTGGATATTTTATATCTAATTACTGCCATATTATTTTATAATTTCCATTGACATGTTATTAACGGTTTCGTGGAGTTTCTGTTTGGTTTGCTTAAACAGGTTTTGACTTGCTTCTCCCCGACGTGCTTGGATTACTCCGGTGTTCTGCATCTACTTGAGAGCCGTTTCCAGAGCTAAGTCTTTTTCTTAAATTCTAATTTTTATTTGTCATTGGGGACAATGCCATGTTTAAGTGGGGGGTAGGAGACTTAGCTATGATGTACTATAATTGAAAATTGAATGAAACGGTGAAAAAATTGAAAAAATTGAATAAATGCCATATTATTTATCTCGTACTCTTAGAATTGTGAGTTCCTAGCTAAGAATTGATAGGAAAGGAACCAAGTTTCGAGAGTACATGATCATATTATACTTATGTAAAGGTAAATTTAAGGATATTCATGCCAACTGTTGCAAGTAGTTATTTATTATTCGATTACTCAATTTGAATCGACGAATACCGCACAAATTAATAACTAAAGAAATTATGTGTACATTGCGTAGATGATTGGTTATGTGAACTTAGTGTCGATATTTATCTGCTGATGTATTCCTATATTCTGGCCATTACAGCGGAGTAATAAGCTTGAGAATAATCTGTGTTTTGACAAAGCGTTAAACACTGGGCTTGTAGTAACATTACCAAAGTAGCCTCGCGCTTGTGGTAATATTCAATGCTATTGACTCATCCGTGAGAGGGGGATTCTTGCAATGCATAATTTACTTTTAAAGCAAGTCTCTTTCTTGAGAAGTGTTAAGGCTTGAAGTTAAAATGCGAATAAATTCAAATTTTTAAGAGGCTTTGAGTGAATTCTCGGCCTCCGAGGCCAAAAACCTCTTAGATAACGCTCTTGATTATTGCACCATGTCTTTACCCATTGCGAGGCTTAAGAAGTGGGAATACTGATGTTGGTAGGTTGAGACTACGAAGTTAGCATAAACTCTAATCTTGCCACGATCATATAAAACTGAATGCACATGCACACATCACTTCGATTCATAACGAGTAGTGAATAATGGGTACCTTATGAGCATAAGTGGTATGAGTTGACTCGAGTTTCTTGTGTAAGTATGATTTGACCATGGCAATTGTTTTCTTGGGGAATGACTTGTTGATGCTTTGTTCGGGACGATCAAAGTCTAAGTGGGGGGTAGTTGATGGCGGTGAAATTATACCCGTAAAAGTCATCAACGTTGACCTTAAATCGAGATTAATAATATATATTTTATATTAAATCACATGTTTATATGGATTATTTAATGTTATGTGATTTTTATTATATAATTTGGTATTTATCCATTTTTATTATATAATTTGGTATTTATCTGTTTTTATTTATATTTTGGTATTTATCCGTTTTTATTATTTTATTATTTACTTTGAGATAAATATCTATTTTATAGATTGAGATAATTTTGGAGGATAAAAACAAATGGAAGAATTAAATCTCAAGATAAGTCCAAGGAAATCCGGATGCATTAAAGATAAAGATCGGATAAGCACGGAAAGATGAGTAAGGCATAACAAGAGCGGGCGAGCCAATCCGAAGATCAAAAGCTTAAATGCGGCGGCCCTATCTTCTATTTTGGGCGCATTTTGCCTTTCTTTTGGAGATCGGCCGAGAGTTATCTCTTATTTGTTTTGATATTTTGAAGTATATCTCTTAATTAGCTTGAACCCCTATAAATAAAGGCATATCATACACGCCATAAACAACATCTCACACCTCAGACACTTCTCTCAATTCATAATAAAATTCTCAGTTTTCCTTAGAGCAGTTTTTATGCAAGTTCTGCAATAATGTAAGTTCTTGTATTTATTTGTTCTTAGTTCTTTGTAATTAAGCCCCCCAATTATTGTTTATCGTTTGAGGTTGTTCGTTCTTCACCAAACGATGTAGATCTAAGGATACGATATGAGGCAGTGGGGATTCCTTGTCTATAAGGATCCACACGCCCAGATCTGTTATCCGGTGATCTATAGATGACTTTGGTATGATCGACAACCGTGTTTTTAGTAGATCTATATAATTGCTTTATGAATCTCTATTTTATCCGTTACGTATATAGAAACGCTAAGATTTAGTTGTTCGCCGCGTCAATCTAGCCACGTCTTTATGGTGTGATTGTCCACCTAGAATTTCTTATCTTAGTAGGTATGGCTACGGCTACGTTACTCGTCTGTTTTAATTAGCGTATGATTGGAAAATACCAATATAGGGCTCCTAGGTCGGCTCATGAATTGCTCTTCCGGGACTTTCAGCGAGATCTAGATCTGTTCTGTATTAGGGAATTGTGCACATCTAGTTATACGTAAATCGTAGATTAACATGAGACCGTCCAGGTAATTGTTAATGGGACAGAGACTGATGCGATCGCTCTAGAAATGCGCTTTGAACAAAGGAATGTTGCCTAGGTGAGGAATACGGTTAATATCGGCATCCCTAGCTTTGTAAGCGTGCGAGTCATATGAGATGGAGGCCGAACAAGCGAAGTCACGTGATGTAGCATAGTGATCTAGATGGCCTACCCGGAGCTAGATCTAGTTTAGGGGATGACTCCCGTAGCCAATATAAAAGAAATACGAATCGGATTAATAGTTGTCGAGTCTAGCTTAATTATATAGAATCTCTAGATCCAAACGATAACATAATAATTGGGGAGGTTAATTACGTTGTTTATGTGTTGTGTCGGGTTGTGTCATTTACCTTTTCTTGTCTTTTGTTGGTCGTAGACCGTCTTTGTGTCCTTGACATGAACGATTAATTGTTTGTATATAAATGACCCATAATTGGTTCCCTGTGGGATCGACCATGATTCGCTATAGCTATACTACGATGGACCTAGTCCTCTTGCTAGTATTGGTTTATGGTGGTCAAGTATTTTAATTTCACTTGATCTACGTCATCAAGTTTTTGGCGCCGTTGCCGGGGAACCAACGGTCAATTTTATATATAAATATTTTTTTTTCATGTTAAGTTTTCTGTTTTATAGTCTGTTTTTTAAAGTTTTTTTGAGTCCCTCTGGTTTTCTGCTCAGTGTAAAAATTCCAGAATCTGGAACAGTTGGTTTCGCTCCCAGCGAGACTGCCTCTCGCTGCCAGTGAGCCTGGTTCTATTTTCTGGGACTTTGGGTGTCCGTTTATCTCCGTATGTTTAATCCGTAGGTCTGATAGCATCATGGGAAACCATGTTAAAGTCAGTCTATGGTCTGTTTGTTTTTTTGTTTTTCTTCTGTTCGCAGAAACCAGGGAAGCAATAATCTGAGTCAGTAATTTTTCGCGGGCGCTGAGAAAATAACCCAGCAACATGTGGATTTACTACTCTACGATGGGAAAAGTTATGGAGGCATTACTCTAAGCACCAAGATGGCTCCGAGAAAATAAATATTAAAAGGTTCGAATTATTCATGGTACAATGTTGAAGGCAAGGTACTACCTTTTTTTGCTTATGTTTTACTATCTTTTGGTTTTTTGAACATAAGTTAGTCTTTACATGAACCTGAATGAGAATCTTAGCCCGGAGTTGGTTTGTAAGATTAATTTTATTAGTGTGGAAGGTTCTGCCCCAAATCTGTCTCATCTAGAGGTGTAGAGAGACATGTAGTTGTTGAATGGAAGCCAGTGAATAAAGAGTTCCTCGTAGTTCTGTCAAAATCTCATTGTCCTATGCATGAGATTGCTTCTAGTGGCCACGGGAGCAACAATTTGTGTAGTTAAGCATTCGCAATCTAAAGAAGACGTTGAGTTTTGAGAGAGCATAATGACGCAGCATTATAGAGGATGTTATTAAAATAAGTCCCTAGGACTAAATCTCCTAAGAATTCACTGATTCCTAAAATGAGAGCAGAGGTAAGAGCTTTGTATAAATGGTATGGATAAATGTCGTTTCCTAGGTCTCACAACCAAGGGAAGGATATTAAGCCACAAAAGCGACGAGCCCACCTCATATAGTGCTCAAGGGTCAACATCTGGCGATCCAAGAAGGATAACTGACAAGGATAATTTTTTTTGGAAAGTCAAGCTGAGGACTTTAAACTCAGAACTACTTCTAAAACCCTTAGGATTTTAGGTTTTGAGCCAAATAAGAGTAACGTGACATATGTTGAGGTTTTTTATTTTGCCGTGTTCCGATGGCCATTGGGCTAAGGATGTGCAAAACTTTTTTACTCAATATAGGCCACGTGAAATAGAGTTCCGTAGGAGAGTCGAGAAATTGCTAAAGAAAAGGAAATTTAGCAATCAACCTTAAGATGGAAAATTAAGAGAGTTTGAGAATTACTGAAAATGTAACAGAGAATGATTGGTGCGAACAAGAACAATTTTGGTCAAATTCCAAAACTTTTTAGAATGGCGATCCGAGTGAAAATCCAAAGTTGTATGCAATTCGTTCTGCAACTATCCTTATCCTTTCCTTTACACCTTTTCACCCTTCGACCTTTCTATTCTCTCACCAATCTGCCTCACAATTCACATTTTTAACCATTCTTTCATCCCCTCTCTTTCTTTCCATTTATTTCACTCTCCCACCCTAACCCAATCCTTTAACCAGTTCCCACCCTGCAAAACACAATTTCTTACCCACCCATTATCTTTTCTTACCATCCTTATATATCTTTTTCTAAACCCAACACACTCTAAACCTCCATTTTGTTTACAAAATACCTTTGTGTTGCGGAATTTGAAATATTGCTAAGTTTTAATGTTTATCTTTTATCATTTTGGTTTTCATGATCCTAGCTGGGGTACGTGTAGCTCTGACCCTAGCTAGATTTTAAAAGTTTTCGGTTCGATCAAAATACAACTTATCTTTCTACCGGAAGTTTTAAATTTCACACTTTTACGCCTATCCCGGCATTTCTGGATGATGAGTTTTGTTCTAAAATATCACACCAATCCGACCTTGTTGATAACGGTTCTGACTTTTACGTGATAAATTGGGTGATTAGTAATTTCGAGGAGGAGCTACATCTCCCTAAGTTGTTGATATCCATTCAAAACGTGAAGCGTCTGCGCCGAATTGTTTATCCTATCTTTTACCAATAGGTCACATTGACTCTGTTATACCTTACCAAGTTTCTCTTTTACGCTAGATTAATTACCTTAGCAATCCGGTAAACCTCGTGTTCTCCCACATGGGGTAATGCTTTTTGATCTTTGTCTTCTCCACCCGGTTTTAAGAATATTCAAGCAGTGGAGGTTATAGATGAAGACTACCATCTGTGTGAGAATATTTGGCAGATTTCTCACTTTTGTGTTTTTTCTCTCTCACTCGCAAGCCCGTTTTGTCCCGTTTTACCTTCTGTGGCCTCATTGTTGCTGCCATCATCCTACAAAAATTTGTTAAGGTATATCCACCGACAAATATCGATTCCCGGTCTAAGATAACTCTTCATCTTATCCAAATACTTCTCACACAGACTGCGTGCTCAAAAATTGAATGCAAATGGCAAAATAACAATTAATAAGTCACTAATTCATGCAACATGACACATGCTCATTCTTCAATACTAAATTGAATAATGCATCATCTAACTACACACTGAATAAGTGAGTGATACGTGCTTAAAAAGGTTGGTCCATAAAAATAAAATGCGGTTAATATGCTACTACTTCAAGAGTGACCCGATTTTTATTTCGGTCATGAAACAAAGATGTAATCAATTAATTTCAAAAGGTCTAAGTGGTGAAAAATGCATCAACAAGACTCGTGATAACTCGACAAAATTTGACGAAATTCATAGTCAATTGCTAAGTGACGTTCCTACCCCCCACTTTATCGAAGCATTGTCCTCAATGATGAAAAGATTAATAACGAAAAGGAACTTAGCTTGGGTTATGCGTGGAGTGAAGTAAATGAATCCTTCCCGAACACGTCTTGGGCTCAATGTCGTGAAAAGTCTGTGAATATCTGCTATAGAATTCTGACATACAAAACTCGGGCAAAGTAGAGGCGACACAATATTAAAATATAGAATGGCAGTAAGCAATTAAATTGATGAAATAAAAACAATTTAAGACATGAAATATTGTATTGAAAAGAAAAGAAAAGTCGTTCATTGAAAATTCGTAAAAAAATAAAAACAATAATGGGAAATAAAAACAAACGAGAACTAGGGACTAATCAGAATCTATGTCCACGTAGTCCTCCTGAATAGGAGTAGTGCTGCTGAAGAAGGGCTGGTCCCCGAAGAAGATGAAGCATGCCTAGGGGCTTGTGGTAGTGGGGCATAAGGAGGAATGTGGAGATGCGTCATCATATGTGTCAACATTCCTCGCATCTCGGCTAAATCCCTAGTCACGTCAGCTTGAAATTCATGCTGAGGTTTAGCACGTCCTGGTGCCGGTATTGCAGCCCATCTTCTCCTCCTTCCCGTCCTCTGGACTGCTATAATGTGAAAGATAGGCAGTGGCTCGACTCTTTCATTAGCGGCCAAGACTAGGCACTCAAGTGCCATGGCCAATGCATCTATCAGGTTGCCATATGGTAAAATCTCTCGCTTTGTCCCGGAAACCTAGCGAATTCGTCTATGTATCAATAGACCGATGTTCACGTCATTCTCGATATTGAGATAGTACATGAGCTTGGCCAGCGGACAAGTCACGGTGTCCGCGTGAGCATTGGGCAGAAGATAAATAATGACAAATCTATGCAGGATACGAGCGTCCCATGCCTGCTCGTTTGAGTAGAAGGTAGTCGGGAAATTGTTGGCTCCGAAATCCCACTGCACATTATAATATTCTGCAATAGTCATCAGGCGATCAAAATCACGCTCTCTAGTGGCAGCGATGAATTCTCTCTCGTGAAGGGGTGCATTGATTATGCTGTAGCGGGCATTGATGGTCTCGATCAAGAAATCTATGTGGACCCCTCAAACCATAACGACATTAGACTCGGGGTTGGCCGCTACATAGGTATAGAACTCACGAACAATCGTGGCATTAAAAGCAGGCGGAATGAGAGCCATATCCGATATGCCATGAAATTGAAGAACTCGTGGAATCACGTCACCACAATCATTGAGGTCAACGGCTCTTTCCCTAGCAACCGATCTATTATTCAAATGAGTCCTGAATGAATCATAAATAGCAACAGAAGCAAACTGGTCGATGCCATTGATAAAGGGCATGGCATCGCTCTGAAGCCTCTATTGTGCTCCTCTACATCTGGGAATCGGATTACCTCTACCAGCCATATTGACGAACTGAACTCTATTGTTGCTAAAACTGCTTGGCGCTGCTGCGAGAGGATGTCTCGCTACTTCTTGAGAATCGGTGTTCTGGTCTCTGGATTTCTGGGGATTTTCTGCAACTCCTTATGTATGGAAATGATACCAAATTGCAGAAATCAAAAATTTGATAGTAGCAATCTTGGAAAAAGGTATGGTTTGGTTTGTGGAAATGGTGGTTTGGGTGGTGTAGTGGCTAGGTTATGATGGTGTTATGGTGGTGATGATGGTGGCCGAGTGGTGTAGAAAAAGAAGAAGAATAGAAGAAATGATTTTTGTGATGGAAGAAATGGTTGAGGTAAGGGTGGTTTGTATAGGAGAAAAGGAAATGAATTTGAAATTTGAATTGGTTTGAAATTTGAAAAGGTTGTATGGAAGAGTGGGATGAGTTAATGGTGAGTAGATTGAGGGAGAAATTGATGGGATTGATGAGAGGTGGAGTAATGGGGAAGAGAAAAAGGTTGAGTAGTGATGCCGGTCAACTTGGTATCATATTTTACCATCAACTTACCCCGGATTTTTGTTCTCAATGGGGATAATATGTATGAAATCGTGGGTTAATTAGCTAAATATGATTAAGCCACGTCCGGGGTGATTAATTGGTACTATGCGTATTAACCGTGTATTTTATGTGTCATTTGCTAGAAATAGAAACTACTATGTGTGCTATGATTTTATGACAGATGAACGAGTGTTTGGAGAATCATTTGGGCTGAATGTGAGAAGCAATTGATAAAGAACTAAACGTAGCTGAAGGTTGAAGTGTATCGAGCGGAGATTGGACCCGAGAATCTGATTGGTGACCTTGCAACGCCGTTTCTGAATCCTTACAAGATGAATTGGGCTTGGACTTCTGCATAAAAGTTGTAGGTCTTGAAACGAAGATTCCAACGCTCTTTGAATCACCCAAATCGGAGTTATTTAGGCCAAGTTAGGGTCCAAATACCGAAGCCGATGAAAGGATTGGGCATAGGGTATTCCAAAACCTTCCAAATTAAGTCGGCAGAAGAAAAAGAACAAACATACCCTCGATTAATCGAGAGTAGCCCCCATTTAATCGAGCCCCAGAATCTTTTGGAAGCATGTTTTCTTGTCCTCCACGGATTAGGCTTCACCCGAAGTCGGTTTATACACCTATATAAGGCCATCAGACCTGCGAATTTTGTATTCATCATAAATTTCAATCATTCATTCATAGATCTATTCATAAATTAGATACAATGTAGTCTTTTGGGGAATAAAGTCTTCTTTTATTTTCTTCTTTTCTTCTTGAAAATAAATCATGAGTCTTTCATTATTGAATTGTGCTTGGTTTATGATCATCATGGATCGATTCGAATCGCCGGAGAGAGATAGGATTGAGGATAGATCTATTCTTCATTATGGGTAAGATCTATTCCAATATTTTATTTTGTATCTTAGATTCATGATTGTTCTTGTGATAGATCTAGAATATGCTTGCATCTAATCAACTATGAAATAATTAAATGAACCTTAATCTTTATTATTCGATTCGTTGATATTAAACGCAGAATTATGGGTTGCGCTTTTCAGATCTGTGACGGTCTTTATTGCTAGATCTTAATACCTAGTAAATCCTAATTATGTGGTTCGGCGTCAGCTACGTTGATCGACAGGATTAATTAAAACGAGTAATTAGGTCTGGACAATCTAATATTCGTATATCATAAATTAACATGAAGGACTATTAGTGAAGTGTTAATTAGGACATTGTCTTGATGGATCCCTAGGAACGTGCCGGTCATAGTCGATAGCTGCTTAGGGAGGTTCTCGGTCTTGAGCCGGCATCACTAAAACTTATTGCGTATGAACTAATACAACCAATGAAGGAGGTTAGTTGCATATAGATTGTCTGATGTCCTTACTATGGAAGTAGATAGGGTTAGGAGATTGCACCTGTAGCTTAATTACAAATATGGATCAGATAAGGATTAAGAGGATTAGTTATGCATAGTTTGGTTAATGCCTTTTCAATATATGATTGACCATGGGTTATTTGCATCTTTTTTATTTACTGTTTATTTATGTTGGTCAATGACCACCCATATCCTGTTGACCTATGAATTGTGGTGATGTTTAACATAATTAAATAATAGTCTCTGTGGGATCGACCTTGACTCGTCCTTGCTATACTACAATTGATCTAGTCATCTTGCTAGTATTAAGCGACTTACACGCGATCAAGTAGTGGAGAGGTGGATGGGACGGCTGACTACCCCATCAGATTTCCGAGTCTACGCGTGGGGTACACGCGCCATCTTGACTTCCCAGAATTTAGTCAAATCTCAGGAACCGGACCTGATACTCTTGCGGCTGTGGGAAGTACTCCCATGGCTTCATGAGCTTCTTCTTTCTAGATTCCTTAAATCTTAATTCAGCTTCCATTCTCATTCAATCCATGCTTCTTATCAATCAAAATTGACTCCTCATAGCCTAGTCCTTGCCTTTCTCAGTCTTTTCTTTTCCGACTCGACTAACCTATTTCACCGGACTATTCATCAAGTAAAAAAACCTTCCCCCCATCCTTTAAAACAAAACCTCGGGATGCGGTAGGATGAAAAAAAGCTTGTTGTCCAATCTCACTACTTTTATTTGACTCAAAAGAAATCCTAAGGGTAAGAGAGTAGTTCTAAGTTTAGAGTCGCCAACTCAACTTTCTTTCGACTCTCACTTAGTCTGATCTTTAGGTTTTCACCCACCAGCATTGCACTCGAGAGGCCTTAACCGAGGTGCGTCTTCCCTCTTTTTCTATGACTGCTTTCCCCGGGCTTTTTATTCCCATGTATAAACATTCCTCCTTTCTATCCAGAAGCGCTACTTCTCGAACATCCTTGAAACCTTTAGCCTCATGCCTTGCACTTTTGGCCTTCCTTGCCAGTGCAATCGGCTTTCCGTGTCTACTTCAATGTTTTACCCTTTTGCCCAAAGAATCCACTTTTTCTACCTTTGACCTCGAAACATCACTGTGCCGGACGGATTCATCAAGACTGGCCGCTTCTCTTGGCGCATTGTTGTGATTCTTCACGTCCTTTTCTCTGAGTAGAACTGTCAAAGACTCCTGCTCTCTTGTTTCAACTACCACTTGCCTCGTATGATCTCGGATGTCCTCTATCTCAACGAATTTAACTTCTCCGGTATTAGAGCTGACACATACGGTATTGTCTTAGTCAGTTTGGGAGTGGCTCTAGGATCGTATAGGTTTTTGCATCATTATTGACCCTAAGTGTGATGTCGTAGTTATCGTAATCCAAGATTGCTCGGCTGGTCTCTAGGAAGGGGCGTCCTAGCAAAACGTTTTCACTCGGATCATCGAGGATGTCCATAACTACAAAGTCAGTTGGGAACTCGAAACTTCCTACTCTGAGCTTGTTGTTTCTCCGCATGACAGTGAGCATATCAATCTCTCGATCGACAAAATGCATACTGCGCGTCTCAGTCAACTCGACCTTAAATTTTGTTGAAATAGTGTCCTAAACCCAATTGGGTTGGACCGGATCCGACCGGGTCGGATCATTTCTACTATTTCTTTATTTTTGTACATATATTAAATGGCTTTTCTGTTGTCATATATATGTTCTTTTTAAAGAACCAATTATGAATTGTTATATGATAACGTCCTTAGTATTAAACTGTGGTAGAGAAACCATGATAGGCGATTATGGTTGATGAGATCTCTAATCACTTTAATAAGTTTGATATTTAAATGTCTCTAGGCTAAAGTACTATTAAACGGGGCATTGATAGTATAAACAGGAAAGCACGTATTAGATGTCTTATGTCTTTAAGGGCAGGGATAGATCTCGTCTATCGAAGTGTAGAGACACTTGGACTGTACGTGGACGTGTATTAGAGAATACGTACGTTAGACTGACCCACTTACACGGTTAAGTGTCAGACTATGTGACGGTTGTGTAATTATCCTTTGGACCAGAGTCTTCATGGCATCACGGTGTAGATTGTCATGCTTTGACACTATTAATGTTTCGCCTAGCCACAGGGCGATCATGCGGTAGTGATTGGGTGTGATACTGAAGCATGCGGAGTATACATGTTTGGCCGTCTGGGAGTCGCGTACCCTATCAGTAGGGGTGAATATCCGAAAGGGCCTTCTTATAAGGAATGTCTTACTCTCGTTAATCTTTGCAAAGTGGAAGTAAATGAGTTACTTCGAGAGTGCATGATATCCAGATTATAAGATACGGTCGTTGATGTTTTGACACTCGACTAACGACGTATGGATATTATTACAGCGATGGGATTGTAAGTTACACGGTAACTGTTTCACATGAAAGGTAGTTGTCATTGCATTTGACTCTTCCGATGATTGGGGGTCACGGTGTGTTGCTAGACGCTATCCCGTGATCGTTAGGCATGAATGGCATTTTCGTAATTTGCACTTTGTGTCTACGGCCAGCATATTCGGAAGCCTATCGGGTCACACACATAAGGACATCTAGCCGGATTAAAATGTGGTTATAGTTGATAATTAAATAAGGAAAGTTTATCTCGAGACTATAAATGTTATAGTGGTAAATTAATATGGTGGTATTAATTTATTATGAATAAATATAATACAAGATATTAATTATGTTGATTAATTAAATACACATATAATGTGTACATGTGTCGAAATTATTGTGTATATTGATACACATGTATTTTTCAAATTAATTAATCATAGTATTATATTATTAATTAAATATATATATGGCCAAAATTTGTGTGTGTATGACACACGTGAATTGGCTAATAATGTGGCGCAAGTTCTGTGTATAGGATACATTTGAATTGTGCAATTTAATTAATAAGATTACCATAATATTAATATAAGATATTAATTGATTTTTGGAAAATAGATTTATGGTAATAAGATAAATATAGTCAATATAAGATATTGACAATATATTGGAAATATTTAAAATAAGACATTGAATATTAATGAGATAAATCAATCAAATATATTTTCCTTATTTTACTAGTAAAAGGTTTTCTTTCTCTTCAATCTACTAGGAAGCTAATCCCAATTAGATTAGGGATCATAAGTGGCGCCCCAACACTGTTGGAATAGTGACCTAAACCTAATCGGTTTGGACCGGATCCGACCGGGTCGGATCATTTCTACTATTTCTCTATGTTTATACATATATTAAATGGCTATTCTGTTGTCATATATATGTTCTTTTAAAGATCCAATTGTGAATTGTTATATGATAACGTTCTTAGTATTAAACTGTGATAGAGAAACCATGATAGACGATTATGGTTGATGAGATATCTAATCACTTTAATAAGTTTGATACTTAAATGTCTCTAGGCTGATGTACTATTAAACAGGGCATTGATAGTATAAACAGGCTAGCACGTATTAGATGTCTTCTGTCTTTAAAGGCAGGGATAGATCTCGCGTCTATCGAACTGTAGAGACACTTGGACTGTACGTGGACGTGTATTAGAGAATACGTACGTTAGACTGACCCACTTACATTAAGTGTCGCACTATGTGGCAGTTGTGTAGTTATCCTTTGGACCGGAGTCTACATGGCATCACAGTGTGGATTGTCATGCTTTGACACTATTGAGGTTTCCCCTAGCCACGGGGCGATCATGCGGTAGTGATTGGGTGTGATACTGAAGCATGCGGAGTATACATGTTTGGTCGTCTGTGAATCGCGTACCCTATCAGTAGGGGTAATATCCGAAAGGGCCTTCTTATAAGGAATGTCTTACTCTCGTGAATCTTTGCAAAGTGGAAGTAAATGAGTTACTTCGAGAGAGGTTGATATCCAGATTATAAGATACGGTCGTTAATGTCTGACACTCGACGTACGACCGTATGGATATTATTACAGCGATAGGTTTGTAAGTTACACGGTAACTGTTTCACATGAAAGGTAGTAGTCATTGAATTTGATTCTTCCGATGATTGAGGGTCACGGTGTGTTGCTAGACGCTATCCCGTGATCGTTAGGTATGAAGGGCATTTTCATAATTTGCATTTTGTGTCTACGGCCAACATATTCGGAAGCCTATCGGGTCACACACATAAGAATATCTAGCCGGATTAAAATGTGGTTATAGATGATAACCAAATAAGGAAAGTTTATCTCAAGACTATAAAGGTTATAGTAGTAAATTAATATGGTGGTATTTATTTATTATGAATAAATTAAATACAAGATATTAATTATGTTGATTAATTAAATATACATATATGATGTGTGTGTCGAAATTATTATGTGTATATGATACACATGTATTTTGCAAATTAATTAATCATAGCATTATATTGATTAATTAAAAAATATTCTGGAAGCCAATTAATTGGCATATGGGGCGCATGTGACTAGTGTATAAGATACACTTGGATTGTGCAATTTATTTAATAGGATTGCCATATATTAATATTAGATATTAATGACTATAGATTTGCACACATGTGTAAATTGATTTATGGTAATAAGATAAATATAGTCAATATAAGATATTGACAATATATTGGAAATAATTAATATAAGATATTAAATTAAATGAGATAAATCAATCAAATATATTTTCCTTATTTTATTTGGAAAATGTTTTCTTCTACTCCACACCTAGATGGGGCGCCCCTCTCACTATAAATAAGAGGTGGGTGTCAAGCTCTTTTGTACATCGCAATTGCAAGAGCTCATAGTTCTTGTGTAAAATAGAGAGCATCCTATAGAGAGTTGGAGAGGGGAAAATGGCCGGTCTAGCAACCGGAGTTTTCCAATAGCAATCCATGATGGGATTCCGGGGTCGTTCGTGTGGACTAGCGGTAGAGGCCGAACACTTGGGCGGCTCTATGCAGAACTACTCTCCTTAGACGGTCAAAGCGTCGATATTTTAGATCAACCAAGGTAACCACCGTCTACTAGCTTATTTTTTTATTGCTTAAACGAAGTCGATCTTGGGTAAAAGGAAATCAAAATTTTGAATTCCGCTGCGTTCCCACGTAGATTTCCTAACAGTGGTATCAGAGAGAGCTTCGAGCTTAAGCAATAAGCATGTTAATTTGCGTAGTTAATTTTATCGTTTAAGTCACGTAATTAAAATATGAAAGATTTTTGATTCGCAAAACGATACACGAAAAGAAAAAAAAGGGATCCGGTGGTGCTCGGCCGACTGGCGGCGGCACCACCATCGGCGGCCGGTCGGCGGCGGCGGCGGCTGGGCAACCTGCTTCCGGCGTCGGTTGACTGGTCAAAGATAGTGGATCCTTAAATTTTGTTTTGTGTATTTTGTGATTCAATATGGTTCATAATTGTGATTGGTAATTCCTCTTTTGTTTAGTTGTGTCATGTGACTTACCAATGGTTCAAATAGTTTGGACCATTGGGATGCCACATGGCATTAAAATAATAATGGTCTTTCCAAACTTTGTTTGAATAATAGCTAAACCTTTCCAAATATTTGATTTGGAAAAAGCTGAAACTGCTTAAACCACTTCAAAATTTTGATTTTGGAAAGTGGCCAGACATATTAACCAAAATATTGGTCTTTCCAAATTTTGTTTGGAATAGGCCTGGGCACTTTTCAAAATATTTGATTTTGGAAAAAGCCTAGGCCTTGGCCCTTTTCAAAATTTTGATTTTGGAAAGGGCCAAAGGAGATGGCTTCTGGTTTAGGAAACCAAAGGCATCTCTTTTGATTAGGAATCAAAAGAAAGAAACAAAGAAGAGTTAATTTCAATTTTGATTTATTTTAGAATAGTTCTAATTAATTAAAATTGATATTAAAATCGTTTAAAATTAATCGTTAATTTTATTTCGACTAAAATCATTTAATTAATTAAATGTTAATTAGTTAATTGATTGGATAAAATTATTTAATAGATTAAATGTTAATTGATTAATTAAGACGCAAGTAGTTAAATTTTAATTTTATCTTTTTCATAAGATGTTGTTGTATGGATTAGATGAAGTAGATATAATATGATTATATGGACCCCGATTGATCATGGACTCGACCGATAGGATAGATGTGAATGATTTAATTTTTCTGTTGGTTTAAAAATTGTCCTAGGCCGTTATGAAGAATGTGACCTAGTTTATTTTATGCATTTATCCCATTCCCGTTAGTTCCCCCCGTGTGCGGCGGGTGTATTTATTTTATTAGATAGAATTAAATGTAACAAGAATGGAGCAGAAGATGGAGGCCAAAGAAAGAAGAATAAAGATCCCATTAGAGATGGCGCATTAAAGATCCTATTGGTGGTTGCAGCTATCCTTAGATTGTGACCCGCGGTTTCGTCAGTTTGTATTCGAAACCGCACCTAGGAAAAGTCCATGATCATCCCGGTTACTTTACGCATTTATTTATTTTGTGCTTGTATATTTTATATGATACAATAGATGCATGACTATGCACGATCTAGATAAATGTGTAGGATGTATGTCTATAAAGATAGATATATTTGATGAGACCGTAATTAAATTAATTACGTGAATTAATTTAAAATTACTCCCACAACAAAAATCGAGTTATAAAATGTCTCCCAATATTATAGTGACGGTGAAGAGCCCTTATTCGGATCCAACTGATCGGCCCACGTCGGGAGTTGACCTACCTCGGGTATATCGTCATTATCGAGATATGATCGTTATGAGATCTCATGAATACTTGGGTTACGACTCGACTAAGAATCTTACGGTGATTGGCCCACGTCAGGACCGTCTGATTTTAGAGACATAAGGTTGACTATCACATAGACGATGTGAATTATCAAAGAGTTGACTAGTCAAACCACTGGAAGTCGCGTTGCACGCGATTGGTAAGAAGTACCTACCCGTCAAAATTGACACGGTCGATCGGCCCACGTCGGGGATCGAGTCAACTAGATAGGATTCCAGCCACTAAAGAATTTTGAAAAAATCTTGAAAGTCAATTGGGAGTAGTTGACTAGTGGGAGCAAAATCATAAACCAAAGACCATTTTTGATTTTGCGTGTATAGACAACAACAGTCTTTTATCTTCATTTATATGTTGTAGTTTTTCAGCAAACTTTTATATTTATGTTTTTATTCTCGATTAATAAAACCAAATTATGATTATTTGAGAAACGTTCTCAAAATGGTTAAGTAAATTTAATCCTTTTAAAATAAGCAATGACACGAGCGATCCCGTTATAGTAGTTAGAGACAAGGAGACTACATATTTGATGGAGTACTCTAAGGCTTTAATTATTAATGAAAGCGGAAGCTCATGATATGATTAAATCATTTGAATAAGTTTCAATGAATTAGTTATATATTGGATACGATCCAAGATGATCATTCTGTCATACGATGACAATTAATTCAAATGTTGAATAAGAATGACCACATCTAATTTTGGAAATGTTGTTTTCAAAATTGTAAGATTTAAGTATCAACTTAATTCTATCATTGCTTAAAGGTTAATTAAATAGTCAATGTTTTGAATACGATTCAAAAGGTTAAATAAACTATTTAATAAACTTTAAGTTTTCTTCATGAAAGGAAATTAAACACATGGCTCTTGTGATCTTTCTTAAGTCTTATGAAGACTACAATAAGAAACATTTTTCAAGTGCTTAAAGCAGGGCCGGTCCTGGAAAATTTTGGGCCTTCGGCGAAGTCGCCGAATTAGGCCTATTAGTTCGAAGTTGTTTTTTTTTTCTTCGAAAAAATATACTTACAAAATATTACTTAAATATCGCCCTTTTAACATCCGTAGATACAAAATTCAATTCATTGATAGCATCAAAACATACCTACAAAGTAGTAAAATTCAACATATCTTTTCTAGCATAATTAGGTTTTAAAGGAGTCAATAAATTTATTGAAATAATAGAAATAACATTTTAGAAAAGGCCCAAAAGATGTTTTAAAAGAAAAGGTCCAAAAGAGGTTTTAAAGGAGTTGATATTCAATATCGCCCTTTTAACATCCGTAGATACAAAATTCAATTCATTGATAGCATCAAAACATACCTACAAAGTAGTAAAAGTCAACATATCTTTTCTAGCATAATTAGGTTTTAAAGGAGTCAATAAATTTATTGAAATAATATAAATAACATTTTAGAAAAGGCTCAAAAGATGTTTTAAAAGAAAAGGTCCAAAAGAGGTTTTAAAGGAGTTGATAAATTGGCTAAAATAATAGGAAAAAAAAGCAGCTCCCAAGACTCGAACCCAGGTCTATTGGATTTTAGCAGAACACCCCAACCAGCCCAAATACAGCAAGTCATGTCTAAATGTCTGAATACAAAATAATTATTGAAAGAACTCTTTGCAAAACATGTAATTTCGGGCCCTCGGGACGGTTGGGCCTTAAGCCAATGCTTCCTCCGCCTACACATTGGGCCGGCCCTGGCTTAAAGGATTAAAAGGAAAGTTAGGGCATGTGCTTAAATAGAGAACTTATTGAAGTTTCTATTGTAGGCAAGTGAGTTGAGTTAAATCTATCTAAGTTCAAAGTCGACTCTAAGATATATGATATCTTACGTGTGTGATTAAATTAGAAAGATTAAATGCAGATATGGAAGGTGAAGCAAACGTTGTGACACTTACCATATTCTGGATCTAGTAAACTGATAAGGGTACTAAATAAATGTTATTATGTCCCGGTTCTTATGAAGAACATACTTTCAGTTATTTGTTAGGATTTAGTAGACATATTCAATTGTAAAGAATAAATGTTATTCCGATAAAGTTGGAAGGTCACTGAATCTAACATACTAGATTGATGTCACTATATAGTTGATATAAGTGATGAGATCTCAACTAAATATTTGCGTGGCTGTTATCCTTAATATTTGTGGTTATTCTATACATAGTCTCTCTGGAAGGGAAGCGTGTAATTAAACGTCATTCTGATGATGTTGAACCATATGATTATGAATCATATGGGTAATACGTATCTTATCTAAAGATGACTAAAATACCCTTTTATGAAAAGGTTGTAAAATCTAGAGAAATTGTCTAAAGCCTAAACATACCGATGTTTGTTGGCTTGTGACAATTAATGCCACAAATAATTGTTTATTAATCTCTACGACTACTTTTAGAAATAGTCAAGTGTACTCAGTGAAGTGCATAATTCGGAAAGCCCGAAAAGTTCAAGCTAGTACGAATATGAGATTGATGAGCTACTTAGGAATTAATCTTCAATTGGATTGAAGCAATTAATACATGAAGGGTGTTTCAGAAGTCGTCTGATAAGGAATAAGATTCCTCCCTTGAAGGATACCATCTTTGGGATACACAATTAGATTGTGTTCCCAAAATGGAAACAACCCTTTAAATGATAAAGGTGTGACGCAAGCCATGCGAAGTATCCCTTACCCGTTTCGGGATAGAGCCCTTATTCTTAACCGAGTTCCAAAGAATAAAGGTTGAATATATTCCATATTAGATATGGTAGAAGATAATGCCGAATCTATCTTAACCGATGATTTGAAGTTGTCATTGGCAAAGTCAGAAAGGCTTGGAGCCTAGTACGACATATGCAACTTTGTGGAATATCTTAGCAAGTACGCTAGATATTATTTACTTGTCCGCAGAGCAAAAGTTGTTTGTCTCCAAACATGCTGTCTTCTAGAGGAAGTGTTTCTTCCAATAGAAACAGTGGGAGTAAATTTAGATCTCAAAAGTAGTTTGAGAACCACAAAGATATATTCAACCATAGGAACGTGAGCAGACGCCACATAGCGATGAGGTGTAGAACACTGCTCAATGCACACAAAAGTTCTGTAAGTCTATGGATAACCTCAAGCCTGAAAAGGCTGCTGGTATGTTCATCTTGAAGAATGAATATCTCACGACTTATGAAGGAATGTTTGAAAAGGCAAGATTGAGAGATATGGCCAGGAACCATAATATCTGAATTAGATTCCATCAGTGACAACCAGGTTGTGAACCTAGTCTGTCTTACCTAGAGGGAATGTTCCTGAAAGGCTGACATGGATAGTAATATGATTACCATAACGCTATAGTGACGGCTGAAGGGTACAGGGTGTAAACCTTGTAATTATCTTTATGCTGCCAGCTGAGCCCAGTTCTATTCAGATTATGCTTGTTATAACTTTTTATCACGGCTATATGATAGTGTTGAAGGCGTTGGGCAAATAGCTCGATGTTCATAGACGATAACATGATATGTGAGCCTATGAGATCCATTTATGGACTCAAACAAGTTTCTCTAGACGATTTCTTTGTTTGATAATCGAAGGAGTTTGATTTAGTCAAAAGAAGGATATGCCCAATGTGCAAGATGGATAGTGGGAGTGTGTTATGATTTTTTGAGTAAGGTATTAGATATCTCTCTTAGGAATCATCACCCCATGTCACAGTCAATTAATGTTTGGTAGTTCAAGGTCTTTACGAAAGCACTTGGATTAGTAGTTCTTATTTTAGAAATAAGAATATATAGTGATAGATTTAACTGCTGTTAGATTATAGTTTACCTATATAGATGTGATGCTAAAGAGTTTAGCATAGGTCGCGACAGGGGATACTGCTAGTCGGTGTTCTCAAGATCTATCTATGTTAGGATGTTGGTCCTAAAGATAAGGTGAAAGATGATGCTTATGGAAGGTTTCCTTTGCTGCTACGATAGAAACCATCATAAGAGTTATGTCAGATGTTCATACTTCATGAAGAGTCATAAGCAAGTGTGAAAGTAAATCTGGTGAATGTCGAGAATATCCTTAAACAAGTTAAGGATGGTTTCCTAGTTTATCGAAACTTAGAAGCGAATAATATAGTTATACAGACGTATATCCTGAGTCTTATGCAGGCGAGTGGGAGCTACAGTCTGGGTTTGTAGTCACTTTGATTAAGTGACACAGTGAGCTGGAAATGTTCTAGCCTATGGGTCACTGTAAACTCTACAACTTAGCCAAAACACAGTAGTGCCTTAGAGGCTCAGCGAGAGCAGTACATGGATCTAGAAGGTTCATTCCTGAGCCTTATACGATTCTTCCACCTTTCTATATAGCTGATAGAGTAAGTGGATTCATTGCTTGAAGCAAGGACCAAGGTCTCGTCAGAGATTCGTGTGTGTGTTGAGGCGGTTCCTTTGACTTTGTCACTTGGAGCATGATATGAAGATAGACTGAGTCCCCACGGATAGCGATCCATTTATGGCTAGGGCTGGTTGCGAGTATTGCATGACATTCTTGTGTTTCAACTTGGTCTTGTGTGTGCGAGTGATTGGTTTTAGGTCAAGTGGGAGATTGTTGGAATAGTGTCCTAAACCCAATCGGGTTGGACCGGATCCGACCGGGTCGGATCATTTCTACTGTTTCTTTATGTTTATACATATATTAAATGGCTATTCTGTTGTCATATATATGTTTTTTTAAAGATCCAATTGTGAATTGTTATATGATAACGTCCTTAGTATTAAA
Source organism: Gentiana macrophylla (assembly GCA_026214975.1). NCBI lineage: Eukaryota > Viridiplantae > Streptophyta > Magnoliopsida > Gentianales > Gentianaceae > Gentiana > Gentiana macrophylla. The sequence goes on from CM047812.1 coordinate 79,201,113, forward strand.
CTGTGATAGAGAAACCATGATAGACGATTATGGTTGATGAGATCTCTAATCACTTTAATAAGTTTGATACTTAAATGTCTCTAGGCTGATGTACTATTAAACAGGGCATTGATAGTATAAACAGGCTAGCACGTATTAGATGTCTTCTGTCTTTAAAGGCAGGGATAGATCTCGTCTATCGAAGTGTAGAGACACTTGGACTGTACGTGGACGTGTATTAGAGAATGTGTATGTTAGACCGACCCACTTACATTAAGTGTCGCACTATGTGGCAGTTGTGTAATTATCCTTTGGACCGGAGTCTACATGGCATCACGGTGTGGATTGTCATGATTTGACACTATTGAGGTTTTCCTTAGCCACGGAGCGATCATGCGGTAGTGATTGGGTGTGATACTGAAGAATGCGGAGTATACATGTTTGGTCGTCTGGGAATCGCGTACCCTATCAGTAGGGGTGAATATCCGAAAGGGCCTCCTTATAAGGAATGTCTTACTCTCGTGAATCTTTGCAAAGTGGAAGTAAATGAGTTACTTCAAGAGAGCTTGATATCCAGATTATAAGATACGGTCGTTAATGTTTGACACTCGGCGATTTAATCCGTATGGATATTATTACAAATGATAGGATTGTAAGTTACACGGTAACTGTTTCACATGAAAGGTAGTAGTCGTTGCATTTGACTCTTCCGATGATTGGGGGTCACGGTGTGTTGCTAGACGCTATCCTGTGATCGTTAGGTATGAAGGGCATTTTCGTAATTTGCACTTTGATTCTACGGCCAACATATTCGGAAGCCTATCGGGTCACACACAAAAGAATATCTAGCCGGATTAAAATGCGGTTATAGATGATAACCAAATAAGGAAAGTTTATCTCACGACTATAAAGGTTATAATAGTAAATTATTATGGTGGTATTTATTTATTATGAATAAATTAAATACAAGATATTAATTATGTTGATTAATTAAATATACATATATGATGTGTATGTCGAAATTATTATGTGTATATGATACACATGTATTTTGCAAATTAATTAATCATAGCATTATATTGATTAATTAAAGAATATCCCGGAAGCCAATTAATTGGCATATGGGGCGCATATGACTAGTGTATAAAATACACTTGGATTTTGCAATTTAATTAATAGGATTACCATATATTAATATTAGATATTAATGACTATAGATTTGCACACATGTGTAAATTGATTTATGGTAATAAGATAAATATAATCAATATAAGATATTGACAATATATTGGAAATATTTAAGATAAGATATTAAATTAAATGAGATAAATCAATCAAATATATTTTCCTTATTTTATTGGGAAAATGTTTTCTTCTCCTCCACACCTAGATGGGGCGCCCCTCTCACTATAAATAAGAGGTGGGTGTCAAACTCTTTTGTACATCGCAATTGCAAGAGCTCATAGTTCTTGTGTAAAATAGAGAGCATATTATAGAGAGTTGGATAGAGGGGAAAAAGGCCGGTCTAGCAACCGGAGTTTTCCAATAGCAATCCATGATGGGATTCCGGCGGCTGTTCGTGTGGACTAGCGGTAGAGGCCGAACACTTGGGCGGCTCTATGCAGAACTACTCTCCTTAGACGGTCAAAGCGTCGATCTTTTAGATCAACCAAGGAACCACCGTCTACTAGCTTATTTGTTTATTGCTTAAACGAAGTCGATCTTGGGTAAATGAAATCAAAATTTTGAATTCCGCCGCGTTCCCGTGTAGATTTCCTAACAAACACCTATATAAGAAAGGGGTTGGCTAGCTCTTTTGTACATCAAAAATCCAAGAGCTAATAGTTCTTGTGAAAAATAGAGAGCTTCTTATAGAGAGATTTTGAGAGAGAGAAAAGGCCGGTCTAGCAACCGGATTTTTCTAGTAGCAATCCAATGGTGGATTCCGGCGGGTTGTTCGTGTGGACTAGCGGTAGAGGCCGAACGCTTGGGCGGCTCCGTGCATCGCTACTCTCCTTAGACGGTCAAAGCGTCGATCTTTTAGATCAAGCAAGGTAATCACCGTCTACTAGCTTAATTGTTTATTGCTTAAACGAAATCGATCTAGGTTAAAGAAAATAAATTTTTGAATTTCGCTGCGTTCCCGCGTAGATTTCATAAGCTTATGCTTGCATCTAATCAACTATGAATTAATTAAATGAACCTTAATCTTTATTATTCGATTCGTTGATATTAAACGCAGAATTATAGGTTGCGCTCTTCAGATCTGTGACGGTCTTTATCGCTTGATCTGAATACCTAGTAAATCCTAATTCTGTGGTTCGGCGTCAACTATGTTGATCGACAGGATTAATTAAAACAAGTAATTAGGTCTGGCCAAACTAAAATTCGTATATCATAAATTAACATGAAGGACTGTTAGTGAGTGTTAATTAGGACATTGTCTTGATGGATCCCTAGGAACGTGCCGGTCATAGTCGATAGCTGCTTAGGGAGGTTCTCGGTCTTGAGCCGGCATCACTAAAACTTATTGCGTATGAACTAATACAACCAATGAAGGAGGTTAGTTGCATATAGATTGTCTGTTGTCCTTACAATGGAAGTAGATAGGGTTAGGTGATTGCACCCGTAGCTTAATTACAAATATGGATCAGATAAGGATTAAGGGATTAGTTATGCATAGTTTGGTTAATGCCTTTTCAATATATGATTGACCATGGGTTATTTACATCTCTTTTATTTACTGTTTATTTATGTTGGTCAATGACCACCCCTATCCGGTTGACCTATGAATTGTGGTGATGTTTAACATAATTAAATAATAGTCTATGTGGGATCGACATTGACTCGTCCTTGCTATACTACGATTGACCTAGTCATCTTGCTAGTATTAAGCGACTTACACACGATCAAGTAGTGGAGAGGTGGATGGGACGGCTGACTACCCTATCAGATTTCCGAGTCTACGCGTGGGGTACACGCGTCATCCTGACTTCCCAGAATTTAGTCAAATATCAAGAACCGGACCTGAGTACTCTCACGGCTGTGGGAAGTACTCCCACGGCTTCCTGAGCTTCTTCTTTCCAGATTCCTTAAATCTTAATTCAACTTCCATTCTCATTCAATCCTTGCTTCTTATCAATCAAAATTGACTCCTCATAGCCTAGTCCTTGCCTTTCTCAGTCTTTTCTTTTCTGACTCGACTAGCCTATTTCACCGGACTATTCATCAAGTAAAAAAACCTTCCCCCCATCATTTAGAACAAAACCTCGGGATGCGGTAGGATGAAAAAAGGCTTGTTGTCCAATCCCACTACTTTTATTTGACTCAAAAGAAATCCTAAGGGTAAGAGAGTAGTTCTGAGTTTAGAGTCGCCATCTCGACATTCTTTCGACTCTCACTTAGTCTAATATTTGGGTTTTCACCCACCAGCATTGCACTCAAGAGGCCTTAACCGAGGTGCGTCTTCCCTCTTTTTCTACGACTGCTTTCCCCGGGATTTTTATTCCCAAGTATAAACATTACTCCTTTCTATCCAGAAGCGCTACTTCTCGAACATCCTTGAAACCTTGAGCCTTCTGCCCTGCACTTTTGGCATTCCTTGCCAGTGCAATCGGCTTTCCGTGTCTACTTCGATGTTTTACCCTTTTGGCCAAAGAATCCACATTTTCTACCTTTGACCTTGAAACATCACTGTGCTGGGCTGATTCGTCAAGACTGGCCGCTTCTCTTTGCGCATTGTTGTGATTCTTCACGTCCTTTTCTCAGAGTAGAACTGTCAAAAACTCTTGCTCTCTTGTTTCAACTACCACTTGCCTCGTATGATCTCAGATGTCCTCTATCTCAACAACTTTAACTTCTCCGGTATTTGAGCTGACACGGTATTGTCTTGGTCAGTTTGTGAGTGGCTCTAGGATCGTATAGGTTTTTGCATCATTATTGACCCTAAGCGTGATGTCATAGTTATCGTAATCCAAGATTGCTCGGCTGGTCGCTAGGAAGGGGCGTCCTAGAAAAACGTTTGCACTCGGATCATCGAGGATGTCCATAACTACAAAGTAAGTTGGGAACTCGAAACTTCCCACTCTGAGCTTGTAATTTCTCAGCATGCCAGTGAGCATATCAATCTCTCGATCGACAAAATGCATACTGCGCGTCTCAGTAAACTCGGCCTTAAATTTACCATGCTTGCACAGAGGAAGAGGGAGAATGTTGCAACTGGAGCCTGAATCGCACATTCTCAGTCCTAGAGATACTTCATTTATCGAGACTGGGAGCCCAAATGTACCAGGGTCTCTTAATTTCTCTATCAAGTCTGAATCAGGGTAAACCTCTGAATCAGAGAGCATGGTGTCTGGATCCTCTTCAGGATCAGAGTCAGTAGAAGATACATCAATTAACTCAATAGGAAACTCACATGATCTATTGGTCTCGTATTCTTTGAGGTTAGCTTCCTTCTCCTCTTCAGTTCCGCTTGCTTTTTTCTCTTGTTCCACTCTCCTCTTATCCGCTTGGTATTGCTCGTATACCTTCGAGACTTGGTACATTGAGATGGGCACGGCATTTATGATTCTTCATGGAATTGTGCTAGCTGGTTTTTGATATTCCTTTAATCTTATTAGTGATTGCCAAAAGCGTTCTGTATCCTGCAAGATAAACAAAACAAAACAAAAACACGGTTAGTAATTTCCCACCTCATCTGGGCTTAGACCCAACTGTTACGGACCTACTAACTAGTAACATACTGGGATGAACACGGAAAAACAAAGAAGCGATCAGAACCAGAGTCACAGATTTTTGAGGCCGCGGCATGGCTTGTTGCGGCTTCGGAAACTGTTTCCCTTTTTCTGATCGTAAAACGGTGTAGGTGTGATACAGAACATATCCTAATCTAATTAATAAACAAATAATTCTTATTTAGTTTTAATGAACATATTATCTACATTGGCCATTGTCCCCGACAACGGCGCCAAAAACTTGATCCGCGTGTAAGCCATTAATACGCATGAAATACTAGCAAGAGTACTAGGTGAATCGTTGTATAGTAGATGCAAGTCAAGGTCGATCCCACAGAGACAATGCGACGCAGATAAACATTAAATCTAGACAAGAAGACAAATAACGGTCCTTGACCAACTTAAATACATAAAAGGTAATTAACGTATCTCTCATCTCCGATCTCCTAACTTAGTGTCATTGATCTTTATGTATACTTTCCTGGTAATTACCTAGAATAACCAGAATGTTTCTAATCCAGTTTTAGCTACGGGTACATTCTCCTAATCTTATTTACTTCCATTGAAAGGACAGTAGACGTATATGTGCAATTAACCTCATTCGTTGGTTGTATTAACTCACACACACAAAGTATTAGGGATTGCCGGCGCAAACCGAGTACCTCCCTAAGCAGCTATCGTGGATTGATTAGCACATTCCTAGGGATTGATCAGACTATGTCCAAACTAACACTTCACCTTGCAAGTCCTTCATGTTAATTTACGAATACAATAATCAGATTGGGCAGATCTAACCTATTGTTAATTAAATCTGTCAATCAACGTAGCTGACGCCGAATCTTCAGATTAGGGGGGGACTTAGGGTGTCGCGGCTGCGATATAGACCGTCGCAGTACCGGCGGCGATGGTTCCTAATTCTGAAATCTACATCGTTCTGTTCTGATTACTCTAGTTAATTACGATTCGTTTAGACATGCAGATCAATTACAACACGTTAATCTAACTAAGTCTACCATGAATAAAATACAAAGGAACGTTTAAAACTTCATACATCTATCAATGGTGACCTAGCTTGATCAACTCAAGCTAGTTGATAGATTGGAGAAGATAGCCAAGCAACGAACTCAAATTAAACACAAAGAATGCTTTATTTCATAGATCTAGTAAAAAGTAAGTATATATCGAGAGTTGTTGTATACAATGAAATCATACAGCTTTATATAGAGTTGTAAACCGACTTAGCTAAGCTATCCTAACCGACTTAATACAAATCACGGCTCTCCGCTTTTCGTGCCCTCCAAGTTGCCGCGGTTGCGGCTAGGGTTCCCGCAGCCTCTGGACTATTTTCTTCCTTTCTAGCCAAGCATACTTCGTATTGACTTCTCCTGACTTCGGCCCAATGTTCCTTACTTTAATCCGGATCCAGCTCCTTTAGCCCATATTATGGTATTCCTGAAAATCACATAAAACGAGAAGGAACAGTACCAAATATCGGGATAAAATGTAAAGATGCAGAATTGCTAACCGAGTAACCGGTATTAAGCATTCGATACCTATTTTGTACAATATTCCATCTATCACTAGTCAATTGAGAATGATTCAAGGCAACTAAGGGTATGATTTATAATACTATTTTCAGTGTGATCACCCTACCCTAACCTATCCTACACTTTCCACCCTATCATACATTATGCATCATACCCTACAGACGGACCTTTTCTAGGCTATATAGATCCTAACCGGCAGTGTACCGGGTCAAACTGTAGTGCTAGTGTGGTGAGTCAGAGTGTCGAATCCTCAGGGAAAACGTGGTAATTCTTTTAAGTGTGGTTAAACACCAAAGAGCTGTTATTAACTCGATCTAAACCGCAATTTTATAACACAGATGACTACTATTCTACTTAACATAAAATAAATGCGTAATTTAAAAGTTATTCTAATATAATATATATAGATATATAAGTATATATAGATGTACATGGATTGTAATATATATATATATATATAGATATAAATATATAGATACCAATATATTATTATAGAACTAGACAGATAATTTTATAGAACTAGCCAAAGTTTATATAATTGATTTATACGATCTTTTCCAGTAAACGGAATGTGCTCGATCTTTCCTTTTATATTAGGTCCAATTGAGTAAATGAAACGGTGCACTCCTGAGGTTAACAATTCCTCCTCACACGAGCGTATGAAATTGTCATATGTCATTGTCATCAGTTTAATCTCCACAACTGCCCCATGCTAATCTCAGTTAGTCTGAACAGGTACCGAGTACAAATCTACCCCGGATAAAAGAGGTTATTCGTTTGTCAGACGGCCGATGTTATTCAAAAGGCTCCGGTTGTCAGGCGGATCGATTTAACTTTCCGGTGTTAGTTTCAATTAAACCTTTGATTTTAACATTATTACGATCTTGAGCACAATTTTAATAAGATCCATCTTTCCCAAGACAAATCTGCCCCCGGGTAGGAAATAGGATTCCGTAGTCACGCTTTCGCACGGCCAATTTTACCCTCCGGTTTTTCTATCTTTTATCTCATATCCTAACTTCTCTGGTCAGTTCATCGTTAGGTTATATGGTGCGATTCATCTTGGTTAATTACGTCAATCCGAATATTATCAATACGTTGCAAAATATAAAAAGATTCAATTAACTCAATTTTAGTCAATTTTAATTAGATAAAGATTCCTTTTACCGAAAGATCGAAATAAAACGATTACATAACTTTGGCTAGTTATTAGAGTTAGCCTAAAAACATTATAACAACTAAAAAGATAAAAACAAACATAACAAACATAAATACTTTAGAAAATTTACCCGATTACAAATGCTGAATCAGAGGTCGTATTCTTCCGGACATTACAACGACTTCAACAACACCGAACTTCCGATAATTTCCCGAGCATTACAACAGTACTACGATATTATTATTTTTGGCATAAGGCCTATTTACACTACTAAAAAGAAAATAAGAAGGAGGAGATATATATATATATATGCTATATGTATATATATTGGTACACTTCCATCGCTGCTGAACTGAGCTCCTTATATAGAAAATGGGATGAAGGCCGGCCTGGGCCGGGTTTAGGGCAGACCGGTCCGGTGTAATGATTAGATCCATCTCCCTTAATTCAAATCATGTGCAGCGTATGATTATATATATATTTATATATAATTATTAAACTTCTAAAATTCATATCTCGAGTTCCCGATCTCCAAACAACATGATTCAAGATCCATTGGAAAGCTCTTCGAATAATCTACAACTTCCATGAAAGACTCTTCTTCAGAAAATTTCGTTTTGATGAGCCATTCGTTTGTCGAAGATATTTCTCGATTACCACTTAATCGAATCGATTAGCCACTTGACCACTTCGATTGACCACTTGACCACTTAAGCAATTCGATTAACCGTTTAAGCTCCTGACACTCTCTAAATCCTTCCAGAGATATGATTATACTTCAACATGTCGATTCTCGGGGTCTCGGCTTATAAATCTGCAATAAAATACCACAAATACCCACGTAAATCTGACACGACATTCCGATTTACTAAAATCGGTACAAAATGATAACTTTTTACTATTATTACTAACTTTTACTACTAACTACTCTAAACTATAAAGATTAACATTTCATATCATTTATACCATAATTTCATATATTTTATATAGAATTCGTTGATAAAACATAATAATATAACGTATATTTAATCATATAAAAGTAGTATATCAACTACTCCCCACTTAGCTTTTGATCGTCCTCGAGCAAAAATAAGCGGTAATAAAAGATAATATAATTGATCAGATTATAATTTTTAGTGTAATTTATATTGTCAATATTATAAATATATTACTTATTCTAATTTAAAATTATAAGAAGACAAAAAAGTGTATATAACTGAAATAGCTTAAACATCAAATATTATTTAGATGAAATTGTATATGTAAAACTTAATAAGTATAAATAAAATATTAGAATTATTTTTAATCGCAACTATTATGAAATCCTGGAATCGGAAACTTGGTCAGGTAGTCGACAAAAATGTCTTATAAAGTTTAGGCTCAAGATGTTGGTTAATCGGAAAAAAGAGGAAATCAAAAAGAGAAAGAGGCAAGTCGTACGTACCTACATCTTCATATTCTTGATCAAAAAACAATCTCGATTAATAGCATCTCTCTTTTTATTCCAATTTTTTTTCAGATTTTCTCTCTTTTTTTTTTTTTTTTTTCAATTTAAGAACTAAAAGCGTGAGTGTGTGTAGAAAATCAAATTTACAAGCATTGCTTCATCAAGATTGATCGGAGTACTACTCTTTCGATCGAAAATTACAAGTCCGGTTTCCTTAAACTTGTAATCATTCTTGAGATCTTATGATTCGACTTTTTCTTTTTCTATTTCGTGCCTTCATTCCCAGCAATAGGACATTTCGAGATAATACCCTAGCTGGACTACTATCATCAGGCAATCGGGAGCTTTTAACCTCATAGTGATATAGGACATTTCGAGATAACACCCTACTGCACTCAAATCATTGGTAGCTACAACCGATATGTTCTTTTTATTTTTAAGTTGTCGATCATAGGTAAGGAAGATACCTGGTATTTGATTAATTCTGTGTAAATATGGTGCTTCGTTCTTAAAATAGAATATTAACATATCCGAACTTATTGCCAAAATCGACTATCTTGCAAGTGTCATGAGGTAAGATCGAATATACTAATACTTATCTAATTTTTCCAATCTCAGCATACACCAAAACTTAGCTTTTATGTCTTCATCTCTTTTCATAAGTACGTACAAACTTGCGGAATTTTCAAGGAAATGTAGACCAAAATTAGCTAAAGGTTGGTTACTTCTAGTTAATCATAATGGCCATTTCGAGTGAGGTCTTGATCACTCTAATCAAGGCTGAGGTAGGAACAAAAATTGGAAATTTATTTAGGTAGGCTATTTGGCTATTTATATTTTTTTTTGTGCCAAAAATCGTCATCCCTAGTCCAATTCCAAACTCATAATTCATATTGAAAAGAAAATTATTCTAAAAATTTTACTTATAAATATCAACATACCTATATAATTTCATGAAAACAATATTTAATATTAATTACTCAATTATATAAACTTAAAATCTCGTTAAAATTTAAATTAGACATAAAATATAATTATAATATATCTAATATACTTTACTTAATTAAAACTTATTCTTCCAAATTATATCATTTTTTATTCATATTTATATATTAACTATTTAATTTATCTAAAAAATTAAAAATAAGTAATAAAATTTTTGATAATTTTATAATTTATAAATATTTTTTCGAAAATTTTAATGAATTTTCTAACCTAACTCTATTCCCCACTTACGAAGTGGCATCGTCCCGATGTTCAATGAGTATTAAATAAGTTGGTTTGAAAATAAAATTAAAATTATCTATTATCGTTATTATTCTGAGTTCATTTTAGCGTATACTAATATATTATTAAATAACAAACAAACTTAAAAAAAAACTGAAACATATATATTAAACAAGATAAAAACTTATTACAAACTAAAAAAAAACATAAACTTATTACTACTAACTTAACTTAAGTTAACTTATTAAAAACTTAAACCATCATCAACTAACAACCAACAAACCATCTAAATTGTTGACGAACAACCCGGTGTATCAACCGGTAACACGCCAACTCTATTATCTCTAGACGGAAAAATTTCATCCGTCTCAAGTTCTCCAACTCCATTCATTTGAATACAAAGACGCGAAATCATCCAAGCATTAGGCATAGGCTTCCCCCTACTACCTCTCGTTATTCCAAATTCCAACACTGTCCTTTGAATTAAAATACCCCAATCGACAAATTCACCAAATGTCAAAGCATATAGCAGAAGCATTTCATTCTCGGCAAGGCTTGCAAAATCCCAGGTGGGATATACTCTAGAATTAATAAAATGCTTCCACGCCTTTAGGTGTGGAAGTAAAGCACGTGTAGACATATCGTGATTTGTGTCGAAAAGTGGAAACAGACATTGGAAAGACTCATGCACTTTATTCAAATGATTATATGGATTTTGTAATCCCCATTTCATCTCAAAATGTTGCATCGTAACAGGCGGAATTTCAAAAAGTTGGTTGATAATAGACGAAGAGAAGGGAACAGCCACTCCTCTTACCGAGACAATTTGAGTTATTTCAATCATAGGCGTCGTCATTAAGGCAGAATAAAATTCTCGAACAATCGAGATATTTATTCTTCCTCTTGGCGTACTTACAAACTTCTTCCAACCGAATCCTCGAATAACAGTTTTACCCCATCGATCTATCTTATCGAAATTTAAACCTTTCTCCAACTGGATTGGAGAATTAGCAAAACGAGGGTGTAAAATTATATTATGAGTAGAAGCTTGAGACTCCGGAGCATCCGGTGTGTTAGGCTCATATGAATTAACAGATGGCGAGGATTGGTTTGACATTTAAAACAGATGAAAAATTTAAAACAGATGAAAGTTAAAATATAAATAATAGAAGGTGAAAGGAATGGCAAAGTTTACTTCATGGCTTCCTTTCCTTTAATAGAAGTAAATAAAACATACGTGGCTGCATTAGACGAACTCTAGGATTTCTTCACGGCTCGGGCCGAGAATAGGCCGGACCGGTCCGGCCTCAATATCATTTCACTGAGTACAGAGGTAAAAGTCAAGTGGTGTTTTGTTTTTACTTCTCACATGTGTAACAGTACACACACTTGCTTTGAAGATATTTTGAATTGAATTCATCTAACTTGATACGGACTGATAAAACGACACATTATATTTTGAAAACGACTTAGTAATGATACAAAATTATTTTTGGGTTTTTATAGTTTATAAAAATTAAAATGATTTAGAATGAAAACCATATTTCGATAAAACGATTATAAAATGAAAATAAACGAAAACGAAAACAAACCAATATCTAAATGAAAATGTCGAAAAAAAATAAAACGTGCAGTAAAAATGTTTAATCAAACATAATCATGAAATTCAATCTTCTTTGAAATCTTCCTCAGGATCAACATGAAAGCTTGAACTCGGAAACGACTGAGAAGCTGGCGGCTGAACTGTAGTCGTGGTCCTGACTGAACTATCAAGACCCGTCGAACTCATGCCAGTAGTGATATGTGCAAACTCAGTGAATCCTCCCCAACTAGACATCGCTGGTCTCTGAATACCTGTCGAAAATACACCTGTACCACTCGATTGGCCTCCAAAGGGATATGACATTGGATGAAAGCTCGAGGGTGGTGGAATATGTGCTACCCAATCTGGTAAGGTATACGGATCTGACTGACAAGGTGGATAGGCAGGATCATCAAAAGTAGGATTACGAAGCAACTGCTCGTTCCTCCTTAAACCTCTACGAATATCGTCACACCACTTGCTTATTACTTTCAAAGATACAAAGCCATGTTGGCTTGACCACGTGCAACGTCTGATACTAAAGATTGAAACATATCATAAGTGATAGTGTTGGAGAAAGGAGTTTGTTGAGGCTGACTAGAAAAAGATGGAAAAGAAGAAGATGTGAAGACTGGTGGAGCTGGTTGAGTTTGACGGCTTCTAATCAAAGATCTTATCGTACCATCCGGAAGCCTAGTCAAACTTGGTCCAATCAGCGGTGCATCTGCCAGAGCTAACTTGTCATTAGGCAGGAATGGTACTCCTACCCTACGACATAAATCCGAAATAAAACAAGGGAAGTACAGATGACTCCCTGGTCTGGCGATGACAATGCTTTCGAAAATTCTTTTAAACATTACTTTTCCAACATCCACCTTTACATCATTTACCATCGCCCAAGCGATACAAACATCTTCTTTTCCATAAGCAGTATGTTTACTAGAAGGATAGAGATTATGGCTAATAAATCTTTTAATCGCCCTTAAACCTCTAAAACACTTCCCGTAGTTAAATCTATTTTCAACCCACACAGCGGTTGAATCAAAAGCGTGCTGAGCTCTCAGGGCAGTCTGTTCAAAAATTAAAGGATCATCTAGATTCCAAACTACCCTGTAATCTTCATCATCAGGAAAAACTTCAACTCCTAAAATTGCATTTATAACGGCAGGGTTAAAAGGAACATTTCTGGTTCTTAGGGGTACAGTTTGCGACTCAGAAAGCTCACCCTGTGACAGTGTAGATAAAACTGAATAAAACTCAGCTACTAAAGTCGTGTTTATTTCCCCTTCTCTTTTTGCTGCTAGTTCTAACCACTGACGTCTCGTAAAAATATTTTTAACTTCATCACCTAAGTCATGACGTGGCCTTTTCTAGTGCTATTCCAGTCCTTAACCGACAGTGTATCGGGTCAAACTGTAGTGCTAGTATGGTGAGTCAGGTGTCGAATCCTCAGGGAAACGTATGGTAATTCAGAGTGTGGCTAAACACCAAGAAGCTATTATTAACTCAATCAAAGTCGCAATTTTTCTTTTTTTCTATTTAGTAACCTTAAAACAGTAAATAAATACATAAAACTAAAACAGATATATATAGATACAAAAATATATATATATATAAGCATATAGAAATACAAATATATATATATATATAAATATATATAGGTACCAATACAATATATGAGATGTAAATACTAGTAATATTATTAAAGACTAGCCAAGAATATGTCACTGAATCAGTATCTCTTTTTAGTAGAAATAGATGTGCTCGATCTTTCCTTATTTTAAGGTGAATCAATTATATGTGAATCGGTGTATTCCTAAGCTAGACAACTCCTCCTCACACGAGCGTATGAAATTGTCATATGTCAAATTGTCATCGCTTTAATCTCCACAATCGCCCCATGCTAATCTCGCTTAGTCTCGAACAGTTACCAGTACAAATCTACCCCGATAAAAGAGGTTGTTCCATTTGTCAGACGGCCGATGTTATTCAAAAGGCTCCGGTTGTCAGGCGGATCGATTTAACTTTCCGGTGTTAGTTTCAATTAAACCGTTGATTTTAACATTATTACGATCTTGAACACAAATTTAATAAGATTCATCTTTCCCAAGACAAATCTGCCCCCGGGTAGGAAATCGGATTCCGTTGTCACGTTTTCACTCGGCCAATTTTACCCTCCGGTTTTTCTATCCTTTATCTCATATCCTAACTTCTCTGGTCAGTTCATCATTAGGTTATATGTTGCGATTCATCTTGATTAATTACGTCAATCCGAATATTATCAATACGTTGCAAGATAGAAAAAGATTCATTATAATCGATTTTAATTCAATTTTAACATAGTCATCATCTATTTCCCTAAAAAGATAAACTAATTCAATTTCATATCTTGGCTAGATATAGAATTAGCCTAATATCATTATAACTATTATATAGATACTAATAACAACAAACAAACATAAATACATTAAAAAGTTACCAGATTACAATTGTAGTGTCAGAGCCGTATTCTCCGGAAATAACAACTCCTTTAGCAACAACGAGCCTTGATAAACCTTCTAAGTACTAAAACGATACTTATACTACATTATTATTTCGACAGAGTGCGTTTACGGTATTTACAGAACTACAAACTAGATTAGGATAATATATATATATATAGAAGTGATATATATATATATATTGTACCACTCCATCAAGCTGCAAATGAGGAGTATTTATAGAGTGGATGTCAAGGCCGGCGCGGGCCTGTGTAGTACCGGCGCGGGCTGGTGCTGGTGCTCTGATCTGGATCTCTCCTCGACAGTTGACATGTCTTTGGTGGCGAGAGATTCGGCTCGGGCCGGGTTTTTTCGGTTCGGGCGGATCTTGAAAAATATCTTTCTTCCGTTTACGCATCTTTGCTTGGTTTTAATTCTTCAGTTTTCCATCACACGTACCCTGAAACAGTCAAAAACACGAGCCACAGTAATTTTGATCATAAAAACTATAAGTTTTACTAAAATAATAACGATAATATCTATTTATAACGATTTCGATTTTTATGTGTTTTTAGATATATTTTTATAGTTATTATACGATATTATCGTAAATACGATATAAAAAGTTATATAATATGGTTATATTTTTATCATACATCAACTACTCCCCACTTAGCTTTTGATCGTCCTCGAGCAAAATAAGCGATAATATATAAACTGTTATAATGCAAACAATATAGTTCTTCTAGACTAAATTCCTAACTTAGTAACGCATGCTGTCAACATTATAATCATATTAATTTTATCTATCTAAGATTATTAAAAAAATAAAAAGTGTGTATAACTTAATAAATTAGTTATAAAATATTATCTAAATGAAATTCTACATGAATTACTTAATAACTATAAAATAAAATACTTAGAATAATTTTGTAATCGCCACTATATGAAATTTCGGAATCAAGGACTAAGTCAAGTAGTTGACAAAATGGCTTATAACGTTCAGGCTCAGGGTGTTTGGCTAACCGAAAGGATAACAAAGGAAAATCAACAGAAATAGAGGCAAGTCGTACGTACTTACACCTTCAACTTTTGATCAAAAAAATACCTTGATTAGTAACATCCTGACACTGTTTTCATCTTCTTTTTTTTTTTTCACTAACATATCCGAACTTATTACCAGAATCGACTGTCTTTCAAGTGTCATGAGGTGAGTACGAATACATCAGCACTTAACTATTTCAACTTTTTCTTTTTCTAGAGAATAACACTTTTTGATAATAGATTGCCTTCCGAATAATATTTATTCCAATCTCAGCATATACCATTATTGAATTTCGATGTCGTCACCGCTATCCATAAGTACATACTAAACTTGCGGGATTCCAAGGAAATGTAGACCAATTTAAGTTAAGGGTCGGTTATATCTAGTTAATCATAATGGCTAATTTCGAGTGAGGTCTTGATCACTCTGCAAGGCTGAGGTGGGGACAAAAATTGGTAATTACATTCGGGTAGGCTTATTTGGCCATAGTTAGTCAAAGTAATGCCAAAAATCTCATCATTCCTAATCCGATTCCAAATTCATACTTGTCTTGAAAAGAAAATCATTCTAAAATTTTATTATAATTATAAGTAACTTTTGTCTAATTTCATAAAAAAAAAAATTTTTCATACTATTTATCTAGGTATACATACTTAAAATCTTGATAAAAATCTAACATAGATATAAATAATACAGAAATAATATATCGAGATTACTTTACTTAATTAAAATTTTATTCTATCCAAATATATCATTTTTATTATAATGATTATATATTCTTTCGTTTATTTCCTTAAGATTGATTAAACTAAGTGCATCAGTAATTGATATATTAAATTTATTTTATTTACTAACCAATCTCTACTCCCCACTTACGAATTGGCATCGTCTCGATGTGTAATGAGTAGTAAAAAGCTGGTTTAGGAATTAAAATAAATTTTATAACGGGTGAATATTGTTACGCGTCATATAGACTAGCGTTTATATAATATAGCATAATAAAAAAAAACATTAACACAACCAAATATATTACAATATTAAAAAGTACAAGTTAACTACTAAATACTACTAAAAAACTGAAACTAAGTTAATCTAAGTTATAATTAGACTAATTTATTCTAAGTTAATTTATTCTACCATTATTATTACCTTCGATATTCCTTACAACCATCATAACTATCTAATTTTCTCCACTTGAAGATCCTCCCGGAATATCGACTGGTAGTAGCCCTACCTGAGGAAGGCGAGCTGGAAAGTACTCATCTGTCGCTCTTTCCGGTACCCTAGCCAAACGAACACTTATTCTGGAAATCAGCCATGCAAAAGGCATAGGCTGACGGATTGGTCTGCTTCCAAATGCAAAACTAATAAATTGCTTTACAATCAATATTCCCCAATCTATAACAACCCCGCTCGTTATAGCATACAATAGTAACAATTCATCATCACTGATTTCCGAGAAATCATCAGTTGGATAAACTCGTGAATTGATGAAACGTTTCCGTGTTCTCAAATGGGGAAGTAAAGCGGCGGTGAGACATTTCTATCCCTATTATAATGTTGGAATAAAACTTGATAAGATTCCTAACATTTGTTAATAAATCCTTCAGCCGTATCAAGTCTCTCTGATACTCATAATGACTAGAGGGTGATGTTTGGACCGTGGTATATGAAAAATTTGATTGATTATGGTAGAAGTAAAAGGAACAATAGTACCTCGATGGTAACAGATCAGAATTCTCTCTGTGAGTACTAGCCTCTGCAAAGTACCGAGTAAAACTCTCTTACCATTGTAACATTAATTCTTCCTCCGGGGCATACGACAAAAATACTTCCACCCATCTGCTTCCATTCTTATGAATGCCCAATTATCCACTTTTCGAAAATTTAGACCTCTTTCAACCAAAGACCGTGATTGGTTGAAATTACTCAAAAAGGGTTTGGATTTGATTCATTCATATAATTGTAAGGAATGGGGTGGAAAAACGGATAATGCGAATTAGGGAGTACGGAGTTTGGGGTATGCGGAGGAGAATAACTGTTAACTGACGAATGATCGGACATTTTATACGGACTATATAAGAAAATGAGAGACTTAAGAGGTGAATTGGCAATTTGAGGAGTGATCCCTCAGTTTCCTTATATAGAAGTGCCAGAAATAGGTAAGAAACAACCTGAATGAGGTCGGTAGAACACCAGGCCGGCGCGGGCCGGTGTAGTACCGGCGCGGGCCGGTGCTACAGTGCTCGGTCACAGATTTTTGCATTTCAGGATGTTTTATCAGGTTTATTCAGTGTGAAAGCATGTAATTTTATCTAAAACAGGGGTGAAAAAATCTTAATAATACAGAAACAACGGAAAAACGTAAAACTGCGTAGTGTACTAACCACAGAGTACATCAAACCGTCTAAAATAAAAATCAAACCAAAGTATATCGTCATACATCGTAAAATAGGAAAAGTTTACTTAACTACTCATCTCCATCGTAATCCTCATCTTCATCATAAGATGAGTCGAAATGAGCCGAAAAAGATCCAAACATACTAGAAGTAAAATCAGCCCCTAGAGACTGAGTCGTACTAAAATCATAGTTAAACTGTTGTGGATCCACTGACGTAGAAGCTTGAAATGTAGCCTGAGTTTGCCTCGTCGTCATCGTCACCGAACCTTCCAATCCAAACGATCCGAGCCCTGCTGTCACATCTGCTACTGAAGTTACACCTCCCATGCCCATGGATGCATCAAACGAACCTGTAAACATACTACCCTGTCCTACAGATGACGGCATATAGTCCTGGAATAAAACTGGTGGTGGAACAGGTGGAATCCAATCTGGCATAGTATAAGGGTCAGGTTGACTCTGAGGGTAACGAGCTGAAATCTCTGCATATTTGGGATCTATCTCACTGATGAAAGCCCTGTGACCTCTCTGGCCAATCCTAAGATCTTCAGCCCACTTCCTAATCTGTTCACAAGCTAAGGCTATATTAGCATCAGTTCTAGCCTGAGCTTGAATCATATGCTGAAACATAGCCTCTATCTGGCTATTCTGGCCCTGAAGTGGCTGCGGCTGAGGGGATTGCCTAGGAACTCGAGATGTATGAAGAGGGGATGGCTGTGGTGGCTGTTGATGTTGTTGGCGGTTAGGATTATTGTAGTTGATTCTACCAGCAGGCAAGGCAGTTAGTTTCTGGCCAATAAGTGGAGCAAAAGGTGACATAATCCTATCTCGAGGATAATCTCGGTACTTCGCGAAGATCACACAAGGCGAAATAAGATTAGGGGAACGATGCACGCCCTCCTCGAGTTTTATTCTTAACAAAATCACATGCCTTGGTAAAAATTAACTTTCCTAGATTTATTGGAATGTCATGCACCATAGCCCAGGCCAAAACAACATCTTCACGACCATAAGCACAGAGATGAGTCGAAGGATTAACATTATATCCTATAAATTGCTTGATAGCCCCGATGTCCCTTATACACTCATCCCATAAGGAAACCTATTATCCTTCCAAGTCATTGTGGAATCAAAGGCGACTGAGCTTCAAATGATTTAGCTAGTAGTCTACCAGCAAGTCTAAATTCCAAACAATCGATAATCATCATCCTCAAGTATCTCGGGTAACCCATAAATAGAATTTATCATGACAGATTGAAGGAGACATTAACCGTCCTAAGAGGATACTTTCTAGATCATCAAAAGTAGCCCTATCATAAGTAGATAAAATGCAGAATAGAATTCGCTACCATTGTGACATTTATGTTACTAGTGCGTTCCATCGCAATTTCCATCCATTCCCTATCTTGGAAGATTTTCTTCACTTCTTCTCCTAAATACCAAAAATCCATACCACGTCTAAAGTGACCCCGCACTTACTGAAAAATCCATCATAGGCATTTTTAGCTTCAATACTAGCGGTTTTTTCAAAAGAAACGGCTTCTTCAAGTTCAGTTAAGGGTCGCGGTTCATGAACCGGTACTACTACAGGGTTATCTGGTTTTCTTTTCTTAGAGCTTCTCCTAGATGATGAGGCCATCTACGATATTGGTATGATAAAATGACAACAAAAACAACAACAAACAACAAACACAAACAAGTACTTAGACCAAATTATAGGAAAAAATTAAAATTAAAAACTAAAAGCTTGATAAAAATTAAAATGATTGATATACATATATATATAGTTACCGTAGAGAGCTAGAAAGAGTAGATAGTTGCCGGAATAGGTGGTGGTGCCGCCGAAAATGTGTTGAAAAAGAGAGGAGCTTTGCTTGAAAAATCTATCCTTTTATGCAATGTTGATGAATTTGTGGAGTGGAATGGAAGAGAAGATGATTAATTAAGTAATTTGGTGAAAAGTGATGAAATTTTTGAAGAGGGGAAAAGGGGTGGGGGTCGGCTTTTTTGGTGGAAAAATGAGGAAGATGAAGATGAAAGTGTGATATTTTAGGTTATATAGCTAACGAATCGAGTCGAACTCCTATCGACTCGAATCGTTAGTAATTACTCGATTCTCCTTTCATTTTTTGTTGGGTTTTTTTTTTTTTTTTTTTTTTTGTGTAATAAATTAGATTGTCTCATAAAAATAATTTTATAAAATCATAAAATTATTTAAGGATAAAATAAATTATTACGATTTTTTATAAAAGCTTTTTAAAGAAAATATTTTTGGTATGATAAATTTTAATTCTATCATATGAACCATATATGATATAATCATAAAATTATCATAAAATTTTTATAAAATTTTTGAAAATAAAATAAAAGAGAGAAAATAAAATAAAATTTAATCTAATTCTACTCCTATCATCTTCAAATCTTCGAAATTCTATAATAACGGTCCATCATATCAACCTAATTCCTAGAAATGATGTGTTTGAATTCTCTCTTTGTTGTCCATCGGGATTTTCGGATAACCACCTAGTCGTTCCCATCTTAATTACATTCAAACATTCATCCTGGGATTTGGTTGTCTTTGTCCCCACATTTTCCATTATGTTCACTTTTGCCTCAAATTCTACATCTCTTTAGAAATCTTGCCCTTCTTTATTATAGCACTTCTTGAATTTCCATTACAAAGATCTCTTTCTCTCGATTTCATGCGTCGAGTTCCTTGTTCAAGTTAGAAACTAAGGCTTCTATTCTAAAGGCAACATCTTTATCTAAACCTAATTTTAAAAGTAAAATAAAAACTTCTATTCTATCTATGAAAGGCATTCCAGCTTCTTTTACGTCTCACCCGGTAAAAGACGAAACTACTTAAATTGCATATTAAAAAGTGAATTTAGAAAGATAGTACCCGTAATCGGCCGAGTTTAGAGTTCTGCTTCCTTAATCCGTTGGAGGGTCGTTAAGAAATAATATTTCTTCCGCTTGAGGTATCCTTCAGTTTCTACGAATAATTTTACCTCGTGACCATTGGCTATAAAAGTTGTTTTTCCATCGCTTAGTTCAACACTCCGGACTTATATACTTTAGTTACGTCGTATGGACTCGCCCATCTAGATTTAAGCTTTCACGAAACAACTTTAAACGTGAATTGTACAAAAGCACTCGATCACCTACATGGAACTCACGATTATAGATTTTCTTATCATGGAAAGCTTTATGCGTTCTTGTAAATTCGAGCATTTTCATAAGAATCAGTCGAAACTCCTCCATTCACATTAATCAAGTAATCTATGATCACCAACAGCTTTAGGATCAAAATTTAGGAATTTAATAGCCCATAAAGCTCGGTGTTCTAATTCAACAGGGAGATGACAAGATTTACCAAAAACTAATTTATAAGGAGAACAACCAATAGGTGTTTTAAAAGCTGTTCTATATGCCCATAATGCATCATCTAGTCTTTCTGCCCAGTTTCTACGATTTGAGTCCACTGTTTTCTCCACGATTCTTTTAATTTCTCTATTAGACACCTCTATCTGTCCACTAGTTTGCGGATTATAGGGTGTTCCTAGTTTATGAGTTACACCATATTTCTCAATTATCTTAGTAAATGGTCGGTTGCAAAAATGTGAACCCCTATCACTAATGATAGCCCTCGGAGTGCCATATCTTGTAAATATATTCTTTTTAAGGAACCTTAGCACAACCTTGGTATCGTTAGTGGGAAGAGCTTCAGCTTCTACCCATTTCGAGACATAATCAACCATTACAAGAATAAATCTTTTTCCAAACGATATAGGGAAAGGTCCCATGAAATCTATACCCCATACATCAAATAATTCACATTCTAAAATCGGTTGCATAGGCATTTCATGTTTTTTCGATATATTTCCCCATTTTTGACATGATTTACAAGATTTTACGTATTTATACGCATCTTTATATAGTGTAGGCCAATAAAAACCACATTGTAAAACTTTAAAAGCAGTTTTCCATCCTCCATGATGACCTCCTGCCTCACGATCATGACAAAACGATAAAACACTCAAAATCTCACTATCAGGAATACATTTTCTGATTATTCCATCCGAGCATCTTCGGAAAAGATCTGGTTTCTCCCAATAGTAAAACTTTAAGTCGTAAAAGAATTTCTTTTTCTGCTGCCAAGTCCAATGAGACGGGACGTAATTACAGGTAAGATAGTTAACTATATTCCCAAACCATGGTGAATTTTCTCTTAATGGTATTTTATCTTTTAATAATTGCATAGTTAAGGGAGTATCGATCCTAAAAAGTTGTTCATCTGGAAATGAATCTCGTATTTCATTTCCTCTTCCTTCATCATTCTCCATTCTACTTAGATGATCTGCTACTACATTTTCACTTCCTTTTTTATCCTTGATTTCTATATCAAATTCTTGAAGTAACAAAATCCATCTAAGAAGACGTGGTTTAGCATCTTTCTTACTTAACAGATACTTCAAGGCTGAATGGTCTGTATAAATAATAACCTTAGATCCAACAATATACGATCTAAACTTTTCTAAGGCAAAGATTACAGCCAACAGTTCTTTCTCTGTAGTTGCATAATTAAGTTGAGCTGCGTTTAGAGTGTGAGATGCATAGTAGATCGCCTTGAGTACTTTGTTACATCGTTGACCTAAGACAGCTCCTACAGCTAAATCACTTGCATCACACATAATTTCAAATGGTAAATCCCAATCTGGTGCTACCAGTACTGGTGCAGTAGTCAACTTCGCTTTTAGGGTCTGGAATGCTTCCATACATTTATCATCAAAGTTAAATGGTACTTCCTTTTCAAGCAAATGACTTAGAGGCTTGGCTATTTTTGAGAAATCTGCAATAAATCTCCTA
Source organism: Gentiana macrophylla (assembly GCA_026214975.1). Taxonomy (NCBI): domain Eukaryota; kingdom Viridiplantae; phylum Streptophyta; class Magnoliopsida; order Gentianales; family Gentianaceae; genus Gentiana; species Gentiana macrophylla. Next base: position 79,223,585 of record CM047812.1, read on the forward strand.
TAAAATCCAGCATGTCCGAGAAATCCTCTCAAAGTTCTTAAATTGACTGGTGGAGGTAACTTTTCAATTACTTCGACTTTAGCTTTATCTACTTCGATACCTACTTCAGAGATTCTATGACCTAGAACAATTCCTTCTGATACCATTAAGTGACAATTTTCCCAGTTTAATACTAAATTGGTATCTTCACAGCGTTGTAACACTCGTTCTAAGTGTGATAAACATTCTTCGAAAGAATCTCCGTAAACACTAAAGTCATCCATAAAGATTTCTAAGAATTTCTCGACCATGTCGTAAAAATATTGCCATCATACATCAAATGAAATGTAGTTTGGTGCATTACATAAACCAAATGGCATTCGTTTATAAGCAAAAGTTCCATACAGACAAGTGAAAGTGGTTTTTCTCTATCTCCTCGCCGCAATGAATATCTCAAATATCCTGAATAGCCATCTAAGAAACAAAGAGTATTTATGTCCACTTAATCGTTCCAACATCTCATGCGATGAATGGAAGTGGATGATGATCTTTCTTAGTATGTTCATTCAGTTTTCTAAAATCAATACACATTCGATATCCTGTAATTTCCCTTGTCGGAATCCATTCATTTTTATCATTTTCTTTTACCGTGAAACCTCCTTTCTTTGGTACTACTTGAGTTGGACTCACCCATTCACTATCTGATATGGGAAAGATTATCCCCATTTCTAATAGCTTAATAACCTCTTTCTTAACAATGGTTTGTAAATTTGGGTTGAGGCGGCGTTGTGGTTGAATACAAGGTTTAGCTCCTTCATTTAGGATGATCTTATGAACGCATATCTCAGGGCTAATTCCTTGAATATCTGCCACTGTCCATCCGAACGCTTTCTTATGATTTCTTAACATTCTAAGTAATTGATCTTCCTGTTCATTAGTTAAGGTTGATGAAATAATAATCGGTAGTAGATTATCGCCCAAGAAAAGCATACTTAAGATTTGTAGGAAGTGGTTTCAACTCCAGATTCCTTGGTGGATCTTCTATCAAGGGTTTTAGAACCGTCCTTCTAGTTCTAATTCCAAATACTTATGCCACGGATGTTTAGAAAACAGCCCCTTATCAAGATAAAGGATCACTTCTTTCATTTCAGTATCATTTTCATCTTCCTTATAGATAGATAATGCTAAACATTCCTCTAGCTTATCTTCATAATCTTGCAATTGGTCATCACAGAGTGTAGATATCTCATCTACAAAAGAACACGATTCTGGTGATTTGTATGGATGATTCATAGCTTTGAAGATATTGAAGGAAACTTCATCTTCATTAACTCTTAGTATCAGTTCTCCTTTCTGAACATCGATTAATGTTCTTCCCGTTGCTAGAAATGGACGACCTAGAATAATTGGCGCTGAATATCCTTCCTCCATTTCCATTATTACAAAATCTACTGGAAAGTAAAATTTGTCTACTTTAACCAATACGTCCTCGATGATTCCCTTAGGATGTTTAATCGATCTATCTGCCATCTGAAGGGTCATTTCAGTATTTGTAAGCTCTCCTATGCCTAGTTTCTTATAATCCTCATAAGACATGAGATTTATACTTGCTCCTAGATCATATAGTACCTTCTTAAACAGAAATCCTCCAATCTCACATGGGATTGTAAAAGTACCAGGATCTTTAAGTTTAGGAGGCAACTTATGTTGAAGTACTGCAGAGCATTCTTCATTAAGGCATATATTCTCATATTCTTCTAACCGTTTTTTGTTTGATAGGATATCTTTAAGAAACTTTCCATAGGTAGGCATGTTGATTAGGGCTTCGATAACAGGGATATTGACATGTATATGACGAAAAGTATCAAGGAAACGAGCATACTTCTTATCAGTTTTTATCTTTCTAATTTGATCCTTAGGTGGGTAAGGTAAAGATTCCAAATCTATAACCTTTGGTTCTGAAGTTATACCCTCTTTTCCCTTTTCCTTAAATCTTTGAGCATTACTTGTTCGCCATGTTTCATTCTCATACGATCTTTTCTTTGAAACATCTTCTGTATCGATTTTCCCTTTTTCGGTTATTGGCAATTCTTCCTTCCTTTCTTCAGTATTGTTTTCTCTAACATGTTCCTTAAATAAGGTTCTCAGGTTACTGTCCATTGGATTTTTTAGAATCCCAGGAGTTTTAACCCATTCCTTATTCTTACTTTCAGGTTCAACTTTACTATTTTGTTTCAAGAAATCTTCAATAATTTCTTCTTCTTCATCAGTAAATTCTAGTTCAACTGAGGTTTCCATATTCGTCTCAATTTTTCCATTTAAATCATTCTCCACTTCATTATCTCCTGAGTTTTCTGTTCCAGTATTTCCACAAAGTTTTCTACTTCTCATAATAACAGCATTTACTTCTCTCGGGTTTCTTTCGGTATTACTTGGTAATCCTCCTGGAGGTCTACTGTTTTTACGTTCTCCTTCTCTACTCAAATGATCTTCCATATTCCTTATTGATGCTTCTATAGTTCTCATTCTGGTATCATGTCCACTCATGGATGTTTTCAACGTACTCATATCCTTAGTGACTGTCCCTATAGAAGTTATCATAGTTTCTACATTTTTGGCTTGAGTAGAAACTACACCCATCATATTTTCCATTAATTTCTCCCATTTATCGACTCCTTCAGGTTGAGTTGAACTTTGAGTGACTGGTATACTTTGAGTAGTATGTTGTGGATACGATCTAGGTAATGATTGTAGGTTCTGATTCGTGGTATCTCCTTGATAAACTTGATTACTATATGAATTCTTATATTGAACTGGATACGGTGGTTGTCCTTGCTTACTAGGGTTTTCAGACCAACGGTAAGTAGGGTGATCTCTCCTAATAGCACTAAACGAGTTTGAATACGCGTTGTTCAAATTCTTATGCTGTTGTAAAAAACTCACCTCCTCCTTTGAATATCCTTCTGGTTCTTCTTTCCCTAATGACACATTATCATGATTTGAGTAGTCATTTGTTAAATTATTTTCCAAGTTAGCATTCTTACTGGTTTGTAAGCCATCAAATTTCCTACTTAAATTCTCCAAGTGTGCTAGAACTTTCGTATTTGATGTGAGTCAAACTGGCTATCATTTTCTATGTAATTATACCCCGTTTATACCTCGTTTTATATGTTTTCTGAGACATTTGGTTGTATTTTTATGTATTTACACCTTGGTTATCATTTCGGGACCTAGGACATAAAGTCCGGGATTCTCGGTCTTTTTCGGTGTAATTTACTATACTCTCGGTCACCCTAGTGTCCTGTAGGGATTATGTGTGGTATTTGTTGTGATTTTGTACAGGACTTAGGTGTTTGATATGTCCGGAAGGCGAGTTACGAGGATTGGAACGTATGCCCGAAGCTTAAACGTTCACACGGATCAAAACGCGGTGGTACTACAACCATACCTTCCATTGATCCGCATTTTGATCCACCTTAGAGGCATTTTCTGGGCTGGACATCTTCATGAAAGTTGTAGAAATTGAATGAGCTTTCCAACGCATCTTGAATCACTCAAATCAGAGGTCTGCAGACAAAGTTATTCTTGTTTTTACGAAGGTGTGTCACTAGGCGCGCGCTGAAAATGCTAGCGCCACGCCTAGCGATCAATTTGGCCAAAAGTTTCATGACGTGATTTCGGTGAGCTAGGCGTGCGTCTGCACTTTCCTAGGCGCACGCGCTAGCGTCCCAGATCTGCAAAAACACTATAAATACCCCCATTTGATCTAGATCTTCTTCTTCCTCTTTTAGATCGATTTTTACAGTTTTTTCTGCGTTTTTCTTCATCTTTTCTTAGCTTAGATTAGTTGTAGGAAGATTATATTAGTTTAGTTGTAGATTGTTGTAATCCGGAGGATCTCGAAGATAGCTTGACGCGTTATTGACGGGTTTTCGTTCGGTGGATCGATTTTCTACGACATAATATATTTGGTAATTCGTTTTCCTTTCTTGTTCTTGCTTTCAATCTTTGTTTTTGTTATATTTATTGTTGATTTCTTGTTGTTTTTGTTGTTAGAATGAGTAGCTAGTTTTTCCAATAGTCGAGTTATGTGATAGTCTATGAAATCGAGTCCTTAGCTCGTTGATTGAAGTGTTTTGATGTTATGATTGTTAGATTCTCGGTGTTGTTATCGTTCTAGAACTTATTCGTAAATGAATTTTATTGAACTCGCGACTCGATAATCGTATTTCACGCGTCTTCTTTACATATGTATTTTGCGAGAGAGATACGGGAAAAGGGGTTCTAGGATCATCGTAAAACCGACTGAGTTGTTCAGACTCGGTTTCGTTGTGAGGTTTGTATCGACTTGTCGAGCGTCTCATAGAGCGTAGACCGTGTTGAGTCAGTTAAATCCGGTCAGCGGACTGTTGAATTCGACATAGGAAACTAGGTTGTTGAAATTGGCGCTTAGTTTCGGAAATAGGAGACGACATCTTTTAACAATGTCAAGAACATTAGAGTATATCGAAATCACTTCTGATTACGAGTTAGGGTTAGATAGTAGTAGATTGGATCATAGCTCGGCTATCTCTTTTATATAGTTTTAGACTCTTTTATTTTGTTTTGTATATTTAGTTGTTAGAACCGGTGATCTGACAAATCACCATGTTCAAATTTGTGTTGGCCTAAACTAGGGACGAGACCGACTTTGGTACTCGACCAGATTCCCTGTGGGATACGACCTTGACTCACCAATTCTAGGCTACAGTTGACCCGGTACACTGCCGGTGAGATTGGACACTTAGAAAAGGCCGATCAAGTTTTCTGGCGCCGTTGCCGGGGAATCGGGTTGATATCTTGTAAGTTAGTTAAGTTCTTAGGATTAGGTCGTTTTCTTTTTTTTTTTTTTATGTATAGTTTGTTTTATTTTGTTGTTGTTGAAGTGTCACACCATTTACTTGGTAGTGGTAGTGACAAGTTACCGTGATTGTGTTCGTGTTGTTTCCTGTTTTGCGATATAATGAATCCATACTACAATTACGGCTCATATCCTTACCCATTCGGATATTACAATTACGGTGCTATGGGTTACCAAACACAACCATTTTATCGAGTTCAACCCATACGCGCATCTTATGGAAATGAGTGGGATAATGCCCGAGTTACTTTGATCAACAACTCGATACTTCTCCACCTCCGGAATCAGAGACCTCAACGGAGCAACGGATGGCACTTGAGCAAACTGTTGAAGAGTTGAGTAAAGTGGTCCAAGAGCACCATAATGAGCTTCGAGATGGCCAGATCGCAATGCAAACAGCCATACTGAAACTTGGAGCTTAAAGTGCAACTCTTTGTTTGAGGAGTTTGAGAGGAGAGATCAAGAAAGTATGATTGAAATCACCCCGGAGGAACACTACGAGGATGGTATGACTCTTGTATCTATTGAGTCACCTGTTCCGTCTTCATTTAGCCCTATTGCTATATCTTCGGGGGTGCACCATATTGAGTTTGTTGTTGATGTTGAGCCTATTTGTTCATACTTGGTGCTAGAGTCATTGTTAGTTGGGATATGTTTTAGTTCGGGGAAAGTGAATTCGTTGTTCTGTGCAACGGATTCATCGAACCATTCATGGTGGTGGGGATTGAGCCCCATATTTCTTTTGTTTCATTTTCAAGGGGTGCTCAATTCCTATGATTTTGGTAGGGAGAAGCAACGGTTTGCTCTCTTTTGGTATAGCTATCCTTGACATAGTTGGGGTAGAAAGTCGAGTGAGGACTTCAAACTCGAATGTGTTTTTATTGCTTTTCTTTCCCTCGTGTTTCACCGTGTTTCTTTAGTGTGTATTCGGGTAAATTTTGTTGTGATATAACCCGAAAGTAGTGTGTATTATTGGGGGTTAGTGTGGTGTTTTTAGTTTTTGATGAATCATGGTGATCCGTCTATTTTTCATTTTTGATATCTCCATACCTGTGTGTCTCGTATAGTTGTTGTTTCGTTGATATTAGCACAGGTACCACAGGAGGACTTTCTACGGATGCCACGTGATCGTACTCGCACCATTTTCCGGTTGTAAGCTAACTTTTCTACCACTTATCCTTCGTGTTTCGCTTTAAAGTAGGGGTGGTTAGTTTAGCTTAAATGTCCCGTATTCATGTCGAACGAGTTATACTTAGCGATTGTTATCCCTTTAGTTTAAATGAGTCGATTCGAGAATTTTGATGGCTTTGACATTGATTTTGATACATTGAGCCTATAGTATTGCTTTGATTAAACATCTAGTTATTGTATAGATGCATTTCATTTGAGTTGGGATCTTGTATTGAGAATGGAATAGTTCTATCACGTTAGCTTCGACTTCATGAATCACCTTGACTAGTGAACGATTATGGTAGCTATTAACGACCCGGTTACCTAGAACTTATATTAGTAACTTCGAGGCAAAATAGAAAGGTCGGTCTTGGTTAGGTACGGGATGACGGTTATGGCATTTCTTTGACCCGAACAGAGCCAAATGCCATCCCTTATATGTATATCCTCAGTTCCCCCTCTAAGCCTTTGTAGGGTGGTTAGACCGCCACCCGAACTAACCTTTTGTGCTACTAACTCATAATTACCAATGCCCTTAGCTTTTATTACGGTCTACATTTCCTTGACCACCTTGAATGATTGAGCTTATTGTTTTCACATTTTCTGATATGGTGTGGGGTGATTATGAAACGTATCTCTCGAGTGGTGTTGGTAAAAAATGAGTATATCCCGGAGGAGGTGGAATATTATGGCTTTTCGGCCTTTGATCGTTTTTGTGGTTTTGAAAAAAAAATGAGAAAAGAAAACAGAAAAAGAAAAAAAAAGTTGTATATATTTATATAAGAGTTCTTGGAATGCCAAATTTTGGGGTTTGATTTTTGTTGTGTTGATGTTGGTGAAGGGTACTTCTTCTAATCTAGTACGGAGAAGGAGATGTTGTTGTGTTACAAGTGGTTTGTTCTAGACTTGGTATGAACTAGACTTGGATCTGACGTATGTCTCCAAACAGGAATGATGTGGAGAGGTGGAAGGTTGGATGAATTATAGGTTGAAATTCGTTTGATGGTTTGTACTATTCGAACGAGCATCCTTATGAGGAGTTGAGTCTTCCGTTGCTACGAAGGGAAGAGCTTCGGTTTTAGTGTTTGATGTTTGATTAAGCTCACTTGCACTTTCTACTTTCTATTTTATCGTAAATATCCTTTCGTTAGCCCCGACCCTAGCTTAACATTATAACCCTTCAAGTCCTGCTCGACCGTACTAGACTTTGATTGACCTCGATTAGTGGAGATGTTTATGAAGTATAAGCCTATGGTGTAGCCTCGGTACATTATACGTCTATAATCTAAACCGGTCATTGGTGATAAATGTTGGAGAAGCTATACACACACACACATTCTTTTCTCAATGCAAGGTAGAACTTAAATCATATGCATTTGTGTCATTTACTTGTGTTTTACCATTTCAATTCTTATAGACTAGATGTATGATTGCAATGTTGACTTCATCTTTATTTTTGAATCGCTCATTTTTGCTCGAGGGCGAGCAAAAGCTAAGTAGGGGGTAGTTGATGTGAGTCAAATTGGCTATCATTTTCTATGTAATTATACCCCGTTTATACCTCGTTTTATATGTTTTCTGAGACATTTGGTTGTATTTTTATGTATTTACACCTTGGTTATCATTTCGGGACCTAGGACGTAAAGTCCGGGATTCTCGGTCTTTTTCGGTGTAATTTACTATACTCTCGGTCACCCTAGTGTCCTGTAGGGATTATGTGTGGTATTTGTTGTGATTTTGTACAGGACTTAGGTGTTTGATATGTCCGGAAGGCGAGTTACGAGGATTGGAACGTATGCCCGAAGCTTAAACGTTCAAACGGATCAAAACGCGGTGGTACTACAACCATACCTTCCATTGATCCGCATTTTGATCCACCTTAGAGGCATTTTCTGGGCTGGACATCTTCATGAAAGTTGTAGACAATTGAATGAGCTTTCCAACGCATCTTGAATCACTCAAATCAGAGGTCTACAGACAAAGTTATGGCTGTTTTTCTGAAGGTGTGTCAGCTAGGCGCGCGCCTGAGAAATGCTAGGCGCACGCCTAGCAGTCAATTTTGGCCAAAAGTTTCAGTACGTGATTTCGGTGAGCTAGGCGTGCGTCTGCACTTTCCTAGGCGCACGCCTAGCGTCCAGATCTGCAAAAACACTATAAATACCCCCCCATTTGATCTAGATCTTCTTCTTCCTCTTTTAGATCGATTTTTACAGCTTTTTCTGCGTTTTTCTTCATCTTTTCTTAGCTTAGATTAGTTGTAGGTAGATTAGATTAGTTTAGTTGTAGATTGTTGTAATCCGGAGGATCTCGAAGATAGCTTGACGGTTATTGACGGGTTTTCGTTCGGTGGATCGATTTTCTACGACATAATATATTTGGTAATTCGTTTTCCTTTCTTGTTCTTGCTTTCAATCTTTGTTTTTGTTATATTTATTGTTGATTTCTTGTTGTTTTTGTTGTTAGAATGAGTAGCTAGTTTTTCCAATAGTCGAGTTATGTGATAGTCTATGAAATCGAGTCCTTAGCTCGTTGATTGAAGTGTTTTGATGTTATGATTGTTAGATTCTCGGTGTTGTTATCGTTCTAGAACTTATTCGTAAATGAATTTTATTGAACTCGCGACTCGATAATCGTATTTCACGCATCTTCTTTACATATGTATTTTGCGAGAGGATACGGGAAAAGGGGTTCTAGGATCACTGTGTAAAACCGGATCGAGTTGTTCGACTCGGTTTCGTTGTGAGGTTTGTATCGACTTGTCGAGCGTCTCATAGAGCGTGACCGTGTTGAGTCAGTTAAATCCGGTCAGCGGACTGTTGAATTCGACATAGGAAACTAGGTTGTTGAAATTGGCGCTTAGTTTCGGAAATAGGAGACGACATCTTTTAACAATGTCAAGAACATTAGAGTATATCGAAATCACTTCTGATTACGAGTTAGGGTTAGATAGTAGTAGATTGGATCATAGCTCGGCTATCTCTTTTATATAGTTTTAGACTCTTTTATTTTGTTTTGTATATTTAGTTGTTAGAACCGGTGATCTGACAAATCACCATGTTCAAATTTGTGTTGGCCTAAACTAGGGACGAGACCGACTTTGGTACTCGACCAGATTCCCTGTGGGATACGACCTTGACTCACCAATTCTAGGCTACAGTTGACCCGGTACACTGCCGGTGAGATTGGACACTTAGAAAAGGCCGATCAGTATTCGATGTACATTCTCCTGCAAATGCCACTTTTCTTGTGCTAGAACCGGTTTCCCACATTCTGTTATTTTTGGAAATCTTTTCTATGGCATCGTAAACTAATTGGGCTTCACTCATCATTAAAGAACCACCACATGCATGATCAACGTCTGCACATGAGTCTTTCCTCGCCATTCTGACGAGAAAAGTTGGATTTGCATATCTAAGGAATAACCATGATCGGGACAAGCTCTTAATAGTTTCTTAAATCTCTCCCAAAGCATTCCCAGCGTTTCTTCAGATCCTTGTCTAAAGTTAGCAACTTCGACCTTTAACTCCAAATTTCTACCAGGAGTAAAATATTGCTTTAAGAACTCGGTTTGAATCTCCTCCCAACTTGTCAACGAATGATGTGGGAGTGACATAAACCAATCTCGTGCTCTTCCTTTTAAAGAAAAAGGAAACATAGACATCCTTGTTAATTCACGATGAGCACCTTGACTTTTGGCCGGTATTACACAATTTTCGAAAAGATAGAGATGATGATGTGGATCCTCATCATCTTCTCCTAGAAATTGGGCTCTTGTGTCAATTAAACCAAAAAGATGAGATTTTATTTCGAAATTATTCGCTCCTTCATTTGGTAGACGAATTGGATTATTAGTCTGGTTTCTTCTTACGGTCTGATCACAGATAGGTCTTGGGTTTGGTAGGTTAGGATTATTATGATTATTCTGGTTCCGATTTTGATTATTTCTATCATTAAGATTTTAATTATTTGGTATTGGTGGATTCTGATTAAGGTTTTGTCCATGTCCTTGGGCATGTACAATCCCTTGTTCAGGTGTTTCATCACTGATTTCGGCCATTCTCGTTTCTCGATTTGATGATGATTCGTCAGGATTTCCCTGACTAGTATGACCTCGTTTACTCTCTACTCTTAACTGCCTTTCGTAAGTATTTATGTCAGGCTTATAAGGAGTGAGTGGGGCCTTACCGCTTCTGGTCATCAACTATCGAAAACAGAAAATAACTTGATAAAGACAGAAGTAAAAAGATTGGTAACTTACCTACAAGGTAAGTACCAACGAAAAATAAAAAGAAATGTGATAAGAAGAGTGTTGACTTATCCTCGAGAATTTTGAGCTAATACAAGTAGAAACCATTCGAACACAATGAATTAGCGTTGCCTCCCCGGCAACGGCGCCAGAAAGCTGACGTGGCCTTTTCTAGTGCTATTCCAGTCCTTAACCGACAGTGTATCGGGTCAAACTGTAGTGCTAGTATGGTGAGTCAGGTGTCGAATCGTCAGGGAAACGTATGGTAATTCAGAGTGTGGCTAAACACCAAGAAGCTATTATTAACTCAATCTAAGTCGCAATTTTTCTTTTTTTCTATTTAGTAACCTTAAAACAGTAAATAAATGCATAAAACTAAAACAGATATATATAGATACAAAAATATATATATAAGCATATAGAAATACAAATATATATATAGATATAAATATATATAGGTACCAATACAATATATGAGATATAAATACTAGTAATATTATTAAAGACTAGCCAAGAATATGTCACTGAATCAGTATCTCTTTTTAGTAGAAATAGATGTGCTCGATCTTTCCTTATTTTAAGGTGAATCAATTATACGTGAATCGGTGTATTCCTAAGCTAGACAACTCCTCCTCACACGAGCGTATGAAATTGTCATATGTCAAATTGTCATCAGTTTAATCTCCACAATCGCCCCATGCTAATCTCGATTAAGTGCGAGCAGTACCGAGTACAAATCTACCCCGGATAAAAGAGGTTGTTCCATTTGTCAGACGGCCGATGTTATTCAAAAGGCTCCGGTTGTCAGGCGGATCGATTTAACTTTCCGGTGTTAGTTTCAATTAAACCGTTGATTTTAACATTATTACGATCTTGAACACAAATTTAATAAGATTCATCTTTCCCAAGACAAATCGCCCGGGTAGGAAATCGGATTCCGTTGTCACGCTTTCACTCGCCAATTTTACCCTCCGGTTTTTCTATCCTTTATCTCATATCCTAACTTCTCCGGTCGGGTTCATCATTAGGTTATATGTTGCGATTCATCTTGATTAATTACGTCAATCCGAATATTATCAATACGTTGCAAGATAGAAAAAGATTCATTATAATCGATTTTAATTCAATTTTAACATAGTCATCATCTATTTCCTAAAAGATAAACTAATTCAATTTCATATCTTGGCTAGATATAGAATTAGCCTAATATCATTATAACTATTATATAGATACTAATAACAACAAACAAACATAAATATATTAAAAAGTTACCAGATTACAATTGTAGTGTCAGAGCCGTATTCTCCGGAAATAACAACTCCTTTAGCAACAACGAGCCTTGATAAACCTTCTAAGTACTAAAACGATACTTATACTACATTATTATTTCGACAGAGTGCGTTTACGGTATTTACAGAACTACAAACTAGATTAGGATAATATATATATATATAGAAGTGATATATATATATTGGTACCACTCCATCAAGCTGCAAATGAGGAGTATTTATAGAGTGGATGTCAAGGCCGGCGCGAACTGTGTAGTACCGCGCGGGGGCGGTGCTACGATCTGCATTCTCTCCGACGATTGACATGTCTTTGGTGGCGAGAGATTCCGGCTCGGGCCGGGTTTTTTCGATTCGGGCGGATCTTGAAAAATATCTTTCTTCCGTTTAAATCTTGTTTGGTTTTAATTCTTCAGTTTTCCATCACACGTACCCTGAAACAGTCAAAAACACGAGCCACAGTAATTTTGATCATAAAAACTATAAGTTTTACTAAAATAATAACGATAATATCTATTTATAACGATTTCGATTTTTATGTGTTTTTAGATATATTTTTATAGTTATTATACGATATTATCGTAAATACGATATAAAAAGTTATATAATATGGTTATATTTTTATCATACATCAAGTCATCAAAATCTAAACCTCTTTCAACCAAAACATCACATTTACTATAAATTCTTTGATACGCATTCTTAGCTTCTAGTGATGCCGTTTTATCGAAGCTTACGGCTTCTTCTTCAGGTGATAAAATTATTGTGCCTACGACCGGAGTTGATATAGGATTGTTTGATTTTCGCTTTTTAGAGGCTTTTCTACTCGACTCAGCCATTCTACGATATTGGTAAAGCCAATCAACAACACAACAACAACAAAAAACAACAAAAAAATAAAAATGTCACAACACACTCAAAAATCAAAACAGTTGAAATTAATCTAAAAAATTATGAAAAATACGAAATTGATAACTAAATAAACTAAATAATACCTTAATATGAAGAAAACGTTGAAAAGTAGGCCGGAAAAGTTGTTAAGTCGCCGGAAAAGAATGAAGCTTGTTTTCGATCCTTTTTTATTTTTTCAAATTTGTGTAGAAGAGAGGAGATGAAAGGAGGAAGAAATCAAGTGGTGGTGTAGTGTGAGATGAAGTATTATGGAAGATTTGGAAAAAAAAAAATTGAGTGGTGGGGTTTTGGGTGTGGGGTGCGGCGGAAAAATTAGGGAAGAAGAAGAAGAAGAAGAAAAAAGGGGTCCCCGTTTTTTATCCATTTAAACCCCGGCTCGGTCCGGATTAAGGGCCGGATCGGTCCGTGTTCAATATTTTTTTTTTTTTTACTTTTTCCGAATTTTTTTACTTTTTATGATTTTTGATTAAAACTTATAAAAATTCTAATAAAACTTGATTAAAATCTTAAAAATAACTTTATAACAATTTTTAAAAATTTAATAAAATCTTTATAAAACTTTAATAAAAAGCTTATAAAATTTTTATAAAATATCTAAATTAAAACTAAAAAAAAACTTTTATAAAACTTTTATAAAACTCCTTAATTTTATAAAGATCCAATTTTATAAAATTTTCAAAAGTTATGCGAAAATTTTATAAAATAAAACATAAGAAAAGACTCGAAACTTAAGGGGTTCCTGATTCTTTGATTTCTAAATCTTCCAGAGTTCTGATATAACGTTCAATCAACCTAACTCCTAAAAATGAAGCATTTGAATTATCTCTTGGAATTTCATCGGGATTTTCGGATAACCACCTAATCGTTCCCTTCCTAACAATATTCAAACACTCATCCTGGGATTTGGTTGTGTTTTTCCCACAGCGTCCAACATGTTCACTTTTTCCACAGATTCTGCATCTCAACAGAAATTTTGCCCTTCTTTTTATTGCACTTCTTGATGTTCCATTACAAACTTCTTTCAATCTAATCTCTCTCAACAATTTCTTGTTTTGTTCAAAAACTAAAGCTTCTATAGCAAACGCGACATCTTTATCAAGGCCTAACTTCAAAAGTAAAACAAAAAATCCTAATCTATCTAAAAAAGACATCCAGTTCTTTTACGTCTATCCGGTAAAAGACGAAAAGAGTTTAAACATAAATAAAAACACAGAAAAGTAGAGTAAAGATAGATAGCACCTGGTATTTAGCTGATTTCAGTTTCTCTGCTTTTCAGTTTTTCGGTTTTTTCTGCTTTTCAATTTGTCGGGGGATCAATCAGTAGCATTACTTCTTCTTTCAGTATGATTCCTTCTCCCTCCACAAATAACTTTACTCTGTGGCCATTGGCTATAAAAGTTGTATTTCCATCGCTTAGTTCAACGACTCCGGTTTGTAAATCTGTGTTACTTTAAATGGACCTGTCCATCTTGATTTAAGCTTACCTGGAAACAACTTTAAACGTGAATTGTACAAGAGCACTCGATCACCTACATGGAACTCACGTTTAAAGATTCTCTTATCATGGAAAGATTTCGTGCGTTCCTTGTAGATTCGAGCATTTTCATAAGAATCGAGACGAAATTCTTCTAGTTCAGTTAATTGAAGCAATCTATGATCACCGGCACGACCTTAGGATCGAAATTCGAAATCTAATAGCCCGAAAGGCTCGGTGTTCTAATTCAACCTGGAGATGACAAGACTTACCAAAGACTAGCTTATAGGAGAACAACCAATTGGTGTTTTAAAAGTCGTTCATGCGCGCCCATAATGCATCATCTAATTTAATCGCCGATTTTACGATTTGAATCCACTGTTTTCTCCACGATTCTTTTGATTTCTCTATTTGACACCTCTACCTGTCCACTGGTTTGCGGATGATAGGGCGTTCCTAACTTATGCGTTACACCATATTTTTCAACTATCTTAGTAAATGGTTTATTACAAAAGTGTGACCCTCTATCACTAATGATAGCCCTCGGAATGCCATATCTTGTAAATATATTCTTTTTAAGGAATCTTATGACAACCTTGGTATCATTAGTGGGAAGAGCTTCAGCTTCTACCCATTTTGAAACATAATCTACCATTACAAGAATAAATCTTTTTCCAAAAGATATAGGGAAAGGTCCCATAAAATCTATACCCCAAACATCAAATAACTCACATTCTAAAACAGGTTGCATAGGCATTTCATGTTTTTTAGATACATTTCCCCATTTTTGACAAGATTCACAAGATTTAACATACTTATAAGCATCTCTATATAGTGTAGGCCAATAAAACCACATTGTAAAACTTTAAAAGCGGTTTTCCAACCTCCATGATGACCTCCTCGCCTCACGATCATGACAAAATGATAAAACACTTAAAATTTCATTATCGAGGCACACATTTTCTGATTATCCCATCCGAACATTTACGGAAAAGGTCCGGTTCCTCCCAAGAATAAAATTTTAAGTCATAAAAGAACTTCTTTTCTGCGCCAAGTCCAATGAGACGGAATATAATCACGAGGTTAAGTAATTAATGATATCTCCAAACCAAGGTGATATTTCCTTAGAAGAAATTCTATTCTTTAATAACTGCATGGTTGAAGGAGTATCTATTCTAAATAGTTGTTCATCGAGAAATGAATCTTTAATTTCATTTTCTATTTCTTCATCATTTTCCATTCTACTTAGATGATCTTCTACTATATTCTCACTTCCTTTTTATCTTTAATTTCAATATCGAATTCTTGAAGTAAGAGAATCCATCTAAGAAGACGAGGTTTAGCATCTTTCTTACTCAAGAAATACTTGATCTTTGAATGGTGCAGTATAAATTATTACCTTAGAACCAACAATATACGATTGAAACTTATCTAAGGCAAAAATCACACCATGAGTTCTTTTTCGTAGTTGCATAATTAAGTTGAGCTGCGTTTAATGTATGAGATGCATAGTAAATAGCTTTGAGAATTTTGTTATATCTTTGACCTAAAACTGCTCCTACAGCTAAATCACTGGCATCACACATAATCTCAAACGGCAAACTCCAATCTGGTGCTACTAGCACTGGTGCAGTAGTTAACCTTGCTTTTAAGGTCTGAAAAGCTTCCATACATTTACTGTCAAAGTTAAAAGGTACTTCCTTTTCAAGCAAATGACTTAGAGGCTTTGCTATTTTTGAAAAATCGGCAATGAATCTTCTATAAAAACCTGCATGTCCGAGAAATCCTCTTAGAGTTCTTAAATTAACTGGTGGAGGTAACTTTTCAATTATTTCGACTTTAGCTTTATCAACTTCAATACCTTCTTCAGAGATTCTATGACCTAAAACTATTCCTTCTGATACCATTAGATGACACTTTTCCCAGTTTAATACAAGATCGGTATCTTCACAGCGTTGTAGCACTCGTTCTAAGTGTAACAAACAAACATCGAATGAATCTCCGTAAACACTAAAGTCATCCATAAAAATTTCTAAGAATTTCTCAACCATGTCAGCAAATATAGCGATCATACACCTTTGAAACGTAGCTGGTGAATTACATAAACCAAACGGCATTCTTTTATAAGCAAAAGTTCCATAAGGACAAGTGAAAGTAGTCTTTTCTCTATCTCCTGCTGCAATGAATATCTATAAATATCCTGAATAACCATCTAAGAAACAGTGATACTTATGTCCACTTAAACGTTCCAACATCTGAACTATGAATGGGAGTGGATGATGATCTTTCTTAGTATGATCATTTAGTTTTCTAAAATCAATGCACATTCGATAACTTCGTAATCTCTCTTGTCGGAATCCATTCATTCTTTTCATTCTCTTTCACCGTGAAACCTCCTTTCTTTGGTACCACTTGAGTTGGACTAACCCATTCACTATCTGATATGGGAAAAATTATCCCCATTTCTAATAGCTTAATGACCTCTTTCTTAACAATTAACTGCAAATTTGGGTTGAGGCGCGTTGCGGTTGAATACAAGGTTTAGCATCTTCCTTCGTAATTATCTTATGAGCGCAAATCTCAGGCTAATACCTCGAATATCGGCAATCGTCCATCCAAAAGCTTTCTTATGCTTTTTCAACATTCTAAGTAATTGATCTTCTTGTTGCTCGATTAAAGATGATGAAATAATAACCGGTAATAGATTATTAGTTTCAAGAAAAGCATACTTCAGATTTAAAGGTAACGGTTTCAATTCCAGATTCTTAGGTGGATCTTGCAGTGATGGTTTAAGAACTGGTCATTCTAGTTCTAATTCCAAATACTTATGCCATGATGGTTTAAAAGTAAAACTTCCTTTATCTAGAGAAAGGATTATCTCTTTCATTTCGGTGTCTTTCTCATCTTCCTTATAGATAGACAGAGTTAAGCATTCTTCTAATCTGTCTTCAAAAGTTGGTAATCCCGAACATCATAGACAGAATGAATATCTTCTATAAAAGAACATGATTACGTGATTTATATGGATGGTTCATAGCTTTGAAAATATTGAAAGCAACTTCATCTTCATTGACTCTCGAATTAACTCTCCTTTCTGGACATCTATTAAAGTTCTTCTGTGTAGCTAGAAATGGTCGACCTAAGATAAATGGCGTTGAATATCCTTCTTCCATTTCCATAACTACAAAGTCTCTTGGAAAATAGAACTTGTCTACTTTAACCAATACGTCCTCAATAATTCCTTTAGGGTATTTAATCGATCTATCTCGCCATTTGCGAGTCATTTCGATCTTAAGTAAACTTTCCTATGCCTAGCTTCTTATAATCCTCATAAGACATGAGATTTATACTAGCTCCAAGATCACATAAGACCTTCTTAAATGAAATCCTCCAATTTCACATGGAATGGTAAAACTTCCGGGATCTTTCGATTTAGGTGGTAACTTATCTTTATAAAACTATGAGAACATTCTTCATTTAGGCATATATTCTCATATTCCTCTAATTTTTTCTTGTTTGATGAATATCTTTGAAACTTTCCATAAGCAGGCATACTAATTAGAGCTTCGATAATGAGGATATTAACATGAATATGACGAAAAGTATCAAGGAAACGAGCATACTTACGATCGCTTTTAATCTTTTTAATTTGATCTTTAGGTGGGTAAGGTAAAGATTCTAAATCTATAACCTTTGATCCCAAAGTCATTTTCTCTTTTCCTTTCTCCTTAAACTTTTGAGTATTACTTGATCGCCAAGTATCATGATCTTGAGTTTTTCTCACATTAAAACATTCCCTGAATCAATCTCTACTTCAGATTCCTTCAGTTCTTCTTGTTTCTCATCCTTGTTTTCATTATCTTCTATTCTAACATGTTCCTTGAATAAAGTCCTTAAATCTTTATCCATGGGATCTTTCAAAATCCTAGGGATTTTTACCCATTTTTCACCTTCATTCTCAGGTTCCAAACTTCTATTCCTTTTCAAGAAATTCTCTATAATTTCTTCTTCCTCCTCAGTGAATTCAAGTTCATTTTTAGTTTCATCATTCTTTCCATCTAAATCATTTTCTACTTCATTATTCCCGAAGTTTTCTACTCCATTACTACCACAGAGTTTTCTACTTCTCGTAACTACAACATTTACCTCTTTTGGGTTTCTTTCAGTATTGCTTGGTAATCCTCCAGGAGGTCTACTGTTATTACGTTCACCTTCCTTACACAAATGATCTTCCATATTCCTTAATGAGGCTTCTATCGTTCTCATTCTGGTATCATGTCCACTCATAGATGTTTTCATCGTACTCATATCTTTAGTGACTGTACCTATAGAAATCATCATTGTTTCCATATTCTTAGCTTGAGTAGATACTACACCCATCATATTTTCCATTAGTTTTTCCCATTTTTCAACTCCTTCTGCAGGTTGAGTTGAACTTTGAGTTACTGGTATACTTTGAGTGGTATGTTGAGGATAGGATCTAGGTAATGATTGTAAATTCTAACTAGATGTGTTTTCTTGATAAACTTGATTATTATTCATATTTCTATATGGAACTGGATATGGCGGTTGTCCTTGCTTACTAGGGTTTTCAGACCATCGAAAAGTAGGGTGATCTCTTCTAATAGCATTAAACGAGTTTGAGTATGCATTGTTCAAATTCCTATGCTGCTGAAGAAAACTCACCTCCTCTCTCGAATATCCTGTTGGTTCTTCGATTCCTAATGGCATATTATCTTGATTTGAGTATTCTGTTGGTGTACTATTTTCTGAACTTTGGTTTTTGTTTGATTGTAGGCCATCAAATTTCCCACTCAAATTTTCTAAATGTGCTAGAACTTCCGTATTAGATGTACATTCTCCTGCAAAGCTACTTTTACCGGTGCTAGAACCAGATTTCCCACATTCTGTTATTTTTGGAAATCTTTTCTATAGCATCGTAAACTATTTGAGCTTCACTCATCATTAACGAACCACCACATGCATGATCTACATCTTCACGTGAATCTTTTCTTAATTTACGACAGAAGAGTTGAATTTGCATATCTAAGGAATAACCATGATCGGGACAGGCTCTTAACAATTTTTTAAATCTTTCCCAGGCATTCCCAAGCGTTTCTTCAGATCCTTGTCTAAAGTTAGCAACCTCGACTTTTAATTTCAAATTTCTTCCAGGAGTGAAATATTGTTTCAGAAATTCAGTTTGAATATCTTCCCAACTAGTAAGTGGATGATGTGGAAGAGACATAAACCAATCTCGGGCTCGTCCTTTTAAAGAAAAAGGAAACATAGTCATCCTCGTTAGTTCCTTATGAGCACCTTGACTTTTGGCTGTATTGCACAGTTCTTCAAAAAGATAGAGATGATGATGTGGATCTTCATCATCCTCTCCTAGGAATTGGGCTCTTGCGTCAATTAAACCAAAAAGATGAGATTTAATTTCGAAATTGTTTGCTCCTTCATTGGGTAAAAGAATGGGATTATTAGTCTGGTTTCTTCTTATGGTTTGATCACAGATAGGTCTCGGGTTTGGTGGGTTATTACGATTATTCTGGTTCCGATTCTGATTATTTCTATTATTATTATTTTGATTATTATTAGGGTTAACAGGGTTTTGTCCATGCCCTAGAGCATGTTCTAGCCCTTGTTCAGGTGTTTCATCACTGATTTCAGCCATTCTCGTATTTTTGTTTGAAGATGATTCGTCAGGATTTTTCTGACTAGTATGACCACGTTTACTCTCTACTCTTAACTGCCTTTCGTAAGTGTTTATGTCAGGCTTATAAGGAGTGAGTGGGGCCTTACCGCTTCTGGTCATCAACTAACGAAAATAGAAAAATGCTCAATTTTTGTAAAAGAAGAAAATTGGTAACTAAAAGAAAGTAGATACCAACGAAAAATAAAATAGAAATGAGATAAGAAAAAGTGTTGACTTATTCTCGAGAATTTTGAGCTAATACAAGTAGTAACCATAGACACAAAGAAAGAAATTAGCGACGTGATCCCCGGCAACGGCGCCAGAAAGCTGGCGGACCTTTTCTAGGCTATATAGATCCTAACCGGCAGTGTACCGGGTCAAACTATAGTGCTAGTGTGGTGAGTCAGAGTGTCGAATCCTCAGGGAAAACGTGGTAATTATTTTAAGTGTGGTTAAACACCAAAGAGCTGTTATTAACTCGATCTAAACCGCAATTTTATAACACAGATGACTACTATTCTACTTAACATAAAATAAATGCGTAATTTAAAAGTTATTCTAATATAATATATATAGATATATAAGTATATATAGATGTACATGGATTGTAAAATATATATATAGATATAAATATATAGATACCAATATATTATTATAGAACTAGACAGATAATTTTATAGAACTAGCCAAAGTTTATATAATTGATTTATACGATCTTTTCCAGTAAATGGAATGTGCTCGATCTTTCCTTTTATATTAGGTCCAATTGAGTAAATGAAACGGTGCACTCCTGAGGTTAACAATTCCTCCTCACACGAAAGCGTATGAAATTGTCATATGCCATTGTCATCGATTTAATCTCCACAAGCGCCCCATGCTAATCTCGATTTAGTGCGAGCAGTACAGTACAAATCTACCCCGGATAAAAGAGGTTATTCCGTTTGTCGAGACGGCCGATGTTATTCAAAAGGCTCCGGTTGTCAGGCGGATCGATTTAACTTTCCGGTGTTAGTTTCAATTAAACCTTTGATTTTAACATTATTACGATCTTGAGCACAATTTTAATAAGATCCATCTTTCCCAAGACAAATCTGCCCCCGGGTAGGAAATAGGATTCCGTAGTCACGCTTTTCGACGCGGCCAATTTTACCCTCCGGTTTTCTATCTTTTATCTCATATCCTAACTTCTCTGGTCAGTTCATCGTTAGGTTATATGGTGCGATTCATCTTGGTTAATTACGTCAATCCGAATATTATCAATACGTTGCAAAATATAAAAAGATTCAATTAACTCAATTTTAGTCAATTTTAATTAGACAGCATTCCTTTACCGAAAAGATCGAAATAAAACGATTACATAACTTTGGCTAGTTATTAGAGTTAGCCTAAAAACATTATAACAACTAAAAAGATAAAAACAAACATAACAAACATAAATACTTTAGAAAATTTACCCGATTACAAATGCTGAATCAGAGGTCGTATTCTTCCGGACATTACAACGACTTCAACAACACCGAACTTCCGATAATTTCCCGAGCATTACAACAGTACTACGATATTATTATTTTTGGCATAAGGCCTATTTACACTACTAAAAAGAAAATAAGGAGGAGATATATATATATATATATATATATATATATATATATATATATATATATATATATATATATATGCTATATGTATATATATTGGTACACTTCCATCATTTCTTTAACTGAGCTCCTTATATAGAAAATGGGATGAAGGCCGGCTGGGCGAGTTTAGAAGCGGACCGGTCCGGTGTAATGATTAGATCCATCTCCTTAATTCAAATCATGTGCAGCGTATGATTATATATATATTTATATATAATTATTAAACTTCTAAAATTCATATCTCGAGTTCCCGATCTCCAAACAACATGATTCAAGATCCATTGGAAAGCTCTTCGAATAATCTACAACTTCCATGAAGGACTCTTCTTCAGAAAATGTCGTTTTGATGAGCCATTCGTTTGTCGAAGATATTTCTCGATTACCACTTAATCGAATCGATTAGCCACTTGACCACTTCGATTGACCACTTGACCACTTAAGCAATTCGATTAACCGTTTAAGCTCCAAACACTCTCTAAATCCTTCCAGAGATATGATTATACTTCAACATGTCGATTCTCGGGGTCTCGGCTTATAAATCTGCAACAAAATACCACAAATACCCACGTAAATCTGACACGACATTCCGATTTACTAAAATCGGTACAAAATGATAACTTTTACTATTATTACTAACTTTTACTACTAACTACTCTAAACTATAAAGATTAACATTTCATATCATTTATACCATAATTTCATATATTTTATATAGAATTCGTTGATAAAACATAATAATATAACGTATATTTAATCATATAAAAGTAGTATATCAACTACCATACCCCTTCCCACCCAACCTTAATATCACTGCTCCGTCCTATTCATCACTCAACGTGACACTTTTTATATAATTTGTTTTATTTCATTTTTTCACAATCCGAGCACAGTAATAAATAAGTTTATTCCATTGCATTCTTATGATTTTATTATATTCCATTCAATTCTTACGCTACGAACATGCCATTAAGGAATTAGTATTTAAAACTAGTCATTTCAATTAGTAGGTATGCCGCCCATGGTAGAATTCTTTGCAAGGAAGATGTTCAATTACAAAAAAGAATCTACTCTAGCAAAGATGTTCAATTACTAAAAAGAATCTACTCCTTCCATGATCAACTATCAATGGCACAAGTACAAAATAAAAGGGAGAAAATAAATTTGTCAAGTATTATTTAAGGGAACAAGTTAGGTTAATTTTTCCCTAATCTTTACAATCTAATCTTCACAATAAAAAGAGAGGCAAAAATAAGGAAGAAAATCCGCAGCTTCTTTTGGTGTTGCAGTAGCAACTTTCTGCCGGCGATCGGGTATCGAAACGGACTCCGATCGTGACGAAATTTTGAGGGGTTGTTCGTTTCAACTTCTTATTCAATCTGTACCTTGGAAAAAAATTTCAACAGTTCAATTTCCGGAAATCATCCGCCGACTTGACTGCAGCGTTTTCGGTGATATTTTTCAATTACTCTTGTATTTTGCATTCTTAGTTGATGCTTTGTTGTAGTTGAGTTGGTTGATGTGTTTGAACACTTTAGTATCATCTTTTGTTGATTAGTAAAGATTTTTGTGGGCCTCGGCCTCGTGGTTTTTACTCTCTCACATCGAGAAAGGTTTTCCACGTTAAAATAGTGGTATTATCGTGTTGAGTTCGTTTCGTTTTATTTGTGATTTATTTTGTTAAGGCTGTCTCGTTTAATTCCGTTGTGCGTCAATGAAAAGACTTTGTGAGTATTTGTGTTACATATGGTATTGTAGTTGTTTGCTTTTCCAACATAAAAAGCATGTAAGCATGTGCTTTCATCAAATCGTGGATTGGAATAAGCAAGTACCCAGGATTCCGCTTACTTTGATGGTCGATTTCCACAGTTAAAAATGCAGGAGAATTTTCAAGCAGAAGCTCTAGGAAAATCCGGTCGTTATATTATATCTATCTCTACTATATTAAAAGTGTGAGTTTGTTCCCCAAAAAATGTTTCTCCAAAAAATTGTTTCTCCCTAATTATTAGTTTATTAATTTCAAATTTACAAGCAAAAAAAGATAAGCACAAGAAAAAATGTGAGTGTGTTTCCTCGAAAAAATGTTTCTCTAAAATAAAAAAAAACGGTTCTCCCTAATTGTTAATTTATTAATTTCAAATTTACAAGCAAAAAAAGATAAGCACAATAAAAATTATTAATACGCATTATAGCTTTAAAAAAAATACGCTGCGCAAAAAAAAAAAAAAAAAAAATATGCAGCATCATGTAGCTTAAAAAAAATACGCAGCATATAGCTTAAAAAAAGATAGGATGTTTTCCAAAAAAAAAAAAAAAAACAATAATAAAAATTAATAAAACGCACAGATATTGCTTAAAAAAAAGATACGCAGCATCATATAGCTTAAAAAAATATGACGTTTTAAAAAAAAAAGGCAATAATAAATATTAAAAATCATCTTATAGCTTAAAATTTTAGTTTTTTAGTTAATTTTTGCAGATTATTAATTTTTAATGGATAAAATAATACGGACAAGCAACAAAAAGATACGCACAATAATAAAAATTCAAAAGTTGTTTTACAAAAAAAATAATTAAACAGCTATAAAAACATGGGCCAAAGACTAAAAGATGTAAACGAACATTGAACATATAAGACAAAAAAATCTGTTGAACTTATAAGGACACAAATTAGATAGATAGGCAAAATCTGGCCAGCTAATGAAGGAAAAAAAAAAAAAAAAAAAAAAAAAAAAAAACTTCACGGGGGGAAAAGTGGCTGAAGTTAGTTTTTTTTTTTTTTTTTTTTTTTTTTTTTCTGGCACTGTGCATGTGTTTTTTTTTTTTTTTTTTTTTTTTTTTCAGGGACGGTTCAGTTTTTTTTTTTTATTTTTATTTTATTTTTCTAAAGATGTATTGACAATCGCGATACAATGACCACCGCCGATACATTGACCACCGCCGATACATTGACCACCCCGATGCAATGACCACCTCGATGCAATGACCACCTCGATGCAATGACCATCCTAATGCATTGACCACCGCAACGCCCGATGTGATGACCATCGCGATGAAGAGACACCGCGATGAAGTGACACCGTAATGCAGAGACGCCGCATTGCAAAGACATCGCGATGTCATAACATTTGATGATGCAGAGACACCGCGATGCAGAGACACCGCGATGAAGTGACACCGCATTGCAGAGACACCGCGATGAAGTGACAACTGCGATAAGAGACACCGCAATCTGAGACACACGAAGTGATACCGCGATCACGGTGACCACCCCGATCTGAGAGACACCCCGATCACGAGACACGCGATCTGAGACCACCATGATGAAGTGACACGCGATCACGAGACACCGAGATGAAGTGACACCGTGATGCGATGACCACCCCGATCACGAGACACACCAGATCACGAGACACGCGATGAAGTGACACCGCGTTGCGAGACACAACGTGGTGCGCAGAGACACCACGATCACGAGACACCCCGATCATCGCGAGACACGCGCAATGCACGAGAGACCACGGCTTATTGTATCGATTTATTCGATGGCGTCTTATTGTATCGATTTGTGTAGTGACATCAATGTCACTTCATTAATTGTCTAATGTATGCAGTGACATCTGCAGTGACATCAATGTCACTTCATTAATTGTATCAATTTGGCTTGTTTGGCAACGGAGAAACTCTAATGGCGTGTTTGGATTGCGGTAATGGAATGGAATGGAATGTTTTTTTCATTACATTATATAAATTTGGCTTGTTTGGCAACGGAGGAATGGAATATGATTTCATTCCAACGGAATGAAAATGGATGATTTTCATTCCATCCAAAATTCAATGGAATAGTCGGAATGGAATGAAAAAATAAATCCTACAATGAGTTCCATTGCTTTGCTGTTTTTTAGTATTGGTAGTAGCAGCAACAATAAATAATACATGGACATTGAAACATAGCCATCAATTTGGCTGTCAATTCACCTAGTGGTGTTGGTGGTGGACATATTTGAGTATTTGACATATTACTTGTATTCCAGAAAGAATATATATATATCTTGATTGATAGGGGGCAAGAAAAGCATAAAATCGATTTACAAGTACCCAAAAGAGCGGGACCTTGTCCTACTCACCTTCTCTCGTAAGCCCTCCTCGCTCAATCTTAGCGAGTTTTCTCTTTGCTTTGTGCCTGACGAGCTAGCTTGGCCGACCCGTGTCCAAAACGAGCAATGTACTCCTTCATGTTAGCAATCTGCTCCTGCTCCCACTTGTATTGTTTCATCTGGTTTTCTTCAATCTCGGAACATGTCTGAACATACTGGTCATAGTTACCAGTGTAGATCTTCAGGGTCTTATTTTGCATGTGAATAATGTTGGTGCATACACCGTTTAGGAAATCCTGTGAGTGTGAGACCACAACCAATATCCTATCAAATTTCTTCAAGGTCTCCTCCAACCAGACGCAAGCCTCCAAATCTGCAATCACAACAGGTTCGCAGAAACTAAGACAACATCCGACCATCCAAATGCATATGTAACATTCTTACAACATGATTCATTCTGCTGTAAATCATAAAGCATGAAAATCAATTAGTTAAAAACCTCTAGTGATGCATCAAAGGCGCATAGCATATGCATCAATATATGGAATGGAACCCAACCCAAGCATGATTTATTCCACCAAGTCACTAGCTTATTCATGTACTTTCAACAGTTGAATCAAGTGCTACAGTAATCCAGCTATATCAGACACCTATTTAATAAGCTTTTTAACAACAAGATGACCAACATGGTTAGCATCATTAGAAAGGGAAGAGTCTTTAAGCCTAGCCCACCAATTTAGTTTATCTTCACCATGTTCTTGGGTAGGCTCCTACTCACTAAACAAGTTGCCTTAATGGTTCCATTTGTGATAATTAAACTTGTAAATTACTCGATCTATGATGTTAACTTTGTAATGCAAAAAGGAACGATCAAGCACTGTAAATTTGACTCTCGTATAATCACAGAACAATATACCAAATAGCTTTAATTCACAGAAAACTTAATGTATGCAATGACATATGCAGTGACATCAATGTCACTTCATTAGTTGTCTAATGTATGCAGTGACATCTGCAGTGACATCAATGTCACTTCATTAGTTGTCTAATGTCCTGTGGATGTTTCATGATCTATTGCTTTGTCTGATTGTTATTCCAAATGAAGTGCGTAATAATTTCACAATCTACAGGATGGAGAGGCTTACGCATACTTGCTTAATGTACTTGCACCTGAATACTGCACTCCAGCCACTTTAGACACCAAAGGTCCTGATTTCAGTTGATATAACCATTTAATGCTGAATCTGATTTGGGCTCTGGAAACTAGTGAAGTTCTGTTTTGTTCTTGATTTTTGTTTGCTTTCTTATTGCTATGTTAATTTAGTAATAATCTGTTGATGTTTAGATGTAGAGAAATAAATGGATAACAATGATTGCCACGAACCACTTGGATGCAGATGTGCTTTTGCCCTCTAGGAAACGTCTTTTGGCCTGGATGAAATGGCAGAATTCTGATGTGTATTCACAAACCCCATCAACATCTAGTTGTGGTGGGAATGATTTCAATACCCGTATGAATAATTTGCTCAAAAACCACCTGAATAGTATCCCTAATTCTTCGAATAATTTGCTCAAACTTCATACTCATGATTGCCTCTTTAAAGCTCCTCTGCATAATGGCAAAACCATGCTCAAAATATGTAATCTCAACAAGGTAATCAAAAATTGGGTGAGTAATTTCATCAAACACCCAATCTCCATTAAACAAATCACAGCTTTCCGGCGGCAATTCAACACCTTCCTCCGTCAATTCAATCCTATTTGTCTCTCTGTTTGTTCTTCTTCTTCTTCTTCCGATTTCCCATACTCGATTTCAAAATCACGTGCGCTTACATTCTTGAATTCTTGACGAGGTCGCCGGAATTTTCATTGATTACAGTTTCTTGGGCTGGATTGTTACTCTGTTCATGAAAGTCATGGGCTCTGGGTATGGAAAATGAGAATTCTGCAAGGGAATCGGCGTCTTTGTAGTACATAAAACACCCAAAAAGGAAAACGGAGAAGACTAATGTAAAAGTGTAGACTTTACTTTAGAATAGGGGTATTTTGGACCATGTATATATATTATGTCCTTATAAGTCCAACAGATTCCTTTATGTCCTTATGGGGCTAATAAGTATAAAAAACTATACTTTTAAGTAATTAACCCTATTTACATTAAAAGGTAACAATACTACCAAAAAGAATATTAAAAACAATTTATTAATAACACTTATTATTCAATAATAATAATAACAACAAACAATAACAACAACAACAACAACAACAACATTAACAATAACAATAACAATAATAATATTACTATAATGTAAGTATACGAGTAAATTTAGGATAAGAAACATGACGATTTCAAGTTCTTTTGATGATAATTTTCCGGTTTCCCCTGTTTACGATTGCTCGCGTGTTATTTGCACTTCTTCTGAACACATCTCTAGGGCTTAAATCTTTTTGTCTTATAGCATTGCTTGATTATAAACATGTCTTGATTATAACCGACTTTTCTATCGACATTTATGGCCTGTTACTAAAAATCCGAAGTAATTATCTAATAACAACAAACAATAACAACAACAACAACAATAACAACAAAAATAATTATATTACTATAATGTAAGTATACGAGTAATATTTCTATAATGTAAGTATACGAGTAAATTTAGGACAATAAACATGGCGATTTCAAGTTCTTTTGATGATATTTTTCGGGTTTCCCCTATTTACTATGGCTCGCGTGCGATTTGCACCTATTCTCAACACATCTTTAGGGCTTAAATCTTTTTGTCTTATAGCATTGCTTGCTTATAAACATGTCTTGATTATAACCGACTTTTCTATCGACATTTTGGCACATTACTAAAAATCCGATGTAATTATCTAAATGGATGGTCGTTTTTTTTTCCCTTAATCAAGAGGCGTCTTTGACCCTGTTTGGATAGAAACTTATGAATTGTCTCTCTCTTTGTTTAACAAAGATTGTCCATTCTGAATATTCCTTTGTTTTATAAAGATTATCTATGCCGAATCGCATCTTTGTTGGCCAGACTCTTCAAATTGACTTTGCTACTATTGAACTAAGGAGACCTTCTAATGCATGTGTGATAGTCGAAGTTGGATTTTTTATTTCCTGAAGTAACCCAAATAATTGTTTGTGACTAATCCTCTCAAATATTGGTGCAACAAAAGTGGGGACCTTTCCCAAGAAAGTTTGTCGCATCCACAATGGCTCGAACTTGAGATATATACATTGCTTAAGCGATTGAAGCCTCTTTCACTCAGGCTTGGTGGTTTGTATCTAGATTGGGAATGAGGATTCTGGGTATTGGCATATGATTAACAGTGAATAGGGCCTTCGTACTATCATTATTGCATGTGTGTTATACATCATGAGCATGGGTGTCTCAAGAAACATCATAATATGATGGAAAATACTAAGGAAACTCGAGCTAAGGCTCGGAAAGAGTATAGTGGGAGAGGTATTCAAGGACCATTTCTTGAAGAATGAAGGTAATCAATGTGAAAGGGGATAATAATGAAGCATGAGAAGGATTTTACAACCAGAACAAGGGTTTGAGGAATTCTAGCAATGAGCTAGAAATTCAAAAGTCTGTGTTGAGGACCGAATGCAGATTAGTTGAGGACAATTGGTAAATGAAGAGGTTTCAAATTTCATGGACAAAAAAAAATGAGACTTTACCGGTTTGTATACGTAATTCGAATGAAATGCAATCAACAGTACAGTCCATTACTAGAGACTTAAGAAATTTTTGACGATGAACTTGCTATTGATGAGGCTTTGTTGCAATACTTGCGTAGAGTTGAAGAAGTCGAGCATGAAGCACATGGCTTCACAGCATGCTGGGGTGTCTTCGGGTGAGGATTCGAAGGGATGTGGGCATGATGGATGTAAGTATAAAGCATAAATCATTTATGGATATATTTAACTAAGAAAGAAAATATTCACTTCATTTGCATTTTTGACACAAAAATTTACTTCACGTATATTGAACGCAAAAATTACTCCAATTACATTCATCGATCCATTGTAACGTCCGCTCCCGGATACCGAGCCCTTATCCGGAAGAGGAGCGTTCGGCGCGTATAACATTAAATAAATCTAATATTATACGCAAGCCTCTACGTCGTCGTATCAAATAAAAGCAAACGGAAGCTAAAAGGACTCGGGAAAACATAAAAGCTACTATGAATAGAAATTAACCATACTAAAGATGGATAGTTAAATTACAACGACGAAAAACCCAAAGACTTATACAATACGATGTCTTAAAAGTAGAAGTACAACCTTTACAAAGAAATCAACTAAAAGCTTCTCCAAGACTTCAAGTCTTCAAAAGCCATCATCTACATTTGATCAACCTGTTCATCTTCTCACCCCACAATGCATACAAAAGAAAATGCAAAGGAGGTAAGTACAAAGTACTTAGTAAAAGTGAGAAGCTAATGAATAACTAAGTTATACAACGAAAGGTTATTATTATTATTATTATTATTAAATTATCTGTATCAGACCGACTCAATCTAGGGTTCACTTCATGCCCATCAACATGTCATGACTAAACGTTTCTAACTTAACTTATCTTTGTTACAGCATGTTTGCGAGGGCACTACACTTAGTGAGATATGCACTAAGACAAAAGATGCAACCCTATAGAGATAAATCTCTAGCGGTCCTGAGACAGTCATTCCACTTTGTCTGGCCAACCCTAGAGAGCTGATCGGTGAATGTCTATCTCATTCGTGAGTTTGTCCGGCGGAATGATCACTACTTTATCTGGCGGGTCTAGAATCCGGCAGTGATCATCACCACTTTATCTGGCCAAACCTCACATTGCCGATATTGTACTGTGCCTATCCAAGCTCTCATGATGTTTAACCTTTTACTAAGCAAGTACGTATTTATTAAATAGTTAACTAGCCGCCTAAGTGTTTTCAAATAATCTCCCTCACACATACTACTCTCTTCCTAGACCACTAGACATAAACGAGGCCTAGCAATTACACAGACATTGATGAATACTAATTCATTAAAGCACAAGCCCTTTCATGCCTTTCCGACGGTCCCGGAACTTCAACTCCCTTTAAGAGTACGTCCGGTCTTTGGAACCAAACGCATCGAAACTCAATCGAGGCTTGTTCATTTTCATTTAGTATTATTAGATGAAGAAATAACATTTAAACTGGACTCGTAGCTTAAAACAACATTTACCCAAAACAGGACTGAATGCGTGCGCATTGCACCTGAAAAGCCCTAAACATGATTTTACGCAACTTAACGATTTCTAACCCAAATCAAACATGTTTAACATCAACTATCACAAAGAAACAATGATAAAAACCTGATTTAAACATAACTAACCATCACGTAGCATCCAACATTTTAACTACAACATAAAACATGATTCCTTGCTACAACTAACACTCAACCTAAACATTGTAAAACCATAATTATTCATTAGGAAGAGCCTCTTACCTTAATTGCCTGCAAAACCGACAGCAAAACACCAAGCAACTGCAACAATTGTTGATCCTCAAACCCAAAACCTATTTGATCAACATGAAACCCTAAAATCCTATTTTACGGCAAAAACGAAAACGAAAAAGTGCATAAAAGCTGCTGATTTCTGGATTAAGCTGCTGCGAAACTATTTTTAGAATAATCTACGTTCCAAGATGATCGTTTCGACTACTCATGGCTGAAAAACAGAGCTACGGTTGAAAGATACGAATTTTTGAAGATCAAACTCAACAGTTACCAAAAACTAGGGCTAAACTGAAAACTTACGGAATAAAGATATTTTATTTTCCAAAGTTCGACTCATCGTCTTGATCACTTTTCTCTCTGCGGTATCTTGAACAGATGAACGGATTGATCACACGGTTGAAGTTTACGTTCTCCTTTTTCCCAGCATCTTCTGCGTTGCTCTCCTCATGCACCGTTCCTCTTTTTTTTTGAGTGCTAACGTGTAACACCAAAATAAGGTATTGTGGGATAATTTTCTTTTTATAGCCAATAATTAAATCATTTATAATTAATAGCTAAATCCCTTAATTAATTCTTTTTTAATTAAATAAATGGGACAAATAATAATTATGTCATAATAAATACACCCAATGACTATTTTACCATTTTATGAAAAGTCGGGATGTTACATCCATATCATTGTTAATACATTTTTTTGCATCTATTTTATTGGTTGTTACTACTTATTTTTCAGTGTTACTATAATTTTTTGCATCTATTTTATTGGTTGCGTAGAATTGAAGAAGTCGAGCATGAAGCACACAGCCTCACGGTATGCTGTGGTGTCTTCAAGTGAGGATTCGAAGGGATGTGGGCATGAGGGATGTAAAGGTTGCAACATGTATCAATGGATGATTTTGTTAAAGTGTCCCACATTGGGAACTTGTGGTTGTTTCACCACCATATTAAGAGATGGACTTCCCTCACCTCACAACCTAGGTTTTGGGGATGAGGCCCCTCCTCTTATATGGGTTTGGGCCTATGTTTAGTGTCCCACATTGGGAACTTGTGGTTGTTTCACCACCATATTAAGAGATGGACTTCCCTCACCTCACAACCTAGGTTTTGGGGATGAGGCCCCTCCTCTTATATGGGTTTGGGCCTATGTTTTCCACATGGTATCAGAGACACCCTTTATTGTGCAAGTGTTGGGCCTATTTGTTGGCCCTTGTGTGCCCAAAACCCACACTTGAGGGGCGTGTTAAAGTGTCCCACATTGGGAACTTGTGGTTGTTTCACCACCATATTAAGAGATAGACTTCCCTCACTTCACAACCTAGGTTTTGGGGATGAGGCCCTCCTCTTATATGGGTTTGGGCCTATACTTGTGGTTGTTTCACCGCCATATTAAGAGATGGACTTCCTCTCACCTCACAACCTAGGTTTTGGGGATGAGGCCCTCTCTTATATGGGTTTGGGCCTATGTTTTCCACAGATTTATGCTTTATATCAGATGCACATTTGGAGGCCATTAAAAGGACTTTTCTCCCACATAATATGTCATTAAATAGGAACATATCAAAGCTCAACTTCATGGCAATGATAGTCTAAAAGGATCAGGATAAGGAGAACATGTTGAGTGATGGTTTGTCCTTGGATGAGGGGTCAGACGATTATTTTGAAGATTTTGCAGTTGTATCATCTTTTTGCATGAGACTGGTGGTTGTGAAGGTAAACAAAAGATCAAGATTTACAACAGATTTTGCAAAGTCATTGACCATTACATGGACACTTGTTCACAATCAGAAGCTCAAGGAAACCCAAAGGCAAGAAAGTGGGTCGTTGTAGGGGGAAAATCAATATCCACTTTAAAACAAATTTTGAACCCCTCAAAAAAATTGAGCTTTTTAATCTTTGTGTTTGGGGAGTGATCTTCAGTTTTTGTTCAACAACCATACTGTATCATGTTATTCGGGCTTCTTCATCTTTATTGCCGTTCAAAAAAAGAAATATCATGCTATTCGTTTTTTTCCTATGTAGGCTCTGTTTGGTTGGAAGGAAACAAAATGAAAAGAAAAGAAATGGGATGGAGGGATTTATGTCTACTGCTTGGTAAAAAGTGTTGGAAAAGAAAAGAAAGGGTAAAAGTGGAAACCAATGGACATGATACAATGTAATTAATTAAAAAAATAAATGGACTTTGATATTTCCTTTCCTTTCATATGTTCATCCAAACACTACAAAGGGACTTTGAAATCACTCATTCCCCCACTTTTCTCTTCGATCACAATCTTCTCTTTTCTTTACCTTTTGTTTCCTTCAAACCAAACAGAGCTTATGAGATTTTAATGTTGCATTGTTGGTGTTGAGGAGGTTTACATTTTTTTGAATGAGGGTTGAGAAGCTTGTTATACATGTTTCCTTCTTTTCATACATCTATTAATTTGATTCTTTTAAAGAAGGAAGATGATGATGATGATAGTATAATAATAATAATAATAATAATAATAATAATAATAATAATAATAATAATAATAATAATAATAATAATAATAATAATAATAATAATAATAATAATAATGATTTCACGATAGTAATAACAAATAATTGTTACAAAGTATGAGTTATAATTACTACTAACGTGATGCGGGTCACTCGCATAAATACACGTTTAGTGAATCACGTAGAAAACTGGGTTTAGAATAAAACTCAAATCCATTAGTGAACCTTGCATAGGATGTAAGGGCAGTAGTGATGGTATCAGATGTAAGCTCAAATTCATCGCATATGTTACGTTATTTTTGAAGGTGAAACCGTCCATAGCCACTTCTATAAATAGAAGTGGTAGAAGAAGCCTTTTGCTAAAACCCATCCAGAAAATGAGCCATTACCTATTTTTTGTTCTAAAGAAGTGTTGAAATTTTAGACGTGTCATTGAATGGCTTTCCACAAAAAGGCTAGTAAAATTGCCCTAAAATATGTACACAGTGCATTAAAACCCCAAATACATGAGTAGTGAATTTTATGTTAGGTTCGTTAATGATTTTATGATGGTATGCTCAACCAAATACCCGAATGCATTGCTTGAACGATTTCATACAAAGAATCTGATTGGGATAGATTTGATAGGTAAAATCATTTAGGTTTCAATTTAGGTACTTCTCACAAAAAAGTGAAGAAAAAAAATTAGTTACTAGCATTGACTGATATGCCGTGAATTAGGGGTTTATGTTTTGAGAAAGAGAACGACTTAAATTGTAATGCCTAATCTATCATTGCTTAAGATGAAGTGACACATGTTTTGGTTTTGAAAAAGTATCAATGAAGAAACAATGACAAATTATTATCGTCAGTGCATCAAATGTTCAGATGTTTAGCACTTAAAGTGCATCTACACATGCTACCGCATCTTCAACTTCATTGTTATACATTTTCTGTTACTGCATCTTCAATTTTAGTGTTATTGAATCGTCAACTTAATTGTTACTGTATTACTGCATCTTCAATTTCATTGTTACTGCATCGAAACTATTCTAGAAAAGATCAAATGAGATATCAAAATAAAGAGGATGAAAAAAATATGAATTATGGTGAAAGAATTACGACGATCCGAGTTGTGTATAAAAAGTTATAGTCGTTTAAAATATTAGATCAGGAGAGAATACATTATTTATTTTTTAATTTTTGCATTTATGAAAAGGGTAATTTGGTTTTTATTTTAATTTTTGTCCTTATAAACGAAATAAAATCAAAATTGTCATGATTGCCCATTTTTGAACTTATTATGTCCTTTTGGCCCATTCTCTCTTCAAAATTATAATATTCTGTTTTATTTAAATTAAACACATAATTAACAATATGTGTAACATTAAACTTAAAATTTATTTTTTTAATATTAAAAATATTAATCTAACCAAACACGTGCGAGACACGTGCATTTTACTAGTTTTATAAACGCGATGCAATGTTTCTCTACTATTACATAAACCATATTAGTATTCTCTCTCATATACAAATCATGCAATGCAGGAATACCAAATAGTGATAACATTACCATACACACACTGCAAAACAGAGGTTTTATTCTTGAACAACCCCCCCACCACCACCACATAAAAGGAATATAGGTTGGTTTACTCCCGAGAAACGACGACCACCTGTTTCCCCACATTGCGACCACTGAAGAGACCAACAAGGGCTGCAGGACCATTCTCAAGGCCTTCAGCAAAGTCTTCCAAATAAGTTATCTTCTTTTCGCGAATGTAAGGTAAAAGAAGATCCAAAAACTTAGTGTTGTAGTCATGATAGTATTGAGTAGCAGAAAATCCTTCCATTCGAGCACGCTTGTGAACGAGAAGCATAAGATTGTGGACTCCTTCAGGTTGCTCTAAATTGTATTGTGATATCATCCCACATACAGCAATCCGACATCCATACGCCATATTTGCAAGCACTGCATCTAACATTTTTCCTCCTACGTTTTCAAAGTAAACATCTATTCCTTGAGGGAAGTACCTGGTGAAATAGGCAAACATGATTTTAGTATGAATAATGTCATATATATATATATATATATATAAGAGAAATTACATGAGTGTTTCTCAAAGGGAGGGGAGAAAAGCTTACAAGATTATCGATTGTAGGATATGTGTGAGATTTTTAACATACCTTTTCAGAGCAGCTGCCAAGTCAGGCTCTTCCTTATAGTTGAAAGCATCATCAAATCCAAGCTTGCTTTTCAATAGGTCAATCTATCAAAGTGAAAAATAATGAAAACAAGGTAAGTCAGGTTAGATCAATCTACTAGAATAAAATGTGTACGGTAAGGCATGGTGGAATAAGCCTATAGCTAATTTCCCCGGTCTTTCACATAACCTGATATGGACGGGATGGTTTCATACAGATGCCCATTCTAGATCTAGTCATTCAGAATGATCAAATTTGAGACATACCAAAAGTGGGAAATTAAAACTATTGGTAATTTGTACGAGAAACAACATTTATTTGGTGAATTATTAAGTCGTAGGTGACTAAACAACTGAAAATCTGGTGAAGAAGATGTAGACAAGATTTTAGGATGATTCAAAAGATTACATAGTAGTTTCTGATAATTTTGATAAAAATGCCAGGTGCAAATTATCAGACCACGAACGAGACAATTGGAGCTTTTTCTTGAGGGGGTTAAGAAAAAACATTTTCAGTAACCAATCTATAAATATAAAGTTTCTATCCATTTCAACAAGCTAAGATAATGGCAATGAGTATAATCTTCCAAGAAAGTGTATGCCAAAAGAACAAATTACCTTTTCTTTACTACCAGCACTGCCGACGACATAGCAACCAGCCAACTTTGCAAATTGGCCTACAATCTGGCCAACAGAGCCAGCTGCTGCTGATATATACACTTTGTCCCCTTTCTTGGCATGGCAAACCCCATAGAACCCACCATATGCAGTCACACCAGGCATACCTAATCACGAGCAACATACGCACATTGGGATTTCGTTAATGATAAAAAGACAGTTGGAGACCACTCCCTATCGTTAGTTAACATTCTTGTGCAGCTACATCAAGCGGAAGTCTCATGAATATAGACTATTGCCAATGTACTCTGAAATATTGAACAAATGCACTTACTTGCCTTGAGACATCACTTTTTCATATTTCTTCTGACATAGCAGGTCAAAAAATTCAACTTGAAGCAAATCTAGTACTCTGACTAATTACAATTATTGACCAAAATCAATGTCATTTGTACGGAACATCTATAAATTCAACTAATTGTAAAACGGAACACATTTTGAGGAAATCAATTCAGTTTCCAATCCACTTAGGCCCCAGAGCAAGAATTCTTTATTGTATAAGCAAGAAGGACCCTACAAGCAAAGCTGAGGATTCGTTGAGTATAAGTGCTACATATACTGAAGTGAAGCCAAGCCCATAGTATGTGGAAGTTGGAACCACACCGACATTCAATGTAAATCCAAAGCAGAATGTGTGCAATCATGCTTGTACCACATAAAACAAAATCAACCCATAACCACACTGTTTGATATGAAATTAAAGGTATAACATCTGACAAAGTGAGGTTCTTCTTTTCACATGAACATTGACATCAAATTCATTGGCAAATGCATATACAGAAGAAAACTTACCGAGGAGTCCGCAATAATATGAATGCGGTACATCAGTGTGCTCGATTTTGAACAAGTCATTCTTTTCACCTATGATAGTATACTCCTCCCAGCCAGTTGTTCCCCATACCAGGTCACCCTTCTTGAACTTAGGATTGTCTGAATCAATTACTCTGGACACTCCATATCCAGTAATAGGCTGCATTCAGTGTCACAAATGTTAAGCTATTCAAATGAAAGATCAAAGTAAACCGGCACTACATATAAGCATTGTAGCAGTTTCAGCCCTTAGTAATGTATGCAAATGGAAAAATGTAGCCAAATAAAGAGGGATTTTAACATTTCTCGAGCAAGATCTGTCCTTGCTGCTGTATGAAAGCCATAGTTTAATTGTAATTCGAGCTCAAACAAACCAAATTGAAGATGGTGTGGAAATTATCAAGATGAAATGCAGAAATCAACTGATGGATTGATAAGGAAGAAGGAGAAACTCATCCTTCTTCTTACAGCATCGTGTTGTTGGACAAAAAAACTAAATCAGGACAAAAAATGTTCTTCTCATCTTACTATTCTAGAGAATAGACTATTTATACTAGTTGACTATTCTACCAAAAAAAAATACAACAGGATATTTTCCTACATAATAAAGGTAACTATTTATTATTATCTACTGCAACAGATGGAGAAACCAAATATAGTCTAGAAAAAGACGATCTGCACTAGATAATTTCTCCGCAAAACAACAGGAAAAAAAAAAAGAAAAAAAAGAAAACAGAAGAACATGGGAAGAAAGCGAAGGTTACATTGCCAGGGGAGTAGCCAATGAAGGGCATATCCTCTTGAATCTCAAGCTTCTCCATGAGCATCCGCTGAACTGGATCGCAAGACAAGTAGAGATTCTTCACCAAAATTGATTTGGAACCAGGCGGAACTTTGAGTGCTATGGTGGATGAGCTTAGATACATGTCAGTCTCCTTGGGTGCTCCTTTCACGTAATTCTTGAACAGTACCTGCTTCTGCGTCACCACATCTCCTCCTTCTCCAGCTGCCATTTCTGCACACAATCGACCTGATTGATCTCACCACAAGGATTTCTCAGCTCACCGACTGACTCTGGACTTAGATACCGAGTGTGTTTGCGTGGAAAGCTCTAATCATTTAGGCGTCTATTTATCAACGGTCCATGGATGACATAATCGATGACGTCATACTTGGTATGGCAAATTCGTCAAATATCAATCCAAGATTAATATAAATATATCGGCACCACGATTTCGTTTGTGACACTAATAATACTTCCGACATCCTATAAATTGTTTTGACATCACCATATTATTTATATTAATTTTTTACTTCAAGTATAATAAAATAAAATAAAAAAATTACTTCTTATACCATAAATTTTAAAAAGTGTTATTTGTTTATAAGGACGTGTTTTGGTACTTAATTAGGCACTTAGGACACACTTAAAAGATAATTAGTTATAAAGACTGATTTTAAACAACTTCCCTATTTTACCCCTGCTATAACGCTGATATGCAACTTTCCTATGGCTTTAAGCTTTTCCTTCATCCGGCAATGGCTTTTCAGCCTTCCCGATTCCGGCCGGTTTCAAACCACCCTCCCTACTCTTCTCCTCCCATACCCTGTCGCCTTGGCTCCCTCCTCCTTTACCTAATCTCTCCTTCAAACGATTCATCTCCTCCCCGCCCAATTCCTTCCACCTTCAACTCGCCTCGGTATTGCCAAAGAGTTCGGTCCGACAATTCAGCTTATAGCTGATGACATTGACGACTCATGAATCATATGCACACATTTAACTCTCTCCAATTGCTCCTTGCTCATCTCGTTGGGCCATCCTCTTCGGTGGTGGCATTCTTTCCTCTTGGCGATAATGGTGATCAAGTCGGGTATTTGATGCTTCACCCAATGAATCGTGAGTTTGGTAGTTAAGGTAAATTCGTGGAATGGAAATGTTTTTGTCGCTAATGAAAATTGAATTCTCGCATTCTAAAGTTCTTTGGTCATTCCTCATTCTTGATTTTGATGATTCTTTTCGAGGTAATTTGTAAAACACTTTGTTTAACAATGTTGACGATATATATAGTACATGCTTATAAGAAATAAATACAGACATTCTTTGATTTAGAGGATTCATATAGAAAAGACGAGATTAAGCAAGAGCGGGACATGGAATTCTTTGAAAAGAATGAATTAGAGAATGCTTTTACAGGGCTTAACGTAACAACATCAAGCTTACAAGGTCAAGAGGAGAAATTACGCATTTACGTGGGTGAGTTGGAGTACAAGTGTTCGAGGATGTAGAGAAAGGAAATGAGATCACGAGAGACATTTGGATGAATTGGTGAAAGTGAAGAATCTTTGCTTCTTGTTTTTTTGCGAGTTGGGAAGTGATTCCTCTTTAATTTGCGACTCTTATCTTGGCTATTTGAGTTTTTTTTGATTTTATCTTTGGATTTGCTGGTTTTTATGGAAGAAGTTTTGCGGGTTTTCTTCTCTTGTTTGTGAAAGAATTCATATCAAAATGCTGATGCTTTGGATGCACATCAAGAAGATTGTTGTTATGGAGTCTTCTAAGCTTCTATTCCATTTTTCCGGTTGTTTTGTCGCTATCATGTTACCTCGGATGCTCCAGTTTTGGTTAGTGTTGCTTGTTTGGGCATTGATGCCGCTTTGAAAATCTTTCTTCCGATAATGCAAATATGACTAATGAAACACTGCTTCTTGCTTTTACTCTTGCTTTGATCCCGATGTCTTTGTTTTGGTTGGCTCTGTTTTGATCCCAGATGATGCTATTTTTTTGCAAGATATAGTTTGTGATGTTGGGGTTACTTTTGTCTTGCTTTTTTAGGGCTACTTTTGCTCAGCTTGCTTACGGGCCTTCGCTCACTTCTCTTTGTTTTTGTGCCTGCTATTACTGGAAAATCTGCTATTGTTGCTTCTGACTCATAAACTGCTGGTTTACCTAGTGATTTTGCTGCTGCTGGTTTGGTTAGTTTGGGGCCTGTAGTTTCTATGGATTCCTTGTCTTTGCTTTCACTTCTAAATTGCTTAAAATCATATGCTCACTATGTGTAACTAACTTTCCCTAGTGAATTTAGTGCTTGTGTGGTTTTCCCTTTTGAGTTTTATGGGAATTGAGGAATTACCTAAAGTTTAGGATAAGTAATGATCCGGACACAACCGTTGTGACACAACGTGTGTCACATCATGTATCGACACCGTTGATCATGATGTAATAATGATCAATTAGTTTAACATGCATCACCTTGAAACAAAGAAAACAAAGATATACGTTGATGGTGGGTTTGTGTATGATTTGGCGATGTCACTGCATAAAATGCCAATGTCACTGCATAAATTGTTGATGTCACTGCATAAAATGCCAATGTCACTGCATAAATTGCCGATGTCACTGCATAAAATGTTGATGTCACTGCATATATAATTGCCGATGTCAATGCATCGCGGTGGTCAATGCATCGCGGTTGTTAGTGCATCGCGGTGTCTCTGCATCGAGATGGTCAATGAATCGCGGTGGTCAATGCATCGCGGAGGTCAATGTATCGGGGTGGTCAATGCATCACGGTGGTCAATGCATCACGGTGGTCATGTATCGACACCGTTGATCGTGATGTAATAATGATCAATTAGTTTAACATGCATCACGATGGTCAATGCATCGCGGTGGTCAATGCATCGCGGAGGTCAATGTATCGGGGTGGTCAATGCATCACGGTGGTCATGTATCGACACCGTTGATCATGATGTAATAAGATCAATTAGTTTAACATGCATCACCTTGAAACAAAGAAAACAAAAATATACGTTGATGGTGGGTTTGTGTATGATTTGGCGATGTCACTGCATAAAATGCCAATGTCACTGCATAAATTGTTGATGTCACTGCATAAAATGCCAATGTCACTGCATAAATTGACGATGTCACTGCATAAAATATTGATGTCACTGCATATTTGATTGCCGATGTCACTGCATAAATTGTTGACGTCACGCATATATGATTGCCGATGTCACTGCATAAAATGTTGATGTCACTGCATATATGATTGCCGATGTAACTGCATAAAAAATATGAATTAAGGTGAAAGAGTTATGTTGATCGTAGTTTTATATCAAAAGATATAACCATTTGAAGTCGATTTTATGAAGAAAATAAATCGATTTTATGAAATTAAGTCGGAAAAATATCAAATGTCATCACTCATCACGGCGTTGTTTTATCAAATGTCGCTGCATCCCGGTGATCACTGCATCTCGATGGTCTCTGCATCGCGGTGTCTCTGCATCGGGGGTGGCCACTTCATCGCGGTGTCTCTGCATCGGGGGTGGCCACTGCATCGCGGTGTCACTTCATCACGATGTCTCTGCATATATGATTTCCGATGTCTCTACATAAATTGTTGATGTCATTCATATATGATTGCTGACGTCACTGCATAAAATGTTGATGTCACTGCATAAATTGTTGATGTCACGC
The DNA here is from genome assembly GCA_026214975.1 of Gentiana macrophylla. Lineage (NCBI taxonomy): Eukaryota > Viridiplantae > Streptophyta > Magnoliopsida > Gentianales > Gentianaceae > Gentiana > Gentiana macrophylla. The sequence continues at coordinate 79,265,119 of CM047812.1, forward strand.
ATATATGATTGCCGATGTCACTACATATATGATTGTCGATGTCACTGCGTATATAATTGCCGATGTCAATGCATCGCGGTTGTTAGTGCATCACGGTGTCTTTGCATCGAGATGGTCAATGCATCGGGGTGGTCAATGAATCATGGTGGTCAATGCATCGCGGAGGTCAATGTATCGGGGTGGTCAATGCATCACGGTGGTCAATGAAAAAAAGAAAAAACAAACTTTCACCGTTAAAAAAAAAAAAAAAAATCTCTTTCAACGTCTAGAAAATTAAAATAAAAAATATATTAAAATAAAAAATAAAATAAAATAAAATAAAACCAAAACATTAGTCCATGAAATAAATTATAAAAAAAAAAATAACAACAACATTAAGCAGCGCCTGTTCCTCCTTCTTTTATTTTATTTTATTTTATTTCTTTCTTCATTAATGGTATTTGAGTCTATCTACCTATTTTTTGTCCTTATAACTAAGTGTTTGTTTTGGATGTCCTTTTTGCCTAATTAAGTCCAATATGCGTCCTTTTCAATAATTGTCCCTTTTAAAAAATACAATTTAGTTGTTTGATTATTTAAATTAAACATTATAATCCACACGGCATCTCCTCTCCTCCTTCCTAACGAAATCGTAAAACACCCCTAAGATGGCGGAACAAGAGAAAATAATTCCTTTTGGGAAAGGCGTCTGCAAACTTTTAAAATAAGATGAATGGCATCTCGCACGGCGCCAGGGAGGTCTTTCTTTGGGAGATTGTTCGTAATGCAGCTCGTGCTCTTTACGAAATCCGTCTTGAGACTTTGTTTGAAACCGATCTGATTGGTGATCCACGAGGGCTTTTCATTGACATAATCCCTGACAAGAGTAATCACACCCTGTCCATCTCGACAACGGCATTGGAATGATGGAGGATGATTTGAAGAAACGGACTTTTACCGCTCCAGAGCCTTGACCGAAAAATACAAGAAAGCCATTGATAAACTTCAAAAACAAAGTAAATGTTGATCGCTTTTATTCGCGTAATTGGGATCTTCGTCTTGGTTTCTTTGCGACTTACATGGTTGCCGACAACGTTCGAGATCACTATAATGCATTATGGTGGTGACGATCGATGCACCTTGTTTTCCTCGGCAAGGGATAGGTCGTTTTTCTTCGTTGACCGGCCGTGTACCAGGTCGTGTACCATTTCGATCCAGCGGGGTGCAAAGGTTACTGTTCAACTTAACAAAGACCATTTTGAATACCTTGATGAGTGCATATTGAAGGTTTTGATTGACAAGTACACATTTGACCTTTGTCCTTACCCAATCTCCATCCGTGTTCACCCTTACGTGAACATTATAGAATGCTTTGCTGATGTGGAGGAAAAGAAGAAAGATATGGAGTTGATGAAGAGAAAGTTTGAGGGTCTTCGAAAGCTATTCGTAAAGGAACTTGGTTACCGGGTGAAGAAAGTTGTTGTCTCTGACCGTATATATGATTTACCTAGCTTTGCGTCACTTGATAGGAAAACATTAGAAATCAACCCGAGAAGCAGCTTGATGGAAAAGTTAAGGCAGTATCTAGACTTGGTTTCTTTGTTTTTGGCCCAGTTTTGGCCACCTTTGTATGCACTTGGATGCTATGCTTTTATCAACAAAAAAAAAACATTACAATCCAAAATTATTAACTTATATCAATAACAAACCACAAACTTAATTTTCATCCAAATTATCATCTATATTTATTTCTTTATTGGCACCACCATAAACAACATTCATCGTCATCTCTATCTTCATCTTCATCTTCATCTCCATCTCCATCTCCATCTCCATCTCCATCTCCATCTTCATCTTCATCTTCATCATTCATCTTAATCTTCTACAAGTTTCTTCATCATCAAAATTCATCTTCATCTTCATCTTCTTCAACCTTCTTCATCATCAAAATTCATCTTCATCTTCTTCAACATTCTTCATCATCAAAATTAATTTCATATACTCCAACCTTTTTAACCCAAATATCATTTTCAAACAATAAGGAAGCAAAATGGAATCAAAATTCATATTCCATGGCTTGAAACACCATTAATTAGGGGAAATGAAGCTTTTTTAGTGTTTCCGATCGGCCATTGGATTTTCCGGCCGGCATCCAACCCAACGTCAGACTTGGTGACTTTTTTAGTCCAGAACTGAATATTTTGTTGCTGGTATAACGCCACCAACTCTGACGTTGGACTACTCCTGACGTTTTTTACTCCAGAACTTAATGAGGTTTTGTTTGTTAAACGGCATCCTTTGGGACATCGGTCTTGCAAACCAACATCGGATTTGTTAACGTTGGTTCAAAAATGTGGCATTTCGTCAGCGTAACTGACGTTGGTTTTGTGATACCAACGTACACTGAGTGACGTTTATAGCCCAACACAAAATATTTGTGTGTTTTTACATCATCCAAACATGATACAAACAATCACCCAAACACAAATGTACAACCAAAATGTAATACAATCAAAAATCATAAAAACAACTTAATTCAAACAATTAATCCAAACTTAAATAAAACGTAATACAATGAAAATGTGAAACTGATCCAGACATATTCAAAATAATCCAAAAGTAAGTCAAGAGTAATCCACACAACATACAGTAACAATGATCCAAAAGTAATCCAGAATAATTTTAATGGAACTATTTTTTAAGATCTTGGACGTCTGATAAACCCCACATTAAACATGACATGATTATCTGTTATCTGATCAATGACTTCGAAACCGCATCTTGACGGCTTTCCGTGTCTACTTTGATGTTTTACCCTTTTGCCCAAAGAATCCACTTTTTCTACCTTTGACCTCGAAACATCACTGTGCGGGACGGATTCATCAAGACTGGCCGCTTCTCTTGGCGCATTGTTGTGATTGTTCGCGTCCTTTTCTCTGAGTAGAACTGTCAAAAACTCCTGCTCTCTTGTTTCAACTACCACTTGCCTCGTATGATCTCAGATGTCCTCTATCTCAACAACTTTAACTTCTCCGGTATTAGAGCTGACACGGTATTGTCTTAGTCAGTTTGGGAGTGGCTCTAGGATCGTATAGGTTTTTGCATCATTATTGACCCTAAGCGTGATGTCGCAGTTATCGTAATCCAAGATTGCTCGGTTGGTCGCTAGGAAGGGGCGTCCTACCAAAACGTTTGCACTCGGATCATCGAGGATGTCCATAACTACAAAGTCAGTTGGGAACTCGAAACTTCCTACTCTGAGCTTGCAGTTTCTCAGCATGCCAGTGAGCATATCAATCTCTCGATCGAAAAAATGCATACTGCGCGTCTCAGTCAACTCGACCTTAAATTTTGTTGAAATTGTGTCATAAAACCAATTGGGTTGGACCGGATCCGACCGGGTCGGATCATTTCTACTATTTCTTTATGTTTGTACATATATTAAATGGCTTTTCTGTTGTCATATGTTCTTTGTAAAGAACCAATTATGAATTGTTATATGATAACGTCCTTAGTATTAAACTGTGGTAGAGAAACCATGATAGGCGATTATGGTTGATGAGATCTCTAATCACTTTAATAAGTTTGATACTTAAATGTCTCTAGGCTGAAGTACTATTAAACGGGGCATTGATAGTATAAACATGCTAGCACGTATTAGATGTCTTATGTCTTTAAGGGCAGGGATAGATCTCGTCTATCGAAGTGTAGAGACACTTGGACTGTACATGGACGTGTATTAGAGAATACATACGTTAAACTGACCCACTTACACGGTTAAGTGTCACACTATGTGACGGTTGTGTAATTATCCTTTGGACCGGAGTCTTCATGGCATCACGGTGTAGATTGTCATGCTTTGACACTATTGAGGTTTCGCCTAGCCACGGGGCGATCATGCGGTAGTGATTGGGTGTGATACTGAAGAATGTGGAGTATACAAGTTTGGTCGTCTGGGAATCGCGTACCTTATCAGTAGGGGTGAATATCCGAAAGGGCCTTCTTATAATGAATGTCTTACTCTCGTGAATCTTTGCAAAGTGGAAGTAAATGAGTTACTTCGAGAAAGCATGATATCCAGATTATAAGATACGGTCGTTGATGTTTTGACACTCGACTAACGACCGTATGGATATTATTATAGCGATGGGATTGTAAGTTACACGGTAACTGTTTCACATGAAAGGTAGTAGTCATTGCATTTGACTCTTCCGATGATTGGGCGTCACGGTGTGTTGCTAGACGCTATCCTATGATCGTTAGGCATGAAGGGCAATTTCCTAATTTGCACTTTGTGTCTACGGCCAACATATTCAGAAGCCTATCGGGTCACACACATAAGGACATCTAGCCGGATTAAAATGTGGTTATAGTTGATAATTAAATAAGGAAAGTTTATCTCGAGACTATAAAGGTTATAGTGGTAAATTAATATGGTGGTATTAATTTATTATGAATAAATATAATACAAGATATTAATTATGTTGATTAATTAAATACACATATAATGTGTACATGTGTCGAAATTATTGTGTATATTTATACACATGTATTTTTCAAATTAATTAATCATAGTATTATATTATTAATTAAATATATATATGGCCAAAATTTGTGTGTGTGTGACACACGTGAATTGGCTAATAATGTGGCGCAAGTTCTGTGTATATGATACATTTGAATTGTGCAATTTAATTAATAAGATTACCATAATATTAATATTAGATATTAATTGATTTTTGGAAAATAGGTTTATGGTAATAAGATAAATATAGTCAATATAAGATATTGACAATATATTGGAAATATTTAATATAAGATATTGAATATTAATGAGATAAATCAATCAAATATATTTTTCTTATTTTACTAGTAAAATGTTTTCTTTCTCCTCAATCTACTAGGAAGCTAATCTCAATCAGATTGGGGATCATAAGTGGCGCCCCAACACTGTTGGAATAGTGTCCTAAACCCAATCGGGTTGGACCGGATCCGACCGGGTCGGATCATTTCTACTATTTCTTTATGTTTATACATATATTAAATGGCTATTCTGTTGTCATATATATGTTCTTTTAAAGATCCAATTGTGAATTGTTATATGATAACGTCCTTAGTATTAAACTGTGATAGAGAAACCATGATAGGCGATTATGGTTGATGAGATCTCTAATCACTTTAATAAGTTTGATACTTAAATGTCTCTGGGTGATGTACTATTAAACAGGGCATTGATAGTATAAACAGGCTAGCACGTACGATATTAGATGTCTTCTGTCTTTAAGAGGCGGGATAGATCTCGTCTATCGAAGTGTAGAGGCTTGCTTGGGTATGCGTGAGCGTGTATTAGAGAATACGTCGTTAGGCCCACCCACTTACATTAAGTGTCGCACTATGTGGCAGTTGTGTAGTTATCCTTTGGACCGGAGTCTATATGGCATCACAGTGTGGATTGTCATGCTTTGACACTATTGAGGTTTCCCTAGCCACGGGGCGATCATGCGGTAGTGATTGGGTGTGATATTGAAGCATGCAGAGTATACATATTTGGTCGTCTAGGAATCGCGTACCCTATCAGTAGGGGTGAATATCCGAAAGGGCCTTCTTATAAAGAATGTCTTACTCTCGTGAATCTTTGCAAAGTGGAAGTAAATGAGTTACTTCGAGAGAGTTTGATATCCAGATTATAAGATACGGTCATTAATGTTTGACACTCGACGTACGACTGTATGGATATTATTATAGCGATAGGATTGTAAGTTACACGGTAACTGTTTCACATGAAAGGTAGTAGTCATTGCATTTGACTCTTCCGATGATTGGGGGTCACGGTGTGTTGCTAGACGCTATCCCGTGATCGTTAGGAATGAAGGGCATTTTCGTAATTTGCACGTTGTGTCTACGGACAACATATTCGGAAGCATATCGGGTCACACACACAAGAATATCTAGCCCGATTAAAATATGGTTATAGATGATAACCAAATAAGGAAAGTTTATCTCACGACTATAAAGGTTATAGTAGTAAATTAATATGGTGGTATGTATTTATTATGAATAAATTAAATACAAGATATTAATTATGTTGATTAATTAAATATACATATATGATGTGTATGTCGAAATTATTATGTGTATATAATACACATGTATTTTGCAAATTAATTAATCATAGCATTATATTGATTAATTAAAGAATATTCCGGAAGCCAATTAATTGGCATATGGGGCGCATATGACTAGTGTATAAGATACACTAGGATTGTGCAATTTAATTAATAGGATTACCATATATTAATATTAGATATTAATGACTATAGATTTGCACACATGTGTAAATTGATTTATGGTAATAAGATAAATATAGTCAATATAAGATATTGACAATATATTGGAAATATTTAATATAAGATATTAAATTAAATGAGATAAATCAATCAAATATATTTTCCTTATTTTATTGGGAAAATGTTTTCTTCTCCTCCACACCTAGATGGGGCGCCCCTCTCATTATAAATAAGAGGTGGGTGTCAAGCTCTTTTGTACATCGCAATTGCAAGAGCTCATAGTTATTGTGTAAAATAGAGAGCATCCTATAGAGAGTTGGAAAGAGGGGAAAAAGTCCGGTCTAGCAACCGGAGTTTTCCAATAGCAATCCATGATGGGATTCCGGCGGGCTGTTCGTGTGGACTAGCGGTAGAGGCCGAACACTTGGGCGGTTCTCTGCAGAACTATTCTCCTTAGACGGTCAAACCGTCGATCTTTTAGATCAACCAAGGTAACCACCGTCTACTAGCTTATTTGTTTATTGCTTAAACGAAGTCGATCTTGGGTAAAATGGAAATCAAAATTTTGAATTCCGCTGCGTTCCCGCGTAGATTTCCTAACAAACACCTATATAAGAAAGGGGTTGGCTAGCTCTTTTGTACATCACAATTCCAAGAGCTAATAGTTCTTGTGAAAAATAGAGAGCTTCTTAGAGAGAGATTTTGAGAGAGAGAAAAGGCCGGTCTAGCAACCGGATTTTTCTAGTAGCAATCCAATGGTGGATTCCGGCGGGTTGTTTGTGTGGACTAGCGGTAGAGGCCGAACGCTTGGGCGGCTCCGTGCTCGCTACTCTCCTTAGACGGTCAACGTCGATCTTTTAGATCAAGCAAGGTAATCACCGTCTACAAGCTTAATTGTTTATTGCTTAAACGAAGTCGATCTTGGTTAAAGGAAATAAATTTTTGAATTTCGCTGCGTTCCCGCGTTGATTTCCTAAGCTTATGCTTGCATCTATCAACTATGAATTAATTAAATGAACCTTAATCTTTATTATTCGATTCGTTAATATTAAACACAGAATTATGGGTTGCGCTCTTCAGATCTGTGACGGTCTTTATCGCTAGAACTGAATACCTAGTGTTGAGGGTGAATTTATACGATTTATAACGCTATATTTTATGTTATTTTCTCTCATATTTGTATGAATTTGTATAAGAAACGAGTGTTCAATGGATTTATCGAGCAAATGGTACTTTAAATAAGTTATTCGCAACATAGGATTAATTTATGTGTTTTCATTATGTTTTATGATTATTTGAGCGATATTACATTTTGCGATATTTTTATGTGTCATAAAAGCACAAATTCAAGCTCAAGAGGTGATCCGAGAGATGATCAAGTCGGATTTGATTAAAGAGGAAGAGATAATGATGATTTACAAGAGATAAAGATAAAGAAATCGAAATCAACCATATTGGGTCAAGCGTCCGAGTCCCGTCCGGTGGGCGGGCGTCGATGGAATTGGACGGCGTCCGGATATGGGAAGTTGATTCGAGATGTTTGGGCCCGAAGTGGGCGCCGTCCTGGACGGCGTTTGGTCGTGACTCGGCCCAATTTGAAGTTCATGTGAAGAATGGGCGGGCGTCCCCAAGAACTGCAGGCAGGGCGTCCGGTAGCCGACTTAGCGAGAACCGACTTTGAAATCTATATATAGTCGGTTTGTTTTCTCCACAAGGGATCCTACTCTCATTATTCAAAACCCTAAACCTAGGGGCGGCTTTAGGCTGCGTTTTCATCTTTTATTCTGTTTTATGCTCTTAGTTTAGATTAAAAACTAGTTACTTTTTATGCACTATTTCGCAAATTTGAGTTCTTTGAGGATGTTCGAGGCTAAAAGCTTCATCAAGCGAGTATTGTGAAGCCGTCCAACAATTATTGATTTCGTTTTCTTGATTATCTGTGAGTTTTTAATAAAGGTTGTTTCTTATTCATGCTTATTCATGTTTAATTTGCTCTTATATCGGAAGATGTGCATGTGTTGATTGTTTATTGTTGATGGAAGTCTTAATAAACCCTAGATCACCATGAATAAGAATAGTAATTCGAATCTATCATAACGGAAGTTAATAGGTCGATTACTAGATTATAAACACAAAGTTCGCACCTTTGGTTAGAAAACGCGTTAATCTTACATCGGAAGATAATAGATTGATAGATGAACTTTCTAAGGAATTAGGGTTCATGTTTAGGTGAGGTGAATCACAACCTAGATAAAAGCGCAATATAATCGAGATAGGAAATCAATGTTCGTTGGATAGGTGGATCAATCCTCGTTTGCTCGTTATAAATTTGATTTAAATCCTTAAAAGCTTGAATTTGTCTAGTTAATTTACTTTTATCTGCATCTTAGATTAGTTAGTTTAAATTGGTTCGCAGACCGTATCCTCCTGGCTTTAGATCATCTCTTACATTCGATTTTACGTTTTAGTTAAGTTTAATTTTCAGTATTTCGTTTAGTTTTATCCGCTATTTAGCTTAGTAATCGTGACATAGGTTAGTTAGATAAAAACTAGAGATCACAATCGTTTAGTTCCCCGTAAGATCGACCCGGCATTAACCGCTATTACTACGATCCTTATACTTGAGGTTAACCGGATTATTACTTGTTTATTTTGTGTTGATAAAATCCGTAACAAGTTTTTGGCGCCGTTGCCGGGGAACCGGACGGTTGTCTAGTTTTTGTTTTCGTTTTCTATTTTTTTTCTGTTTGTTTTTGTTTCGTTTTCCTGTTTTATCCAGTTTTAAATTCCTGTTATTAGTTGATAATTGTTTTAGGTAGTTGTTAAGTAGATAATTAGGGTTTAAAACTTTCCTTAGTAGTTTTCTTGAAGTTAGATCTTACATCTTTCGCTTTTTAAGCGTTCTTTCTCACCTTCTTTTATTCTCTGCAAATTCTGCTTTTGTTCTAGTTTTCCCGTGAACCAAACGGGCGTCTGGATATTGGGCGCCCGTCCGGCTGAAAAATTATCGATTCTCGCTACGGTTTTATTCACTTAAACGGCGTCCATAAGTTTTGGGCGCCCGTTCAGGTGTTCCGTCTGTCAGACGAGAGTTTAAACTACTAAACGCCCGTCCGATCTCAATTTCATCTGGACGCCCGTCCAATCTTTTGGACGTCCGTCCGGTATTGTTTTCCTCAACACTTTTGTTTCCTTTTCTTCTTTAGGCTTTTAATTTTTAGTTTAGGCTTTTACTTTCTTAGTTTTAGGTTTTGTTCCACTTGTTTTTGGTCCGGTTTATGCAAACTCGGAGTCAAAAGGACCGTTAATATACACCCACGACCCGAGCGAACCATAGTCCGCCAAACAGCGGAATTTCCGTTCTGCGGTTACGGCGAGCGAGCCGAGCAAGATCTTGAAGAACAACTAGCAAGAGAAATCAGCGATTTTGTGATAATGGCGCGATAATAGAGCGTACTTTGGCGGACTCGCCATGCCAGGCGAAGTCAAGGTCAACCCGGCTATTGTTATTCCGGCCATTCTTGCGACAAACCTTTGAGTGAAGCCAGGACTTATCCGGATGATGCAAAGACGCATCAATTTTTCACGGCTACCAATCGGAGAATCCAGCGATACCCACTTACACACATTCTTAGAGATATGCGGTACTACACGCATCCAAGGAGTAAGTGAGGATGCTATCAAACTTAAACTATTTCCATTTTCGTTGAAAGGGGAGGCCAAAGAGTGGTACACCTCTCTCGTCTGAATCTATCACCACACAGGCGGAACTCGAAAGGAGTTCTTGAGTCAATATTTTCCACCTTCAAAGACGGCCCGATGCTTAAATGAAATTTTCACATTCTATCGAAAGAGAATGAATCTTTCTTGAGTGTTGGAAGAGATTCAAGTCCTTCTTAGAAAGTGCCCCACCATGGCTTGCCACCGGAAAGGCAAGTCAATACATTCTTCGATGGATTGACCGAGCTTACAAAGGCATGGTCAATAGCTCTTCAAGGCGGGGCATTTAAGAAAACGCTTTGATGAGGATGGGCATTGTTTGAGGACATTGCAAAATATAACTATGCCCCCTCTTATCAAGCAATTCAAGCACCTCCTCCTCCCAAGGTTGAGGAAGTCAATTTACAAAGTTTGATTGCCATGCTGCAAAAGCAGATGGTACCACCTCAAGTTTCCAATCCTATAAATCAAACTTCCTCTTTTCCACAGAACCCTCAGGTTCTGTATTGCGAAAATTGCTGTCAGACCGGCCATATGAATGGCCAATGTCAATTTAATCCCCGCACACTTATCAAGTAAATGCTTTGTTCATGACTATGGGCGGTACAATCAAATCACATGTCAAAATTGTGACGAGGTGGGGCACACTTCTAAATTCTGCCCTATGAACGGACAAAATGCGGAAGTGAATGCATTCTATGGCCAGAACAATCAAAGGTTCAATCAGTTTCCAGGCCAGGGCAATTTTCAAAACCAAGGGTTTAATCCATCTTCAAACTTCAATTCGAATTTTAATTCGAATCAGAATTTCAACAGAAACCCTGGTTTTAATCAGAATCAAAACTCAAACTTTTCCAATCCTACGCAAAAATTCAATCAGAATTGGCCTTCCAATTCAAATTCTCAATTTCAAAGTCGGCCCAGCCAGCCCTATGCTCCAAATCTCCAAAACTCTCAAGGGCCCTCCCAACCTACAAATCTTGAAGCTAAGTTGGAGGAGCAAAGTAGATCGATGAAGAATCTTGAGAGACAAATTGGGCAACTGGCTGAGCAGTTGGCTTCTAGACCCCCAGGCGGTGCCAGTTTCCACCGAGAGAAATCCGAAGGCGGTCAAGTTGCTCAGTGATTTGAACAAAGGCCCATGTACTGACCTCGTGCCATCAAGTCAATACGGTAAGGAGGAGGCCAGTGCAATGAATCTAAGGAGCGGTACACAAGTTAGTGGTCCTTCCCATCCGGGAAACCACTAGCCCCTCCTGCCATTGATAAGGCAGGAGGGGAAGGTGAGCACCTACACTCCTCAATCGCAAAGAGAAACTTCGGTGGGTGATCCCCGAGAGGTGAAGAGTTTGGTGATCCTCAAGTGGCTGATCCTTTGAGGACCAAAAACAAGCGAAAGTCGAGGTGATCCCCGACTACTAAGAAATCTGAAAAAGCTGTTCGTTGGAAGGATCTCGGAAAGCGGAGTTTGTTAGTGCATCCTCAAAAAGGTTTTCTCTGAGGATGACCTTAAGAAACTTCCATTTCCACGAGAAAGAGCAACATTCCTTTGATTGAGGATAAGAAGTGCGAAAGGTGCTAAACCTTTTGAAAAATACTCAGTGAATCTTCCATTATCGGATGTCTTAGTCGAGATGCCTAAGTATACAAAATTTATCAAGGATGTTGTGTCTTGAAAAAAGAAATTAGCAGAGCATGGAAAGGCGATTGGTGAGGATTGTTCCATGATTAATTATGAAAACTTACCAATTAAAAGAGGTGACCACAGCAAATTTGTACTTACGGTTTTGATGGGAGGTCTAGTCTTCCCAAATTCTTTGTGTGATCTAGGTGCCTCTATAAGCCTTATGCCAATGTCCGTTTGCAAGCATTTCGGTTTACAAAGCCTTCTAGAACCCACTACTATGAGTTTACAATTCGCGGATAGATCCTCTAAGAAAGCTTGAGGAATCTAAAAGGCGTTTTGGTTGAGTTGATCGATTTACCTTTCCAGTTGATTGGTATGTTTTAGATATAGAGAAAGCTAAAACGTTCCTTGATTCTAGGAAGACCTTTCCTATCTACACTTAGAGCTCTCATCGACCTGCGATGGTGGGCAAGTGACTATCCGAGTTGGTGACCAAGAGGTGAGTTACAATGTCTTAAAGTCCATTCAAGTACCCTCTGGCCCTCCAACCGGCTTTTCCATTGATTATATGATGGATGATTTCACCGACTATATGGATAAGCAAGTCATGGCTGTAGAAGCAGAATATGAGCGATTAGTTGATAATCTGAATACTCATGGTAGGGTGAATCTGGATCAACTAGCAGCTGATTTTGAGGAAGAATTTCATGGAAGGAGAAGCTTTGGCGGTGGGACCACGAGTAAACTCAATGATATTGAGTTGAAAAGTGGAGATCTCAAGTCTAGTTTAGAGGACCCCCCTACGGATTTGGTGTTGAAGCCGTTACCCAAACATCTTAAGTATGTGTTCTTAAGAGAAGGCGACAAGCTTCCATTAATCATATCTCGCCAAGCTTTCCGTATAGAGGAAATGAAACGATCAACGTCTTGAAGAAGAATGAAAAAGCTTTTGGTTGGCAAGTAGGAGATATCGGGGAATATCTCCACACATCTGCATGCACAAGATCAAGGCGAATGAGGCGCCAAGTGTGTCGATATGACCCAAGAAGCTCAACCCTCATATGCAAGAAGTCGTTAAAAAGAAATCATTAAACTTGGACATGGGAATCATTTATGCCATCGCGGATAGTGAATGGGTTTCCCGACTCAAGTAGTTCCCAAAAAGGTGGAATTACAATTGAAAAGAATGAGAAGGAGAGAAATTGCATTGAGGCTTGTTCACGGTTTCTGATGCATCGATTATCGAAAGCTCAATGAGGTAACCATGAAAGATCATTTCCCCCTTCCATTCATTGACCAGATGCTCGAGCGTCTGGCGGGACACGCATTCTACTGTTTCCTAGATGGATATTCAGGATATTTCCAGATACCCATTGATCCAGCTGACCAAGAAAAGACCACCTTCACCTGCCCTTATGGTACATTCGCCTCTGAGGCGAATGCCGTTCGTCTCTCTGCAATGCCCGGCTACATTTCGGCGATGTATGCTAGCCATCTTTGACGGGCTTGTAGAAAAGTGTATGGAGATTTTTATGGGCGATTTTTCGGTTTTGGTCGATCTTTTGATGATTGCCTTGACAATCTTGATCAGGTGTTATCCAGATGTGTGGAAAAGAACCTAGTACTTAATTGGGAAAAATGCCATTTCATGGTAGATGAAGGAATAGTTCTTGGCCACAAGATCTCAGCCAAAGGTATAGAAGTTGACAGGGCAAAAGTAGAAGCTATTGAGAAGATGAGCTATCCTAAAAATGTGCGCAAAGTGAGAGGCTTTCTTGGACACGTAAAGCTACGGAGAAGGTTCATTCAAGATTTCTCCAAGATAGCCAAGCCCTGTCCACTTTACTAAAGGAAGGCGTTGAGTTTAATTTCGAAGAGAGCTGCAAGCAAGCGTTTGAGGAGCTTAAGAATCGTTTAATATCTGCTCCAATTCTTATATCGCCTGTCTGGAACCTACCATTTGAGCTTATGTGCGACGCATCAAACTATCTTTGTTGGTCTTTGTTTCTAGGGCAAAAGATCAAAGGAAAGTTCCGACCTATCTATTACGCAAGCCACACATTGAACCCCTCTCAAGTTAACTATACTACCATTTGAAAAGAACTACTAGCCGTAGTCTTTGCCATGGACAAGTTTCGTAGTTACTTGTTAGGAGCTCAAGTGATCGTGTGGGTGATCACGCCGCTGCTTGCGTTATCGATGACTAAGAAAGAGGCTAAACCGCGCTTACTCGTTGGATATTGACCTACAGGAGTTTGGCGTTCAAATTAAGGACAAAAGAGCGGTGAGAATGTAGTAGCGGATCATGTGTCTAGGATGTTAAATGAGGAAAAGAATGAACCGGATGATATAGATCTTTACTTTCCTCTAGAAAACATCATGTTGATCGATGGCAGCTCTCACGATGTTCCATGGTATTCTTCCATTGTAAACTACCTTCATGGCCGTTATCTCGATCCGAGAGATGTCTTATCGAGGAGAAAAAAAGTTCTTCTCGGATTTAAAATATTTCGTTTGGGATGAACCTTATCTTTTCAAGATCTCAGAAAGATGGTTTGCTTAGGAGATGTATTCGAATCGAGCAGCGTGACATCATTGAAAGCGATGCCCGCGGTGGACCCACAGGGAGGTCACTTTGGTCCGTGGAAAACCGTTGCTAAGATATTTCAATCCGGTTTCTATTGGCCTACGATCTTTAAAGATCACGGAAGCTTTACGTAAAGCTTGTGATAGGTGCCAAAGAACCGGTACTCGACGACAAGGCGTTTTGACATGCCTTTAAAACCCATCCTCGAATCGAAGTCTTTGATGTATGGGGTATCGATTTTATGGGACCATTCCCATCATCTTGCGGTAATAAATACATCTTAGTCTGCGTGAGACTACGTGTCTAAATGGGTGGAGGCCCAAGCCACTCCTCACAATGATCATAAGGCGGTGATGAAATTTCTAAAGAAGAATATCTTCGTGAGGTTTGGATGTCCACGTGCCTTGATCGGTGATGAAGGGACGCATTTACCGCAACCGACCCCTAGAGAAAGTACTCGAGAAGTATGGTGTTAAGTCATAAAATTGGCACACCATATCATCCGATGACTAGTGGTCGAGGTTGAAAGAGCAACCAGAGCATTAAGAAGATCTGGAGAAGGCTATTATGATCATGGGAAAAGCTGAGTCTAAAGTTGGATGATGTCTTGTGGGCATATCGAGCGACCTATAAGACCCAGTGGGTACATCACCATATCAAATGGTCTACGGAAACCATGTCATCTCACTGTGTCGAGTTAGAGCATAGAGCTTATTGGGCTACAAAGTTTCGAACTTTGACTCCCAATCTTGTGGGAAACATCGACTACAAAGCTGATTCACATGAGTTTGGGCGGATCTCGGACTCCAGGCCTATGAAAGTGCGAGGATTAGTAAAGATAAGATGAAGCTACTCCACGATGCTAAGATTAAGAAAAGAGAATTTCATGTCGGCGAAAAAGTTCTTCTATATAATTCTAGGTTACATCTGTTTCTGGAAAGTTAAGGAGACGTTGGTCCGGCCCTTTCGAGATTCTCCAAATCATTCCGGGGCGTTAGAACTTCGTGGTTATAGTGGTGACCCGTTTGAGTCAGCGGTCGAGGTGCAAACACTATATTGGTGAACCTAAAGAGACATCTTTGATTGTTAAATTTCTCGATATTCTCGGATGTGGTATTCCATGGTCGAAGACTTTAACGAGTTATCACCCGACTTGTTCTCCGAGGATGCGGGAAGTAACCCTTACGAAGAAGTTCTAGCGGCGATCTTGATATGGAAGAGTTTGAAAGGGCGCGTCGGTTGAAGCGTCATCGAGAGGCTCGAGAGAATGAATGAAGAGGTCGCCCGTGGGGAAGTTCAGCGTATGTGGAAAGCTATTAAAGATTTCACCCCATGTGTGAGATCTTTGTTTACTGCGACCACACTCATCGATCGAGCCTACACAAGGTAGTGGTGGCGAGAAAAGTCAAATGGCCTGATCCAGTGAGTTTTAAACGGTGTCGAGCTAACGACATTAACCAAAAGCGCCACTAGGGGGCAACCTAGATATCGTTCTTTTCGGTTGTTTTTGTTTTATGCTTTGATAGTGTTAGTATTTAAGTTTAGTTTATTCGATTTTAGTCTTATTAAGTTTTGGTTTTTATCATCGATTAGTTGTGCTTTCTAGATATGGATTTCGGTGTTCAACGGAGGAGTTACCTTTCCTTAGGAGGATTCCACTCATTCTTGTAGATGACGGACCGGGAGGAACCATCGTTTTGCGTAGATTTTGACATTAGTACCCGCGTCAAGATGGTCACCTATGTTCTCATTGTTCCCCGTTGTTCGGGAGGTGGAGACTTTACTCTCGAGGAGTTACAGAGGCGGCTCTAGGGCGTCCTTACACAATCCTCAATGATCCGATCTTTGTGATTTAGCCTTTAGTCTTTGCAAAGTGAGCACTTTGAGGTGTTGATGTAGCCGTGAGGACCCGGGGTTTACAAGATGAGTATGACTTCCCTCCGGCGATTGACATGCTCCGCCGTCTCATTCGAGTGATAGATTGGTCGGACATTTATGATGACTAGCGTTCTTAGGATGTTTAAATCGAGCAAGCGACGTAAAACAAAAGCGCCGAGTGGGAGGCAACCTTGTTTTCCATCTGCTTTTATTTATTTTCTAGTAATTTTGTACTTCGTTTGATTTTTATTTGTATTTTTGAAGTTTTATATAAGTTTAATACGATAGTGCAATTTTGAATTTGATTTGTATGGAAATTTTATAAATTTTTGCACTTATCTTTGCTTGGGCGCCCGTCCGAACTCTGGGCGCCCGTCCGCCTTGACCAATTTTAGGACGGCGTCCACTAAGCCTGGGCGCCCGTCTGCTGCGTATTCCTCCAATCACAGTATGTGATTTAAACTCTTGGGCGGCGTCTAATAAAGCGGGCGCCCGTCCGATTCATCAATTTCCGAGTGGGCGCCCGTCGGTATCGTGGGCGCCCGTCCAACCTCTGCCTATATATACTCCTCAACGCATGACCGCTTCATTTTGAGGATTTCAAAAGCAAAAGCGGTTTCTCTCCTCCTTTTGCCCTAAAATCATCAATTCTAAACCGTTTTGGCGATTCAAAGTGCTACAGGCAGCCTGCCGATAACCTCTCTTTGATTTTCATAACCAAATCCCCAAAACACGATATTTTTGGAGAATCGGACCCATTCAAATCCGACTTTTGGAAGAAAAAAATTTGATTTTGGAGGTCATTTTTGTGTTGTTTGGACTCGTTTTCACCTCAATCAACATCTACTCACCCTACTCGGTAAGTTAGTAACAACTTTTCTAGATTTCATTCACGTTTTTGTGAGTTCGATCTTTGGGTCGGCTCGTTTTCTTGAATGTTACCTTACTTTGTTTTTTTTTTTTTTGGTTTTGGTGTTTCTTTCTGCTCTGTTTTGGTGATGTGGTGTTGTGATGGGTGATGAATGGATTGTTTGGTGATGATTATGGTTGCGGTTGTGGTTTGGTTGATTTGAAATCCCGCTTTGGATGTTAAGCGGGTATCTTGTTGTGACTCGGGGTTGTTTTGGTTAGAATAAGGTTGAATATGGTTCATAAGAGGGCGTGGTTAAGAGGCATGGAAAGAAGTAGCTAGGGAGGCCGGAAAGAAGCGCAAGGAGTTTAATCCTACTTTGGTCGATCCCAACCGGGGTGTGAGTATACGAGAACAACCTCACTGAGCCACCCAAACTAGAGCTTCTTTGAGAGATGAGCCGACCTCGGACTCTGAGACTAGTGACGATGTGCCTTTGATACGGATGCCTGGAGTTCGAAAAGGTGGAGGAGGTTAAATCTAGAAGCTGAGAGGCTGTCGATGCCACCCAGGAAGAGGAACCGGTTGTACCTGGGGCAGCCCCTCCAGAAAAGAAATCCAAAACCGTACCCCGATGCCACTACCTCGTCGGTTCGTGAACCCTAGAGCTCATGATGTGTATAGACAAAGATTATTTCTGCGGACGATGTTGATTGAGCGGGCCATTTTGGAGGCCAAAGTCGATCCGGGGTTCGTTAAGTTGCTCAAGGATCGGAAATGGGAGACCTTGATGACAATCCCGACTACCCGGTGAATAGCTCCGTAGTTCGGGAATTTTATGCTAACTGTTCGAAACCGATTTAGGGAGGAAGGTAGTAAGTGGTTCGAGGGTAGAAGTTCCTTTTACACCGGAAGTGATTAATCGAAATACAACTTAGCGGCTTTGAGGTCGGGACTACAAGGAAGAGATTGTACATAGGCGAGTTTGGGACGAGGATCCTTTGGAGGAGTTGAGGTTAAGAGTGTGTCCGGACGTGGCGTGGGCGTTAAGACCGAGCGGTGACCGGAAGGAGTTGGTAACCACGACCTGGGCGGAGGATTGGAAGGTCGATGTCGGTTTATTCAAAGTCGGTTGTTGCTAAGAACAACTTGGCGCACTTTCACATCGGTGACCTAGGCATGTTGTGCGCATTGACATTTGGCACGAACGTGAATGTAGGCGGCGCTATATGATGAGGTGGCTATTAATCGGAAGATTTATACCCGATGTTTGATTATCCTCACTTGATCCACGGTCTGCAGTATCGATGCGGTGTGCCTGAGTGCGGGGCGATCACAAACCGAAGAATCCGAGGCCCGTCTGGCTGTGAGAAGGTAAGCCTTCAGTCCGTGCGAGATGGAGACACCACAGAGCCAGGTTCATCTTGGCACCACACAGAGCGTCTACGGCTCTGCTTTACCGCCGGTCCGGGCGCGGCTAAGTATGGCCAGCGATTTGCGGAGTGGTGGAAGACATCGGAGACATCTCGAACAACATTTTGAGCGATCCTACGGTGTATATGTGAAGGCGGCAACCGAGGATGATAGGATTTTCATCCGAGCCTCATTGACTACCATTATTCTTACGAGATTGAGCGAGGCCATTGCCGGCGTTCTTCACGAGTGCAGAGTCCTCTTCCGATGAGGAGCGATCGATTCGGCACCTGGGGGCTACATCACCACCTTCACGCCCTCCTTCCGATACCCGGCCCGGGGCAATCTTGACTTTCTTTGTCTATCTTTTTCGATTTGATTTGCCTGAGATACCTTCATTTGTGTGGTTTTACTACTTTTTCCTCTTATATGGTTCATTGTAATTTTTGATGTTGCTACTATTTATTCTTTCGATGGATCATGTAAGCCATAAGGCACCCGTACTTTCATTTCGACTTAGTTTATACTTTTTGGTTGTATTGGATGCTTTATCTCGTGTTAGTCTTTGAATTTGCTATATCTTTTCATTTTGTTATAACTCCCCGTTTTCCCCGAGATGGTTCCATGTTTGTCAAGGCGTGCGGGTATATTTTTAGCGGTTTCGTTGAGCTACATTATGCAGTTCACGCGCGTTACTGATGTCATTACAGCAGGCTCCGGCACGATCAACGTTTCAATTTACATCGACTAAGTCTTGTCCTTTTTCTTTCATTTTGCACAACATGCGGACATGTTGGTTTTTAAAGTGTGGGGAGGAATGTTTCGATAGGTATCTGCACATTTGCTTAATTAAGTAATGTTTCTATGCAATGAGCTAAAATTTTTAAAATTTTGAAATTTTCCGACACTTTCGTTTTTGTTTTGTCGAGTAGGCAATTCGATTCAATGTTAAGCTATTTTTATAGTCATTTAAATTTGTATATCATGTGTTTGGTAAAGTAGTTGTTTCACCGACACTAATTTCCACGAGCCATAGTGACGATGAGCTATTTATAAAGTTATACCCCGTTTTGGATTAGTGGTTTTTGATTTTCTCGTAAGTCATGTGCTTAGTGCTACGTATATATCGTGAGATTTATGATAGTTTGTATTTAGATCCAAAGTATGAGATACTGTGAATATCTGTAAGTTTGAATGTGATAAGTAACACGTAACTAATGTTGTTAATGAAAAAGTTGAATTAAATGAATAAAATGGGTGTGTGTGAAGCTAGTCGATGATTTGGAGTGCGGTAGGGTTTACCACGTAAGTCTATACCACTATGATGACTAAGAGCTCACGACAGTTAGGAAAAAGCTGCCTTATGATTGGAGTAAGGTAGGGTATTATCTCGAAATGTCCTATTACGCTATATGAGGCAATAGCTTCTTCTAATGTGTGTTTAAAGTGAAATGGTTAGATCAACTTAACAATTGATGTGAAATGAATATAAGACTAAGTTATAAATCTATCTTATCCCCACAGATAAAAGCGATAGATCTGCTGTAGGGATTATCCTCTGAGTATTTCAGAAAGGCCCTAGATTCATTCGATCATATTTTTCGGGATATGTCACGTTTGTAGGGTACATCTTATGAGTGTCATTTATTGCTAGTCCACGAGGGGGTATTAGCTAGTTTTGCTTTGAGTTTCTCGAGTTTGGATATAGTGGAAGTTTTTATGGCTATGCACACACAAGGGTGAACTTACGATTTATTGAATATGTGTTATGCACGTTTAGATGTCTCATTCTTCTCTCGAGCCTAACTTTTGCTTTGTTTTGCTCGGACGAGCAAAAGCTTAAGTGTGGGGAGTTGTTGAGGGTGAATTTATACGATTTATAACGCTATATTTTATGTTATTTTCTCTCATATTTGTATGAATTTGTATAAGCTTGAGTGTTCAATGGATTTATCGAGCAAATGGTACTTTAAATAAGTTATTACGCAACATAGGATTAATTTATGTGTTTTCATTATGTTTTATGATTATTTGAGCGATATTACATTTTGCGATATTTTTATGTGTCATAAAAGCACAAATTCAAGCTCAAGAGGTGATCCAGAGATGATCAAGTCGGATTTGATTAAAGAGGAAGAGATAATGATGATTTACAAGGAGATAAAGATAAAGAAATCGAAATCCAGCCATATTGGGCTGGCGTCCAGGTCCCGTCCAGTGGACGGGCGTCGATGGAATTGGGCGGCGTCGGATATGGGAAGTTGATTCGAGATGTTTGGGCCCTGAAGTGGGCGCCCGTCTGGATGAGCGTTTGGTCGTGACTTCGGCCCAATTTGAAGTTCATGTGAAGAATGGGCGGGCGTCCCAAGAACCAGGCGGGCGTCCGGTAGCCGACTTAAGCGAGAACCGACTTTGAAATCTATATATAGTCGTTTGTTTCTCCACACAAGGGATCTACTCTCATTATTCAAAACCACTAAACCTAGGGGCGGCTTTAGGCTGCGTTTTCATCTTTTTATTCTGTTTTTATGCTCTTAGTTTAGATTAAAAACTAGTTACTTTTATGCACTATTTTACGCAAATTTGAGTTCTTGAGGATGTTCGAGGCTAAAAGCTTCATCAAGCGAGTATTGTGAAGCCGTCCAACAATTATTGATTTCGTTTTCTTCGATTATCTTGTGAGTTTTTAATAAAGGTTGTTTCTTATTCATGCTTATTCATGTTTAATTTGCTCTTATATCGGAAGATGTGCATGTGTTGATTGTTTATTGTTGATGGAAGTCTTAATAAACCTAGATCACCATGAATAAGAATAGTAATTGAATCTATCATAACGGAAGTTAATAGGTCGATTACTAGATTATAAACACAAAGTTCGCACCTTTGGTTAGAAAGCGCGTTAATCTTACATCGGAAGATAATAGATTGATAGATGAACTTTCTAAGGAATTAGGGTTCATGTTTAGGTGAGGTGAATCACAACTAGATAAAAGCGCAATATAATCGAGATAGGAAATCAATGTTAGTTGGATAGGTGGATCAATCCTCGTTTGCTCGTTATAAATTTGATTTAAATCCTTAAAAGCTTGAATTTGTCTAGTTAATTTACTTTTATCTCGCATCTTAGATTAGTTAGTTTAAATTGGTTCGCAGACCGTATCCTCACGGCTTTAGATCATCTCTTACTGTCGATTTTTACGTTTTAGTTAAGTTTAATTTTCAGTATTTAGTTTAGTTTTATCCGCTATTTAGCTTAGTAATCGTGACATAGGTTAGTTAGATAAAAACTAGAGATCACAATCGTTTAGTTCCCGTAAGATCGACCCGGCATTAACCGCTATTACTACGATCCTTATATTTGAGGTTAACGGTTATTACTTGTTTATTTTGTGTTGATAAAATCCGTAACAAGTTTTTGGCGCCGTTGCGGGGAACCGGACGGTTGTCTAGTTTTGTTTTCGTTTTCTATTTTTTTACATTTTGTTTTGTTTCGTTTTCTGTTTTATCCGTTTTAAATTCTGTTATTAGTTGATAATTGTTTTAGGTAGTTGTTAAGTAGATAATTAGGGTTTAAAACTTTCCTTAATAGTTTTCTTGAAGTTAGATCTTACATCTTTACTGTTTTTCGGCGTTCTTTCTCACCTTCTTTTATTCTCTGCAAATTCTGCTTTTGTTCTAGTTTTCCGTGAACCAAGCGGGCGTCTGGATATTGGGCGCCCGTCGGCTGAAAAATTATCGATCTGATTACGGTTTTATTCACTTAAGCGGCGTCCATAAGTTTTGGGCGCCCGTTCGAGTGTTCGTCTGTCAGACGAGTTTAAACTACTAAACGCCCGTCCGATCTCAATTTCATCTGGGCGCCCGTCCAATCTTTTGGGCGTCCGTCCGGTATTGTTTTTCTCAACACTTTTGTTTCCTTTTCTTCTTTAGGCTTTTAATTTTTAGTTTAGGCTTTTACTTTCTTAGTTTTTAGGTTTTGTTCCACTTGTTTTTGGTCGGTTTATGCAAACTTCGGAGTCAAAGGACCGTTAATATACACCACGACCCGGCGAACCATAGTCCGGCCAAGCAGGCGGAATTTCCGTTCTGCGGTTACGCGACGAGCCGAGCAAGATCTTGAAGAACAACTAGCAAGAGAAATCAGCGATTTTGTGATAATGGCGGCGATAATAGGCGTGCTTTGGCGGACTCGCCATGCCAGGCGAAGTCAAGGTCAACCCGGCTATTGTTATTCCGGCCATTCTTGCACAAACCTTTGGTGAAGCCAGGACTTATCCGGATGATGCGGCGACGCATCAATTTTCCACGACTACCAATCGAGAGAATCCGCATACCCACTTACACACATTCTTAGAGATATGCGGTACTACACGCATCAAGGAGTAAGTGAGGATGCTATCAAACTTAAACTATTTCCATTTTAGTTGAAAGGGGAGGCCAAAGAGTGGTACACCTCTCTCCCGTCTGAATCTATCACCACACAGGCGGAACTCGAAAAGGAGTTCTTGAGTCAATATTTTCCACCTTCAAAGGCGGCCCGGTGCTTAAATGAAATTTTCACATTCTATCGGAAAGAGAATGAATCTTTCTTGAGTGTTGGAAGAGATTCAAGTCCGCTTCTTAAAAGTGCCCCACCATGGCTTGCCACTGGAAAGGCAAGTCAATACATTCTTGATGGATTGACCGAGCTTACAAAGGGCATGGTCAATAGCTCTTACAGCGGGGCATTTAAAGAAAACGCTTTGATGAGGATGGGCATTGTTTGAGGACATTGCAAAATATAACTATGCCCTCTTATCAAGCAATTCAAGCACCTCCTCCTCCCAAGGTTGAGAAGTCAATTTACAAAGTTTGATTGCCATCTTTGCAAAAGCGGATGGTACCACCTCAAGTTTCAATCCTATAAATCAAACTTCCTCTTTCCACAGAACCCTCAGGAGTTACGTATTGCAAAAAATTTGTCGGACCGGCCATATGAATGGCCAATGTCAATTAATCCCCTGCACCTTATCAAGTAAATGATGTTCATGACTATGGGCGGTACAATCAAGTCACATGTCAAAATTGTGGCGAGTGGGGCACACTTCTAAATTACGCCTTATGAGCGGACAAAATGCGAAGTGAATGCATTATGGCGAGAACAATCAAAGGTTCAATCGGTTTCGAGGCCAGGCAATTTTCAAAACCAAGGTTTAATCCATCTTCAAACTTCAATTAATTTTAATTGAATCAAATTTCAACGAAACCCTGGTTTTAATCGAATCAAAACTCAAACTTTTCCAATCCTACGCAAAAATTCAATCGAAATTGGCCTTCCAATTCAAATTCTCAATTTCAAAGTCGGCCCGACCATTTATGCTCCAAATCTCCAAAACTCTCAAGACCCTCCCAACCTACAAATCTTGAAGCTAAGTTGGAGGAGCAAAGTAGATCGATGAAGAATCTTGAGAGACAAATTGGGCAATGGGTGACGCGGTTAACTTCTGACCCCAGGCGTTGCCAGATTTCAGCGAGAAGAATCCGAAGGCGGTCAAGTTGCTCAGTGATTTGAACAAAGGCCCATGTCTTGACCTCGTGCCATCAAGTCAATACGGTAAGGAGGAGGCGGTGCAATGAATCTGAGGAGCGGTACACAAGTTAGTGGTCCTTCCCATCCGAGAAACCAGCCCCTCCTGCCATTGATAAGCCGGGAGGGAAGGCGAGCACCTACACTCCCTCATTGCAGAAAACTCGGGTGGCTGATCCCCGAGAGGTGAAGAGTTTGGTGATCCTCAGTGGCTGATCCTTTGAGGACCAAAAAACAAGCGAAAGTCGGGTGATCCCCGACTACTAAAATCTGAAAAAAGCGTTCGTTGGAAGGATGCGGAAGGCGGAGTGTGTTAGTGCATCCTCAAAAGGGTTTTCTCAGAGGATGACCTTAAAAACTTCCATTTCCACGAGAAAGAGCAACATTCCTTTGATTGAGGATAAGAAGTGCGAAAGGTGCTAAACCTTTTGAAAAATACTCGGTGAATCTTCCATTATCGGATGTCTTAGTCGAGATGCCTAAGTATACAAAATTTATCAAGGATGTTGTGTCTTGAAAAAGAAATTAGCGAGGCATGGAAAGCGATTGGTGAGGATTGTTCCATGATTAATTATGAAAACTTACCAATTAAAAGAGTGACCACAGCAAATTTGTACTTACGGTTTTGATGGGAGGTCTAGTCTTCCCAAATTCTTTGTGTGATCTAGGTGCCTCTATAAGCCTTATGCCAATGTCCGTTTGCAAGCATTTCGGTTTACAAAGCCTTACAGAACCCACTACTATGAGTTTACAATTCGCGGATAGATCCTCTAAAAAGCTTGGGAATCTAAAAGGCGTTTTGGTTGATTGATCGATTTACCTTTCCGGTTGATTGGTATGTTTTAGATATAGAAAAGCAACGTTCCCTTGATTCTAGGAAGACCTTTCTATCTCTGACTAGAGCTCTCATCATTGCGATGGTGGGCAAGTGACTATCCGAGTTGGTGACCAAGAGGTGAGTTACAATGTCTTAAAGTCCATTCAAGTACCCTCTGGCCCTCCAACGGCTTTTCCATTGATTATATGATGGATGATTTCACCGACTATATGGATAAGCAAGTCATGGTGTAGAAGCGAGAATATGAAGCGATTAGTTGATAATCTGAATACTCATGGTAGGGTGAATCTGGATCAACTAGCGGTGATTTTTTGAGGAAGAGTTGTTGGAAGGAGAAGCTTTGGCGGTGGGACCCACGAGTAAACTCAATGATATTGAGTTGAAAAGTGGAGATCTCAAGTCTAGTTTAGAGGACCCCCCTGCGGATTTGGTGTTGAAGCCGTTACCCAAACATCTTAAGTATGTGTTCTTAAGAGAAGGCGACAAGCTTCCATTAATCATATCTGCCAAGCTTTCCCGTTATAGAGGAAATGGCGATCAACGTCTTGAAGAAGAATGAAAAGCTTTTGGTTGGCAAGTAGGAGATATCGAGGAATATCTCGACATCTGCATGCACAAGATCAAGGCGAATGAGGCGCCAAGTGTGTCAGACAGCCCCAGCGAAGGCTCAACCCTCATATGCAAGAAGTCGTTAAAAAAGAAATCATTAAACTTCTGGACATGGGAATCATTTATGCCATCGCGGATAGTGAATGGGTTTCCCGACTCAAGTAGTTCCCAAAAAGGTGGAATTACAATTGAAAAGAATGAGAAGGAGAGAAATTGCATTGAGGCTTATTCTTGGATTCTGATGCGCATCGATTATCGAAAGCTCAATGAGGTAACCATGAAAGATCATTTCCCCTTCCATTCATTGACCGGATGCTCGGCGTCTGGCGGGACCGCGCGATTCTCTTGTTTCTAGATGGATATTCGGGATATTTCGGATACCCATTGATCGGTGACCAGAAAAAGACCACCTTCACTGCCGCTTATGGTACATTCGCCTCTGAGGCGAATGCCGTTCGATCTCTGCAATGCCCGGCTACATTTCGGCGATGTATGCTAGCCATCTTTGGCGGGCTTGTAGAAAAGTGTATGGAGATTTTTATGGGCGATTTTTTCGGTTTTAGTCGATCTTTTGATGATTGCCTTGACAATCTTGATCGGTGTGTTATCGGATGTGTGGAAAGAACCTAGTACTTAATTGGGAAAAATGCCATTTCATGGTAGATGAAGGAATAGTTCTTGGCCACAAGATCTCAACCAAAGGTATAGAAGTTGTGAGGCAAAAGTAGAAGCTATTGAGAAGATGAGCTATCCTAAAAATGTGCGCGCGAAGTGAGAGCTTTCTTGGACACGTCGAAGCCTACTGGAAGGTTCATTCAAGATTTCTCCAAGATAGCCAAGCCCTGTCCACTTTACTAAAGGAAGGCGTTGAGTTTAATTTGAAGAGAGGCTGCAAGCAAGCGTTTGAGAGCTTAAGAATCGTTTAATATCACTCCAATTCTTATATCGCTTTATTGGAACCTACCATTTGAGCTTATGTGCGGCGCATCAAACTATCTTTGTTGAGTCTTTGTTCTAGGGCAAAAGATCAAAGGAAAGTTCGACCTATCTATTATTCATAAGCCACACATTGAACCCCTCTCAAGTTAACTATACTACCACCGAAAGGAACTACTAGCCGTAGTCTTTGCCATGGACAAGTTTAAGTAGTTACTTGTTAGGAGCTCAAGTGATCGTGTGGGTGACCACGCCGCTTTGCGTTATCGATGACTAAGAAAGAGGCTAAACCGCTTACTCGTTGGATATTGACCTACGAGGAGTTTGGCGTTCAAATTAAGGACAAAAGGCGTTGAGAATGTAGTAGCGGATCATGTGTCTAGGATGTTAAATGAGGAAAAGAATGAACCGGATGATATAGATCTTTACTTTCCTCTAGAAAACATCATGTTGATCGATGGCGCTCTCACGATGTTCCATGGTATTCTTCCATTGTAAACTACCTTCATGGCCGTTATCTCGATCGGAGATGTCTTATCGGGAGAAGAAAAAGTTCTTCTCGGATTTAAAATATTTACGTTTGGGATGAACCTTATCTTTTCAAGATCTGTAAAGATGGTTTGCTTAGGAGATGTATTCGAATCGAGCAGCGTGACATCGTTGAAAGCGGTGCCACGATGGACCCACGAGGAGGTCACTTTGGTCCGTGGAAAACCGTTGCTAAGATATTTCAATCCGGTTTCTATTGGCCTCGATCTTTAAAGATCACGGAAGCTTTACGTAAAGCTTGTGATAGGTGCCAAAGAACCGGTACTCGACAAGGCGTTTTGACATGCCTTTAAAACCCATCCTCGAATCTGAAGTCTTTGATGTATGGGAATATCGATTTTATGGGACCATTCCCGTCATCTTGCGGTAATAAATACATCTTGTCTGCGTAGACTACGTGTCTAAATGGGTGGAGGCCCAAGCCACTCCTCACAATGATCATAAGGCGGTGATGAAATTTCTAAAGAAGAATATCTTATTGAGGTTTGGATGTCCACGTGCCTTGATCGAGTGATGAAGGGGCGCATTTACTGTAACCGACCCACAGAAAGTACTCGAGAAGTATGGTGTTAAATCATAAAATTGGCACACCATATCATCCGATGACTAGTGGTCGAGGTTGAAAGGAGCAACTAGAGCATTAAGAAGATCTGGAAAGCTGTTATGATCATAGGAAGGCTGAGTCTAAAGTTGGATGATGTCTTGTGGGCATATCGAGCGACCTATAAGACCCCAGTGGGTACATCACCATATCAAATGGTCTCACGGAAACCATGTCATCACACTGTCGAGTTAGAGCATAGAGCTTATTGGGCTACAAAGTTTACGAACTTTGACTCCCAATCTTGTGGGAAACATCGACTACGGCTGATTACATGAGTGGGCCAGTCGGACTCCAGGCCTATGAAAGTGCCAGGATTAGTAAAGATAAGATGAAGCTACTCCACGATGCTAAGATTAAGAAAAGAGAATTTCATGTCGGCGAAAAGTTCTTCTATATAATTCTAGGTTACATCTGTTTCTGGAAAGTTAAGGAGGCGTTGGTCCGGCCCTTTAAGATTCTCCAAATCATTCCGGGGCGTTCTAGAACTTAGTGGTTATAGTGGTGACCCGTTTGAGTCAGCGGTCGGAGAGTGCAAACACTATATTGGTGAACCTAAAGAGACATCTTTGATTGTTAAATTTCTCGATATTCTCGGATGTGGTATTCCGCGAGTCGAAGACTTTAACGAGTTATCACCCGACTTGTTCTCCGAGGATGCGGAGTAACCGCCACGAAGAAGTTCTAGCGGCGATCTTGATATGGAAGAGTTTGAAAGGAGGCGTCGGTTGAGCGTCATCGGAGGGCTCGAGAGAATGAAGAGTCGCCCATGGGGAAGTTCAGCGTATGTGGAAAGCTATTAAAGATTTCACCCCATGTGTGAGATCTTTGTTTACTGCGACCACACTCTTGTCGAGCCTACACAAGGTAGTGGTGGCGAGAAAAGTCAAATGGCTTTGATCGGTGAGTTTTAAGCGGTGTCGAGCTAACGACATTAACCAAAAGCGCCACTGGGGGCAACCTAGATATCGTTCTTTTCGATTGTTTTTGTTTTATGCTTTGATAGTGTTAGTATTTAAGTTTAGTTTATTCGATTTTAGTCTTATTAAGTTTTGGTTTTATACATCGATTAGTTGTGCTTTCTAGATATGGATTTCGGTGTTGACCGGAGGAGTTACCTTTCCTTAGGAGGATTCCACTCATTCTTTGTAGATGACGGACCGGGAGGAACCATCGTTTTGCGTAGATTTTGACATTAGTACCCGCGTCAAGGCGGTCACCTATGTTCTCATTGTTCCCCGTTGTTCGGGAGGTGGAACTTTACTCTTGAGGAGTTCTGAGCGGCTCTGGGGCGTCCTTACACAATCCTCAATGATCCGATCTTTGACAGATGCGCCCCAGTCTTTGCAAAGTGAGCACTTTCAGGTGTTGATGTATTTGGTGAGGGGGGGGGGTTTACAAGATGAGTATGACTTCCCTCCGGCGATTGACATGCTCCGCCGTCTCGTTCGAGTGATAGATTGGTCGGACATTTATGATGACTAAGCGTTCTTAGGATGTTTAAATCGAGCAAGCGGCGTAAAACAAAAGCGCGAGTGGGAGGCAACCCTTTGTTTTCCATCTGTTTTATTTATTTTCTAGTAATTTTGTACTTCGTTTGATTTTTATTTGTATTTTTGAAGTTTTATATAAGTTTAATACGATAGTGCAATTTTGAATTTGATTTGTATGGAAATTTTATAAATTTTTGCACTTATCTTTGCTTGGGCGCCCGTCCCGAACTCTGGGCGCCCGTCCGCCCGACCAATTTTAGGGCGGCGTCCACTAAGCCTGGGCGCCCGTCTGCGTTTATTCCCTCAATCACAGTATGTGATTTAAACTCTTGGGCGGCGTCCCAATAAAGCTGGGCGCCCGTCCGGTTCATCAATTTCCCGTGGGCGCCCGTCCGGTATAAGTGGGCGCCCGTCCAACCTCTGCTGCTATATACTCCCTCAACGCGCTGACCGCTTCATTTTGAGATTTCAAAAGCAAAAGCGGTTTCTCTCCATCCTTTTGCCCTAAAATCATCAATTCTAAACCGTTTTGAAGCGATTCAAAGTGCTACAGGCATGCCAGATAACCTCTCTTTCATTTTCATAACCAAATCCCCAAAACCACGATATTTTTGGAGAATCGAGACCCATTCTGATCCGACTTTTTGGAAGAAAAATTTGATTTTGGAGGTCATTTTGTGTTGTTTGGACTCGTTTCACCTCAATCAACATCTACTCACCTACTCGGTAAGTTAGTAACAACTTTTCTAGATTTCATTCACGTTTTGTGAGTTCGATCTTTGGGTAGGCTCGTTTTCTTGAATGTTACCTTACTTTGTTTTTAGTTTTGGTGTTTCTTTGCTTTCTCTGTTTTGGTGATGTGGTGTTGTGATGGGTGATGAATGGATTGTTTGGTGATGATTATGGTTGCGGTTGTGGTTTGGTTGATTTGAAATCCCGCTTTGGATGTTAAGCGGGTATCTTGTTGTGACTCGGGGTTGTTTTGGTTAGAATAAGGTTGAATATGGTTCATAAGAAGAGCGTGGTTAAGAGGCATGGAAAGGAAGTAGCTAGGGAGGCCGGAAAGAAGCATGAGGAGTTTGATCCTACTTTGGTCGATCCCGACCGGGGGTGTGAGTATCTGAGAACAACCTCACAGAGCCACCCAAACTAGAGCTTCTTTGTGAGATGAGCCGACCTCGGACTCTCGAGACTAGTGACGATGTGCCTTTGAGTACGGATGCACAGAGTTGAAAGGTGGAGGTTAAATCTGAGAAGTGAGAGGCTATCCGATGCCACCCGGGAAGAGGAACCGATTGTACCTGGGCGACCCTCCTGAAAGAAATCCAAAACCGTACCCCGATGCCACTACCTCGTCGGTTCGTGAACCTAGAGCTCATGATGTGTATAGGCGACATTATTTCTCATGGACGATGTTGATTAAGCGGGCCATTTTGAAGGCCAAAGTCGATCCGGGAGTTCGTTAAGTTGCTCGAGATCGGAAATGGGAGACCTTGATGACAATCCCGACTACCCGGTGAATAGCTCCGTAGTTAGGAATTTTATGCTAAGCTGTTCGGAAACCGATTTAGGGAGGAAGGTAGTAAGTGGTTCGAGGGTAGAAGTTCCTTTTACACGGAAGTGATTAATCGAAATACAACTTAGCGGCTTTGAGTGGGACTACAAGGAAGAGATTGTACATAGACGCGAGTTTGGGGCGGGATCCTTTGGAGGAGTTGAGGTTAAAGTGTGTCGGGACGTGGCGTGGGCGTTAAGACCGGCGGTGACGGGAAGGAGTTGGTAACCACGACTGGGCGGAGGATTGGAAGGTCGATGTCGGTTTATTCAAGTCGGTTGTTGCTAAGAACAACTTGGCGCACTTTCACATCGGTGACCTAGGCATGTTATGCGCATTGACATTTGGCACGAGCGTGAATGTGGGGCGGGCGCTATATGATGAGGTGGCTATTAATCGGAAGATTTATACCCGATGTTTGATTATCCTCACTTGATCCACGATCTGCAGTATCGATGCGGTGTGCCTGATGCGGGGCGATCACAAACCGAAGAATCGAGGCGTCTGGCGTGAGAGGGTAAGCCCAGTCCGTGCGAGATGGAGACACCACGAGGCCGGTTCATCTTGGCACCACTAGGCGTCTACGGCTCTGCTTTACCGCCGGTCGGGCCGCGGCTAAGTATAGCCAGCGATTTGCGGGGTGGTGGAAGACATCGAGGACATCTCGAACAACATTTTGGCGATCCTACGATTGTATATGTGAAGGCCGGCAACCGAGGATGGCGGATTTTGAGTCCGAGCCTCGTTGACTACCATTATTCTTACGAGATTGAAGGCAGGCCATTGCCGGCGTTCTTCCACGCAGTGCGAGTCCTCTTCCGATGAGGAGCGATCGATTCGGCACTGAGGCTACATCACCACCTTACAGCCTCATTCGATACCCGGCCCGGGGCAATCTTGACTTTCTTTGTCTATCTTTTTAGATTTGATTTGCCTAGATACGCTTCATTTGTGTGGTTTTACTACTTTTTCCTCTTATATGGTTCATTGTAATTTTTGATGTTGCTACTATTTATTCTTCGATGGATCATGTAAGCCATAAGAGCACACCGTACTTTCATTTCGACTTAGTTTATACTTTTTGGTTGTATTGGATGCTTTATCTCGTGTTAGTCTTTGAATTTGCTATATCTTTTCATTTTGTTATAACTCCCGTTTTCCCGAGATGGTTCCATGTTTGTCAAGGCGTGCGGTATATTTTTAAGCGGTTTCGTTGAGCTACATTTATGCAGTTCACAGCGTTCTACGGTGTCGTTACAGTAGGCTCGGCACGATCAGCGTTTCAATTTACATCGGCTAAGTCTTGTCCTTTTTCTTTCATTTTGCACAACATGCGGACATGTTGGTTTTTAGGTGTGGGGAGGAATGTTTGATGGGTATCTGCACATTTGCTTAATTAAGTAATGTTTCTATGCAATGAGCTAAAATTTTTAAAATTTTGAAATTTTCCGACACTTTTACGTTTTGTTTTGTCGAGTAGGCAATTCGATTCAATGTTATTTATTTTTATAGTCATTTAAATTTGTATATCATGTGTTTGGTAAAGTAGTTGTTTCACCCGACACTAATTTCCACGAGCCATAGTGACGATGAGCTATTTATAAAGTTATACCCGTTTTGGATTAGTGGTTTTGATTTTCTAAGTAAGTCATGTGCTTAGTGCTACGTTATATATCGTGAGATTTATGATAGTTTGTATTTAGATCCAAAGTATGAGATCTTGAATATACGTAAGTTTGAATGTGATAAGTAACACGTAACTAATGTTGTTAATGAAAAAGTTGAATTAAATGAATAAAATGGGTGTGTCGGAAGCTAGTCGATGATTTGGAGTGCGGTAGGGTTTACCACGTAAGTCTATCCACTATGATGACTAAAAGCTCACGACGATTTAGGAAAAGTTGCCTTATGATTGGAGTAAGGTAGGGTATTATCTCGAAATGTCCTAATACTGCTATGAGGGCAATAGCTCTTCTAATGTGTGTTTAAAGTGAAATGGTTAGATCAACAACAATTGATGTGAAATGAATATAAGACTAAGTTATAAATCTATCTTATCCCAGTATAAAGCGATAGATCTGTTGTAGGGATTATCCTCGAGTATTTGAGAAAGGCCACTAGATTCATTCGATCATATTTTTAGGATATGTCACGTTTGTAGGGTGCATCTTATGAGTGTCATTTATTCTTTAGTCCACGAGGGGTATTAGCTAGTTTTGCTTTGAGTTTCTCGAGTTTGGATATAGTGGAAGTTTTATGGCTATGCACACACACAGGGTGAACTTACGATTTATTGAATATGTGTTATACACGTTTAGATGTACATTCTTCTCTCGAGCCTAACTTTTGCTTTGTTTTACTCGGGACGAGCAAAAGCTTAAGTGTGGGGAGTTGTTGAGGTGAATTTATCGATTTATAACGCTATATTTTATGTTATTTTCTCTCATATTTGTATGAATTTGTATAAAGCAGTGTTCAATGGATTTATCGAGCAAATGGTACTTTAAATAAGTTATTAGCAACATAGGATTAATTTATGTGTTTTCATTATGTTTTATGATTATTTGGCGATATTACATTTTGCGATATTTTTATGTGTCATAAAAGCACAAATTCAAGCTCAAGAGGTGATCGAGAGATGATCAAGTCGGATTTGATTAAAGAGGAAGAGATAATGATGATTTACAAGGAGATAAAGATAAAGAAATCGAAATCCGGCCATATTGGGTGGCGTCGAGTCCCGTCCGGTGGGCGGGCGTCGATGGTGGGCGGCGTCGGATATGGGAAGTTGATTGAGATGTTTGGGCCCAGAAGTGGGCGCCCGTCACGGATGGCGTTTGGTAAGTGACTCGGCCCAATTTGAAGTTCATGTGAAGAATGGGCCAGGCGTCCCAGAGAGCAGGCAGGCGTCCGGTAGCCGACTTAGCGAGAACCGACTTTGAAATCTATATATAGTGGTGTTTTCTCCACACAGAGGATCTACTCTCATTATTCAAAACCACTAAACCTAGAGGCGGCTTTAGAGTGCGTTTTTCATCTTTTATTCTGTTTTTTATGCTCTTAGTTTAGATTAAAAACTAGTTACTTTTATACTATTTTACGCAAATTTGAGTTCTTTGAGGATGTTCGAGGCTAAAAGCTTCATCAAGCGAGTATTGTGAAGCCGTCCAACAATTATTGATTTCGTTTTCTTGATTATCTTGTGAGTTTTTAATAAAGGTTGTTTCTTATTCATGCTTATTCATATTTAATTTGCTCTTATATCGGAAGATGTGCATGTGTTGATTGTTTATTGTTGATGGAAGTCTTAATAAACCTAGATCACCATGAATAAGAATAGTAATTCGAATCTATCATAGCGGAAGTTAATAGGTGCGATTCTTAGATTATAAACACAAAGTTTTTACCTTTGGTTGAAAGCGTTAATCTTACATCGGAAGATAATAGATTGATAGATGAACTTTCTAAGGAATTAGGGTTCATGTTTAGGTGAGGTGAATCACAACCTAGATAAAAGCGCAATATAATCGAGATAGGAATCAATGTTTGTTGGATAGGTGGATCAATCCTCGTTTGCTCGTTATAAATTTGATTTAAATCCTTAAAAGCTTGAATTTGTCTAGTTAATTTACTTTTATCGCATCTTAGATTAGTTAGTTTAAATTGGTTGTGACCCGTATCCTCACGGCTTTAGATCATCTCTTACATCGATTTTACGTTTTAGTTAAGTTTAATTTTGATGTTTAGTTTAGTTTTATCAAGCTATTTAGCTTAGTAATGCGTGACATAGGTTAGTTAGATAAAAACTAGAATCTGTCGTTTAGTTCCCGTAAGATCGACCCGGCATTAACCGCTATTACTACGATCCTTATACTTGAGGTTAACGGATTATTACTTGTTTATTTTGTGTTGATAAAATCCGTAACACCTAGTAAATCCTAATTACGGGGTTGGCGTCAACTACGTTGATCGACGAGGATTAATTAAAGCAGTAATTAGGTGCTGCCAAACTAAAATTAGTATATCATAAATTAACATGAAGGGATTGTTAGTGAAGTGTTAGTTAGGACATTGTCTTGATGGATCCCCAAGGCGTGCCGAGTCATAGCCGATAGGCTGCCAGGAGGTTCTGGTCTTGAGCGGCATCACTAAAACTTATTGCGTGTGAACTAATACAACCAATGAAGGAGGTTAGTTGCATATAGATTATCTGTTGTCCTTACAATGGAAGTAGATCACGGTTAGGGAGAATTGCACCCGTGAGATTAATTACAAATATGGATCGAGATAAGGATTAAGAAGGATTAGTTATACACGATTTGGTTAATGCCTTTTCAATATATGGTGACCATGGGTTATTTACATCTCTTTTATTCACTTTGTTTATTTATGTTGGTCAATGACCACCCTATCCAGTTGACACTATGAATTGTGGTGATGTTTAACATAATTAAATAATAGTCTCACCAGTAGGATGCGACCTTGGCTCGTCTTTGCTATACTCTACGATTGACCTGAGTCATCTTGCTAGTATTAGCGACTTACACGATCAAGTAGTAGAGAGGTGGATGGGACGGTGACTACCTATCAGTTCAGAGTGCAGCGTGGGGTACCAGCGCGCCATCCTGACTTCCCAAAATTTAGTCAAATATCGAGAACCGGACTGAGTACTCTGCGGTGTGGGAAGTACTCCCAAACTTCTGAGCTTCTTTCTCGATTCCTTAAATCTTAATTCAGACTTTCATTCTCATTTCAATCCTTGCTTCTTATCAATCAAAATTGACTCCTCATAGCCTAGTCGCTTGCCTTTCTCAGACTTTTCTTTTCATTTCGACTAACCTATTTCACGGACTATTCATCAAGTAAAAAGCCTTCCCTATCCTTTAGAACAAAATCTCGGGATGTGGAAGGATGAAAAAACTTATTGTCCAATCCCACTACTTTTATTTGACTCAAAGAAATCCTAAGGGTAAGAGAGTAGTTACGAGTTTAGAAGTCGCCATCTCGACTTTCTTTACGACTCTCATTAGTCTAATCTTTGGGTTTCACCCACCAAAATTGCGCTCAGAGGCCTTAACCGAGTTGCGTCTTCCCTCTTTCTCATTTGCATTCCCGGGCTTTTTATTCCCAGTATAAACATTCCTCCTTTCTATCGAGGCGCTACTTCTCGAACATCCTTGAAACCTTGGTATACCTTACCTGTAATTTTGGCCTTCCTTGCCCCGGTGCAATCGGGTTTCCGTGTCTACTTGAAGTTTTACCCTTTTCCCAAAGAATCCACTTTTTCTACCTTTGACCTCGAACATCTTGTGTTGAGGTGATTAAATCAAAGTGCGCCTTCTCTTGGCGCATTGTTGTGATTATTCACGTCCTTTTCTCAGTAGAGCTGTCAAAACTCATGCTCTCTTGTTTCAACTACCAGCACCTCTTATGATCTCAAATGTCCTCTATCTCAACAACTTTAACTTCTCCCGGTATTTGGTGACCGCGGTATTGTCTTGGTCGGTTTGTGAGTGGCTCTAGGATCGTATAGGTTTTTGCATCATTATTGACCCTAAAGCGTGATGTCGCGATTATCGTAATCCAAGATTGCTCGGTGATTGAGTGCTAGGAAGGCGTCTAGCAAAGCGTTTGCACTCGGATCATCGAGGATGTCCATAACTACAAAGTAAGTTGGGAACTTCGAAACTTCCCACTTCTGAGCTTATGATTTCTCGGCATAGCGTCGGTGAGCATATCAATCTCTCGTCGACAAAATGCATCTGCGTGTCTCAGTCAACTCGAATAACCTTAAATTTACCGTGCTTGCACGGCGGAAGAGGAGAATGTTGCAGGCTGGAGCTGAATCGCACATTCTCGATCCTATAGATACTTCATTTATCGAGGCCCAGGAGCCCAAATGTGCCGAATGTCTCTTAATTTCTCTATCAAGTGCAGAATAGGGTAAACCTGCAGATCGAGAGAACATGATGTCTGGATCTCTTTGAGGATCGGTCGATAGAAGATACATCAATTAACTCAATAGGAAACTCACGATCTATAGAGTCTAAGTATTCTTTGAGGCTAGCTTTCTTCTCTCTTCGGTTCGCTTGCTTTTCTCTTGTTCCACTCTCCTCTTATCAGCTTGGTATTGCTCGTATACCTTCCAGGTAGGTAAATTGAGATGGGCCGCGGCATTTATGATTCTTCATGGCATTGTGCTAGCTGGTTTGATATTCCTTTAATCTTATTAGTGATTGCCAAAAGCGTTACGTATCTGCAAGATAGACAAAACAAAACAAAAACACGGTTAGTAATTTCCCACCTCATGCAGGCTTAGACCCAAAGCTGTTATGGACCTCTTAACTGATAACATCTTGGGATGAACACGGAAAAACAAAGCGTCAGAGCCCGAGTCCCAGATTTTTGAGGCATGCGGCGTGGCTTGTTGCGGGTTGAAGCTGTTTCCCTTTTATGATCGTTAAGCGGTGTAGGTGTGATACTGAGCAGATCCTAATCTAATTAATAAACAAATAATTCTTATTGAGATTTAATGAACATATTATCTACATAGGCCATTGTCGACAGCGGCACAAAAAACTTGATCGGCGTGTAAGCCATTAATCATACGAAATACTAGCAAGAGTACTAGGTCAATCGTTGTATATGAGCACAATAAATGAGCCTTAAGTTCGATTCGATTCAGCGTGTTAGGCTCGAAAAAAGTTCGATTAGGGCTCGGCTCGTATCATCAAGCGTAGAATAGGGCCTTGGAAATGGGTATTCGGACAAGCGAGGCCGAACATGTTCGAACATGTCCGGCTAAATGAGATCTGATTTGAGATGAAAACCACTTCATTTCAATGATTTCATCATTCATTCATTTGTTGTTTCACTCTCTTCCTCTCTCCTCTCTCTCGTCTCACTGCCCGATTCTGGTTCTAAATCTCTTGCTTTCTTAACGCCACGATTCTCTCTGTATTTTCATCTCAAAAATTCATCTCAAATTCTGTCCCGAATTCATCTCTTGGAGGTTTCATTCATCTACGCGGTGATGTCCGATTCAAACCCGACCTCCGTTTTGATTCGAGGCCCGATTTTAGATGTCTAAATCCCAATTCCGGTTGTTGTTTTCCATCTCTTAGGTTATTCAATTGAACATTTTGATTTTGATTTGTTTTAAAATTATTGTTTTGAAATTATTTGTTATTGGATTGGTTTCAATTAGGGTTTCGATTGTAATGGGATTTGTTATTTCAATTAGGGTTTTGATTGATATTGCAGGTTTTAATTAA